>CM067560.1:33063642-34311975 GCA_034509755.1 Anisodus tanguticus
AAAGTTGATTTGGGAAAAATGATATTTCATCAAATTGCCAACTTGGCTGAGAAAGAATCAACTTCAATCCTTCATTTTTCCTCTCTGATCTACAAAGTATTAACCACCCAAGGTTTTGAGCCTAAGAGAGAAGACACTTTAGGGAAGGCTCCTGAGCTTTACACTGTAAACAAAGCAATTTTGAAGAGCAAGGACAGAGTCATCGACTTGCCCTGGAAGAAGGAAGCTGAAAGTGAAAATGTTGCCAGAAATGTCCCCAACATTCTGGACAACACTGGTTCAAGACAGTCTACACTGTCTACAGAATGACTTGTGGATCAAATTGGAAAAATCAACCAATAGATTTCTGAGGTTGATGCTGCAAGAAATGCCCTGATACAAGCTAGAGACCATTTCATGATGCTACTTTCTTTACAAAAATGGGGAGATGATGCTGATACTGGGGGATGAAGCTAAAGGATGGAGGAAGCTAAAGGCTGTTGTGTAGAGGAAATTGAAGTTGTTATGCAGGAGTAAAAATTGTTGTTGATGTTGATGTTGTCGATGTTGTATGAGGATATTTAGTGGATTGATATTGATATTTGTTGACAATGAATATTATATTTGTGGTTTGTATATATTGGATGATATGTGATATGTGTACTCATATTTTTTTCTTTTCTAATCCTATGAATCGGTATACACATGGTTGCTTGTATGCCATCACAGGTTAAGGGGGAGCATGACCTTGAAATTGTTGATCCCAGATGTTGGACAACATTTGTGACAACATCTTAAGTCAACTTTACATTTTAATGAGTTTTGTGAAGAAAGACAAAAATGGGGAGATTGTTAATGTTGGATTTGGTGTTGTGACATTTGACCCAACATATTTCCTAAAGTATTGATATGAATGTGTAAGTATGTTGGGACAAATGTTGCACAACATTTGGACCAACATTTTTTGAATAGATTTTGCCTTACTTCACGCGATGCAGTAATATTTAGGTAAATATCACAATGAGGTAAAAATGACTTGGCAAGGTAAAAAGGAGCTGGTAAAAAACGAGTGAGGATTAAGTCAAAAGTTGTTGCTTGTCGTGAGGATCAAGCCAAAGCTTTAGAGATTATTACTCAGTGATCTTCTCCAACCAATCCCAACAGCAGTCCACCTTTCCCTCAACTTTCACAACTGATCGATGAGCTTTTCAAGGAAGACTTTCTACTATAAATAGAGAGGCTACTACAGAGTATCGATATCCAGAACCAGAAAGTAAAAATACCAAGAGAGCTCTCGGGATTTCATCTCAGAAATCTGGATCACCAGTGTTGCCTAAGTGTCTTAACAACATTTTGTCCAACATTACAATTGTTGTTTAGATTCTAGATTAGTTTTGTATGGAGCGATTTTAATGAGAGGTTGTCTATGTCTACTTAGTTAGATTTTTCAGGCAAAAGTCATATGTGACTTCAATTTTTAATTCCTTTCCGTTTTATCTTGTAAATCTGTAAATAAAGGAATTTGTATATAATATTTATACAATACATTTGGTCATTGAGCATCATAAGTTATATATTTAAAACCTTTGTGTTCTTTAAATTTCCACTGCATTTACTCTTCAAAGTTTTCTGTTTTGCTAAAGTGTTGTTACTGGTGTCGGACGGCATAATTTGCGACATTCGGAAACAGAATTGGCATTCGAGTTTATTTCATTTTATTTTTATTGTTCCATAGCCCCCAAATTAAATTTGAATTGGACTTGAAAGAAGAAATATTTAAATTTGGATATTTTTTTCCTGTTGTAAGAGAAAGGGAAACAATAGAAGAAGAATTAAAAATGATTTTATCTCCTAAATTCTGGTAATACGTACTAACTAATTTATTTCACAGATTTTGCTATCTTTTTATTAGGATATTTAATGCAATAAAAAAATAGAAACTAATTTTATCTTCTAAAATTTTGGTACCTGAGCTCCTAAAATTTTGGCAAGTGCTATATATTAAAGTGAGAAAAAGAAAGACATATGGTGATTCTAAAACAAAATTACTTAGGTTAGATATCTTAGTTCCTATTTTTGAATTTAAATTTTTTAAAAATAAATATTTATATTTAATCTCTATATATCTGTATATCTATAACTAATTTTAAAAAACAATTGGTGACGCAAAGTGGCATCTCAAATAGAAGCCAACTATTATTTGGCAAAAATTCTACGGTATCAAAGCTTACCAAAAATTCAGTAAAATCAATTTTTAATTAGAAACAGTTACAACTTCTACATATACGGCAACTTATTTTTAATTTGCCAACCAATTGATTTTAATGCAACAAAAAATATAAACTAACTATATCTCCTAAAAATTTGGTAACTTAACTATATCTCCTAAAATTTGGTAACTGACACATATGCGGTAACTTATTTTTTCCCTCAGATTGGCTATCTTTTTAATGATTTTTTAATACAATAAAAATTTAAAACTGATTATATCTTCTACAATTTTGGTAACTGATTATAACTCCTAAAAGTTTAGTACTTGTACGAGTAACTTAAGAATAAAAGAATTAAAATAATGCAATTTGTAATGTCGTGGATAACTACCCAGAACCCCCCCCCCCCCTCCCACTATGTTCCTTTGAATCTAGATAACCCAAAAGATGGTGTGTGGTTTCTTACTTGCTCTATCATATTTGCAGATGATTAAGACACTTGAATATGTTGGCACTTGCTAAGAGAGTTGGAGCGAGCTATGGATCTACTTCAATCATTCAATTTGAATTGAAAATAAATATTTTAGTTTTTTTAATCATTGTTATACTATCTGTAGTTTGATTTTGAATAAAAAAAAACCTTTTTATAAATTTAGATTGAAGATGAAATCTTTTTAAATTCCTTTGTGATTATTCTACTTATCTGCAATTTAAATTGGAGTTTAAAATAAATTTTTATTACTTTACATTGTAAATGATGGTTAAAAATATAATAAATATATACAGTAATAAAATTCAGCTTATCAAGGTAGATGTAAGTCTGCGTACAGTCTACCCTTTTCAGATCCTACGTTGTGGATATACTGGATATATTGTTGTTGGGGTAATAAAACCCATGTATGACTGTATGAGGGGTTTAATGCCAACAAAGTTTTTCATAAATTTCATTTGGACGTTGTTGAACTTTGTGGTATCATATATAATGTTATAAATAGTATTTTTTTATGAAAATGTATAAGCGATTGATATCTTTTTTATTATTATAATATCAGCATGAATAGAGATTTCTTATGCTTTTTCCGACATTATTTCTTACTTCTAAGGTTGATTGACGTTTTTTTTTAACCTTGTGACATCATTTACTTTGAAATAATTAGGTAGACGAACTAAAAAGTCAAATACAATTTAATGATGGTAGAGGTTGACCGTATTCAGATGAACTGAAGCTTGGCTGATGGACGAAAAGAGAAGAATCGTGGAGTTTCTTCATAGATGCATTTCTCTTTTGAACTTTTATAAGCAAATTTATGAAATTCAGTACATTCCTTTTGTGTTACCAACTTTAACTATCTACATTATATGCACAAAGAAGATAAAACATAAACAATAAATATAGAATATTTCCATTAATTTCAAAAATAAATCAAATCAATTATTTTTGGTAATAATTCTTCGTTGAATATTGTTAATGTGACTATTTATTAAAGAATAATATTTAAAACTTTTGAAAATTTTATATTTTAAACTTATCTAGCATCTATCTTTTTACTTATCAAAACTTAATTTAAAATACAATATATATGTATATAAAATAAAAAGAGATGAAGAAAGACGCAATTTTAAGAAATTTATATTTTCAAGTGTAAGTTCTAGCATGAAGTCATAAGGTAGAATATTAATAGTGGCTATAAAATAACTTACAAAAGTTCACGTCTTCTTTATGATTCAAAACTAAATTATCCTCCGAATATTAATGTGAAAAAACGTGATAATATTTACTGATAAACACTAATTAGGATGATAGAAAAGTTATACATAATTATTTTGGTGTATGTATTAATTTTATACAGGTTAATTAAGTTATATATCTATCAAAGTCAAGTAAATATCTAGATATGGTTTTTAGATATGTTCATCTATTTATAACGATGCTGATAAAGTCTTTAATTTAACTTTCGTATACAAAAATCTATACACGTAAAAAATACAATACATTACATAATTTTTCACAATTAGGATATGAATGAATTGTGATACTTAATTAGTATAAATTGTTGTTTGGCAGAATTCACATTCTTTTCTTTTTCTCCCTCGGCTCTTATTGGGTCTCTAGATATCAATAACAAAATTAAAGAACAAAAAAATAAAAAAAGAATTAAAATTTTCAGTGTTAAAAGTAGAATGGTTAAATAAAATCAGCATTAAAAATATGTATACAAGATGTGTGATGTGAGAGCATTATAAACTACAGAACATTTTGTTGGTTGCTATTGTAAAGCACACGGGAAGTAAATAAATATTACAAGTGTTCGAAAGGATAAACAAATAAGCAATGTTGAGAACTGACGCAAGCTTGTTGAGTCTTGAATCTTGATAACCTGAAATCAAGAAACAACTAAATCTGGATGGTTACAGCTGTGTGCTGAGTCGAGTGATTGCACTCTGTCCTTAAGACAAGATTGCCCCGTATATATGTTTTTACGTTAATGGCGCTTCCGTCTTTCCAAAATCAACTTTCCAAAAACTCTAGGGACCAAACTGTAAATATTAAGCAATTTGGGGTCCAAAAAGATAATATCAGAAAGTCCCCACAGCCCGCGACCCGTGACCCGAGACCCGAGCCCGGACCGGACCGGCGGCGCGTGGCGGCGCGCGCGTGGGCTTAGCCTTGAACTCAAGCACATCTAGGTCCTCCCTCCTTTAAACACATGGGATACCCCTTGGGGTCCCACACTCTATACCACTTTAGAGACTTATAAAGAGAGCAATTCTTCATTTTCCCACCGATGTGGTAGATTTGTCCCACACCATATTTTCATGCCTCAAACACCTTACTTCGTGGACCAATATCTCTTTCATTTCTCAACGAAATTTGATGATTCTTGGCCCTACGATCATCTACTCACTTAGTAGATTATGCATGTGTGAAGAGACAAAGCCTCCAACATGCGGAACACTAGTGTTTAATTCATTAAAGATGGGTGGACGCATCTCCCCGCCAAAGACAAATTTCCAACAATCCCCTCTATGAAAGAGAGATTATGACTCTATGAAAGAGAGATTTCAGCAATCTTTCAGCGAAAAGATATTGCATCAGTAGAGGTAGCTTCCGCTTTGAACCTTCCCTAGTTGAATACCACCGGACTTACTTACTGCGCGGTGAACGTGATGTCTTGAACTGTCAGTGTTTAGTGTAAGCCAAGACAATGATACCAACACAATAACTGTTCTTATTCATTTTCATTCTTATGGTTTTTGTCCGTTGTGGCAGTGGACACACTTGGATTCTTAAGTGCGTTCATTTGAGGCGGCCTTCCTCGCACTTAAATAGGTGATCTCCTACAAGGTATCCTGCTATACCCCACTTCACAAGTGTTAGAAATCATTAAAAGTTCCCCTAACCTTAACCTCAACCGTTTGAGGATCGTTTAAAGGTTTGGAAGCTTAACCTTTACCCACCATGCAAGTAGCACTTTAATGTCTATCGCGGGATCAGCTTTGGATTCATGTTTCCGTATAGAAATCATCATCCGAAGTGCTTCTTGCTTCCACCGAAGCGCTCAACTGAACCTTTTGCAGCTTAGTTTTCCCATTGAACCAAATTCTTGGGATCTCCAATCAGTATAGTTAGGTTACCACCACAATGGTTCGTATTGTTTGGGTTTTAAACCCATTCCCCTAGACAGGCAAAACACTTGATCTCCGGGTAGTCCCTTAGTTAGTAAACAAGGATGTGACACCCGTGATGATCAACTACCATGCGGTCTTGTGTCTCCGACAGATCCTGACAGATATGTCCAGACGCCGTCATCCGTGTCCTTTCTGAAGCCGACCGGCTAGCCACAGTGTATAACTGCTGAAGAGACGGGTTTCTCCCAATAAGGGACGTCCTCTAAGGAGTCGTGAAGTTACTCAACTTCTTTCATACTTTGTATAAAGCGATAAACTCTGATTCCATCATGAATCGGTCGATGCAAGTTTGCTTAGAGGTTTTTCTAAGACCCACCATACACATTTACTTGTGGCTTTGGTGTTTTTCAGATCTGATGTCCAGTTTGCATCATTGTGTTCTCCCACAACTGCTGGACATCCAGAATACCATGATCCGTAGATAAGCGAATATTTCAGATATCGTCATATCCGACTTAACGCCTTTTATTGATCATTTATTAAGATCATCAGTGAACCTTAGTTCAACTGATCTGTTTGTAGGCCGATACCAGGTCGGTTGTAGTGTGTACAATACATTGAACTACACGTGACATGTGCATATCGCTCCTTGTCTATGGGTGCACCATGATTTCAATCAGTTATATGATTCATATCCATTGGTGGCTTCAACAAGATAGTCAACTATCTCACAACTGAGTTTGGAGTTAGACCAGTCCGTTAGATGTCTTAGAAGTCCAATTCCTAAGATGTCATCTGTGCTACCCATATCTTTCATATCGAGACTTTGTTTCAATATGACTTCCATTATCAGACTGTTGGTTTTCCAACTGTTAGCTTTCTAACTTCAGAGTCAATGTTTCTGTGGTCAGATTCATTGTTTCTGTTTTATTTGAAACTTCCAGGACCAAAATGTAAACATTTCAGAGACCAAAATGAAAGTTCAGGAAGAAGCCCAATAGTCCAGCAACCCAACTCTGATTCTCCCCTTCCAACTCTCCGGTTAGGAAGACTGTTTCAACATCCATGCCACGCAAGACTGCAATGGCCCTGGATGTTAAGCTACTCACAGGGGAGCACATTTTACAATCCAAAGGTTCTTTTTCCAGAGGAAGATCAACCATTACACAAGTATGGTTCTATATGATAGAATATATTTCTCTCTTTAGTTTCTTTCCAAAGCAACGCTTTTGGAGATGACAATTATTTGTCAATTGTCCATGGTTCGTTCTCAACCATACAAGCTAGAAGACATGGAACAAGTCTTTGTCCCCTTCTTTGCTCCGTCTCGGTTCAACATCTAGAATCCCTGAGTTCTGCAGATCTGGAATATTAAGTTCCGGATAGCCAGCAACTTTCGAGTCCTATAGATACGGAACGTCTAGTTCCGAATAGTCAGGCCCTCGCGGGTTCTTGTTAACCTTGATCAATTACTCCTTTTTCCTTTTTCAAGGAAAGTTATCTTCAAAGAATTCAAGATTCTTTGACGCCAAGAGATGATAAGCACTACTGTTATTTGCAGATCCAGTGGATATGCAATCTATAGTCTTAGGTATGAAATCACCTCACATCACAACATTTGTATGTGAGATCATTTTCATGTCTCACACGGAGGGTTACCCTTATCCTTATGCGTATTTCTATTGAGAATCGCATTAGCGGTAAGGATCGTCTTGCCCCACATAATTTGGGCGTACGACTTTGCGCTTGGCTAACACCGTTAGACTGAGGTGAGTAATGAGCAGTCGTTTGATGAACGATGCTTCACATTCTCCCCCTCTATCACTACGAATTTCTCAATCCGTAGGCTTAGTTGATTTTCAACTTCTGCTTTGTAGTGCTTATCCGCTTCAACAATTTCATCTTTGCTTTTCAACAAACAAATGATGCAATACATTGTACCATCATTAATGAAGGTCACAAAGTACTTGTCTCCCCCCTCTATTTTGTATAAACTTCAAATCACCCAAGTAGGTGTGACTAAGTTCTAGAGGAACGGTGCTTCTTTCGCTATTCCCTTGACGGAATTTGGAAAGGTGATTTTGCCTCTTCGCCTACCTCACATTTATTTTGAGGGTTTATGTCGACAGAAGGCAACAATCTCAACATCGCTAGCTTTTGAATGACTTGCTATTTAACGTGTCTTAATCTATGATGGCATAGATGCACGGATTACAAATATATCATTCATTTGGCTACAGACATACGGTACCATTCTTAGCTTTTATAGACCTGTTGGACTAGTCTCAAACCAGCTTGACCAACAACATCCCTTAAACCAAGTTTGGGACATGTATCACCTCATTTTAGAGTGATCCCATTCCCTGAAGTCCTATTGAGGACAACCTCTCCAACCCCTTCTACTTTAGAGATGGCGTTGCTTCACATGAACAACCTCTTACCCGTGGTTAGGGTGTAACTGGATCATATGTGATCTGGATACTCTGGCCCACTCCAGTTGCTTTGGCAGACTGAGTGTCCAATTTCTTTTCTGCCTTTCTTTAGGCCTTCAGATCATTTAAGACCTGGAAACTCTGGCCCACCTTACTAAGTGTCCATTACTTTTCCTATGAAATGAATCCTGGCCCCACTCTAGTCGCCCGTAGGCTTTGTATGACTGAGTGTCCAATATCATCATATCAAAGGAATTTTGGCCCACTTCAGTCGCCCAGAGGCTTTGTATGACTGAGTGTCCAATATCATCATATCAAAGGAATTTTGGCCCACTCCGGTCGCCGGAGGCTTTGTATGACTGAGTGTCCAATATCATCCTATGAAGGATCTTCTGGCCAAATAGTGTGACAGGCTCAACGTCTTTAGCTTTGAGACTTCTTCCGTTATGATTGGTGCCCAGACAATTCTTGGCGCTTACTTAAGAGTGGTAACAGTTTTCGCACAGTTAGTGGATCTTTCTCCATCATATGTGCGAACATACTTTACACACTTTTAATAATTACACTTAAAAGAACGGATCTTTTTAAGTCATTTACAAAGTCCAATCTTTAAACGGGAAAGAAGAAGAGATTAAACTTCTGATTTTAAAGCGTAAGGAATATAAATTATTTCGTAAAACATTTTCATATTCCTCCTTACTTTTAAGCCATTTTTAATCAGACATCATTTAGTCTTTATTCTTGATAAGGAAGAAAATAATTTATCCCAATTTCGGATTCTAGCCCACTTCAGTCACTTCATCGAACTGAGTGTCCATTTCCTTCTTACCATAATTCGGATCCTTTGTCTGGGACAGATATAGGCCTTCTGCTGCAAGATAGAACCACATCTTCAGCCTTCTCCTTTTGTCCAAGTTGACATCCTCAGCCTGTCGTGGGCGCTTGTTCCTACCACTCTCAGGAACGGTGACACCATGAACATGTTGACCTTCAACAACATAATCATCACTATCTTCTACCAGAAAACCACAGCCATATTCAGATTTGGTCACACAACTTTCGACCGACATATTTCGAATACTAATACAATCTTGTCTTAAGTTGTTGTGTACTCTATTGTAAAGCAGTACGGGAAGTAAATAAATATTACAAGTGTTCGAAAGGATAAACAAATAGGCAATGTTGAGAACTGCCGCAAGCTTGTTGAGTCTTGAATCTTGATAACCTGAAATTAAGAAACAACTAAATCTGGATAGTTACAACTGTATGCTGAGTCGAGTGATTGCACTTTATCCTTAAGACAAGATTGCCCCGTATATATGCTTTTACGTTAATGGGCAATAGTCTTCCAAGATAAAACAACACTTTAATCTCAACACTACAAAGCAAATAGGTTGAGTCTGACGAAGAAAACAAATATGAATCGACTTGCTGAAGATATGGAAAAGGAAGGAAGAGTTTCTTTTTTTTGTCCAACGTTTGGACTGACTTTTTCTTCTGTTTTGTCTCTGTGTCTATAGTGTGTCTCTGTAGTGTATATCTTGTGTATATGTATGTCTTTCCTCACTGTTAGTGCACTGTTTTTCATTGCTGTTAGTGCACTATTTTTTATGACTGAAATCTCCCACGTTATTAAGCCAAAGAGGCATCAATATATAGCATGGAGGAGGTTGCTCAACTGCCACAAACAAGGTTGTTAATAGCCATTAGTGAGGGCTGTTAATGACAGGTTTAAGGCAATTAGTGAGGCTGTTCATGGCTATTGAAGAGGCTGATTTATGGTCATGAAGGAGGGCTGTTTATGGAGTAGTTAACAGCCAAGTAATGACTGTTCTGCCTTCCGTCTTTCCCAAAATCAACTTTCCAGAAACTCTAGGGACCAAACTGTAACTATTAAGCAATTTGGGGTCCAAAAAGATAATATCAGAAAGTCCCCACAGCCCACAGCCCACAGCCCACAGCCCATAGCCCACAGCCCACAGCCCACGACCCGTGACCCGAGCCCGGACTGGACGGGACGGGCGGACGGCGGCGGCGCGCATGTGGGCTTAGCCTTGAACCCAAGCACATCTAGGTCATCCCTCATTTAAACACATGGGATACCCCTTGGGGTCTCAAACCCTTTACCACTTTAGAGACTTATAAAGAGAGCAATTATTCCTTTTCCCACCGATGTGGTAGATTTGTCCCACACCATATTTCCATGCCTCAAACACCTTACTTCGTGGACCAATATCTCTTTCATTTCTCAATGAAATTTGATGATTCTTGGCCCTACAATCATCTACTCACTTAGTAGATTATGCATGTGTGAAGAGACAAAGCCTCCAACATGCGGAACACTAGTGTTTAATTCATTAAAGATGGGTGGACGCATCTCCCCGCCAAGGGCAAATTTCCAACACATTTATTCCTAAATTGTGTATATTCCAGAAGACCGTGGTGCAGGTTGATGAAATAGCTTAAAAGGCCAGCATAATATGACAAAAGCTAGCAAACATTCTGAGCAGTCAATTTTAAGATGACTAAAGGAAGATCAATTCAAGCTCAATTCCTAAAGCAGGTTTATTATACATAGAGTACAACAACAATAACATATCCAGTTATAACGACCCGCTTCGTTATGGGTTTCCGCCCTCATCTCCAGAATATTCCTTGCTCGGTGCTCACCGATATGTTTACGCGCGAAACGTATGAGTTAGAGTGGCCCTTGGCCATGGTAAGGAGTATATAGTTTTAGACTTGAGAAACTCCGAAATGTCTGTCTCCGCCTCGGCGGAAACCGTTTTGCCCAGTGAATTCGCCCCCGCGCAAAGTCCATCCAACTTCGGCGGAAGTCTGGAAAGTTAATGAGTTCGCTTCGGCAGAGAATCCTCTCGCGGGAGCGGAACCGCGCCAGTGCATTCGGGTCCATGCCGACGGACATCGTTGGGCAGACCTAGTTCTTAATTGCCAAATGTCCCCAACTTCGAGCCTGATTTTCCAAAACCCATTTCAATTACCTAGAGGCTCGGTGGAGACCAAAATTTGAGGATTTTAATATTCAATGCCTTGGGGTAAGATACTTTCACCTTACTTATGATTTCTAGACTTTTAGTACATGCTTTAATGGTCGGTCTCGGATGGAAAAGACACTCTTTTGCTTTAAGGACCTTAAGACTTACTCAATGGATTTGATGACCTAAAACTCAAATCTTGAAACATATTTATCCTTTTATTAAGCGTATTTTGGCAAGGGTAATCACTACTTTATGGATTCTTGAATTAGAAACTACTATTTTCTTAAGTAAGATCATGATGAAGGTTTACTTATAAAAATGGAGGTTTTTGACTAAATAATGGAACCAAATAAAATGGGTTGATTTATGGTCAAAATGGTTTGTTTAAGGGTTTCTTTCGGACTAGGTAGTGTGTACTTCGTAGAAATAGTCTTATAAGTGACCTTACGTGTATGAACCTATGACTTCTACACGGTTGGTGGCATTATGTTCATTCGATACTCATTCAGAAACAAGTCATGGACTAGGAGTTCGTGGCGCCCACTCGGCAATGAAGCAGACTACGATTTCCTTTGTTGTAGACTCCGATAGAAGTACGTAGTAGTTATAAGTATTAAGGGATATTGGGCGTGTGAGGGGTCCCACTTTAGTGATTGTGATGAACATTTGAGTGGGTACCAATGTATAACTGTGAATATGGATAGTTTTGGAGAATCGACCTTAAGTCGATTCCAACTGCTGCTTTATTTGGGCTTGTCGCCACTATTTGTTATTATTGTGTTTATTTATCACACGGTCTCCTTCTCCCGGGAGGCTTAATGTACATTAAGTTTTTATGGGTGTAGACTTGTTGCAGTGTCTTTATGATATTGAAACTTATGTGGTGTGGTCTTATGGCCAAATTGGTATGATATTGTGATTTAACTTGTCATATATTCATTACTCCACATCTTGTCTGAACACTTGAATATAACTGATAAATACTGATAAACTTATTATGATGAATGCATGGTGTATTCATATCCATCTCATTCATACATTATATATACTTGGCATTGGTTTACTGATAAATCATTGAGAATGACTTGGGAAGTCGGCTTAAGGGATATGGTACATAGTTATGAGAGTGATGACTGATATAACACTTCAGCCCTCGTGCTGGTATCTAATGGGATAAGATGGGTATATGAACCTCATGAGTTTCCCATAAGTCACGTGACAACTACTGTACCAGGTACATGTAGCACCTGCATACATACATACATACATACATACATACATACATACATACATACATATATCATTTACATTGCATTGCATTCCATTCCCACTCTTGATTGATGGTTATGTGTCGTGTGTATTCGGTGTTAACATCTAGTAGACTTGATGAACTCTTGGTTATTGCTGGAATACATGGGTGTGAAATTATCCTCTAGATAGGAACGCAATCGTGTTGTGTAAGCTTGATATAGTCGGTTGCTGGTAGATGCAGTATTTGATAACAACTAGTAGGGACATAGCTAATTGTGCATTGCATAAAGGTAAAGTGGGTAGTGTTGGTATGTAAGCCTATGTCCCCTTTCTGTAAATTATTGGTACCAAAGATTAGTGTTTAGTAGGCTTGCTGCGTGATCTCCATGATGTATTGATCTATGTGCTAAATGTATGAATGTCTAAATAGTATTGTTTAGAAGTACAACATGTGCACTCTTGCCTTGTGTAGGGGGAAGATCATTAGAATGATTATCAACTAGTATGACCGTAAATAAAATGTGTCGTAATGCAATTAGAAGGTTAAGACTAATAAATAATTAACTAGGACATGATAAATAACTCACTTAACGGGCGGGGTCAGGTAGAGTGTTAAATGACATTATGTCCTAGGTAGAGGGTTGGATGGGTTGGATCTTTGAGTGCCAAGATAAGGGTCGTTATGTGCTAAATGCCTTATCTATGTTTGATTGAAACTGATATTTGTGTGTTGAGTAGACCATATATCTGTAGATCATGACCTAAGTGGATAAGTGGATTAGATAACTAGCATGTTAATTGGATTATCACCTGTTGTAGAGTCAACTTGATTCTTATACATGTTACGTGACTTTCGCCGTTGTCGACCTATGATGCCTATGGGGGTACGTTGCGTACTCATGCTACGCTTGTTGCATCTTTTACGTTGATGCAGGTATTCAGTCTATTCTGGTTGCAGCTTGGAGCACGGGAGAGTGAGGCAGACCATCATTTTCGGTAGCCTTGGTCTCCATCTGGTCAGGCCACCCCTATCATCCAGGACGATGTTATTTTATTATGTCATTGTTGTATTTTAGAGTCCTTGTACTAGTGACAGCAGGTTTTGGGATAGAAACGTTTGTATTTGATAAAGCTTTGTAATGTTTTAAAGTTCCTCTGTATAAAGGTATTCTTTTCATATTTCCGCACTCTTAATTTAATATCCTTTCGTGATTTGAAGTTAGTGGTTCTCCTACGGTTTGTGAAGGTCCCCTCACGGCACAATGGGATTTTGGGTCATGACACCAGTGTAATCCCACAAGTGGGGTTTGGGGAGGGTAGGATATACGCAGACCTTACCTCTACCTTTGCAGGTAGATAGGTTGTTTCCGATAGACCCTCGGCTCAAAAGAAATGTAATCATTACAAGGTTGCATGAAAAATAAGGCAACAAAACATCAAGTTACAAAACAAATGGTACAACATAATAATACACACATAAATATAATGATCGACGCGATACCAAAAATAATACATCTAAGAAAAGGAGAAGAGGAGATGAAAAGGCTAGCCCCATCCCCATCAGAGAGGAACAACAAAAATTTTGAACAAAGAAAAAGAGATTTTGATAGTCTTGCCAGAGAAATTGCATGTACATGCAATGTTAGAGTATTTGTGAAGTTTAGAACTCCTATCCAAAAACTGTCTTTTTAATGTTTTTCTTTACTTAGATAACAACTAGAGGAGTAGGAGTACAAACTTGATCAATTGAAAATGAAAAGCAAGCTGCGAGATGTATTGTGGTACTCAACTTTTACCTGGCAATTAACTTAAAAGTTTGGTTACCAAAAAAAACTATTTGAATTCGAGATAAGCAATCCTTTAAAATTATTATAAGAAAGGTTTAAATGAATCAATTCCAAGCAACACGTCAAAGCGTTAAAAATATAGATACATTTTTCATGTACGTAATGTAAAAAAATTGAAGCTTGCTAATTTAAAATTTTATGATGTAGATAAAAGGAGGGAAAATTAATTACTAATAGCATGTAATACTATAATAATTATTTAAAATAATGATAAACTTTATTACGATCATTAGAGAATTTTACCCATTAGTATAATAGAACGCAAGAAAAATTATTAAGTTTTCTCGAGATCTCTCCATTGATAAAGATAGAAACTATTATTTTGTCAAAAAATAATGAAGGGAATAAATAATAAATAAAGATTAAAAATGTGTATATGTGAAGAATAAATAAAGATGTTTTTTCATAATTAAGTTGAGAGAGTATTACTGCACATAAAGTATCTAAGTTAATGCATTCTTATTTGTTTTCAACCACGTAGCTCCTTTTTTTTTTTTTTTTGAGTGAAGCAGTGTCAAACCAAAATACCCAACAAACATTAGCTCTCCCCGAGTTGTTTGTATCAAAAGTTATATATTTATAGTATTTGTGTTTTATCAAAATTGTAATTTGAAGATTTTGGGTATGTATTTATAAGATTTGTTATCTTTGATTTTACAAAAGTTAATGTTATTAAGTACATTGAATTGAAAAATAAGATGACAATTATATTCTTATAAATTAAAATGATATGATGTGTTCAGACAATTACTTTAATGATCTCCGAGCATCGCGTGGGTACTAATACTAGTTATTATTAAAGTTTTAAAAAAAATTCTTAACTAATTTTTTTTAATATATGGAATTTTATAATTAAAAATCTATATATTCTTAAATATGGAAAACTGAATTTCTTTTCTAAAAATGTGGAAAATTTATTTTTTCTAGAAAATAAATCTGGAAAACTGAGTTTTGTTATTAACAAATCTGGTCTTTTTTTAAATCTGGAAAATGATTTTTTAAGAAAAATGTGGAAAATGGATTATTTGTTTCTATATATTAAAAAAATCTAGTTTTCCAGATTTATTTTAAATTCCACATTTAAAAATAATAATTTGTTTTTCCAATTTTTTTTTTATAAAAATCCAGTTGAAAAAAATACTTTTCCATATTTTTTAAAAACTAATCCAAATTCTATTTGAAAAATAAAAGTATCCTAAAAATGAAATAATGAAAATCTAAATTTTTTAAGGATAAAAAAAGGGCAGCCCAGTGCACTAAGCTTCCGCTATGCGTGAGATCCGGGTAGACCTGTCCAAAGGTCGGGTCGGGCCGGGTCAGGGCCGGGTTGGGTGGCTTTTTTTTTCCTCCTTGCCCGACCCTGACCCTATATTTTTTTTAAAAATTCCGACCCTGGCCCTGACCCTTCGGGGACCCTACGGATCACGGGTCGGCCCTGACCCGACGATTTTTTTTTGGCGGGCAGGGTCAGGTCGGGAAGAGAATTTTTTTTTTTTTTTTTTAAAATTGAATTTCCAAAACTGAAATTGGTATTCACGCCTACATTACCACGAAATTTCGACGTTGAAATGTATTGTATATCGTGAAATCTTGACTAAAGAAAAAGAAAATTAGAAATCGATTTGGGAAAAAACACAAATTGATTGGAAAAACTGACGTTTTTCTAAAAATTGGCTGCGCTATGGCGGTTTGACCGTCCCTGTCTCGAAAAAATATACAAAATCAAAAAACAAATCGGATAAAACGGACATCCGAGCGCAGAGTTATGACCATTTAAAGTTTCACCAATTTACAACTACTTTATCTCCCTACATTATGCTTCCGTGATATTAACAAAACGACTAATAATATAAATATATAATTAATAATCAGCTACCGTTTTTATCTTATTTTATGTCTAGCTAAATGTAGATTAGAGCATATATATATATATATATATATATATAAACATGCATTATATCACTTATTAATGACAACAATATATATAAGTACAAAATAAATATTAATGAAGGAAAAATAATATAAATTATATTAAAAAAATATGCGGGTTGGGCCGAGGTCGGGCCGGGTCAGACGGGTAAATTTTTCTGACCCTAGCCCGACCCTGACCCTGATCGGGTCGAGTGGCTCTCGGGTCAGCTAAAAGCTGACCCTGGCCCTGGTTTTTTCGGGCCGGGCGGGTCCCCGACCCGGTGGACAGGTCTAGATCCGGGGAAGGGCCGTACCACAAGGGTCTATTGTACGCAGTCTTACCTTGCATTTCTACAAGAGGCTGTTTAAAAAATGCAAGGTAAGGCCGCCTCTTGTAGAAATGCAAAGTAATGTTGCGTACAATAGACCCTTGTGGTTAGACCTTTCCCAGACTTCACGCATAGGGGGAGCTTAGTGCACCGGGGTACCCTTTTTTTTTATCCTTAAAAAAAATTGGATTTTCATTATCATTTTTAAGGATATTTTTTAATAAATCAAGTTTTTCATATTTCAAAAAATATCCATTTTTTCCATATTCTAAAAAATATCCATTTTCAGATTTGTTTTTTAATATTATTAAAAAGGGGTTTTAAAAAAATCAAATTTTCATATTTTTTTAATAAAAAATCCATTTTTCTAATTTTTTAAAGAAAATTTAGTTTTCAAATTTAAATGAAATTTTCCATGTTAGCGAAAAGAATTAAAAAAAGAACAAAATTTTTAATATACATAAGGCAAGGAGAGTGTATGTCACTCCCCATAAGAGAGTAGATATCCAGTTTCAGAATGATAATTATTTCATTTTTAAAATGTTCTGGGGGTAATAGGACTCCTAAAAAGGTAAAATGTGTCGTAGCAACTTTGGCCAAAGTTTAAGGAGGGGTAAAAGTACCTTATCCCAAGTGTTTTCTTAGAAAATATTTTCTTGAAAATAAGTGGGGTTTTATTTTATTTTTAGTGTTTGTCAAGTAAGTAAAGAAAATATATCTCAATAGTGTTTATATGCAATATAAAAAAAATACTATGAGGATGAGATTGTGGCAGTGGAGTTTTGTGGGTTTGGAGCTGGTGACCAGATAAAAATTTGAAATGTCAATAATGAAATTTATTTTTCTTTATTAGGAAAGTCATTTTCCTTAGGTAAGAAACTCACTTTTTTAAAAAATATTTACCTAACATTTTGAACAACCAAATCGTCTTCCAGAGGCTCCCATAAAAAATATTCATGAAAGAAAATGATTTTGCATTCCATTATAATTTGAATAGAACAAACTATCACATAAAAAATGTTGTATATTATTTACAATTTTTTTATGAATGAGAATATATACTAGCAAAAAATGTTGTGTTACCATAATCGTCTTCCAACTAAATCTTATCTCCATCACCTTAAAATAATCAACAATGTCTACTGCCCTTACAGTCAAGGACGGATTCCTAAAACCATATCTCACATTCTTTTTCAATTCAATCTAGCAACTCCATTCTGGCAGCTCTTAAATGCAAATCATCTCATTTTTTCACTGAAGGATTTTGTTAGGTAGAAAGCACACATAAGTAAGGCACAACGGAAGTTTAAAAGTTTTGTTTCTTACCCCAACAATAATTTCTGGTATGGTTATACAACAATGAAACTTGTAACATAAAAACATTTACTTATAAGTCAGTATTATCTGGAATATTTATCTACTGTGAGGTGCACACGCAGTTGCCCTTCCGATTGCAAGCTCTAAGCTTCAATGTATTTCTCCTTCGGAAAGCTAGGAAATCTGGCAGAGGTTCGAGAGAGTATTTTATTCTAAGTCTCTAAGGCTTGGAATGTTATTCTGAAAATTGGTATGGAATAATGAAAGTGAATGCCTCTATTTATAGTTGAAAATTAGGTCAAAAACCGGATTAGGGTTTGACCTGGGGCTTGGCCCAAAATCGACGCAGAGGTGCCGCGACCCTAGGGTATGGGCGTCGTGGCGCTCGACGTGCACTTGCACTGTCTCGATTTAATTTCCGTGCATTCTTAATTAAATCCAAAATCCAATTTTGACTTAATTAATGTAATCATTATTTATTTAAATGTCTCGATTCCAAATCGAACATTTTAATTACTCTCTTAATACATCCTTAGATCGAAACGGACAATCGACATAGTGTGACCCTACAGGCCTTCTCATATTGACATTAATCAAATTAAGGTCTACGCGGAACTCCTAGACGGCGTCGGAAGACGAACTCAATATGTGAAGTACGTTTACGCGAATCCAGTAAACTTAACCTTTATGTGGTAAGATAAAATCCTTTCATTCACGACACACCCGATCAAGCTTAGGATTTGTCAAGTGTTTATCCAAATGGCTTAATCATTGTATCTCATCTATATAAGTCGACGACTAGACCATATTCTAAATATGTCTATTGTGTTGGCCAACGACTTAGTCAACCTAATATCACTGAGAATCCGAGTGTTCTCTCGAACATACATTCGAGGAATGAATCCTAATCTTGGCTCAACTACCACCTTCAATCCACATCGTAATGTACCCAATACAAGTTGTATCTCAACCTACAAGACATTTGAGCTTAGGACGGGATCAAAGTACATTACTTTGTAGATAAGACGTGTATTGACCTCAAGTCAAGGACTTCTATCTCCCACACGCTGATCATACGTTAGACAAGTATAACAAGCAGTATATCAGCAGGGTATACCAGTACTTCCAAAGTATCCACGTGTCCATCACGAGTAACCATTACTCGTAGCAGGTGAGACATACTACATCCTCTAAGGATGTGATACAGACCACATGTCGACTTATCACATATCATCGATATCCCATTCTCGATGATCATTAGTCGAGACTATTTTAAGAGTTATGCTCTATCATAAAATATCTCACTCTATTAATGACAACGTAAGCTCAAGGGATGCACATTAATGAATAATTACAAACAATCAAATAATAATTCAATAATTGCAAACGCCAAATTATTAATCTCCATTAATAATAATATGAATGTGTATAAAGTACAATTGTCCTAATACAGATTGTCTCTAGGACATAAATATACTTTCAATCTCCCACTTGACCTAGAGCCAATCTCCAACATATCTAATGCACATATTCTCAAAATGACCATTATGCTTGACTAAGCTTAATGGTTTAGTGAATGGGTCAGTTAGATTATCGTATGTGGGAACATAGTCTAATCTAATCTCTTCAGTCTCCACCATCTCCCTGAGTATGTAGTACTTCCTTGGTACATGCTTGTTTCTATTGGTTGATCTTAGTTCCTTAGCTTGCGCAATCGCACCAGTGTTGTCGCAATAAATCGTTATTGGACAAGTGGCGCTTGGAACAACCTCTAGTTCCTTCAGGAAATCAGATATTGCGACAACTTCTTTACCAGCTTCCGATCTAACAATGTACTTAGCTTCTATTGTCGAGTCGGCAGTTGTAGCTTGTTTGGAACTTTTCCAGCTCACTGCTCCACCATTGAAAATGTATGTGTAACTTGATTGAGATTTGTAGTCATCAACATCTGTCTGGAAGCTAGCATCAGTGTACCCAGTACATACCAGCTTCTCTTGTCCACCATAGACTAAGAAATATTCTTTAGTTCATCTAAGATACTTAAGAATACTCGTGACTGCTTTCCAGTGTTCTTCCCCAAGATTCTGCTGGAACTTGCAAGTCATACTAAGTGCAAAGGCCACATCTGGCCTAGTACGGGTCATGGCATACATGATCAATCCTATAGTCGAAGCATATGGGATCCTTTTCATGCGTTCAAGTTCTATAAAATTAGAAGGACTATCATTCTTAGATAACTTGATGCCTTGTCCCATAGGTAGACCACATTTTTTGGAATTTTCCATAGAAAAACATCTAAGCACTTTGTCTATGTAGACTGACTGTGACATCCCCAACAATCTGTTAGGTCTATCTCTATAGATCCTAATCCCCAGAATGTAGCAGGCTTCACCCAAATCCTTCATCATGAAGGTACTGGACAACCACTCTTTTACTGACTGTAGGAGAGTCTTATTGTCTCCCATTATTAATATGTCATCTACATATATAATAATGAAGGCAATACTCCCATCCTTGCGTTTACTATAAACATATGAATCTTCTTTGCTTCTGACGAAATCAAACGATTTGATAGCCTTGTCAAAGCAAATGTTCCAACTCCTTGAGGCTTGCTTAAGCCCATAAATGGACTTTTGTAGCTTACATACAACATTTGGTTTGGACTTAATTGAAAAACCCTCAGGTTGTTTCATATACACTTCCTCAACTAGATTACCATTGAGGAATACAGTTTTGACGTCCATCTGCCAAATGTCATAGTCATAATATGCAGCTATTGCAAGCAAAATCTGAATGGACTTAATCTTAGCAACAAGTGAAAAGGTTTCATCATAATCGACCCCATGCCGTTGCTTATAACCTTTAGCCACCAGTCTTGCTTTATAAGTTTGTACATTTCCATATGCATCAATCTTCTTCTTGAAGACCCATTTGCATCCTATGGGTCTAACCCCTGTTGGCAAATCAACCAAGTTCTAAACTTGATTTATATACATTGAGTCCATCTCAGATTTCATGGCTTCTTGCCATCTCTGCGAATCAATGTCTAACATAGCTTCGATGTAGGTTGTAGGTTTATCGTCATCAGGAATATCTATCTCATTGTCTATTTCAACAAGGAGATTAAGTCTTTCAGGTGAACGATGAGTCCTAGTGGACCTACGGAGTTGAGTATTCTGCGTTTCAGTATTTGTTGCATTCTGATTGTGAGAAGTTCTTTGTGTGTTGGACAATCCATCACCTTGAGAGTTTCAGGAATGTCATGTATTTCCTGAATGGGATGATGTACAACCATTGTATCATCTTCCATTGGTTGTGTATGATAGCCTTGCATTTCTGCACTATCTCTCACAGCACACCCACTGGCTGAAGGGGGTACTCTAAGTACCTAATCTTCACCAGATACTCCCACTGAATCCTTGTTTAGGTCATTCGACAAGGGTTCATTTTCTGTGTTATCTTGTGGTTCTTGAATTTCTTCAAGTTCTATCTCTGTGCAGCTATGTTCCTTGTAGACATATTCTTCTTCAAGGAAAGTTGCGTTCCTGGAAACAATGACCTTGTGTTCTCCAGGAAGATAGAAGTAGTATCCCTTAGTTTCCTTTGGATACCCCACGAAGTAACATTTCTCACTTTTAGATTCTAACTTGTCAGTGAGCATTTTCTTGACATATGCAGGGCACCCCCAGGGTCTCATATATTTAAGAACTGGCTTCTTGCCACACCATATCTGATAGGGTGTCTTTCTAGTGACTTGGAGGGAACTCTGTTCAGAATGTATATAGAGGTTTGTATAGCATGTCCCCAAAGGTATGTCGGTAGAACTGAGGAGCTCATCATGGATCGAACCATATCCAATAAGGTTCGGTTTCTCCTTTCGGTGACACCGTTCATCTGTGGCGTTCCTGGATGTGTCCATTCAGATTGGACTCCATGTAGCTTTAAGTAATCTAGAAAATCCTTGCTTAAGTACTCACCTCCTCGATCCCATCGAAGGGTCTTGATACTCATTGCAAGTTGTTTCTCTACTTCCGACTTGTACTCCTTGAACTTCTCAAAGGCCTCGGATTTATGTCTCATAAGATACACATATCTATACCTTGTGAAGTCGTCAGTAAAAGTGATGAAGTATGGGAAGCCTTCTTTAGCTTGAGTCAAGAATGGCCCATACCAACTCAAGCACTTCCTTGGCCCGCACACCTTTCCCAGAAAGTGGTTTATTAGTCATATTTCCTCTCAAGCAAGATTCGCAGTTACCATAAGACTCCAAGTCAAATGGTTCAAGGTAGTCTAACTTCCTCAATCTTGCTATCCTTAATTCGTTGATATGACCAAGTCTGTAGTGCCATAGGTAGGTGGAGTTTCTATTACTTGTCTTGGCTAGTTTATTTTGTACATTGAATATCTCTCGACTACAGTTCAGTGTATATAATCCATCCACAAGAGGAGCAGCTCCATATATAACATTATTAAAAGACAGTACGTGACTGCTATTAAAAAATACGAGGAAAAGCCCTCCATGTCCAACACTGGGATAGAAATAATATTCCTCGTTAACAAGGGAACATAAAAACAATCATTCAACACTAAACAATAGCCGGAAGGTAAATTTAATCTATAAGTCCCTACGCGCTCAACATCCACTCGTGCTCCATTAAAAATGCGTAGGTCTACCTCTCTCGGTCCAACCTTCCTGCTATCAGTTAGCCCCTGCACATTTGTACAAATGTGTGAGCCACAAGCGGTATCCAATACCCAGGAATGAGAGTTGTTTATAGACATATTTATTTCAATGATGTACATACCTTGTCCACTAAAGGCAGGAGCACCTGGTGCTTTTCCTCCTCCTAGTGTCGTGCAGTCTTTTTTCCAATGCCCCTTCTTATGGCAGTTGAGGCATTCATCCTTAGACGCGTTCACCTTCTTCTTCACACCTCCCCTAGGCTTTATAGCTGCGGGCGCAGCGATTGCCTTGCCCTTCTTCTTCTGCAAATCCTTGCATTTCGGCTTGGGTCGGCTAGAAGAGCTCACCATGAGCACAACTTTTCCTTTGGAAGTGGAGGACTCAAAGGTCTTGACCATGTTGTGCAGCTGCGGCAAGGTCGCCTACGTTCCATTCATGTTGAAGTTCACTATGAAGTTCTCAAAGGAACGAGGGAGAGAGTTTAGGATGAGTGTGGTAGCGACATTCTTTTCAAGCTTCGTTCCAATCGAAGAAAGTCTCTCTATCAGCCCTATCATCTTTAGCACATACTGCGAGACCGGGCCCCCTTCATTAAGCTTACACTTGAAGAGTTCTATTAACAACTCATATTCCATTGTCTGGGATTGAGAATCATAGAGGCTCTTCAGGTATTCGAGCATCTCGTTGGGCCCCATATTCTCATGCTGTCTCTGAAGTTCCATAGACATGGAAGACATCATCACGCATTGTGCCGAAGTGGCATCATCTAGATGTTTCTGGTAAGCAACTTTATCAAAAGAGGCATATTCTTCAGAATCTGTCGCAGGGACTGTAGGGAACACTGTGTCCAACACGTATTCAATTTTCTCCTGTCTCAACACAATTCGCAAATTCCTTAACCAGTCAAGGTAGTTTGGTCCAGTAAGTTTATTCATCTCAATCAACATTTTCAACGACAAGCTCGACATCTTTTATAATCTGAAGAATTAGATAGACCGAAAATCAAATTCAAAATCTATTTCCTATTATACACATTCATTTAGGCTAATCAACAAGGCATTTTGTTTAATTAGCTCAAAATATTTTAACATACTTCCATGACCCCATGGTAGAATACGGACCTACTTTAATTTAGGTCATAATGGGCTAAGATCCAAGCCTATGTTATCTCCGCGTTTGCTTTGGCTGATAACATCAACAACATATCTTGGTAGGTTCTAAATCAATTGCAAAACTTATTCGCAACTCTTGGTTGATCAAATTATTACATTTAATCTTGCGTCCTTGGATTAGTCCGACACTTTGGCGCCAAGATTTATCTAAGCAAATCAACCCCATTACACGACTGCGTTTATGTATCTAAGCAAACTTGGCCTTTGTGAGCAAACACTTTGGTGTAAATACCCACAAAAGTTTATCATTTGCTTTTACGTTAAAACACATCTATGAAAGAGTCTGGGTCATCGTAGACTTAGAGCAAATGCTTTGGCATAAATACTCGTATCGCCGAAGAGGATTTTGCACTCTAACAATTATAATGGATGACACGTTTAATTTAGATTTGTATTTAAAGTTTTGGGGAACATTTTAATACAGGGTTCTAACCAAGATCAACACTTTAATGCCACATCCAATATGACATCTTAACATCATGTGAAACTAATAACACATATAGTTTGAGAACCGTCAACCCAATATGCATGATAGAAGAAGGTTTAATCAAACAATGGGCGCCGCCTGCCCAGACAGTTATATCGGACACTATTCTAGAAATGTAAATGATAAACATTTTGACATTTAACACATAAGCAGTATACTTATCAAATAATATAAGCAGTATATATTTTCTGGACAGGTGGGGCCGCGACGCTAATGATTAGCGCCGCGGCGCCACTGAGGCAGTAATCCCATTTTCATAAAAATTGCACTAGAACCGCGACGCTCCACCATGGGGCCGCAGCGCTTCAGAGGTAGTAACATTTCTGCTTCTGCAATTGAATTAGCGTCGCGACGCTCCACCATAGAGCCGCGACGCTGCAGAGGCGGAAACATTTCTGTTTCTGAAGATGCATTAGCGTCGCGGCGCTTGTTGTCCAGTGAGTTCATATTTTCCAAAATAACATGTCAGCGCTGCGGTGCTCCACCATGGGGCCGCGGCGCCGCCTTAAAACCCTAGCTAGCGCCGCAACACCCTATCAAAGTGTCGCGCCGCCGACGTCCTGACAAACGTTTCTATGTTGATTTTCAAAAAATAATTCAATCCCTAAATCCAATATAGGGATCAATTCATAGGTCCTTAATCATCACCCACTATTATCAATAATGCTCATTCGACCATCATTCGTTCTTACTCGTTCTTAGCCGTGCACCGTGCAATGAGCCAGACAACGCTGTTTTGCTTAGTTCGAGTTAGATTGGAATGACTTCCTCGAGTTAGCGTAGGAGATAATTTAGGGTAACATCAAAAGGTCAACATTTGTTCAAGATACGTAGGATTACAAGAAACCTCGTTTTAATCCAATTTTATGTTCAACCCATATTATTACTCTATTCAATTGTTATATAACCATTAAACCAGCCTGAGCTCTTGATACCACTGAAGGGTTTTGTTGGGTACAAAGCACATAAGTAAGGCATAACGGAAGTTTAAATGTTTTGTTTCTTACTTACCCCAACAATAATTTCTAGTATGGTTATACAACAATGAAACTTGTAACATAAAAACATTTACTTACAAGTCAGTATTATTTGGAATCTTTATCTACTGTGAGGTGCACACGCGGTTGCCCTTCCGATTGCAAGCTCCAAGCTTCAATGTATTTCTCCTTCGGAAAGCTAGGAAATCCGGCAAAGGTTCGAGAGAGTATTTTATTCTAAGTCTCTAAGACTTAGAATGTTATTCTGAAAATTGGTATGGAATAATGAAAGTGAATGCCTCTATTTATAGTTGAAAATTAGGTCAAAAACCGGATTAGGGTTTGACCTTGGGCCTGGCTCAAAATCGACGCAGAGGCGCCGCGACCCTAGGGTATGGGCATCGCGGCTCTCGATGTGCACTTGCACTATCTCGATTTAATTTCCGTGCATTCTTAATTAAATCCAAAATCTAATTTTGACTTAATTAATGTAATCATTATTCATTTAAATGTCTCGATTCCAAATCGAACATTTTAATTACTCTCTTAATACATCCTTAGATCGAAACAGACAATCGACATAGTGTGACCCTACATGCCTTCTCATATTGACATTAATCAAATTAAGGTGTACGCGGAACTCCTAGACGGCGTTGGAAGACGAACTCAATATATGAAGTACGTTTATGCGAATCCAGTAAACTTAACCTTTATGTGGTAAGATAAAATCCTTTCATTCACGACACACCCGATCAAGCTTAGGATTTGTCAAGTGTCTATCCAAATGGCTTAATCATTGTATCTCATCTATATTAGTCGACGACTAGACCATATTCTAAATATGTCTATTGCATTGGCCAATGACTTAGTCAACCTAATATCACTGAGAATCCGAGTGTTCTCTCGAACATACATTCGAGGAATGAATCCTAATATTGGATCAACTACCATCTTCAATCCACATCGTAATGTACCCAATACAAGTCGTATCTCAACCTACAAGTCATTTGAGCTTAGGACGGGATCAAAGTACATTACTTTGTAGATAAGACGCGTATTGACCTCAAGTCTAAGGACTTCTATCTCCCACACGCTGATCATACGTTAGACAAGTATAACAAACAGTATATCAGCAGGGTATACCAATACTTCCAAAGTATCCATGTATCCATCACGAGTTACCATTACTCGTAGCAGGTGAGACATACTACATCCTCTAAGGATGTGATGCAGACCACATGTCGACTTATCACATATCATCAATATCCCATTCTCGATGATCATTAGTTGAGGCTATTTTAAGAGTTACGCTATATCATAAAATATCTCACTCTATTAATGACAACGTAAGCTCAAGGGATGCACATTAATGAATAATTACAAACAATCAAATAATAATTCAATAATTGCAAATGCCAAAATATTAATCTCAATTAATAATAATATGAATGTGTATAAAGTACATTTGTCCTAATACAGATTGTCTCTAGGACATAAATGTACTTTCACTCACATCTTAAACCAGTATTTCCTTCCACATGAAAAAAATATCTGGTTGAAGGAACAAGTATTTCTCATTTCTGCATCTGTTGTTGTTCCTTTCATCCTATGAAATCTGTAGGAAAATAGAAACACCAATCACTTTGAGGGGAAAACAACCACCTTGAACCCACTCCATATATAAACAAAGTCAATGAATTTTATTACTTAACATAGCAACCTGGCCTCAAACAAAATACTTTTCCTCTCTACTTGAAATGGAACCCTCCTGCACATAGTTCTTTCAAACTAAATGTCGATAGTTCCCTTGAAAATGACAACTCCTCATCAGGCAAAGGAGGAGTCATTAGAGATCATAAATTTCACAATCCAAACCGGAGGGTCGCGACAGGCATCGGAACCCACTAAGCATATAATCCACAACTAATCATATTTAAATACGGACTAAGCCAAAAAAGACTATATAAAGTTTTAACTTGAAAGCCCCAACTTATATATTTATATACACTACCAAGGCCGACAAGACCATGCATGACAACTATACACAGGACACATATCTACAAGCCTCTAAGAATACATAACATCACAAGGGCGGGACAGGGTCCTACCATACCCAAATGCATATGCAGAATAACATACCACGACCAGATTGCAACTCTGAAACAAGTAGAGTGCTCCAATACCAGCTGAACCAGCAACCTACTAGCGCGAACCGTCACCCTCTTTAACTGAACCTGCCGGTATGAAACACAGCATCCCCCGACAAAAGGGATGTCAGTATGACTGATGTACTAAGTATGTCAGGCATAAGAAATAACATAACAGGGATATAACATCAACTGAAGCAGAAATAGCGGACCATCAGTAAATGTCTCTGAGGGCCCTAATACATATGCCTAAATGTTATGCATAATGCAAATGCGGTATTTATATATATATATATATGTTGCGGAATGTGCAACCCGATCCAATTGTTGGAAATTTACTAATGTGGAATTAAGTATATCTCATTATGTATGACTCTAACAATTGGGGGCCCGCACATCGAAAATGTCATTTCCACACACGTGCACACGTAGTGTCAAGTATTGCAAATTTCATTAGTGAAAGAGATATTGGTACGTATCTAATACGTTTGAGACATAGAATGATGGACGATTATTGGCCAAATGACAAAGTATTCCACGTTGGTAAACAAAGGAAGAAGTGTAAGATGAAATGTGTCGGCAATCGCCGCGGAGTCGCGAAGGGCATCGGCGCAGCCCCGTCGGAGCCGCGACGCTAATTGCATCTTTAGTTACTGGAGTCGCGACGCTAATTCACAGAGCCGCGATGCTTTGGAGGTAGAATGCTACGATGGGAAGTTGAAAAGTTTTGACCTTTGGGCTGGTTTTGGAGCATTGATTCTCCATTACTTGGCACATGAATTCAGCCATTATTTGGCTGAATGTGACCTCCCAATTAAGTGTCATTACATGGATATTGAAGGCCATTAGTTGGCTAGTTGAGGGGTCCTTTCCTTACACTATAAATTGAGGCTTTTGCTCAATTGAAGAACACTACACACCACTTAGAAAATACTCCAGAATTTTCTGAATTCATCTTCTTCCTCTCTAGCAAAGTTACTAATATCAAAGTTCTTCAAGAATAACACTTGACTTTCCTTTGCTCAATTGTTAAGTTGTTTTTGTATCTTGGGAGACTATTGCCGGACAACGTAAAAGGAGATATACGGGGCAATCTCGTCCTTAAAGACAGAGTGTCATCACGCGACTCAACAAATCACAAAGCAGTTTGTTAAGTTCTTGATTTACAGTTTATTGTAATAATTAGTTTATCATTTCTTACTATTGTAATAGTTACTTACTTTCCGTTCCCTACAACAATTGTATGCCAATAACTTTAAGACAAGATTGTGTTGTAAGTACGTAGAAAGATTATGAGAAGAGAACAAATTGCTTCTGATTCTGCTGCTATTGCTACTCAAGGCAATCTCTCTGCCTTCCCCACTGCTCAAGGCATATCTAATGCCTTTCCGGTTTCTCAAGGTTCATCCAACACCTTTACTTCTGCTCAAGGGAACGTTGTCGTTCCTCCACCCGCTGGATTCCACCATGAACGCCCTGAAAAGTTCATGGGCTCCAACTTCAAGAGATGACAACATAAGATGCTATTCTATCTGACTGTTATGGGAATGGATCATTTCCTAACAGAAGATCCTCCACAAGCTGGAGATGAAATGGACCATTCGCCTATTGAAACGGCTGAAGGGGGCCTAGGTATCCATGTCATTAATGGCAAGAAGATGGTTCTTGATGCATGGAGTCATAGTGATTTCATGTGTAAGAACTATATATTGAATTGCTTGCCAGACCCTCTCTACACGGTGTATTGCACCGTTGGCACCGCCAAAGAGTTGTGGGATAAGCTGCAAAAGAAGTACAACGCACAAGATGCAGGTACTAAGAAATTCATCGTTGGGAAATTCCTGAAATTTCAAATGGTGGATAGTAAAACAGTGATGTCCCAAGTCCAGGAATTCCAAATGATTCTACATCACCTGGATTTGGAAGGTATGAAACCAAATGAGCAGTTTTTGGTTGCATCATTGATTGAAAAGTTACCTCTTTCGTGGAATGAGTTTATGAGTTACTTAAAACTCAAGACAAAGGAGATGACCTTTGAAGAACTTATTATCAAACTCCAAATTTAGGAAGATAATAAGAAGGCCTTGCCTAGGGGTAAACAACCCGCTGAGGCAAAGGCAAATCTGGCTGAGGCCAAAGGGAACCCAAGCAAAAAGTGCAAGTTCCAGAAAGACGGCAAGACCCAAGCAGCGGAGAAGTTCAAAGGAAACTGTCACCACTGTGGGAAACCTGGTCACATGATCAAGGACTACTGCAAGCTCAAGAATGAGCAACAAGAGAAGGCCAAAGCTAAGGGCAAGGCACAGGCTAACGTCGTCAAATACAGGCTTCTGGACGACATGATTAAGGAGTTATCAGCGGTGGTTCTTAAAACAAACCTTGTTGAGAATCCCATGCAATGGTGGATGGACACGGGTGCTACAAGACACATCTGTTCTAATAGAGATGCCTTCTCCACTTATACACCAGTTACAAATAAGAAGTTGTTCATGGGTAACAATGATTCCTCTGACGTGCTGAGGGTAGGAAAGGTAGTCCTGAAGATGACTTCTGGAAATGAGCTCACTCTGAAGGAGGTGATGTATGTTCTCGAGATTAGAAGAAATTTAATTTCAGGTCATTTATTGGTTAATGCTGGTTTTAGGCTAGTGTTTGAGTCCAATAAATTTGTAATCACTAAGAATGGAACGTTTATGGGAAGAGGATTCGTATGTGAAGGCCTCTTCAAAGTTAACGCCATGTCTGTATTACGTACAAACAATAATATTGAAGCTTCTTTTTACTTGCTTGAGTCCTCTAATTTATGGCATCATAGATTAGGATATGTCAACTACAAGTCCATCCAAAGGTTGGTCAAGTTGGAGTTATTGCCGTCTATCGACGTAAACCCTCAACATAAGTATGAGGTGTGCGTAGAGGCAAAACTCACAAAGCTTCCTTTTTGATCCGTTGAAAGGAATACCGCTCCTCTAGAACTTTCACACAGATATATGTGATTTGAAGTTTGCATAAACTAGAGGGGGGAACAAGTACTTTGTGACATTAATTGATGATAGCACAAGGTATTGTTAGCTTTACTTGTTGAAAAGTAAGGATGAAGCCTTTGAAGCGTTCCGACGTTACAAAGCAGAAGTTGAGAACCAACTAAGCATGCGGATTAAATCCATTTGTAGTGATAGAGGGGGAGAATATGTAGCGCCATTTGAGGAATATTGTGCTGAATCGGGCATTGTTCATCAAACGAAGGCTCCATACTCACCTTAATCGAATGGTGTGGCGGAACGCAAGAACCGCATATTGAAGGAAATGATGAATGCCTTGCTCATCAATTCCGGTCTTCCACAAAATATGTGGGGAGAAACTGTCCTTACCGCTAATACGATTCTTAACAGAGTCCCACATAAGGGTAAGGACAAAACTCCATATGAATTATGGAAGGGAAAGAAACCTACTTATAAATATTTAAAGGTGTGGGGTTGTTTGGAAAAAGGTTGAAGTACCCAAGCCAAAATAGGTCAAGATTGAGACTAAGACTGTAGATTCCATATTCATCGGATATGCAAATAACAGTAGTGCTTATCGCTTCTTAGTGCATAAGTCAAATATTCCAGATATCCACGGGGGTACAATCATGGAATCAAGGAATGCTCAATTTTTTGAAGATACCTTTCCTTAAAAGGAAAAAGACATAACGTTTTGCAAACGAAGTTATGAACAAAGCTCTCAGGAACCGGGAGTCGTTGACGGCCCGGATCTAGATGGTTCAGATCTAGTGGACCTCGAAGTGGCTGAATATCCGGGATCTAGTGTTCCAGATTCTCAGAACTTGGAGACTCCAGAGATGGAACCAAGGAGAAGTAAAAGGGCCAGAAAGGATAAATCTTTTTGTCCTGACTTTGTAGCTTATATGGTTGATGATGAACCAAGGACAATTGCTGAAGCATTGTCAACTCCAGAGGAACCGCTCTGGAAAGAAGTTATTGAGAGTGAAATAGACTACATCCTGCATAACCATACTTAGGAGTTGGTTGATCTTCCTCCGAGAAATAAACTGTTGCGTTGTAAATGGATACTCAAATGGAAGTATAAAGTAGATGGGTCTATAGATAAGTACAAAACTAGGTTGGTAGTCAAGGGCTATCGGCAGAAAAAAGGTCTTGACTATTTTGACACGTACTCCCTGGTGTCTCGGATGACGTCCATACGGGTATTCATTGCGATCGCAGCATTGCGTGATCTTGAGATACATCAAATGGATGTCAAGACAGCCGTCCTAAATGGTGATTTGGAAGAAGAAATCTATATGGAACAACCTGATGGGTATGTGGTTCCGAGGTAAGATAAGAAAGTCTATCGGCTTGTCAAAACTCTGTACGGGCTTAAACAATCCCCGAAGTAATGACACGAAAAATTTGATAGTACTCTACTATCGAAGGGTTTCGCCATTAATGAGTGTGACAAATGTGTCTACATGAAAAGTAACCATGACTCGTTCGTCATGATATACATGTATGTAGACGACATGTTGATCACAAGGAGCAGTCTTAGTTTGATTCTAGAGACTAAAAAACATGTTAAAATAATGCTTCGACATGAAGGATATGGGTATCATAGATATTGGTAGTTTGATGTACATAACAAACTGCACCCGACTTGATATTGCTTATGCAGTCAACAAGTTGGCTAGGTTTACCCGTAATCCGAATAATGATCATTGGAAGGCGTTGAATCGGGTACTATGATACCTGAAATACACGCTAACTTATGGGTTGCATTATTCGAGATATCCAGTTGTAATAGAGGGGTACAATGATGCAAACCGGATATCTGATATAGAGAACACCAAGTCCACCAGTGGGTATCTATTTATAATTGGTGGTGGGGCTGTGTCTAGGAAATCCTCTAAGCAAACTTGCATCGCCCGATCCACGATGGAATCGGAGTTTATCGTTTTAGATAAAGCAGGAGAAGAAGCTGAGTGGCTTTATGACTTCTTAGAGGATGTTCCTTGTTAGGACAAACTCGTACCTTCTGTAATGATCCACTACGACAGTCAGTCGTCTCTAGGAAGGGAACGAAGTTCTATGTACAACGGAAAGTCTCATCATATTCGATGGAGACATAAGACCGTTAGGCAGCTGATCACCACGGGTATAATATCCATTTCTTACATAAAGATAAAGGATAACATAGCGGACCCGCTGACAAAGGGCTTACCCAAAGATCAGATGTTCTGCCTGTCTAGGGGAATGGGCTTAAAACCCAAGGTATAAGGACCAATACGGTGGTAACCCAACCTTACTGACTGGAGATCCCAGGAATTAGGTTCAGTGGGAAAACTAAGTTGTAAAGGTTCAGTTGATCGCTTCGGTGGAAGCATGAGCACTTCGGATAGTGATTTTTGTAACGAAACACCAAATCCAAAGTCGTTCCCGCGATAGACTATAAATGCTATTTGCAGTATGGGTGAAGGTTAAGTTTCCAAAACCTTTAATGATCCTCACCGGTTGATGTTAGGTTTGGAGAAACTTTTAATGGTTCCTAACACTTGTAAAATGGGGTATAGATGGATACCTTGTAGGAGACCACCTATTTAAGTGAGAGGACAGGTCACCTCAAAATGAACGCACTTTAGAATCCAAGAAGTGTCCACGGCCACAACGGACAAAATATTACGAAGAACATAGTAAGGGAAGTTGTTGTGTTGGTACCGCTGACTTGGCTTACACTAAATACTGGCGGTTCAAGATATCACGCTCACCGCACAGTAAGTAAGTCCGATGGTATTCAACTATGGAAGGTTCAAAACGTATGCTACTTATCCAGATGCAACATCGGTCCGCTGAAAGATAGCTGGAAAGGCACCATGTGAGTGCGCCAAAATCTCTTTCAAGAGGGGATTGTTGGAAATTTATTAATGTGGAATTAATTATATCCCATTATTTATGACTCAAACAATTAGGGTCCCGCACGTCAAAAATGTCATTTCCACACACGTGCACACGTAGTGCAAAGTATAGCAAATTTCATTAGTGAAAGAGACATTGGTACGTATATAATACATTTGAGACATAGAATGATGGACGGTTATTGGCCACATGACAAAGTATTCCACGTTGGTAAACGAAGGAAGAAGTGTAAGATGAAACGTGTCAGAAATCGCCGCCAAGGGCCGAGGCGCCGGAGCGCCGCGGCGCCTCTCAGAGAGCATCGCGATGCTAATTGGGTCTTTAGTTACTGGAGCCACGGCGCTAATTCACAGAGCCGCGGCACTTCGGAGGCAGAATGCTGCAACGGGAAGTTGAAAAGTTCTGACCTTTGGGCTGGTTTTGGAGCATTGATTATCCATTACTTGGCACATGAATTTAGCCATTATTTGGCTGAATGTAACCTCTCAATTAAGTGCCATTACATGGATATTGAAGTCCATTAGTTGGCTAGTTGAGGAGTCCTTTTCTTACACTATAAATTGAGGCATTTGCCTCAATTGAAGAACACTACACAACACTTAGAAAATACTCCAGAATTTTATGAATTCATCTTGTTCTTCTCTAGAAAAGTTACTATACTCAAAGTTCTTCAAGAGTAACACTTGAGTTTTCTTTACTCAATTGTTAAGTTGATGTTGTATCTTGGGAGACTATTGCCCGACAACGTAAAAGGATATATATGGGGCAATCTTGTCTTAAAGACAGAGTGTCATCACTCGACTCAGCAAATCACAAAGCAGTTTGTTAAGTTCTTGATTTACAGTTTATTGTAATATTTAGTTTATTCTTTCTTACCACTGTAATAGTTACTTACTTCTCATTTCCTACAACAATAGTATGCCAACAATATATGTTAGTGTTACGGAACGTGCAACCCGATCCAATATATTATATGTATATATGCATGAATGACAATGGAACATTCTGAACTTATCGGATGACATAATATCCTTGCCCTAACCTTGGGAATATCAACATCTCTTCCAGATACCTCAATAAGGATTTAGGAACATATTTATACATGATTTTAACATAGGAATCAATGACATGAATATTCTTAACTACTAGGAGTAGAATAATTTATGGAACAATATCACGGTTATATTTCGTTACATGGAACATGCCAAAAGAAAGAAATAATTTGCCTTAACATACCTTGTTATCGAATTTATCTAAGTTCCACGGGTCCTTGTAAGCTCTATGAATGATTATCTACATCATACGGATGATTTAAATCATAATCGGATCAATATACTATTAATAAATTCATTGAGACATTTCATCGAACACCTTGTACGCGTATAATCTATGTTTCTTCTATATTGAAACCAATGCATGTAGCAAAACAACCAGCCTTCCTAATCCTCCTCCTAACCGCTACAGTATTTATAACAATCCAGCCACTTCATATGCAACCTCCAACTCCATATAGGCAGTCCCAACGATACCCAACCAAACTTAACATTTCCGATAATCACTTTAGAAACTAGTGGCAAGAATCATGCTCTATAACTTGTATAAACTTAGGAACAAGAAGCATTATCTCTTTTTTGGCGCAGCGACAAGCGTCGTCAGACAACCTTTATCCAAACCGGATTCCGACAAGCGGAAACATGACCCAAAAATTGACTTGAGTTAGAGCTTCTCCGAAACTCAAGGTCTTTGCTTGATTTCTGAGTGTTCAAGCTTGTTCAAGGATTTGATTTTGCTGGAGCTAAGGTCCAAAACGCCATGAATTTTTCCCCTTTTGGGTGAGAAAAAGCTTACGGAAAATCCCCTAATTTGGTCGAGAATTTTCAGAGAGCTTTACCAATTGAGATGTTAAGGGATTGCTACTACACTTGTACGATTTCCCTTTCTAAGGTAAGGGAAAAGGGGAAGTTTATATGTAGGAAAGGAGTATCAATTATTCTTCAAAGAAAACTTCTACAGGACTTAGGAGCTGAAGAACACTTAATAGCACAGTTTGGTATAGGAAAAGAATAAATGCTTGTACCCCTACTTAACTTAATTCTTAACATACTAGGTTGCCACCTAGAATTCTGATATGCTTAGTCACTTATGTGGCTGATTTGCACATTTCATGTAAAGTTCCAGTAAATACTGTCCCCATTAAAAATTAATCAATCCCACAATTAATCAATTACACACAAAATTAAATTTTTGATTCCAATTCACTTAAATCTTAATAACTTATAAGACTTTCATATACTCAATGTCATAATTTTGCAATATGACACTAGTCCATAACCTCTTTGGGGATATACAACTATTATTATTAATTCCCGTCATCACACTTATTAAATCCTAAATTGTTTTGGTATCACATCCTTTTATATACTAATTTCCTTATTAGCATACGTAAATCTAACATAAATTTCCCGAGGCCTGGGTCTACTTGCCTACGTTTATGTGCTCAAACCATCACCCGAAAGTACGAGGTGTTACATCCTCTCCCCCTTAGAAACATTCGTCCTCGAATGTTGGGGTGACATATCTAATTCTTGTCACAATAAAATGAGCACACAAATGATCGAGTTCAGTAAAAGCAAGAGAGGTAATATCAAATAGACTATATGCTCATTGTTCAGCCAGTCATGACAACAAAAATCCTAACTAACTTGAACCAATTCTAGGCAACTAAAGTAGCTACATACTTACAGTACCTAACATTTAAAATATTTGCAGTACTAGGTGGTCTTCTATAGTACTATTGTCACTCCAATTCATCAAAACAGGGGATAAGACACTCATGGATTAATTCAGATTTATCATTTAAAACAATGAGAGGATACATATCAATCTATGACCACTTTAAAAGAATAAACTCAAGTTCAGGCCAATTACATGTACAACTCCACATACAATATGAAATAAAAACACAGTGACACCTTTCAATTCTAGTAATCAGTAATCTTGTGTGAAGTAATTTTTACTTAGCTAATTGCTTAAATAGAGAGTTAATAGGTTGATAGACTCTTGCCTAGGTCTGTAGTATATCTTATGCATTCTTTAAATTCAAGCAGCAGACAAAGAAGATAGAGGGTCCTGCCATCTAGTTTAAAGTCCTATATGCATCATATCTATTAAAACCATAACAAATCAGTGCAATTAATTATGCTTCAACTATTTTATTATCCCATGACTAATTCAGATCAAGTTCTCAGGTTCCTTCTAACTTCACAGTCTCACAGCTAGTTTTTGAACCATTTCAGATGATCACTTTTTCAAATGAGTGAAATATTATGCAAATAACATGGCACTGGTTTAAGCTAAAATGCAGCAAACACAACAACTGCTCATTTTCAAATATGCCCCTGCCCAGGACTTACAGCAACATCTGCCTCAAAATGAAGGCATCAACATGTGTTTGAACATGACAACAATTCATATCGAAGTGCAGTAGTGATTTCAGCCAGAATGAGTATCGAAATACTGCAGGAAACTCAGCTCAAATACATTATATGTTAGTGTCAATATGTAACATCAAGTTGTGACCAAATTCAACCTAAGGATAGTTTATGCTTCTCCACTAAGAATCCCAACTGGATACTCACAACGTGACATTTGTTTTTGGCCCAAATATAGCCACTGTGGGCAGAGGGACAGTAGTAGCAGGTGACAGCAAAAACAACAGCCAAACAGTAGTAACAAGTGACATCAAACAACAACCATAATAACAGCAAGCATGGTAGCTAAATGCCTCAGAAGATAACAAATATATGCAGCAACCAACTCAATGTAATAGTGCCAACAACAAAATGTAGCAGCTAATGGAAACAGTTTCAAAACCCAACACTTTGCCTCAGATCTTAATCTCAAAGTGAACATTAGAATATCCAGAAATTGCTCTCATTACTATGGCAATAACTATCTTTCAAGGCTACCATTTTCTCATCCAAAATAGTGGCTTTCCTTGAGAAACAGAAGTTCAAAGTATAGCAGCAAAGAAAAGTCTCAATGTTCACCACTCATTTGGACAGAAATATAGCAGCTCATGGTGTTTAGGGTGTCAACTAGGACCTAGGATAGAGACAAAGTAAAATGATGTAACACTAAGGCTAATACATGTGAATAGAACATGAGATAAGATATACATAAGCAGGGCAAAGTCACAACAAGGAGGCTGATTCAAATAGTCCAAATTAGTCTTTTATCTATCCTTTAGGTTCACAGGCATGTCTTAACTTAAAACTTCTAATTAAATAGATGCAAACCAAGAACTTAATACAATACTTTAGCACATTTATAGCATGTAAGCATGTCACTTTAACAAGCATAAAAAATACCCTAATCATATATTATCCAAAATATGATCATCAAAACACTACATGACATACAACTTCCCAGGTTTTAGACTTCATTCAAATAGGTGTTAAACTAGGTGATGAGATTTCAAACTAATATTTTTAAACTGAACACATAGCAATAGGCAGACATGATGTTTAACATGGTACCCTGACTCAGATGGACATCACTTTGAGTCCTTGAAGACTAGTGTTCTTAACTTAGACTAAAATACAAATAGGTCATTTAACCATGTCCAGATCACAGAATAAGGACACATCATAACCATGTATGACATCGAGGCAAATATACACACCAACACACAAGAAATGCACATATAAGTGGAATAAGAATAATATTTAGAACATACAAATGGTTGCCTAACTTAAATTATCAGTAGAAGTCATAGGAGAGACATGAATGGATTATACAGATTCAACATGCTATCACTTGTAGTTCAAAACAAACAGTCATGCATTCAAGACTACAAAGATGGTAAAATAGATATGCAAGTCTACATGATTCAAGCCTAAATAAACTTAGGTGAGTTTGGGCACAATGAACTAGTGCAGGAAAACAACTAGGCAGTTTACACAACAGTATGCATTCGTAGAAGGTAACAAAGTATTAATAGCAAGGACATGATATCATGGAATCATATTTGAAGCTAAACATGTCATTGGGAAACCACACTTAGGCTATATTACTTCAAATCATTGGATATCACATAGAAAGACCAAGAATAGTAAGCTAACATACTCTCTAGGCTTATATTAAACTAATATTACTATGGTAATCATGTGAAAAAGATAATAGGAACTACACAAGTCTTTTACTATAACCAATAAGTTATAGATTACCCCTAGCCTCATGTTAGACCCATGTTAAATTGAAATCATCCCTAATAGACATTAATCACTCATAAATCAGTGTGAATAAGGTTATTATTGCCTAGCTATGAATACAAAACAGATTTAAAGCCATTTCATGACTTAACAAAAACCACATACTAATCACACACTTCATGATCCTAATAAGCATGTTCATATAGATGCATATCATCACCACACCAAACTGTACAACAATCTTATCAATCTACATACAAAATCCATATATTTCTTAGATTAATCCAAACATATAACCATATACCGGTTAAACACAGTACACGATTTATTTAAAGGTAACTAATTTAAAGACCTTATGGATTATTAGGATAGGTACTAGGACGACGTTATGATCTTGTTAGCGTATTTGCACTATCATATCTTGGTACTATATATAAGCCTCAATCCGACACACTTTGAAGTGGAACCCTCTTATCCTTACTAACCACTCGCCTTCTCCCGACCTGCCTCTTTTATTTCTCCTTTGTGTATCCCATAACATAGACCGACGAGCCTTGATTAATGTACCCCCAAGATTGTGGACTATCCAGAATATCAAAAGAATCGGGGTCAGTAAGTGAAATGAATAGCCGGTCACGGCATTGTATCTGAGGGGAACCCGGCTATGTCCATCCCTGTGCTACCCCACTTACACCATGATCAATAGGGCCCGATACTGAAACTAAAGCCCTTGGTGAGGCTGGAACCCCCCTCACCCCATCTTCCATTGGAAGAACCGAGAGTGTCCAAGCGGGTGACTCATACGGATCTTCAGATGGATCCTCCTCAATAGATTCTATGATCTCTGATTGGTCTGATTCCATAGTGTAACTCACATCTCTTTTTTCTACCTCCGTAGCCCTCCGACCCGTACCAGCGGGTGGTATCTGTCTAATATCTTCCCTCGCAACAATACCCGCACTCTTACTACCCGAGATCTTTCTCGTCGTAGACATTGCTGCAGTTCCAAATGAGAAAATTGGATTAGGAACAAATATTCTTACGACTCAGCTCTATCGGATGATCTAGACTATGAAAGAATGGGAACAATTCTAAATGCTATGTAGCCTCCTACTTATAAGTGTGGCGCGCTACACACCCATAAACAAGACTCTACCAGACACGACTTGTAGACATCCCTAATACATACCTGCTCTAATACCAAGTTTGTCATGACCCAAACCGGAGGGCCGCGACGGGCACCCGAACCCTACCTACTAGGTACCACTAAGCATATAATCCACACCTAATCATATTTAAATACGGACTAAGACAAAAAAGACTATATAAAGTTTTAATCGGAAAGCCCCAACTTATATATATACATACCAAGGCCGACAAGGCCATACATGACAACTATACACAGGACACTTGTCTACAAGCCTCTAAATAATACATAACATCACAAGGGTGGGACAGGGTCCTACCATACCCAAGTGCATATGAAGAATAACATACCACGACCATACTGCAACTCTGAAATAAGTAGAGTGCTCCAATACCAGCTGAACCAACAACCTACTATCGCAGACCGTCACCCTCTTTAACTGAACTTGCGGGCATGAAACGCAGTGTCCCCTGATAAAAGGGATGTCAGTACAACTGATGTACTGAGTATGTCAGGCATAAGAAATAACATAACAGGGATATAACAATAATTGAAGCAGAAACAGCGGACCAGCAGTAAATGCCTCTGAGGGCCCTAATACATATAACTAAATGTTATGCATAATGCAAATGCTGTATATATATATATATATATATGTTGCGGAACGTGCAACCCGATCCAATATACGTTAGTGTTGCGAAATGTGCAACCCGATCCAATATATGTTAGTGTTGCGGAACGTGCAACCCGATCCAATATATTATATTTATATATGCATGAATGACAATGAAACATTCTAAACTTATCGGATGATATAATATCCTTGTCCCTTTGACTAACATTGGAAATATTAACATGTACCTTCAGCTAACATTGAGAATATCAACATCTCTCCCAGATACCTCAATAAGGATTTAGGAACATATTTAGACATGTTTTTAACATAGGAATCAAAGACATGAATATTCTTAACTACTAGGAGTAGAATAATTTATAAAACAATATCACGGTTATATTTTGTTACATGGAACATGCCAAAAGAAAGAAATAATTTGCCTTAACATACCTTGTTATCGAATTTATCTAAGTTCCACGGGTCCTTGTAAGCTCTATGAATGACTATCTACATCATACGGATGATTTAAATCATAATCGGATCAATATACTATTAATAAATTCATTGAGACATTTCATCGAACACCTTGTACGCGTATAATCTATGTTTCTTCTATATTGAAACCTATGCATGTAGTAAAACAATCAGCCTTCCTAATCCTCCTCCTTAACCTCTACAGTATTTATAACAATCCAGCCACTTCATATGAAACCTCCAACTCCATTTAGGCAGTCCCAACGATACCCAACCAAACTTAACATTTCCGATAATCACTTTAGAAACTAGTGGCAAGAATCATGCTCGATAACTTGTATAAACTTAAGAACAAGAAGCATTACCTCTTTTTTGGCGCAGCGACAAGCGTCGTCGGACAACCTTTTATCCAAACCGGATTCCGACAAGTGGAAACAGGACCCAAAAATTGACTTGAGTTAGAGCTTCTCCGAAACCCAAGGTCTTTGCTTGATGTCACGCCCCAAATTTTCTCAAGTGTTTCCTTAGGGCGTGATGACACCTGGATGACTATTCCTTTCCAAGCGAACAATTTAATTTCTTTTCGTCCTAAATTATGCTGGAAAATAAGTCTCGAACATTAAAAGAAGCAATGTCTTCTTCAGAACCATTATTATGGAATAAGGTGGTCAATAGTGAAATTGAATCCATATTGAATAACTATACATGGGAATTAGTTGATATTCCTCCCGAAAATAAATTGTTAGGCTCCAAATGAATTTATGAATTTTTAGAAGGAAATGAAAGATGATGGCACTATTGACAAGTATAAGGCAAGACTTGTTGTCAAATGTTATAGACAACGAGAAGGCCTTGACTATTTTGCACATACTCACCAGTTACGAGAATTACGTCTATACGGACGTTAGTAGCGTTAGCTACTGTGTATGGTCTTGAAATCCACCAAATGGATGTTAAGACAGCTTTCTTAAATGGAGATTTGGAGAAAGAAATTTACATGGAACAACCCGAAGGGTTTGTGTTTCCAGGCAAAGAAAATAAGGTATGCAAACTTGTTAAGTCTCTTTGGACTAAAACAAGCACCCAAACAATGACATATAAAATTTGACCATACAATGTTGTCAAATGGTTTTGAGATTAATGAATGTGATCGCATAGTCATTTTTTCTTACATGTGGATGATATGGTGATAATAAGTAATGGCATTACCAACATAAATGCTACAAAGCGTGTGCTAACTAGCAAGTTTGATATGGAATATTTAGGAGTTACCGATTTATTCTTAGGCATTAAAATCCATAAGACTGCTCAAGGTTTGGCACTGTCACAATCTCAATACATCAAAACAGTACTTGATAAGTTTAAGTACTTGGATTTCAAAGTTGCAAAGACTCCAATTGATATTAATCTTGCACTTGCAAATAATAAAGGTCAAAGCATATCTCAATTGGATTATGCTCGTGTATTGGGATTTTTAATGTATATAATGAATTGTACACAGCCCGACATAGCTTGTGCTATAAGCAAATTGAGTTGGTATACAAGCAATCTAGGCCAATCACATTTGATGGCAATGAAACGAGTCTTGGGATATTTATAACATACCCAAGACTTTGCTTTGCACTGCACTAAGTATCCGTCATTTATTGAGGGATATTGTGAGGCAAATTGAATCACCGGTTTAATTGATTCTAAACCCACAAATGGATACGTATTTACAATTGGTGGAGGAGCGGTGTCTTATAAACTATCCAAATAAACTTGCATTGTCCGCTCTACAATGGAGGCTGAATTCATAGCCTTAGATAAAGCCGGTGAAGAAGTTGAATGACTTCGAAATTTCATGGAAGATATTTCATTTTGGCCCAAACCGTTAGCACCTATATGCATACATTGTGACGGTCAAGCGATAATTGGAAGGGCTGGGAGCGTTATGTATAACGGTAAATCTTGTCATATACGACGGAGACATAAAACCATTAGAAAACTACTCTCTAGGAGAATTATCACAATTGACTAAATAAAGTAAGTGATAATGTGTCAGATCCACTTACAAAAGGCCTAACTAGGGAGGTAGTTGATAAATCATCGAGGGGAATGGGACTATGGCCGAGGACAAGTAATCATGGCGATAACTCTACCTAGAAGACTGGAGATCCCAAGATCTAGATTTTAAGGAGATCAAAGAAAGTTATGAATGGGGGTTCAACATTGTCAAAATAACATTTTGGTCCATTCTCATGATAAGACAATTTTTAGTACCAATGATAAGGCATTGAATTATTTTAATGGTTTCTAAGTTTGATACAGGGTATATCAAATAGTTTATCTACGGGATGACACGTCTAGAAATCACCTATGTAAGTGTGAAGTGTTAGCCGCTTCAAGGAGAATTTTGTAAGGTCAATTCTCTATGCACTTATGAAAGCAGGCGGTGTTCATGGCTGAAATGACCAAAAACAATGAGAAATAAAGATGGTTAAGGGTTAATTGTGTGACGTGTGTTGTCTATATATATATATACTAAAGATCGACGATTTTAAGGATATCAAATCTACCGATTGACCGAGTATATCTGATATGTGATCACTACAGAAAGTTTCAAAGGGAAACCTACTTATTCATATGCGATTAATCCTTACTTGCGAATCACATAATGTTTCATGCATGTTTCCATCAAATAGTCATTCCCCATTCATGTGGGGATTGTTGGAGTTTTATGAATTAGTGTGAATAGGAGATGAACCATTGCACCTTTTCATGGAAAATGTTTCACACTTTTTCACTCCTCCACCTTGTAGGCTATAAATATTGTATTCTTCATATTTTTTCCTTACAAAAAATTCTACAATATCTCATCTTTCTGCATCATATTTTTTGCGCAAACAAAAAACTTCTAAGTGTGATTCAACTATTTCTTTACCGTTTGAGGTATCGCTACATCGGTGATGATAATCAAGTTTTATTCTAAGAGGAAATAATTCATAACCTCGGGTAGCTGGGGGGATTAAGTTTCTTAAAGAAACACTGTGAATTCAGTGGACTCAGATTTGTTCATCATTTTCTTGCTTCTTCTCCATTTCTGTTTTACTTTGGTTGATTACTTTTCTGAAATATAATTTCGAATACAAAGTAACAATATTAGTCGAAATTCCAATTTCTATATCATGATATAACTAAGCTGAAAAGTATACGAACACACTAGACTTACAGATTCCTAGTAGTTTTACCCCTTCTCTTAAACTCACTCTCATTGGGTCACATGATACAAAGTTGTGCAGTGGCGAGTCCAAGCAGAGGATAACTTCCTTCAAAAAAAATTATGAGTTCCATTGTTATAACATTTGATATTGATGCCCCTATGGGGGCTAGAGCATTCCGAAATCCTGCCTTCTAACAGTTTGTCCAGGTTGAATTCATGCGTTGGAGAAGTAGTCTTTCCGTTTGTTGCAATCTTGGTAGCATGTATCCATGTTGCTGCTTCAAAGTAGGTTTTAAAATCGATCTGCGTCCTCTTACCAAAACCATGTGCTTCCCACTCATATTTCCAAAATCCCTCGTTTGAAAATGAGCGTACTACACTAGGCCAAACGTGGCAGAAATTGTTTCCCAAGTTTTGGTCCTGTGTCATCAAAGCCATCTGCAGAGAATAAGAATTACATTTTAGAAGTTTAAACAAAAATATGAAAAATGCTTATTATAAAATAAAATGAAAGCAACACTTACATCCTTAATGACAATCTGATGGTCATTGGGACTTTCTGGTGTTGGCACTGTCAAACCATATCTGCTTGCATTCGCTGCCCATCGGCCGTGGATTGTAAATTTTTTGTGGAATAGGATTAATGCATGTATTCCTTTTTGACTCACAAAAGGAGGGGTTCCACTGTAAGACATATTGCATTTTAGCATAATTTGCTTGGCTAAACATTTAGGGGACCAACGTATTAAACATCAGGATAATGAGGAGCAACTTCATATTTGTTTATAATAACCTAAGAAGCTTTTCTTGCAAAAACTAAGGCAACTGTCAGCAACTCCTATAGCTACTATTTCCAACTAACGGCTAGACATATTTACAACTAATAGTCAATATTTTGCAAGTAACAATTATAATATTGAACCAAAGCCCTAGGGATAAAATGCTCTTGCAGACTCATCATTGTGGTATATCTATATCAGGCTACAACACAGGTCACATAAACATCATTGTGGCAGTTATCGTTATTGTTTCAAGTAAGGATATATACAGACAAGAAAGATACTCTAAGCCCACATGAAATAGACATCTTGCCACAAAAGAATGACTTATATAGTCAACTACGAATACTTAGGTATTATCACACATGAAAATTGCATGTTGTCCAATTTTTGAAGCTGGATACTGCATTTGGGGTAAAGTGAAAAGCAAAGATTGAGTACAGGAAAAATGTAATTAAGGGATAAGTAGCCGTGGACATGTCAAATGTTCAATTGATCCATCAGTTACATTCATATATGATCAGAATGAGAGCGTAGAATCAGAACAGACACACATAAAGATGAACTTTTTAATACTGATAAGTGTCGATTAAAGTGATACTTATTCCTTTTAGAATAAGCCATTTGATTATTAAACATTATTAACAGTTGTGTAGTAATAGAAAACTTTAAGAAGTCAATGTTGTTCATATAGTTAGCCGAGAAAGAGCATGATAATGTAAGTTGATCACCCACTCACTAATTAGATGCAGACGAATTATAAATACACATACAATTTGTCGAAATCCAGTACTATTCAACACTAAATTTTGAACTTCCATAAATCCATATGCACTAAGATGCAGTACCGTAGTTGTCCCACATAGACAGTTGAAACACACTTGAGTAGAATTAATGTTTTTGCTTTTTCCAAAATACTAATGCTTGTTGCTTTTTCAAGGCAATATGATATAATTACAAATTTTTGTCCCAAGAAGAAACAATCTAAAAATAGTGAAATACGTGAACTACTGTAATTCATGCAAATTGGGTGAGGAATATAAAATACATATACATTGTATAAGGAGACAATAAAAGTCTTTGTTTTTGGTAACTGATGGAGGAGGAGATTAACAACTTGGGAGATTCAGCAATTTTTTTGGTCTTGGTGGTGCAGCAAGTTCCATCAACTCCTCTAAGTTTACCGAAGTCAAGGTGTTATATATATATATAAGAATAATATATAAGTATTATTTAATAATAAATAATAAAAGAGAAAGGGATACTAATTTGAAGACTAAAAACGTTGCTTTCTGTTTGGTAGAAAAATTAACAGTTGTGTTGCTTAAGTTATAGTCCACTTTTGCTCGCTATTTTTAAATTTAAGAATGAAGCACCCATTGGTTCTTGAAGCACCCATTGGGTGAAAGAGTGCATAGTGTTTGATCTCTTCCATCTATGTCTGGCTCATTATCGCCTATAAAAAGGCACTTTGGCGGTAGCCTTTGAAATGTTCGAATAACCCTCTATTTAATTGTTGTCATCTTCCAAATTAATATATTTCTTCATTCTGATCTCTCGTTGTCTTTTCCAAAATTTCCTTTCTATTGGGTTGAGTTCTTGTGGTAGAAGAAATCAAAGATGCAACTTTGATTTCCAAAGTAGACATCGTAGCTTGGGGATGGACTTTCCCATTTAACACTTGCACGACGTGGGGAAATTACTATCCTAAAGATAGTTTCCTGAAAGCGTCTTGCCTATTCGTTCTTTTCATTGAATATTCTTTTATTGATTTCTTTCTTTTGTTTATTAAATTCGTCTTGCACAAAGTTACTCTATTGTATTATTTTAAATATTTTACAATACAAGGCTAATCACATGTATTTTACTGATGAGTTGTATTACCAAAAAAAAGGACAAGATAATGGGTGATTACAGGAGCTATTCTCACGTTCAAGAACAATTCTTGTTAGCGCTACCAAAAGTGCTAGTCCTTCATCTTCCAGCCAACTTCGCCTTCCATGAGAAGAAGTTCGAGAAAAAGTTCCATCTCCTAAAAGCATCGGAGTCACCGTGCCAATGGAAGAATTCCTGAGGAACCATGCATGTTTGGTGAAGGTCGTGTTACTAGGGATGTTTATCAGTTGGTTCGGTTCGGTTTTGTGTATTATCGGTTTTTATTTTGTTAAAATGCTAAATCAATAACCAAACCGATAATCGATTTTCGTTTTATCGATTTTTTATCCTTAACAGTTCGATCACACTGTAGCAATCAAGCAACAAATCATCAAACAATAATGAACTTTCAAATTATTTAATGCATTCTAAACAGAGAAAGTACAAATGATAAGCGAATTGAGAATTGAGAGAAAAAATATGCTTGCACTAAGAATTTAGAAATAGGGTTTCTATTTTAAAATTAAAATTTAAAGCCACTATTATATAATTAGGGATAAAAAGATAATTTTAGTATAAGTTTATTGGATTATCGATTTAACCATTAACTAAATCCTTAAAACAGGAAAGTGAACCGATAACTAATAAAAAAATTACAAAACCGTTTATAAACTGTTAACCCAATAACTCGATGCTGATATACCAATAATATTTTTATTGGTTCGGTTAAACCGGTTTCTGCACACCCATGCGTGTTACAATTTGCCCTGAATTTTCTACTTTATTTGAATTTTATCATAATTAATTTTTACTTTTTCTAAAAGGAAAGTATAAATATTTTATATTTGGGTAACTGATCTTTCCTAGGAGGAAAATGCTTTGAACTTCTATAAATATTGAGCCTTCCTTCACACAATAACACATCCACAATGTAGTCCATTTAGAGTTAAAAAGTCTTTGTTTAGAAGGAGATTATTCTCTCTATAGTTTTATATTTTATATATTAATTTTCTCATATGTAGGCAAATACGTTGTCAAATCATATTTTTAGGAATATTTTAGTATATTTTTAGTTATTTCTGATTTATCATCATTTAAAATTTATAATTGTTAGCTTCTGCATAACACCCTGATTATTTCGAACCCAATATGTCGTCCTTTGTGGCTCCAAAACTTGAATCGCGTCTTTCCAATACTTAATGCAAAGTTATTTGGGATAAAGACACAAATGACCATCCGTCGGGACAAGGTTCACATAGTGTCCCGGATCAAGTACAGGGTCAAATTAACTCGAAAACGGGGGGAATTGAAGGTCCTAAATATGATAAACACAGAGATAGGAAAGCAATAGCAAAATTAGTTGCGGTGGAGGGTTTGCCTTTTTCATTTCCTTCCTCTCCTGATTTTATTCATTACATTAGAGAAATGTATAATCCTGCTTTTAACGGTTTTCCTAGATCAACTGTTAGGAAAGACGTTTTTAAATTTGCAAATGAATATCAACAATATTTACGTTATGCATTATATCATTTTCCTGGCAAAGTATCTATCACTTCTTATATAGGTCGTAGTACTAACGACAATGATTATTTAACTATAACATGTCATTGGATAGATCATAATTGGTCTATGCAAAAACGTATTTTAGCTAATAGATATATTGATGATAGGCACACTGGAAATTTTATTGCAGAAAATATTCATCAAATTTGCGATTATTATGGTATAACTGACAAAATAATGACTGTTATGTTAGATAATGTTTCTTCTAATAATTTTGATGTGAGACTTTTAAAAGATCTATTAACTCCATTTTTTCCTAATTATTTTCATATAAAATGTGCGTGTCATATTTATAACTTAGTTGTAAAGGATGATCTTTCACATTTTGAAGACATTCTTAATAAAGTACAATTTGCATTAAACTTTATTTTTAGAAGTAATAGAATACAAAGAAAAAAAGAATATAAAAAAACTTGTCACGATTGTGTATTACCTTTTAGAAAAAATCATGAAGAAGTAGCAACTACGTGAAATTCTCAACATAATGCTTACGATTATAGAAGACCTATAACTTTAATTTTTAACACTCATAATCGAAATCCAACTGATATGCTTATAGATAATGATTGGGAAAAAAATTCAGAACTTATTGAATTTTTAGAGAAATTTTTTCAAGCAACTAAAGAATTTTCTGGTATATATTATCCTACTATTTCAACTATGTTATTTTATATAGTTCTAATATTTTTGTTACTTAGTGAATATATGGAAAAACCATCTTATAAGATACCTATTAAAAAATGTTTATCAAATTTTAAAAATATGTTTTTCTTATTCCCACTATTTTTATATTATTGGTGATGTATTAAATCCGACTATTAAAATAGACGGTTGTAAAACACTTATTGAAACTATTTTTGATTGTATAGTAGTACTTCCACCTCCAACTCCAAAAAACCCAAATGTTACCTAAGGAACCAATTAAATATGAAATTTTGTCTAGCATACACGATGAATGCAAGAAAAATATATGTTTTACCAACAAGAAAGTTCTAGCAATCAACCAGCTTCTATACCATCTTCTTCTTCTTCAATACAACCTTATAAAAGACATGATGTTTCTGCGGCTAGTATTGAAAGCCTTAGAAATAGAATGTTTAGTGGTACTACTGCTAATCAAGTTAGCGAGTTTGATGTTTTTATTTTGCAGGGTATTGTACCATACCAAGCAGTTCTCAATGAAGAAGGACGTGAAGACTTGCTTAAATACTGGAGGGAAAATGAGAAGATATTTCCGATACTAGCAAAGATGGCCCGAGATGTGTTGAACATACAAGCGTCATTTTTGTTTTGTAGGGTCGGGCCAGGGTCATAATTTTTTACCCACTTGATCTGGCCCGATCCCGACCCGCGTGTCTTTTTAATATAAATTTATATTATTTTTTATTTTATGAATATTTATTTTTTACTTATATAGGTGAAGGGACAAACGAAGAAGAATCTAGTGATGATGATGACGATGATGATGCTTGTGATGATGTTGATGAATTATCGTGATGTTGGTTTGTACTTGCCTCTTGTTTGTTTATGGATTTACAGCTAAAAATGTGGAATCTACTTCAGTTCCTTTTTGTGTAATTTTTATATTTCATGCTTCTGTTTGTTGTAATTTTTAATTGGTGACAAATTATATCGGATAACGAATTAGAATTGCAGTGTTTGCTTACTGTTTTGTTTTGTAGAGCGGGTCAGGGCTGACCCGTGACCCGTAGGGTCAGGGCCAGGGTCTGAAAATTAAAAAATAAAACAGGGTCAAGGTCGGGCAAGCAGGAAAAAAAAGTCACTTGACTCGACCCGAGCTTTGGACAAGTCTACGAACAAGGTTAGACAAATTTACCGACCCTTAAGAAGACTCACGAATTAAGGTGTGTTTGATATGGAGTAAACTAATTTTTAATTTTTATGTAAAATATTATTTTAGAAAAATAAACTTCTTTAAAAGCAAAAAAAATTACAAAAACAAATCTCATAAGTGGGATTAATTAACTTTCTCTACCCACTCATTCACCCTCCTCTATAGTATTTTCCTAATTATATATGAATACTCTTAAAATAATATATTATTATCAAACACTAAAAAATAAGTAAGAAACTCAATTAATTTTCATGAAAATCCTTCCTCCGTTTCAATTTATGTGTCATTTTTAACTTTTTGAGAGTCAATTTAATTAAATTTTGAGTTAAATTAGATTAGATTAATATTTTAAGATTAAAATTTATATATTTGAAAACTATTATAAGTTGTAATTTTTTTCATATCAATTTGGTGAAAAATATAACTTAAAATATTGATCAAAATTGATACAGTTTAAATATGGAGAAATGAAAAAACCCACTTCAATTGAGACGGATGGAGTATTTTTTTATGTACCAAACACACCCTTATTGGAAAAAGAAAGGAAGAAAAGGAAGAATTACTGCTACTGCAGAGAAGAAAGTGGGTAAGAAATGGCGGGTTTATTGGCATGGGCAGCAGATGTAGTAGGAGGTGGGCAAAGCAATGAGAAAGATGATGACAATTCAGTTCCTTTAATCTTCACTCCACAACAACAATCTTACCTTCTTGATTTGGATCGAAAAGCCAATTCTCTTACCCGTACGATCCAAGATCTACGGCTCAGAATCCCTCCACCTGATATCTCTGAACGTCTTCCACATCTACATGCTCATTCGCTCGCATCTAATAATGCTCTCGCTTTACAGCTTAATGCTCACTCCGCCACCAAAGAACAGGTCAATTTCTACCTCTTTTATCATTTAGGGTGTGTTTGGTATGAAAGAAAATGTTTTCTTCGAAAACAAGTGGGCTTACTTATTTTAGTGTTTGATAAGTAAACAATTTTTTTTTTAATTTCAAGAGCATTTTACCTAATAACAAAATATTATGAAGATGGGATAGGGTGGGGAGTGGGGGTTCGTGGGTGGTCGAGGGGTGAGGGCTTAGGTGCGTTGGGGTGGGGAGGAGACAATGAAGAAGGTCACTTATGAATTTTTTTTCTCATTTTCCTTAGTTTTTAAGGTTTCCTAGGGAAAAAAAATTCCATAATATTTTGACCAACTAAACATGAAAAAATTGGAAAACATTTTTCGGAAAATTCACAAAATAAGGTATTTATTGACTTGAATTTTATTTATTTTACAACTAAAGACGATGTAATGATTCAATCTTTTGTGATTTATTGATCTTTAAATCAAAGGCAAAATACATAGATAGACACTTAAACTTGACCTATACTATCAATTGAACACTCCTAACTTACAAAATGATCATATAGATGCCTCCAACATATATGTGTCACGATGTGCATTCTCAAAATTGGGGTGTTTATTTTTCCGTTGAGGCCAAATTAAGGTGTCTATCTATGTATTATGCATTAAATCAATGTCTTCGGAGTTCTACAACATCCCTTACTCTTTTGTAATAATGAGTGCTGACTGATTCCATTGAACTTTTGCAATTTTGGGTTCAGTGATTAGTATTTGCTGAAAATTTAGTGATTATTCAAAAATATATATTATGTGATCAATTGTTGCCTTTGGAGATGGATCAGATACTTTAAATCCGTGTTTGTGGAATTTTAAAACACCCATTACACTTTTGTGACAATGAGTGCTGATTTGATATAAATGTATACACTTATCTTGAGCTAATAGAAGTTTAGGCGAGTTCAAGATTTGAACTCCACTGCACTTTTGCAATTATCAACCCTTAGGGGTTGTTTGATTGGTGGGATAAGGACAATAATCCCAAGATAAATATGAGATTATTTTATTCTGTGTTTGGTTATGGGTATTAATTTATATGTGGGGTCCGTTTCATGAAAGACGAGTCGACTCCACTAAGCAGGAAGTTCTTGCCTCGGATATTCCATTAACGGTTACCTAGCCTGGAAAGGAGTCGTTGACTGTGGCGAGGCTACCCCTATATCAAGAGGAAAGTTTTCCCGAATCAATGAGAGAGATCAATGTGTGAATTTCCTTCCCAATCTACCTTGTGGCTAAGAGAAATGCGCCTGACTTGATAAGGATTCTAGGTGTATTTGAATTCAGCCTCTCGTTATGTCTGTGTTTGAGTTCAGCCTCTCGTTAGGTCTGTGTTTGAGTTCAACCTCTCGTTAGGTCTGTGCTTGAATTCAGCCTCTCGTTAGGTCTTCAGTCAAGGATTGTCCACCTTCTCAAACCTCTCTATGATACCCTTAGAAAGTAACAAAGGATGACTTCCATTACAAAATGGAAGAACTTTTCAAACTAGTTAGATCCTGTTGCAATTTTTCAATTTTGGGTTCAGAGCTTAGCATTTGCTGAAAATCTAATGATTATTCACACACACACACACACACACGAGTATATATATATATATATATATATATATATATATATATATATACTCGGTGTATGTTACCAGTCTCAAAAAAGAATTATCTCTTTAATTTCTCCCCTTTTCCTTTTCTGGTTAAATGGAGGAGACTTGTTCTAGCGGGAAAGGATCCCCTCCAGTGAAAATATATCCAGTAATGTTCAATGGTATCTAGGATTCATGCCATGTGTCCATTAAATTACTTCATGATTGAGATTTATTCCACAATTTAGTACTGGTCCAAAGAATTATATGTGCTAAAAAGCTTTTGATAAAAGCTAACGAAGCCGTCAACCCAACTTTCTTTCGCTTTATATTGTGTTTTTAATTGTTTACTTTACTTTATCCCTCTACACCCTATTATTCACCTTTCTTACTTTTTTCTTTCCAATCAACTTTTCTTACTTTGATGTCTTATAAAAAACAAGATATGTATTTGTTTTAATATGTGATATATTGTTTTTGTTTATCCAATAAAAGATCACACCTATAAATAATTAAATTTTAATTTTTTTCCTTTATTCTTAATGAGGTGATTTATAGTCACACAAATGTGTAAGCTTATTTTTTTTATCATAATTCTTTAGTTCTTTTTTTAAAGAAAAATGTGTTTTGTTAGACATTGCTACAAAATTTGAAATGAGAGGAAGTATATATTCTACAAGTTTACAAGTATTTTTTTCCTAAGAAATCAAAAGCTTTATTATTCTTGATGTCAGGGGTAGCATAAAACAAAGGATTATTTTATCGAAATAATAATTTTGCCTTGGTGATGGATGGATTGACGCGACAAATTCAAGGAGAGGTGTCATGGTGTATGTTATTCTCAAATGACATAGTCCTGATTGATGAGACTCGCAGCGGAGTGGACGCTAAGCTGGAGGTTTGGAGACAGACTCTAGAGTCTAAAGGGTTCAGACTGAGTAGGACCAATACAGAATACTTGGAGTGCAAGTTCAGTAACGGGAGCGACCTTGAGACAGGCGTGGAGGTGAGGCTTGGTACTCATGTCATTCCAAAAAAAGGAAGCTTCAAGTACCTCGGGTCTATTATCCAAGGGAATGGAGAGAGATTGATGACGATGTCACACACCGTATTGGGTATGATGGATGAAATGGAGGCTCGCATCTGGTGTCTTGTGCGATAAAAATGTGCCACCAAAACTCAAAAGGCAAGTTCTATAGGGTAGTGGTTAGACCGACTATGTTGTATGGGGCGGAGTGTTGGCCGGTCAAGACTTCGCACACTCAAAAGATGAAAGTTGCAGAGATGAGTATGTTAAGATAGATGTATGGGCATACAAGGAGGGCTAGAATTAGAAATGGTGATATCCGGGATAGAGTGGGAGTGGCCTCGGTGGAAGATAAGATGCGGGAAGCGAGGTTGAGATGGTTCGGGCATGTGCAAAGGAGAGACACAAGTGCCTCAGTGCGGAGGTGTGAGAGGTTGGCTATGGACGGGTTCAGGCGGGGTAGAGGTAGGCCGAAGAAATATTAGGGAGAGGTGATTAGACGGGATATGACGCATGTGCAACTCACCGCGGACATGATCTTAGATAGGGGGTTATAGAGGACACTGATTAGGGTAGAAGGGTAGTAGGTAGTCCAGCGTAGTCCTACCTACGCTTACAAACTGGTAGTTGTAGTGTTATTATTGTAGGCCCGCTTAGCCTATCATACTAGTAGACGTAGTATTGCTTTATAGTCCCCTGTCGTTTGATTTATACTGCTATGTGTTCTTTAGTGTACTTTGTTAGTCTTAGTTACCTGCATTAGTTATTGCTTCTTTTTTAGAATGCGCTATCATGACTTATTCGCTTTGTTGTTCTTACTTTGCTTGTGCTTGTGCTTTGTCTTGAGTCGAGTCTCTCGGAAACTGCCGCTCTACCTATCAAGGTAGAGGTAAGTTCTGCGTACACTCTACCCTCCGCAGACCCCACATTGTGTGATTTCACTGGGTATGTTTTTTTTTTTGTTTATACATTTAAAATTTATCTTTAATGACATTGTTTGTCTGAATATTTTTTAGTAGCTATAGTGAAATGATGTTATAGAAAATATATATTATAACATAACATATAAAAATCAGTTCCGAAAAAGCTTGAAGTCTGACCGTTCTTGTTTAATCTAGTACTATATATTTTTCCTACCTCATTTGAAAAGATGCAAATACAAAAAGGTTAAATTATTATTATTTTTAATTTGTGATCAAGTTAATAAGTTTATGAGTTTCTTTTTTCGAGTTTGATTCATCGTTCAAAACATAGTGATATTTTTTAATTTTATCCGTAAAGAGGTATTTATATTAATTGAAGGAAAAATATTTTACTATTATTAGATAGCAAAAATAGATTCCAAAAATACATTATTGCGGTGGCGCCATTTACTGCGTTTTGCAGTTGGGGTTGACGGCTCAGTCAGCTTTTGCCAAAAGCTTTATTCCACATTTAATTCTTTGGATTAGTATTGAATTGTGGAATAAATCTCAACCATTGAGTAATTTAATGACACATGGCATGAATGCTAGATACCTTTGAACATTACTGGATATATTGTCACTGGAGGGGATCCTCTCCCTGTTCTAGCTGCTAAAAACTCCCATTGGATACAAAGATTATTTTCATTGTATTCAAGTGGTACAAAATGCCGATGAACATAATGTGAACTATTAAGTTAATTTTGCTTGTGGTGTCGGGCCTTAATTGATGTCAGGAAATGCGAGATCATTCTCGTTGGTTAGGCGGACAACATTGATTTGCTCGCTCAGGTTTTGCATTGCCGGGTAGGGGCTCTCCCTACTACTTATCTAGGTTTACTTTAGGGGCCTCGAATAAGGATACCAGTGTACGGAATCCGGTACTTCAGAGGGTTGAGAAGAGGCTTCTAGGTTGGCTGAAGAGGTAATTGTCCAAAGGTGGAAAGGAAGTGCTTATTAAGAGCACCTTATCGAGCATCCTCGCTTATTTCATGCTCCCACCAGTTTACTGGAAAATTGAAAAGGCTTCAGAGAAACTTTCTTTGGGATTTAGTGGACGGGCAAGGAAGTATCATTTGGTCCGATGGGAGACCGTGTCAATTTCTAAGAGCTGGGGAGGGGTGGAAGTAAAAGACTTGAAGGCCTTGAATAAAGCTTTGTTAGGAAAATGGTTGTGGAGATTCGGGGTGGAGGTCCAATCATTGGGGGATAAATGGTGTGGAAATATGTTACTAAGAGATGAGTTTCCGAGCATTTATAGGGTTTCTTGTCAAAGGGAGACAGTAGTCCAGCACATAAGGGGGACACAAGGGGAAGAAACTTTTTGCGACTTGAGGTTCAAAATGGTTCCAGGATTGGGAGGTGGATGAGTTTCAAAGGATGCTACTTCATCGGCATAGTGAGCCAGTTGATAGACCCGATACGATGAAATGGAGTTTGGGGAACAATTGAGTATTCTCTGTTAAGTCCTTTTATGAGAAGCTTTTTGTGAGGGCAGAGGAAGCTTTTCCTGTGAAGGATTTGGATTCCTAAAGTGTGGAGGAAGGTGTATTTTTTCACTTGGTTAGCGGCTAGAGGGGTGATCTTGACAGCGAAAAACCTTAGGAAAAGAAAGATTGTTTGCATAAGCTAGTGTTACTTATGCAAGGAGGCAAGCGAAGATGTAGATCTTCTTCTACATTGTAGTCTGGCCACGAGACTGTGGTGGGATATGCTTAGCTGGTTTGGTATGTCTTGGGCGATGCCGAGATCTGTGAAGCACCTGTTGTTTTGCTGGAAAGCTGGGAGAAGCAGGAGGAAGGCAGTGCATGGAATGTTGTTCCTATGGCATTGATGTGGATCGTCTGGAGAGAGAGAAACAGGAGGGTGTTCGAAGGGGTAGAAGCAAATTTTGGACAGTTGAGGAGTTGTTTCCGATCTCTTATTTATTTTTGGTGCACCCATGTAGTTCCAGGTTGTATAAAGGATTGGGTGTCTTTTGTAGAGAACCATATTGTTTTGTAGGTTCTTTACGTGTTGATATACTTCTTATATACGGATGATTTTGGCCTTGTGATTTAATGAAAATGTTCACCTGATAAAAAAAAAAGGTTAAATTCTGCTTGTTTCTCAGTTCTCTTGGTGAGTTCGACTGGCTTAGCTATGAAATTGTTAATGCTGATTATGTTGTGTACACGGGGTCAGTAAAAATAGCTACTTGTTAACTTGAAAATTGTTCAGTGGCCTGTGGCACACTGTATTCATTCTAGATATAAATAGGCACCATCATTATACTAATGTCAATATGCATCATTTTCTTGTGAACTAAGATATGATACACTAGGAGGTTAGCTTGCCTGCATTCAGAGAGAAAGTGCTGCAAGTCTATAGAAGATTTGACATTCCTAATTGCTTTATCACACTGAATAACACAGTATAGATGTCAGAGAAACACAAACAACCCATAACACAAATATTGGATTTTGTTATCTTACCAGTTGACTAGTGGTAGAGTATATAGGACCTTGCTTCATGTACAACACAATGCTTTCAAGTCAGAAGAATTCATAGGTATCAGAGCTTCTTCTCATTGCTCCTCTGATTTCTTTTTCTAGGTGAGGATGTATTAGTAGTGTGAAACTTGCGATGCTGCTATTGCTTAATTATTTCTTTTGCTTTCTTTTTACTTTAATATTATGATATTTTATGGCTGAATACATGTGCAGTCCCTTAAAGTTGTCCATTTTTTTCAGTTAGACACCTAAACAAAGGGTGGTACCTATTGAACACCTGAATTTGGTAGAAAATGTGTCTATTGGACACATCCTGCTGACGTGGTGTAGCGTGTGTATTACACTGCTTTTGAGAGCGTGAAACAACCCATTTTAAAAAAAAAATCTTTCATTTTATTTTGGTCATTTTTTCTCTATCACCATCATCTCCACTACCTCCGGCCACCACTGCCTTCTCCACCACTGTGCCCATCAGGTTGTCCCTATCAATGAGGCTATCGACAGTAAACTTTTTTCCTCAATATGAAGTTAAACTAAACCCGAAAGGCACTTGTTCACATGCATCAAAGAAATTTAAAATTAGATATTCGAGATAAACTTTATTAAACTTTACAATGTGTGAGACAACAAACTAATGATTAAAAAGTCAACTTTTGGGGCTCAAGGAGGTGGTTATTGGTGGAATTTCTGCCATTTGGAATCAAGCTGTTTTTTGAAGAGATATTTTGCAGCTGCTACTCGTTATTGTTGCCTGAGACAAGGTGTTAAGTTGGGGATCTTAGTGGTGTCCACAATTGTTAGGTATTGCTCCTCGTAGACAACAGTTGCCGGAAAAATGATTTTCCTATCAAACTCCGGTGAAGTTTTGTACTGGTCCTTTCAGATCTGTTTAGGTTCTGCTGTGGTTTTCTTTTCAAAAGTTAATTTTGGAGAAGAATATGAGTAAGAAGATAGAGAGGTTACTGGTTGGTTGTTCCCGACTGACTTAGATAAGATTTTCACATTATTTGGCACTGATAAGTTGTAACAAAATTGTTTTGTGACAGGAAAGCTATGAAGCAGAGAGTAAAAAGATCACTGATGACTACGGTGGTCTCTAAGTTTTTGACCCTGTTGACTCCGATCAAACTCTTTCTTTTCCGGTGGTCTAAGTTTTTGCCATGGCCATCTTTCATGTAGCTGGACAGAGAGATAACAAAGATGAGGGAGGATATGGTGCCAATGAGTCTTGTTTTTTCTTTATTGATGCGTGACATATTCTGATTTGACTTAGTTGCCATGTCATTTCGTTTGAGCTTCATGAGTTGGGCTTTTTTGACTGAGTGTTTGTAAGGGGTTTAATAGGCACATTAGTTGTAGAGATTAAGTGTTCAATAGGTACAAGCTTTAGTATAGGTGTCTAAGTGGAAATTTGGGGCAAGTTTAAGGGGCTACGTATGTATTCAGCCATATTTTATCTATTGATTTTTGTGATGATGTGTTAGATTAAGAGAAAGTGATTTGCAATTCTTTGGCTAAATGCTGAGGACTTTGCAGATGGTACTTTTATAATGCACCTGAATATGCATTTAGAGTTTGGCATTTAAAGTATAATATTCTGTCTAACTTGGTGGCAGGCACAATTAAGAGAAATTACTCTGCAAGAAGAAAATGCCGAGTATGAAAAGGCTATCTCAAATTATGACAATAAGATTCAGGAGAAGTCACAGGAGGCTGACCTTCTACTCAGCAAGTTGCAGGTTGGTCATAACTTTCTCTAAAGAATCCTTTTATGAGTTACAAAAAGAGAAGGGCCATCGTTGTCAATTGCTTTATCATCTGATTACATGTCCAACAGTTAAGAGGACAGAAGAATTTCTTCAACAATTACTCACATAAATAACTTTTAATGTGGATTTCTTCGTAAAACCAGGAGCCAAGTGCAGAATAGGATCTAGATAAATCTCATGCCCTTTTAGAATTTTAGCATCCCTAGAATTTTAGAATTTTAATTAAGGAATCAAGTTTTCTTTTCCCACATATCTGGTGCGGTCATAAACTAATTCTTTTACTGGCTTGCCCAGCAGATGAGAGCCTATATTTAGTTATGTATGTAATAGAAGATATTGTGTACAGATTCAGTACAACAACAACAACAACATACCCAGTGAAATCCCACATCGTGGGGTTTGGGCAGGGTAGTGTACGCAGATCTTACCTACCTTGGTAGGTAGAAAATATGTACACATTCTTCTACTAATCGTACTTATAGGATATGTTACATTGTCACCTGAATTAAATGTCTCAAGTTATTACTGACTATATTTTCACCTTCAGCTAGTCCACTGATTCCTTTATATGCAATCATCTCTATTACTGTGATCTTCATTAATATAATATGACAATTTTGGAACATTTTGCAATTTACAGGAAATGACCTTAATTGAAGAAAACTTGAAGTCAGAGTTAGAACGAGCTCAGGCTGCAGCAGCAAGTGAGTCTGTGAAATCAAATGACTATCTGATTAAAAACAACGGTGAAGATCAAGAAGACGAGGAATTTGCCAATTCTGCGTTGCTGGAGAAATTAGAGGAGAAGAAGAAGGAACTGGTGTGTAGCTTAGCTTATCTTCACTTTGCATCATAATATCCAATGTAAATTATCTGTTGTTCTTTTCCATCTGCTGATCAATTTTACATTAGACATCTACGGAAGAAGTTGTTCGTGACCTGGAGAAAAAATGGGTAGAAGTGCAAGATTATGCACTCAAGCAACCTTCCCCAGGTACCTACTAGTAACATATACTCCCTCCGTCCCAATTTATGTGACGCTCTTTCTTTTTTGGTCAATTCAAAAAAGAATGACATCTTTCTATATTTAGTAACAATTAAACTTTAAACTTCCCATTTTACCTTTATTGAGATGATTTCTAGCCACACAAACATATATGGCTTGTTTTTTTACCATAAATTTCAAAAGCTTTCCTTTCATTCTTAAACTCTGTGTCCAATCAAACACCTTCACATAGATTGGGATGGAGGGAGTATTAGCTAACATCATTATGGATAATGTTAATAAACTCCTGTTTTGTGGTCAGACCACATGATATATATTTTGCTTTGTTAAATTTCTCTCTTGCTTATAAAGAAACTGGTTTCTTTCACGTCTCATCTTTTCTGTGCCTTAATTGCTACGCACTGCATAAAGCTGCTAATTACATATTGACATTTTTTTATTGTTATATATTGACATTTTTTTATTGTTATATATTGACATTTTATAACATGAGATGCTTGAGGTTTGATCTTGTCATGCTATTTCTTTCAGCTCAGCGAGAGAAAATATTGGATAAGCAGCTTCATAGTCTAATAGAGCAACTTGCTTCAAAACAGGTGAATGATTTTGAAAATTATTCAGCATTCAGAGGCGTGCAGCCTTTTGCGATGGTTTTTGAAAATAGTACTTTGACACCAAAAATCGATATATATGTGAAAAAACACTAAAATTTCAATAAATATTAAATTGTAAACTCATAATTTCAGAAGGTACAATGGTACTAATTGTGTTGTATGATGCTATTCTCTATCCTTTTGTGGCGCTCTAATCTTTGGTTTCTTTATCTATTTTAGGCCCAAGCGGAGGCCCTTGCTAATGAAGTTCATCTGAAGGAGATGGAGTTAGAGAGATTAAATGGTCTTTGGAGGAAGCTTGAAGCAATCAATGCAGATATAAATGCCACTCGGAATAGGTATACAAGATGCATTGACAGGGGACGTGTTTCTTCAGATTATATTGTTGATCCTCGTCAAAAGCCTGGCAGAATGGAGAATTTGCATAAACTTATGTTGCTCAGGTCGGCTTTCGTTGTGTACGTTTTAGCACTCCATATTTTGGTGTTCATTAAGATTTCGTTCTAGAGTTGAGCAGAGTAGTGTCTTGGTGAATTTTGTTAAACTTTTAACTGTATAAACTGTAAAAATTCCTGCATACATCCTAAATAATACAATGATGTAGATTTTTGCTTTATGGTTAACATGTATATGATGTAATTTTCAGACTAGAAATGTTTGAACGTTCACAGAATTGTTGTCTTCTCAGTAGTGGTGTTGCATAGTTAACAATTGCACAAGCAAGGAAGATTCTTGTAAATTTCCTGGAAGTTTCTAAAGATAATATTACGTGTAGTTTAAAAATATTACCTAAAATGTTCAAAATGTCACCTATATTTCTAAAAGATGGATGTGAATTTAGTTGTCAAGAATGGTTGACGATATTCCATTAACTTTTATGTCATTTTTAAATCACCCTCTTGACATCCCCTACACGACATGGTGTCGTCTTGACGCTATTATTAAACAATGGATTTATGGTACTATTTCTAAAGATCTACTGCATACGATTATGAAGTCTTATGCCACAACACGTGAAAGAGATTTTTCAAGATAACAAGCATACCCGCGTCGTATACCTAGAAGAACAGTTCAACAACACCCGTCTAGAAAACTTTTCCGACATGTCCGCGTATTGCAAATAATTAAAAATTATTGCGGACCAATTATCCAACGTGGGGACACCAGTTTCTGAGACAAAAATGGTTCTCCAACTTGTTGCAGGATTACCGAAAGGTGAATATGACACACTCGCCATGATGATCCAACAGGCCGACCCTCTTCTTAGTTTCAACAATTGTTGTTGGAAGAAACGCGACGAGGGAAATAAGACGAACACAACCAAAAAGCATTAGCGGTTGGCGCTCCCGCCAATTTTGCCGCCTCTTCCGTCGGTCAACCATCAACAGACCACCAGCAGCAGCAGGGTGGCCGTGGTGGCAAAGGACGGGGCAATGTCAAATGGGGGCGGGGCAAAGGCCGAGGCAACAAGAACAACCCCCAGCAGCAGTTTCCTCCTTCACGCAATTGGGCGGGCCCAGAGCAGTGGCCCAACACTGGACCCTAGGCCCCGTTCCAGCCATTTTTCCCTTCACAGCAAATGGGCCCATTGCACCTTCATCTTCAGCAACCTGGTTTGTTGGGCCCAGTTCTCGATCTACGCCAGCTGGCCCATCAGGCCCACTATATCCAGGCCCAACCGACACATTCATACAGTCGCCTGGCCCCATCCGAATTAGGTCAGGAATTCAGCAGCATGACCATCTAAAATCACAAATTAACAAGAATCTAGATGCAAGTCTAGCCACTACGACAAGAATGATATAGCTAAGGAGAAGACTAGTAACAACAAGAATGTAAAGTTAATATACAATACAACAAAGCAGGTAAAATTTAACTACGTATGTAAGGACAAAGAATGAATACGGACACATAGAGGTACCAACTCCAGGTGAATCTAACCTGATCGCCGCCAAAAATCGTTGTTCACCTTCTGTTTTCTTCCAAAAAATTCTTGTTCACCGCCGGACTTGTCGGAAACTTACGTAACTATGTAAATCTGCCTGAAACCCACTATATGGTTTCTGTTTTGAGCTTGAGAACCCGAAGAAACCTGGTCTTCTTCGACATCGGCGGCCGCCGGAGGTGGTGGTCTCTGAAGGTCCTTCCTGACCAGATCTGTTCGTCAGTGGTGCCGAGTGATGGGTTACGGTTGATAGTCACCGGCGACGATACAACTCTAGCCGTCGATGATGTCGGAAAGATAGAGAAAGAGTAGAAAGGGGAAAGAAAGAGAAAAAGAGAGAACGAGAGAGGAACAGGCAGCATACCTGGTCGGCGGACAGCGCAGCATCAGCAGTCATTGGTCGGTTGTGGTAGTCACCGGCGATGATATAACTCCGGCCACCGGTAGTGGCGGGAAGATAGAGAAAGAGTAGCAAGGGGGAAGAAAGAGAAAGAGAGAGAAAATAAAAGACAATAGTGCTAGGGTAGCGTAACTGGTCGCCGGTGGTCGCAGACGGCGTAGCGTAGGCGGTCGGTGATGGTGGTGGTTGTGGTGTGTCGATGTCCAAATAGTAACTTCTCGATCGTATGATAAGGGAGGATAGAAGATAAATTGGGATAGAAGAAACCAAGAGATATCACAGCAAAATAAGCTATCGGGTTAAATTTGAAGTGGTCGAAGAAACTCCAACTACAGTTGAACATGAATCTCCAGAGGTTAAGGACGAAGGAATGAACAAAAAACTATTCAGTTAAATCCCAAAATTATTTCATCCTTTTTACATAGTAGGGATAAATTTGACCCTTTTGTCAAAAATAATATTATTTTTGTTGCAAAAGCATGTTACATTGTAGATTCTAATGTTATGTAGATGGTCTCTAATAACTCAGAGAATGCAAGTATGGTGACATAGCTCTTTGAGAACTCCATTCTCCTGTCCCAAAGCACCTCATTAACTACTTTCAACTACTATCAATCCTAAATTCTTGAGAAGGCCAAAAGGTATTGCTAGGATTCGATGATAATGGCCTCATTGTGGTAAAGATATGAGGTAGACTAAGCAGTACAAGACATTCATGAAGGCATAATCAGCAGTGAATGTATTTTTATTGTTGGTCTATGCAAAAACGTTGTCTCGTCTATAAGAAAAGTTATAAATCTGAAATGTTTATCTTCAACTCCAATTTCAAATTTGAAATGTTCATCTTTTACCTTAAGTTCAAATATGAAATTTTACGTAAAATCACCTTAAATCTCCCCCAAACTCCCTTAAATTTGAGATTTAGACTCCTAAAAAAATCCCCAATAAAATTCAATAACACGCACTTGAAATAAATCACTCCTTCATAAAACTCATTTTTCAATTTTGAAGTTCAACCTTCAACAATGGCTATTCTAAAGCTCAAATCTGAAATTTAATCCAAAACCACCTTAAATCTTCTCCAAACTCTCTAACATTGAGATTTAAACTCATCAAAAGATCCTCAACAAAATCCAATAACACGTACTTGAAATTAAGGCTGGCGAGTGGACCGGGACGGCCCGGTCCCACCCCGACACCGCTCCAAACCCGCGTAGTAAAAAAAAATCGCTATCGGGACTCGAACCGGGATGGGACAATGTCTCGTCCCGACCCGTCCCGGTCCGCCCCAGTCCTGCCAATCCCGACCCGATCCCAAGCCTGCCCCGATCCCACCCGTAGACCCCATTTGCAAAAATAACCGTTGCACCAACGACCATTTTAGATTTTGACGATTGTGCAACGACCATTTTTGGCCTACCCCCTCCCCCAATCCCTTAATATTTATTTTTAACCCATAAGTTATTATATTTACAGTTTAACCCAATTTTTCAACTATAAATAACTCATTTTCTCTTCATCTTTCTCACAAATCTTCCTACAATCTCTCTAATCTCTCAATCTATCTCTCTACAAGTCTACATTGTTTACTAAATATTCAATTTTATTTATTCATTTGGGAATTGAGAGTGAAGTTGGCAACTAGCTTGATGATCTTCCATCGAACAAAGTTTCAATTTTCAACCTCTCGATTACTAACGTCGGCGTTTGCTACATTCGTTCCTTCATTAAATTATTATTGTCTGTTTATTTTATTTAGCGCACTTAATTTTATTATCTTTAATTATTTATTATCATAATTAAAATGGAAGGATTAAGAGGTATGTTTAAGGGTAAGAGTGTTTCTTCTAGTAGGGGCAACAAGGGTAAGGGTACTTCTTTTAGTCATCATATTCCCACACAGGATGATTTTGTTGATACTGAACATTTTCCTACAATACCATTAGATTTAGACGAGGAGCTATTTTCTGAAACTCAAGAAGACTTTAATTTAGACGATGATCTAGATGATACACCCACTAATATTGATGACAACACACCCACTAGTGCACCTTCAACTGAAATGCTGCCTATTCCCCCTAGTATGAGACGAGGTCCAGCAAAACAACCATTAAAATTAGATGCATATATATTTTTTGATAGGGACGTAGAGAATCAAGTAGCTAGATGTAAAATTTGTAAAAATGTTTTAAAATTTAAAACTAGAAAAGGTCACGGTGGGACGGGGGGTTTAATGAGACACGTAGTAAGGGCTCATCCAGCTAGGTATGCCCAATATCAGGCTTCAAAACCGGGTGCGCAAACGCCCGCTCCATCGGGACAAGGTTCACATACTGATACTGTTCCGGACCAAGTACAGGGTCAAATTAACCTTATGACGGGGGGAATTGTAGGCCCTAAATACAATAAACATAGAGATAGGGAAGCAATATCAAAATTAGTTGATGTGGAGGGTTTGCCTTTTTCATTTCCTTCATCTCCCGATTTTATTCATTACATTAGAGATATATATAATCCTGCTTTTAACGGTTTTCTTAGATCAAATGTTAAGAGAGATGTATTTAAATTCGCACATGAATATCAACAATATTTACGTTATTCATTATATCATTTTAATGTCAAAGTATCTATCACGTCTGATATAGGTCGTAGTACTAACGGCCATGATTATTTAACGGTAACTTATCATTGAATAGATTATAAATGGTCTATGCAAAAACATTTCTTAGCGTATATATATATAGATGATAGGCACACTGGTACTTTTATTGCAGAAAATATTTATCAAGTGTGCCATTATTACAGAATAACTGATAAAATTATGACTATTACATTAGATAACGCTTCTTCTAACAATTACGCTATTACAATTTTTAAAAATAGTTTAACTCCATCTTTTCCAGATCATTTTCATATAAAATGCGCGTGCCATATATATAACTTAATTGTAAAGGATGGTTTATCACTTTTTGAAGACATTCTTAGTAAAATATAATTTTCTATAAACTTTATTTTTAAAAGTAATAGAGTACAACGAAGAAAAGAATATAAAAAAACTTGTCACGATTGTGGACTACCTTATAGAAAAATTTCAGAAGAAGTATCCACTAAGTGGAATTCTTTATACGAGCAATTACTTGTTGCTTATGACTATAGAAAACCTATAACTTTATTTTTTAACTCTCATAATCAAAATCTAGCTGATATGGTTGTAGATAGTGATTGGGTAAAAAATTTCGAACTTATTGTATTTTTAGAGAATTTTTTTCAAGCAACAAAAGATTTTTCCGGTATATATTATCCTACTATTTCAACTATGTTGTTTTATATAACTCTAATATTTTTATTACTTAGCGAATATATGGATAAACCAGCTTATATGGCAGCTATTAAAAAATGTTTTTCAAAATAAAAAAATATTATATTCATATTCCCACTTTATATTATTGGTGTTGTATTAAATCCGACTATTAAAATAGACGGTACTAAATCACTTATTGAAACTATTTACGATTGTATAGAAGTACTACCACCTCCAAGTCCAAAAAATCCAAATCACCCATCACCTATTGAACAAACTAAAGAAGAAGTGTTGTCTAGCGTAGAAGACCAATGCAAAAAAAATATATAGGTTTTACCAACAAGAAAGTGCTAGTAACCTACCGGCTTCCATACCATCTTCTTCATCTTCAACACAACCTCACAAAAGACATGCTGTTTCTGCGGCTAGTATTGAAAGCCTCAGAAATATAATGTGCGGCCGTACCGCTACTAACCATATTAGCGAGTTTGATATTTTTGTTTTGCAGGGTTATGTACCGTACTAAGAAGTTATCAATGAAGATGGACATGAAGACTTGCTGAAATACTGGAGGGGGAATGAGAAGACCTTTCCGACACTTTCAATGATGGCCCGAGAGGTTTTGAACATTCAAGCGTCATCAACTGCGTCTGAAAGTGCTTTTTCTACCGGCAGATATCAAATAGGAGACCACAGACACTCATTAGCCGGAGACAACTTGGAAATTGCAGTATTATTTAGAGATTGGATACGAGCGGAGCGGAGAAGGTGCGGTCAACCGGAGATCAACGAAGAAGAATACGAAAACTATAACGAAATCTTATCCGAAGGTGGTGGAAGCGACGTGGATCAATTTGACCAACAAATATCAATTCCAACCGAAGAACCACATGAAATTATCAAGCAATTAGAACATGTTTTTTTTAGAATGTAATTTTTTTAATTGCAATTTTATTATGTAATTTGCAACTTTTGGATAACACCACAAAGTTGCAATTTAGACAATTGTATTTGTATTACAAAAAAATCATGTCTATTAAATAATATAAGAGACACAAAAACAGCCTTGAGATGTTTTTATTATACTATCTTGTCTTGTTTATTGAGTTTTTTTATACATATGTTATTTTAAAAAAAAAAAGGAAAACCCGCCGGAATCCGATACCAATCCTGCCCCCGACCCGATCCCGCCCCGACCGACCCAATTCCGACGGGATCGGGATCGGGATCGGGACGGGACTTCGGCAAATCCCGCCAAGCCTGATCCCGCCTGACCCCGCCAGCCCCGATCTCGCCCCCTTCACCCGTCCCGCCCTGACCCGACCCCGCCAAACCCGGCCGCCAGACCCGAGCCCGGCCCACTCCCCAGCTATACTTGAATGAGTCATTTTTTTCAAAACTCATTTTTTACGAGCTTGAAGTTCAAGCTCCAACAATGAATGTCAATGGAGTATATTTCGGATGTTGGAGGAAAAAAACATGTCGGAATGAATTGAAATGGGTATGAAATTTATTTTTAATAAGGTAAAAGATATATATATTTTTTTATTTTTCTCTTTATTTTATTATTTCTTACTTTGGATAAAAATGTATTTTTTAAAACTTGGGGGCTGATTTGGAAGCATGGAATAAATATTATTTTATTTTATACAGTATTTTTTTATTTTTTTTAAATCGTTGAACGAAAATGTATTTTTTAAAATTTGAGTGCTTATTTTGACGCTAAGCTAACTTGTCTTCACTTAATGAGCACTAATCCTAAAAAGGGTCCTACCACCTAATAATTAAAATTTGGAGTCCAAATTCCTAGAAAAAACTAGCTTTGGACTCAACAAACCTCCCCAACTCTCTCATGTAAGCAGGTAAAATTTAAGAATAATTTCATATTTGCTGCACTTTCTTTGTCAAATATATCTTTTAAACTTTTATTTTAACTATATAATAAGTAGGATTAATTACAGTAAACACTTATTTAATATGACTCAGTTTCATATACACTTACACCACTTCTTGTACTATGAATATCCTACACTCACATCCCTTGAGGTTTATTCGTAACTAAATTGAACGACAACTAAGATAATATATAAAATATTTTTACAAAGTTATTTTAGGAAATCTTAAAAAGAAAATAATTTGGGTCTTCGCTAGGTTCCACGGGTTAATAGTATAGATTGACGTTTGTGTACTTCTTTTGCTTAATGTATCGATCAAGGTGCAGAGAAGCTGCTTGTGATAAAGCTTAGCTTTAAGCTGCTACCTTACACCTATTATGTCTATGGGTTAATTGTAGGGGTGGCCAGTGGGGTGGGGCGGGACGAATGGGAGGGTCGGGACGCAGGCTCCGGCGGGTCGGGATTGGCGGGACAGGAAGAGGTCCCGTCCCACGTCCCGCCGGAAGGGAGGCTGGGATTTGGGGGGTCCGATCTGGTCGGGTCGGGTCGGGATTTGGGGTTTTTTTTCACTTAAATTAAAAAAATAATATATATAAACATTTCAATAATTGAACAAGACAGTGTAATAAAAACATCCCAATTATGTTTTTGTGCCTTATATTATTTAATAGAAATATGATTCTTTTATAATGCAATTTCAAAATTGCAACTTTGTGGTGTTGTTCAAAAGTTGCAAATCACATAGTAAAATTGCAATTAAAAAAATTACATAGTTAACCATACTTTTTCGAATTTCTTCACAATGTCTTGAGGATCTTCGGTTGGAATTGGAATTTGTTGATCAAATTGTTCGACGTCGCTTCATATTCCCTCGGACAAGATTTCGTTGTAGTTGTCGTCTTCTTCTTCGTTGATCTTTGGTTGACCGGAACTTCTACACTCCGCTCGAATTCAATCTCTGAAAAGAACTGCAATCTCCGATGTGTCTCCCGCCAATGAATGTATGTGCTCTCCTATTTGAAATTATTCAGCAGAAAAAGCGCTTTCGGACGTTGTTGATGACGCTTGAATGTTCAACACATCTCGGGCCATCTTTGCTAGTGTCGGAAATGTCTTCTCATTCTGCCTCCAGTATTTCAGCAAGTCTTCATGTCCATCATTGACAATTAATTCGTACGATACAACACCCTACAAAATTATCGGGACTAGGAATATGATTACTAGAAGAAGTATCATTACCCTTGTTACCCTTACTAGAAGAAACACCATTACCCTTAATCATACGTCCAAAGCGTTCCACTATATTTATGCAAATAAATAATTAAAGTAAATGAAATTAAATGTGATAATTAAAATTAAGTACCAATAATAATTTAAAGAAGGAACGAAGGTATCAAACGCCGACGTAACGTCGACGTGTAATCGAGATTGAACATTGAAACTTTGCTCAATGAATGATCCTCAAGCTAGTTGTCAACTTCACTCCCAATTTGTTAACTTTGATATAAATGAGCAAACAAAATATAATATTTAGTAGGCAATGTAGAATTGTAGAGAGATAAATTGAGAGATTAGAGATATGATAGGAAGATTTGTAAGAAAAATGAAGAGGAAAATGAGGTATTTATAGTTGAGAAATAGGGTTAAATGTAAATATATTAACTTAGGGGTTAAAAATAAATATTAAGGGGTATGGGGTTTATGGGGTGGGGGTGGGGGTGGGGGTGGGGGATGGCCATTACAGCCGTTGCACAACGGCCAAAATCGATCGTTGTTGCAGCGGTTATTTTTGCAAAGGGGGACTGGCGGGGCGGGGCGGGATCGGGACGATCCCAGGCCTAGTCCCGAGTTCAAACCCCGACACCGACAAATATTATTTTTTTAGGGGATCCGGACGGGGCGGGGCGGGATCGGGCCGACCCGGCCCAATTGGACAACCCTAGTTAATTGTAGATACCAATGTCCCAATCTCTATGAGGTAGGGGTAAGTTATGTGCACACTCTATACTCCTCAGATCCCATGTTGTGAGACTTCACTGGGTATGTTGTTGTTGTTGTTTTTAGATTTTCCCTTATTAAGTGCTAGGTAACCAAATTCCAATACATATTTAATTAGGTGCATTTTAGTCAAATTATTTATTTTTGCCGGCGTGAAACAAATATGTGTTTTCATTTTTTAAGTCTTATGTGTTATATCACTGTTACTTTTAACGGAGGTGAGTGTTTTCCACTACTTAATTACACTATATTTGCTCAAGCTTTACAAAAGGAATTAATGGTGCTCAAGATTATACCGAGGGACAAAGTTAAACCTACCACTAAAGATACGGTAATTTTGGATAAAAACTCTTACCTTACAAATTTATGGACTTAGCACTTTGCTTTTTGTGAATTTAAGCATGATTATTGTTCTATAATGCCTTTTGGAAAGGATTGGATCACCAAGTTGTGATGAATTTGATGACATTATTGATGACATATAAGTTTCTAAAACTTGTGCGTCTTTTCAAGCTTAGCAAAAGTTAGCAGTGGACCTTAAGCTTGTTTATGGGGAACCAACTTTATTTGTAGCTTAGTCTAGTAGTGTTGGGGAGCTTCATTTGGAGGTATATAAAACCGGAATGTAAATAGAAACATAAACTTAAATAAATAATTGTACATGAGAATCATGATAAAAATGTTAGGATTTTGTTTCACCAAAAATAGTTGTTGATACAAGTGACTCTAGAGCTTCGGAACTTAATCTTACTAAAATAAGTTATTTACTGGTATGCTGCTTTTGTATAGTTAAAAGCTTTTTGTGATTGCTTCATTAGGAAACTGAAGCCTAGTTTAAAGGACATAGTTGTGTCTGGTAAATCACAAATAAAGTTATTGTATTAGCGAATATTCTCATAATATTCTCCGTTTATTTTGTAATTATGATAGATGTATATTTAAGGTAACTTAGGATTCTAATTGTATTAGGAATCAATCTTTGTAAGGTAAGTTAGGATTCGTACCATATTAGGAATCAACCTTGTACAGTTATATATATTGTGAATAATGAAAGGAATCCCCAAGGGAAATTATTCCATCTTTCATGGTATCAAGAGCCTAAAACCTAAATCCCTTCTCTTCCTCATTCTCGGCCGAAATCAGCATTTTTTTCTGATTTCACGAAAAAAAAAATCTGGTTTCTTCCTCCCTTTCTCGGCCAAACCAGAAAATTCCCTTCCCTCGGCAGGCGGCAACCATGTCTTCCCCCACAAATTCCGGTTCATCCACTGGCACACTTGACAACCCCTCTCAACGTTCAGTATCTTCTTTTCATTCGGCATTCGCCGTTAACAACATCAAGAATTTTATCCCTATAATTTTTTACCAAGAAGACTGTCAATATTCCATGTGGATGAAACTATTCTACATTCATGCATGTGCATACAACGTTCTCGATCATATTGACGAATATGTTCCTCGTCCCACCGATGTTACATACTCAATCTGGCGTCGTCTTGACGTCATCGTCAAACAATGGATCTACGGCACCATCTCCAAAGACCTATTGTGCACTATCATGAAAACAGGTGCTACGGCACGTGAACTTTGGGTCCGGCTAGAAGAAATCTTTCAGGACAATAAAAATACTCGGGCCATATATTTAGAAGAGCAATTCAATAATACCCGCCTCGAGAATTTTAACAACATGTCCGAATATTGTAAGCAACTGAAACTCATAACCGATCAACTATCCAACGTCGGGACTTCTGTTTCAGAAACCAAGATGGTGCTTCAACTTGTTGCGGGTTTACCAAAAGGTGATTATGACACACTCGCAACAATGATCCAACAAGGCGACCCTCTCCCAAGTTTCAACAAGGCACGTTCACAACTATTGTTGGAAGAAACTAGATGTGCTAAACAAGAGGAACACAATCAAAAGGCCTTAGCCGTTGGCGGGATGACAACACCTGCGGCCACCAGCAACCAGCAGTTCCAGCAGCAGCAGCAGAGCGGCGGAGGTCGTGGCGGCAGAGGTCGCAACATCAAAGGCAAAGGCCGTGGAAAGGGCCAACGCAACCAAAGTGGATCGGCGCCAGCCAACCACTGGGACAACGGCCTATGGTCCAACCAAGACCGGCAAGCGGTGGCCCAACCAGACTGGGCCTCGCTTGCATGCCCGTACCCAACTACGGGGGCCCGGTTCCTAGCAACCTTGGTCGATCGGCCTCTTGGGCCCCGTCCTAGCCACCGTGCAGCGAGCCCACCAAGGCAAGCAAAACAGCCCACCGATTGAAGTCCAAAGAATAAGAAGAATCGCAGCAGCCGCATTGCGGCTAGCGAAGCAAGAAGCAAGCAGCCCAGCCAGCCGGCCCCGACCGATTTGGGCCAGGCATACACCCCCGTGAACCTGCAACAGCCCAACGACAATTGGTACATGGACACCGGAGCCACATCTCACCTCACCCGGTCGTCAGGTAACCTATATCAACTACGTCGATTAAAGTGTCCTCAATTTATTACTGTCGGCAATGGTCATTACATTCCAATTGAAGGTTACGGTAACACACACACCAAACATCCACACCCACATTTCTCCCTAAACCACGTCCTATACACACCTAACATCATTAAAATCTTAATCTCTGTTTGAAAATTCACTAGCAATAATTTACGTGTCTGTCGAATTTGACCCTTTTGGTTTTTCTGTGAAGGAACTCAATACGGGGAAAATTCTTACACGCTGCAATAGTGTGGGAGATCTCTACCCATTCACTCAATCTTCCGCTAACAGACCGCAAGCACCTATATCCCTTGCGGCGATCTCTCTCTCCACTTGGCACAACAGACTCGGACATCCCGGAGACTCAGTTTTTACCTTTCTTAAGACTTCTAAGCGTATTCAATGTAATAATGGGAAAATTGCCCAACACTATTTTTCTTGTCCACTAGGCAAACATACTCGTCTTCCATTTATGTTATCAAACAATGTTACTTTTTCTCCCTTTGATATTGTTCATGCTGATTTGTGGACATCTCCGATTGTTAGCTCTTTGGGTCATAAATTCTATATAGTATTCTTGGATGATTTTTCACATTTTGTCTGGATTTACCCACTGAAATTCAAATCTGAAGTTTTTGCAAAATTCCTCGAGTTTTAAAAATTCATTAAGACACAATTTGAAAAATCTATTAAGTCATTCCAATGTGATAATGGACATGAATTTAATAACTCGACATTTCACAATTTCTGTTCTAAACAAGGCATGGTTTTCCATTTTTCTTGTCCCTATACTTCTTCCCAAAACGGAAAGGCTGAAAGAATTATACGTACCATCAATAACATGGTCCGCACACTTCTTTTTATGCCTGCCTACCACCGCCTTTTTGGGTCTATGCTGTCAAAATGGTAGAATCCCTTCTAAATATTTTACCAACTAGCACACTCCAAAACAAGACCCCTACCGAAATCTTATATCGTAGACAACCATCATATGATTACCTACGTATTTTTGGATGCTTATGCTACCCCAACATAGCCTCCACTGCACCTCACAAACTTGCCCCTCGTACTCTGCCATGTGTCTTCCTTGGTCTGTCTCCTAATCATCGAGGCTACTTGTGCTATGACATTGCCACTCGCAAAATCATCGTCTCCCGTCACGTCACCTTTAACGAGACAACCTTTCCTTTTTCCAATCTCTGTAAATTTCAGACCACCGATTACTTCTTTCTCGATGAACCAAGTTTGTCTCTGGTCATCCAAAATCTATACCAACAGCAGCCCACTGTTCCGACACCACTGCTGCCTCCAACAGTGTCGTCTTCCCCTCCAAAGAAGAATGCGCCACCCGATCCCGCCCTCTCGCTCTCGGTCCCACACACCACCCATGCTGTATCCTGTCGAGTCTACTGAACCACCCACACTGCCTCCAGTCCATCAAGTCCAAAGAACCGGTCGAGTCTCTTTTCTCTGCAAAGAACACCGCCCCCATCGGTCCGAACTAGACCCCGCCCAACCGCGCTCCCCCCAAAGAACCGGTCCCCGACCTTTCACTACTGCCCTCTCACCGCATGGAGACTCGTGCACAACACGGGATCTTCAAACCCAAGGTTCACTTCAATCTCTCCACACAAACCTTATCACCCATTCCAAAGAATCCAAAACAAGCTAAACTGGACCCCAATTGGAATGCGGCCATGTGCGAGGAGTTTAACGCTTTAACCAAGCAGAACACTTGGGATTTGGTACCTAGACTAGCTGGCGTGAATGTTATCCGGTGTATGTGGCTATTTCGTCACAAGTTCAGAGACAGTGGTGACTTAGAGAGGTATAAGGCAAGACTAGTTGCAAATGGCACTAGTCAGCAGGAGGATATTGATTGTGGTGAGACATTTAGTCCGGTTGTTAAACCGGCCACTATTCGGACTGTTGTCAGTATTGTTATGGGCATGCATTGGCCGATTCATCAGCTTGATGTCAAGAATGCGTTTCTTCATAGGAATTTGAAAGAGACTGTGTACATGCATCAGCCTCCTGGTTTTGTTCATCCGGCAGCTCCGCAGTTTGTGTATCATCTCAGGAAGTCATTGTATGGATTGAAACAAGCACCCCGCGCTTGGTATGATCGGTTCGCCATGTATTTTCTCCAGATTGGTTTTGTATGTAGCAGGTGTGATACCTCTCTCTTCACTTTTCACCGAGGTAGCAGCACTGCATATTTGCTATTATATGTCGATGACATTGTTCTTACTGCCTCATCTGACGGATTGAAGAATGAAATCATTGCTCTACTCAAAACTGAATTTGCTATGACTGACTTGGGCAAGCTAAGTTATTTTTTGGGTATATCGGTGACCAGATCTGCAGCCACTATGTTCCTGTGTCAGCGTAAGTATGCAGAAGAGATAGTGTATAGGGCCAAGATGGCAAATTGTAAAATTATGCCAACTCCGGTGGACTCAAAATCCAAGCTTAGTGCCAATGACGGTGCGCCAGTTTCTGATCCCACTCTATATCGGAGTCTAGCAGGTGCTCTTCGGTATCTTACATTCACTAGGCCTGATATTGCATATGCCGTTCAGCAGGTGTGTCTGTTTATGCACGACCCACGAGAGTCTCATTTTGCCGCCCTCAAACGTATTATCAGATATGTTAAGGGCACACTAGACTTTGGTTTACATCTATACCCCTCTGCCCCAATCAAGTTGCTAGCCTACACGGATGCAGATTGGGTAGGATGCCCCGACACACGTCGCTCCACCTCAGGGTACTGTGTATTTCTTGGGGATAACTTATCTCATGGTCCGCCAAGCGGCAGGCCACGCTATCCCGTTCGAGTGCTGAAGCAGAATATCGCGGAGTTGCTAACATCGTCGCTGAGATTTGTTGGCTCTGAAATCTTTTTTTGGAGCTCCAGTGTCCATTACGCAAGGCGTCTATAGTCTATTGTGACAACATATCTGCTATCTATATGTCTCATAATCCAGTCCAACATCAGCGGACTAAGCATATTGAGATGGATATCCACTTTGTGCGAGAGAAGGTTGCCGTGGTCGGTCAAAATTTTACACGTGCCTTCCTCTTATCAGTATGCAGACATTTTCACAAAGGGACTACCGTGACAGCTCTTCACCAACTTCTGATCCAGCCTTAGCATTCGGCCTCCTCCCGCTCCGTCTGAGGGGGAGTATTAACGAATATTCTCAGAATATTCTCCGTATATTTTGTAATTATGATAGATGTTTATTTAAAGTAACTTAGGATTCTAATTGTATTAGGAATCAACCTTTGTAAGGTAAGTTAGGATTCGTACCATATTAGGAATCAACCTTGTACAACTATATATATTGTGAATAATGAAAGGAATTCCCAAGGAAAATTATTCCATCTTTCATATTGGTTGAAATACTTCGTCCGGATCAAAAAGACTATTCTCTTGGCCTTTATTTTGTGAGTCAAAAAGAGTGTTCACTTATCAAATCAAGAAAAAATTAACCTTACTTTTTCAGATTTCCCCTTATTAAGTGTTAGGTGACCAAATCTCAATACCTATTTAATTAGGGACATTTTAGTTAAATTACCTATTTTTGTTTAGAAGTTAGTATTTTCTTAAGGAATATGCAAATGGCAAAGTGAACGCTTTTTTATCATGAGGGAGTATAAAATTGTGTGCTGTCTGAATGGGGAAAATGTTGCTCTCATCTAATCAAAGATTATCATGACGTGTGTTGTTGCTGCTACTTAATGAATTTTACTCCATATCTTCAATGTTGGTGTACATCTGTTAATTGTCATATTTAATAAAATGGAATGTAAAACTCCTTTGATTCAAATCTATATTTCATTTGATGATGCCGGAAGTTTCATTTACGTCTTCTTGTAAATTATTAATTTTTTTTAATCTAATTACTTTGCTTTAGTTCCTTGACTTGTGCTATTTCATGATTTACAATGTATTTAATATCCATGCGCTTTTTTCGAAGAAATAAATGGAGGAATTTTTAGAAAAATGGTATTGATCCACTCATTGTGTCCCTTTAGTAAATGGACCTCAATAGAACTATGTTTCTATTGAGTTCATATTTAAGAACCTGTCTCCAAGTGGAGTTGGTTCATATATGATTAACTCATTTAAGAACCTGTCTCCAAGTGGAGTTGGTTCATATAGAATACGTTTATATTTTCCATATATTCTGTAATTATTATTTTAGTGTAATTATGTAAAGTAGATATTTTTATACAATTAGGATTGTAATTATAAACACCTATATATATATATTGAATTAATGAAAAGACTCCAAACAAGGAGAATTACACAATTCTACATGGTATCAAAAATCAAATCCTAACCTTATCTCTACCCTGAAACCGACTCAACCCCCCCCCCCCCTTTCTTTTTTGCATCGCTGAAACAACCAATCTTCATGGCTTCTCCCGAATCTTCCTCCTTCACCCACGACGTCACACATCCTCCTCCCCCCCTCTAACACCTTTCATCTGACCTTTGTCATGATGAATATTAAAAACTTTATCCATTTGGTTCTTGATCAAGAGGATGGACGATACTCATCGTGGGTTGAACTATTTTAAATTCATGCATGTGCCTACAACGTGCTTAATCACATCGATGCCACCATCCTCGTCCACCCGACGCCGACAACTCGGCGTGGCAACGACTCGACGCAATCGTCAAACAATGGATATATGGCACCATATCCAAAGATTTACTTCATACTATTATGAAGACAAGTGCTTTGGCTCACGAACTATGGACAAGGCTATGGGAAAATTTTCAAGACAACAAATATACATGTGTCGTGTATCTGGAGTAAAAATTTAATAACACCCATCTTGAGAACTTTGCCAATATGTCCGACTACTTTAAATAATTGAAATTAGTTGCAGATCAATTATCTAATGTTAGTAATCCAATTTCAGAAACAAAGATGGTGTTGCAACTAATTAACGGTTTGCCAAAGGGTGAGTATGATACACTTGCGACAATGATCCAACAAGTTGATCCCCTCCTTAGCTTCAACAAGTCTCGATCACAATTACTATTGGAGGAGACTAGACGAGCCAAACAGGACGAGCACAATCAACAAGTGTTGGCGGTCGACGTACCACCAACCGCCGCTGCACCCGTCGGACAATCGCAACACACGGACCACCAAAATCAACATGGTGGCCGAGGAGGAGGCAAGGGACGACGCTGCGGAAATTGGCGTGGCGGCAGAGGAAAAGGACGTGGTGGAAAGTCAAATTTCGGTGGACAAACTCAGCCAACCCAATACCCCTCTTTGTGGGCCGGCCCAATGTCATGGGCCACATCAATACCTAACAGCCTCGGGAACTGGGCCACTCCTCCATGCCCGTACCCAATTGTCCCGGCCTAGCACACTACTCCCGGCCCATCAGACCGGTCAACAGCCACAACCAAGTATCCTGGGCCCACCTCCAGGCTCATGCTACATGGGCCAACAACATCATGCCTACATGTCTCCGGCCCTACAACAGCAGCATCATCCGTATGGCCTTATGACCCATACCGAACTGAGTCAGGCTTACAACACTATGAATTTACAGCAGCCTGACGACGATTGGTACATGGATACGGGCGCCACATCCCACCTCACCCGTAACTTTGGTAATCTCTCTTAACTATTTAATTTGAACAATTCTCAATTTATTTTGATCAGAAATGGCAATCGCATTCCAATTCAAGGTTATGGCATCACTCAAACACCACCACCTCACCCTCCATTTACCCTAAAAAATGTCCTATATACTCCTAACATCATTAAAAACTTAATCTATATTAGGAAATTTACTAGTGACAATTATGTATCTATTGAGTTTGACCCTTTTGATTTTTTCTATGAAGGATCTACGTACAGGGACAACTCTTACGAGATGTAATAGTGTGGGGGACCTATATCCTTTCTCATCCAATTCCGATGCACGTGTCACTCCACAAACCTCTCTAGTTGCAATCTCTCCATCAACTTGGCATAGTAGACTTGGGCATCCGGGAGCAACAATTTTTAATTTTCTTAGAAGTCAGAATTTAATTCAATGTAATAAAGGGAAACTTATCCACGCCTGCTACTCTTGTCCTTTAGGCAAGCATGTTAGACTTTCTTTTACGTCATCATTGAGTGTAACATTTTCTCCTTTTGATATCATTCATATGGATTTATGGACATCTCCTATTACTAGAAAACTGGGTCATAAATATTATTTGGTGCTTTTGGTTGATTTCTCTCATTTTCTTTGGGTTTATCCTCTAAAATATAAGTCTCAAGTTTACTCCATTTTTCTTGAATTTCAAGCATATGTTAAAACGCAGTTTGAAAATAACATCAAAATGTTTCAATGTGACAATGATCATGAGTTTGACAATTCCTCCTTTCATAAATTTTGTATGGACAATGGCATGGTGTTTTAATTTTCTTGCCCTTATACCTCACCTCAAAATGGTAAATCCGAAATAATCCTGCGCACCATCAATAATATGATATGTATTATGCACTTCCATGCTTCTATCCCCCTTCCTTTTGGGTCTACGCATCACACATGACAGCATACATTATTAATATATTACCAATGCGTACTCTTCACAATAAAACTCCAATCGAAATTCTCTTCCGTCGAATCCCTTCCTATGGTCACCTTCAAATTTTTGGTTGTCTATGCTATCCGAATCTTGCCTCCACGGCTCCTCACAAATTAGCACCTCGGGCTACTCCTTGCATTTTCATGGGTTTTCCGTCGAGTCATAGGGGGTACTTATGCTATGATTTATCCACAAATAAAATCTAAGTCTTTCGCCATGTCACATTTAAGGAGAACATTTTCCCTTTTGCAAACGTCCAAAAAATTCAAGTCACTGACTATAGATTCCTTGATGACTCGAATACTTCCCCTCTCATTAGAAATGTAATCCATGGAGCTAGTAGTCCAGCTCAATTCCCACTGCCTCTGCCATCTTCCCCGGCACTGCCTCGCACCCCGTCGACCGACCCGCTACTCCCGTCGACCATCCCCCTGCCCACTATTCCAGTCACTGCCTCACTGCCAGCATTTACCATCGACAACCCCACTGCCCCGTAGACCACCCCCAGCCCCCGAATGCCCTTCATCCCCCGAGCCCACATCAGCCACAACCCAGCCCCATCCCACCAAATCTCACCTTGCCAGTCCCCATTCTTATGCATCGCATGGAAACTCATGCCCAACACGAGATTTTCAAACCGAAAGTCCACTTTAACCTATCCACTCAAGCTATCTCATTTATACCTAAAAACTCAAAATTAGCCAAGCTTGACCGAAATTGGAATGCAGCCATGCGTGAGGAATTTGATGCGCTCACTACACAACACACTTGAGATCTTATCCCAAAACCAGAGGGGATCAATGTGATTCATTGTATGTGGCTATATCATTACAAATTCAGGGATAATGGTGAGCGTGAACGTCATAAGGCAAGACTTGTGGCAAATGACACGGGGCAACAAGAGGGAGTTGATTGTGGTGAGACCTTCAGTCCAGTGGTTAAACCAGTCAACATTCGTGTTGTTTTGAGCATTGCTATGGGAAATAATTGGTCGATTTATCAACTTGATGTGAAAAAATACGTTTTTACATGGAGATTTGAAAGAAACTGTCTATATGCATCAACCACCTGGTTTTGTGCATCTCTCGGCTCCTCAGTGTGTCTGCCATCTTCGAAAGTCACTATATGACGTGAAACAAGCCCTCCAAGCTTGGTATGAGCGCTTTGCCACTTACATCATGCAGATCGGGTTCGTGTATCATCATCGAGGTAATGCATTGCATACCTTTTGCTCTATGTGGATGACATTGTCCTGACTGCCTCTTTTGATATGCTGAAAAACGAGATCATTACATTTCTCAAATTCGAATTAACCATGATAGACTTGGGTAAGTTGAGTTATTTCTTGGGGATTTTTGTGACCAGATCCGAGAATGCAATGTTCATATGTCAGCGTAAGTATGCCGAACATATTGTTTATAGGGCTAAAATGGAAAACTGCAAGATCATGCCTACTCTAGTCGACTCAAAGTCGAAGCTCAGCGCTAATGATGGAGATCCGGTGCTTGATCCTTCTCTTTATAGGAGTATCGCTGGTGCACTTCAGTATCTTACCTTCACTAGACCCGATATTGCCTATGTTGTTTAACAAGTGTGCTTGTTCATGCATGCTCCCAGGGAGCCTCACTTTACCGCTCTTAAACGTATCCTTCAGTACGTTAAGGGTACTATTGACTATGGATTACATCTTTATCCATCTGCACAAACCATGCTGATATCCTATATGGACGCCGATTGGGGTGACTATCCCGACACACGTCGATCTACTTCTGGTTATTGTGTATTTTTGGGTGATAACCTCATCTCGTGGTCTGCAAAACGGCAAGTCATGCTTTACCGTTCGAGTGCAGAAGCAGAATATAGAGGCGCTGCGAACATTGTTGCCGAAACTTGTTGGCTCATAAACCTCCTTCTAGAGCTTCATTGTCCCTTACGTAAGGCATCTATTGTCTACTATGATAACATATCTGTTGTCTGCTTGTCTCATAACCCGGTTCAACATCAGCGAACCAAACACATTGAGATGAATATTCATTTTATTCGTGAGAAAGTTGTCATGGGTCATGTTCGAGTGTTACATGTTCCTTCTTCCTATCAGTACGTAGCTATATTTACTAAGGGACTTCCTCGGCAGTTGTTCCTTGACTTCAGATTCAGTATGAGCATTCGGCCTCCTCCCGCTCCGACTGAGGGGGTGTGATAGAGAATACGTTTATATTCTCCATATATTATGTAATTATTATTTTAGTGTAATTATGTAAAGTGCATATCCTCATACAACAGAATTGTAATTGTAAACACCTATATATATTGTATTAATAAGAAGACTCCAATGAGAATTACACAATTCTACCATATATGTACTGCAAGTAGGGAAACTACTTAATTATAAGAAACATTATTACAATATTATTGAAGCACAACTTCTATAATATAATTCAGACCAACAAGAGTTCAAACCTAAGCAACATAAATGGACGTACACTAAAGTAGAAGAAACAAAACCTTCATATAAACTATAATATGATAGAAATTAACGTAGTTCATTTATTCATGCCAGTGGCATTTTTAACTGCATCAGCTGCTCCTTGTGTCGTGGCCTTCACTTGCTGCGCCATCTAAATGATCAATATCACAAAAGTAGAAAAGATTAATATTACTAGTAAATAAAGTTTAGAAGAATGAGAATTATTGTAATGGCTAATATATATATGACCCGTTTGTATCCATTGATTTCAACTTGCTGGCCTAGATCCTCTAATTAAAATTAAAATTTAGTTATGTCCGATTGATACGACGAATAATTAAAAATATTCGAACCTCTTGCACTGTTTCCTTGGCAGACTGCGCAGCATTCCCGGCCTGCTCCATCAACTGACTTCCCTGTTCCTAATGCATCACAATATCACAAGTGTTAACTATGATTTAGAAAGTAGTAGCCAACAACATTCTCAGATATGTAGGTTGCACGAAAGAACATTTGATCTTTTTTTTCTGTGTTATGCGTTTGATATACAAAATCTACTGACAAAACTAATTTAAATTTATGCCAAATGGATCCACTTAACCATCCTACCACACACCTTACTAGCCGAAATAACGTATGACATACAGAAGATCATAAAGAGTTTTTTTTTATTTTTTATATGTCAATAAAGGTGACTGATCAGCAGTAGAGTCAAATACTTTACTAAGGAGATTTAAAAAGTTTCAGCTATAGGTGTAGCCTCGCCGATACTACTAGTCTTCTTGCTATATATTTACTAGAAGAATCACATCAGAAACATAGAAAGAAGTCAATTGTTTTACAATTACTATATATACTTAAAAACTAATTTTAACTTAATATGTATGATATTGAAAGAAATAATCCCCTTTATTATTTTTATTAATTGAAAGACTATATATACAAGTTACATATTTCCATAATAGGAGAATTTTATTCCTATTCTATTCCTAAAACCTTATTCTACTTGGATACTAACTATACATTTATGGTAATACAATAATTATGGTAAGTGTACAATACTAATTATATTACAACATTATCTAAACTAGGATACTAAATATTTACCATAAATTACATGGTATAATTCAGTCAAAACCGAGAGCAAAGCCGAGACCAATATACACAATATACACATGTATATTGTCTGTATATTGTGTATATTTAACACACCCCCGCAGTAATAGCGGACGGTCTTCGAACGCTGAGACTGTCCCTAAAATCTTCAAAAAGGACCGAGGGAAGACCCTTTGTAAAGATGTCTGCAATTTGATATCTTGACGGGACATGACAGACGCGTACCTGACCCCGAGCAACCTTTTCACAGACAAAATGAATGTCCATCTCGATATGCTTAGTGCGTTGGTGCTGAACCGGATTACCAGAAAGGTAGATGGCACTAATATTATCACAATAAACCAAGGTTGCCTTATGAATGGGACAATGAAGCTCCAAAAGCAAATTACGTAATCAACATGATTCTGAGACCACATTAGCCACTCCTCGATATTCAGCCTCGACACTTGAACGGGATAGAGTCGATTGACGCTTTGCTGACTAGGAGACCAAGTTGTTGCCAAGAAATATACAATAGTCCGACGTAGACCGTCTGGTGTCAGGACAGCCACCCCAATCAACATCCGTATACGAGACAAGTGTGGATGTCGAGGAAGGATATAAATGCAACCCATAGTCAAGGGTACCCTGAATATACCGAATGATGCATTTGAGTGCATTCATGTGCTCAACTTTGGGATCATGCATGAACAAGCACACATGCTGGACAACATACATAATATTTGGGCGCGTAATGGTAAGATACTGAAGGGCTCCTGCAATACTGCGATAGCGGGTCGGATCCTCATAGGGAACGCTGGCCGCGACACTAAGCTTGGGCTTTGTATCAACTGGAGTGGAAGTGGACTTACAGGATGACATCCCAGCCCTCTCGATGATCTCAGTTACATACTTCCGTTGAGACAAGAACAATCTATCGGAATGACGAGTGACGACAATCCCCAAAAAGTAACTCAAGGGCCCTAAGTCTTTCATAGCAAACTCAAAGCTGAGCATGGTCATGATAGATTGCCGTAAGGCATCGGAAGAGGCAGTCAAAATGATATCATCAACATACAACAGAATGTAGGCCAAGGACGAACCACGACGGTAGATGAACAAGGAATTATCTGACCTGATGTGAGTGAACCCAATAGTCTAAACATAGTCAGCAAACCTTGTATACCAGGCCCGTGGAGACTGCTTAAGCCCATATAAGGACTTCTTCAATAAACAGACATGATGAAGATGTTGGGGATCCCTGAATCCCAACGGCTGATGCATATAAATTGTTTTCTTGAGATCACCATGTAGGAAAGCATTCTTTACATCTAACTGATGAATAGGCCATGCTTTCGAAAGAGTCAAGCTGAGTACAGTGCGAATGGTAGCCGCCTTGACCAACAGACTAAATGTCTCACCACAATCAACCCCAACCTACTGAGTCTTACCATCACCCACAAGCCGTGCCTTATGCCGTGCAAATGAACCATCTGAATTTTTCTTGTGAGCAAAAATCCACATAGACCTAATAATATTAATACCAGAAGGACGGGGCACCAACTCCCACGTCTTATTATCAATAAGAGCATTATATTCATCGGTCATAACAATTTTCCAATTTGGGTCGTTTAACGTAGACACAGGAGTACGGGGTAAGGGTGATTTAAGAACATTAGAATTTAAATTAAAATGTCTCTTTGGTTTAGAAACAGCCCGCTGACTACGAGTGACCGGTCTATGACTTGAGGAAGAAGTGGACAGATTTTGGGAATTTTTTGGGCTCGGAATGGACTGGTCAGCAGGCAGTGGGCCTGCTGCCCCAAGATGGTAATTCGACGTTGGAACTGGACCAGTTCCAGAATTGGGCTGGACTGGCCCAATCGCTGGAACTGATCCAGTGACGGTAGTTTGCGACGGACCAGTGGGGCCAGCGGGCAGTGGGTCCGCTGGAGAATTTTGGGTACGGAACATGTCCGAAAAATGGTGAGTAATATACGGGGATATTCCATCATCCAAAAAATTATACGAACTAGGCTTGGGAGTATGAACTTTAGTAAATGGAAATTGGATTTCATCAAAAATTACATGACGATTAATGATGATTTTCTTGGAGGATTAATCAAAGCATCTGTAACCACGATGATTAGACGAATAACCCAAAAACACACACGGAGTAGACCGGGCCTGAAGTTTGTTAATTGTAGTGGACGGGAATAACGGATAACACAAGCACCCAAAAACCCAAAGATGAGAATAAGAAAAATTCTTATTATATAAATTTGAAGGGGGGAAGAATATGTCAGACCTTTGGAAGAAATTATGTTAAAGAGATATGTAGCCATTTGAAGAGCATGTTGCCAAAAATATGGAGGTGCGGAAGCATGAATTAAGAGAGTGCGGACAATGTTATTTATGGAACGAATTTTGTGTTCGGCTTTCCAATTTTGTGAAGATGTATGAGGACAAGAAAAATGAAAATTGATCCAATTATTAGCACAGAACTCCCGAAACATCCCATTGTCATATTATTTGCCATTATCACACTGAATATTTTTTATTTCTCTTTCGAATTGGGTTATAATGAATGCTCTAAATTTTAAGAGGACGGAAAACACTTGAAATTTATTTGCAATCGGAAACGTCCATAAAAACTTAAAATAATCATCCAAAAAAAGAACATAATACCGATGACCCAAAGAACTTAGAACAGGAGACGTCCATAGGTCACTATGAATAATATCAAATGGCATTAAAGTATGAGAATTTGAGTCTAAAAATGGCAACTTAACAATTTTTTCAAAAGAGCAAGACTGGCAATTTGGAGTACTATTCGTACCCTTACATGAAATAAAATTATTTTTATGTAATGACGACAAAATAGAAAATCTCGGATGACCAAGACGAGCATGCCACAAGGAAGGAGCAAGGGCTGCAAACGCTGATGGCAAGGCTTGACTCGATGGACTGAAACCGAGCGTGATAGGATAAAGATCTCCCCTACTATCACACCTCATGAGAGGACTCCCCGTCTTGAAATCCTTCACAGAGAAATCAAAAGGATCAAATTCAACAGAAACGGAATTGTCAGTAGTGAACTTTCGGACATACACTAAGTTTTTAATCAATTTGGGGGCATGTAAAGTATTTTTCAAGATAAGGGGTGGATTGGGGGGAGACAAAGTTTTATGACCATAACCCTGAATTGGAATAAAGTTACCATTACCGACAATTATACCATGAGGGTTGCTAAAATTAGAATAAGACGAGAGAGTACCTTGATCGAAAGTCATGTGTGTCGTTGCGCCGGTGTCCATGTACCAATTCGGATCCGGTTGCGTCAACCCAAGCGTGTGCATTCGGCCTCAATATTGGTGTGAGTAAGTGTGGGGCCCACTGCCGACAATGCTTGTGTGGGCCGAGGCCCAAGCAGTCCACCCTGTTGCCCCGGCCCAATGCTGAACCGAGAAGATGAAAGCTGGTTGTTGGGCTTGAATTGGGGTTGTCCAGCCCACTACCCATTGGAAGGCCTTGGAAAATAGGGGTTATTGGGCCAAGGCCCATTGCCCCAGCCCCACTGCCATGGGCCCCACGGCTAGGACCAGTAGGGAGGAGGCCCACTGTTGACTGGACGGGGCCCACTGCCGGACTATTGACCATTATAACCACCACCGGAACTATCGTGTTTGCCCCTGCGGTTTTTGTTATTATTCTTACGATTATTTTTGCCGCCACCATGAGCAAGGTTTTGGCCCGAATTATCAACAAAACCCGAAGAATTTGTGGAGGATGCCATCATGACTACGGGGCTTGCTCCGGTAGCCGCCTTCTTAGCCAAACCGGCTTCTTCCAAAGTAAGCATGGAACGGACTTGATAAAAGGCGGGAAGAGGGTTGCTTTGACGAAGGAGAGTCCCAACGCCATTATAGGCCTCAGAAAGGCCGACAACCAATTGTAGAACCAGACGATTATTTGTCACAGGTGCGCCAACGTTACGGAGTTGGTCCGCCAACTCCTTGAGCTTCTTGCAATATGCAGACACGTTTGGAAATTCTTCCATGCGAATTTGAGAGAATTCCTGCTCGAGTGTGACAACACGTGAATGCTGGTTATCTTGGAATATGTCACGCAATCTATTCCAGGTAGCCATAGTCATAGTGTCCGGCTCAATGATCGTCTGTAAGAGGTCAACCGAAATAGTGGAATAAATCCACTGGAGAACGGTAGCATCAAGAGTAATCCATAACTGAGGATCCTCCGCGGGAATAGGTGCAGCAATTGGAATTATGTGATGGATGACTTGATGGGAGATAACATGAATTTTAAATAATTCTGCCCACGTCGCATATTGGACGTTTTCCATCTCAAGAACAATAGAGATGTTGTTCTTGATGTTAGAAACCATGAGGGCAGGATGAAAATTGTTCTTAGACATAACGAAAGAACACAGGGAGAGGAGGGGAAATTTGGGAAGAGTGGAGGTAAATAATAACACAAATTCCGGTGAAGGGTGACGAATTCGGATCCGGTTGTGGCCGAGAAATGGCACAAAAACCGAGAGCACGGGCGGAAGAAAGACCTAGTCTCTTGATACCATCAAAGAAATAACCCCCTTGATTATTTTCATTAATTGAAAGACTATATATACAAGTTACATATTTCCATAATAGGAGAATCTTATTCCTAAAACCTTATTCTACTTGGATACTAACTATACATTTATGGTAATACAATAATTATGGTAAGTGTATAATACTAATTATATTACAACATTACCTAAACTAGGATACTAAATATTTACCATAAATTACATGGTACAATTCAGTCGAAACCGAGACCAATATACACATGTATATTGTCTGTATATTGTGTATATTGTGTATATTTAACAAGTATAATTGACGAAAGGGATTTAAATGAATCCCTTGTGGTACCCTTAGTCCTCCCATGAGGGTGATTATATAGCTTCTAACTCGTTAGGAAGGAAATTTATAAAATTAAGACTGGGGCCATCATATATACTCCAATCACTAGAAGTTAAAGAAAAAGAGAAATTGCATGAGCAATGCAGACCTGGGCTTGGCCTTTGGTTTCGCCAACTTGGTAGCTCATTTTCTGAGAATTATCCATGATTTGCTTTTGAACTTGGAATAATAGTGGCAAAATTAACTGAAACTATTGTAGATCTTACAATTAATTCGTATGAAGGTGTGTAATAAAAAAATCTGTATTTATAGATTTTTAAGTTCATCCAATGCCTATATCTGTAAATCTAGATTATAAGGTAAATGGTAAAACACATTTTTGGCCACAATAGTAGGACGATTCTGAGAATTAGTCACTAACACGTGAAATGTGTACATTATTTATCGGACTTAACTTATATGGAGATTGAAAGAAATAATCCCCTTGATTATTTTCATTGATTGAATAGATATATATACAAGTTACAAAACCTTCTTCTACCATAATTCTAACTATACAATTATGGTAAGTGTATATCCTAATTATGGTAAGTGTATATCCTAATCTAGGTAACAAATATACTACAATATACACACAATATACTTTCCTTAATATACAAATCTTGTCCACTGTTTTGCTGCCCTAAATCCAGTGATGGGCTGGACAATCTTGTCCACTATTTTGCTGCCCTAAATCCAGTGATGGGCTGGATGGGCTGGACGTGCTGGGCAGAGGCCCACTGCCGAGAGGCCTTGTTGCACTGCTGCTTGCTGCTTCAGTCCAGTGATAGAGAGGCCCACTGCTGAGAGGCCTTGCCTTGCACCGCTCGCTTGCTTCTTCTTCTTCGGTCCATTGATATACATGTGATATACACTGCTTGTATATTCGGTGTATATCACATGTATATTACTCATTTAACACACCCCCGCAGCTCATAGCGGGCGGTTTTCGAATGCTGAGACTGTCCCTAAAATCTTCAAAGAGAACCGCTGGTAGACCCTTTGTAAAGATGTCTGCAATTTGATAACGAGACGGGACATGGCATACGCGAACTTGACCCTTTGCAACCTTTTCACGGACAAAGTGAATGTCCATTTCGATATGCTTGGTGCGTTGGTGTTGAACTGGGTTACCTGAAAGGTAGATGGTACTAATGTTATCGCAATATACCAAGGTTGCCTTCTGAATGGGACAATGAAGCTCCAACAGCAAATTACGTAGCCAACATGATTCGGAGACCACATTCGCTACCCCTCGATATTCTGCCTCGGCACTTGAGCGTGATAGAGTTGCCTGCCGTTTTGCTGACCAGGAGACCAAGTTGTTGCCAAGGAACATACAGTAGTCAGAAGTCGACCGTCTGGTGTCGGGACAACCACCCCAATCAGCATCCGTGTAAGAGACAAGTGTGGATGTAGATGAAGGATACAAGTGCAACCCATAGTCTAGTGTCCCCTGAATATACCGAATGATGCGTTTGATTGCATTCATGTGCTCAACTCTGGGATCATGCATGAATAAACACACATGCTGGACAACATACATAATATTTGGGCGCGTAAAGGTAAGATACTGAAGGGCTCCTGCAAGACTGCGATAGCGGGTCGGGTCCTCGTATGGTGCACCTGCTGCGGCACTTAGCTTTGGATTTACATCAACTGGCGTGGAAGTGGACTTACAGGATGACATCCCAGCCCTCTCGATGATCTCAGCAGCATACTTCCGTTGAGACAGAAACAACCCACCTGAATGACGTTTGACAGCAATCCCCAAAAAATAACTCAAGGGCCCCAAGTCTTTCATAGCAAATTCAGAACTGAGCATGGCCATGATAGAGTGGCGCAAGGCATCGGAGGAGGCAGTCAAGATGATATCATCCACATACAACAGAATGTAGGCCAAGGACGAACCACGGCGGTATATGAACAAGGAATTATTTGACCTGCTGTGAGTGAACCCAATAGTTGAAACAAAGTCAGCAAACCTCGTGTATCAGGACCATGGAGACTGCTTAAGCCCATATAAGGACTTCTTCAACAAACATACATGATGAGGAAGGTTTGGATCCCTGAAACCCAACGGCTGATGCATATAGACTGTTTCCTTGAGATCACCATGTAGGAAAGCATTCTTGACATCCAACTGATGAATGGGCCAAGTCTTTGAAAGAGCCAAGCTAAGCATAGTGCGAATGGTAGCCGGTTTGACCACCAGACTAAACGTCTCACCACAATCTATCCCAACCTGCTGAGTCTTACCATCACCCACAAGTCGCGCCTTATGTCGAGCAAAGGACCTATCTGAATTCTCCTTATGAGCAAAAATCCACATAGACCTGATAACATTAATATCATATGGACGGGGCACCAACTCCCACGTCTTATTATCAATAAGAGCATTATATTCATCAGTCAAAGCAATTTTCCAATTAGGGTCATTTAATGCGGACACAGGATTGCGGGGCAAGGGGGATTTAGAGACATCAGAATGTAAATTGAAATGTCTTTAGGTGTAAAAATACCCCGCTGACTACGAGTGACCGGTCTATGACTCGAGGAAGAATTGAGGGAATTTTGGGAATTTTCTGGGGTCGGGACGGACTGGCCAGCAGGCAGTGGGCCTGCTGGCCCAAATCGGTAAATGGACTTGTCGTCTGGACCAGTTCCAGAATTGGGCTGGACTGGCCCAATTGCTGGAACTGTTCCAGTGGCTGAAGACGTTGCTATGGGTAGTACTGTGGGTCCAACGGGCAGTGGGCCCGTTGGAGGATTTTGGGTCCGGGAGATGTCCGAAAAAATCCGAATAATAGACGGGGATATTTGGTCATCCAAAAAATTATACGACTTAGGCTCGGGAGTATGAACTTTCGTAAAAGGGAATTGGGTTTCATCAAAAATGACATGACGATTAATTATGATTTTCTTGGAGGATAAATCAAAACACTTATAACCACGATGATTCGACGGATAACCCAAAAATACACACGGGGTAGACCGAGCCTGAAGTTTGTTAATTGTGGTGGATGGGAATAACGGATAACACAAGCACCCAAAAATCCGAAGATGAGAATACGAAGGGTCCTTATTCTATAGGATTTTGAGGGGGGAGGAATATGTCAGACCTTTAGAAGGAAGTATGTTAAGAAGATATGTGGCCTTTGTAGAGCATGATGCCAAAATATGGAGGTATGGAGGCATGAATTAAGAGAGTTCGGACAATGTTATTGATGGAACGAATTTTGCGTTCGGCCTTTCCATTTTGTGGAGATGTATGAGGACACGAAAACCTAAAATTAATCCCATTATTAGCACAGAATTCCCGAAACTCCCTATTGTCATACTCTTTCCCATTATCACATTGAATATTTTTTATGTCTCTTTCGAATTGAGTACGAATGAACGCTCTAAATTTGATGAAGATGGAAAACACTTGTGATTTATTTGCAATTGGAAACGTCCACAAAAATCTAGAATAATCATCTAAAAAGAGAACATAATATCGATGACCCACTGAACTTAGAACAGGAGACGTCCATAAGTCGCTATGAATAATGTCAAATGGCATAGAAGTATGAGAATTGGAGTCTACAAATGGTAACTTAACAATTTTTCCTAATGAACAAGACTGACAAATTGGAGTACGACTCGTACCCTTACAAGAAATAAAACTATTTTTATCTAAAGCTGATAAAATAGAAGATCCCGGATGACCCAGGTGAGCATGCCACATGGAAGGAGAGATGGCTACAAAAGCTGAAGGCAAGGCTGGACTCGATGGACTGAAACCGGGCATGATAAGATATAGATCCCCCCTACTATCACACCTCATGAGATGACTCCCCGTCTTGAAATCCTTCACAGAGAAACTGAAAGGATCAAATTCAACAGAAACATAATTGTCATTTGTGAACTTTCGGACAGACACTAAATTTTTAATCAATTTAGGAGCATGTAAAGTATTTTTCAAGAGGAGTGGTGGATTGGGGGGAGACAACGTTTTCTGACCATACCCTAGAATTGGAATAGAACTGCCATTACCAACAATTATCCCCCGGGGGGTTCTCAAATTGGAATAAGATGAGAGAGTACCTGATTCGGAAGTCATGTGAGTAGTGGCACCGGTGTCCATATACCAATTTGGGTCCGGTTGAGATAACCCCAGTGTGTGCATTACGGCCTCGATGTCGGTTTGAGTGGGGCTTGCTGCATGATGGGCTTGCGGAGGTCGGGGCGCAAGAACTCCTGGCCGTGGTGGATCTGGGCCGTAGGCCGCCGCCGCTTTGGGCCGCCACCGCCGATGGGCCGCCACTTTGGGTGTTGGGCTTGGACCGTGTTGGCCGCCCCACCGGATCTTTGGAACCTCGGCTGCTTTGGATGGTACGGGTTTCACTGCCATGGGCCCCACTGTACCCTGGATGGGACCCACCACCTGCTTGTTGACCACCGGAACCGCCACCAGAACCGCCGCGTTTGCCCCCGCGGTTTTTGTTATTATTTTTGGGATTATTCTTGCCGCCACCATTATTAAGGTTTTGGCCCGAATTATTCACAAAACCTGAAGAACTAGGAGAGGATGCCACCATGACGACTGGGCTTGCTCCGGTAGCCGCCTTTTTAGCAAAACCGGCTTCTTCCAACGTAAGCATGGAGCGGGCTTGATAGAAGTCGGGAAGAGGGTTGCTTTGGCGAAGGAGAGTTCCAACACCATTATAGGCCTCCGAAAGACCGGCAACCAACTGTAGAACTAGACGATTATTTATTATTGGTGCGCCAACATTACGGAGTTGATCTACTAACTCCTTTAGTTTCTTGCAATATGCAGAAATGTTCGGAAATTCGTCCGTTCGAACGAGAGAAAATTCCTGCTCGAGTGTGACGACACGTGAATGTTGGTTGTCTTGGAATATGTCACGCAATCTATTCCATGCAGCCATAGCCGTGGTATCCGGCTCAATAATCGTCTGTAGAAGGTCCACTGAAATAGTGGCACAGATCCACCGGAGAACGGTAGCATCAAGTGTAATCCATAACTCATGATCCTCCGCAGGAAGGGGTCTAGGAGGAGGAATGATGTGATGAAGAACTTGATAAGAGATAGCGTGAATTTTAAACAACTCCGCCTACGTCGCATATTGGACGTTTTCCATCTCAAGGATAATAGGGATACTGCTCTTGATATTGGACACCGTGAGGGCAGGGTGATAATTGTTCTTAGACATATTGGAAGAACAAAGAAGGAAGGGAAATTTAAGAGAGGTGTTTTTGAGAGCGGAAGACGAATTTTGGAAGAGAAACCCGAGGGGGGGTGTCTCGGCCACAAGGAAGACAAAAGTTGAGAGAAAAACTTTTGTTTAGACCTAGTCTTTTGATACCATGAAAGAAATAATCCCCTTGATTATTTTCATTGATTGAATAGATATATATACAAGTTACAAAACCTTCTTCTACCATAATTCTAACTATACAATTATGGTAATTGTATATCCAATTATGGTAAGTGTATAAACTAATCTAGGTAACAAATATACTACAATATACACACAATATACTTTCCTTAATATACAAATCTTGTCCACTGTTTTTCTGCCCTAAATCCGGTGATGGGGCCGGGACGTCTTTGGCGAGAGGCCCACCTGCCGAGAGGCCTTGCCGCACTTCTTGCTTCTTTCCGCTTCGATCCGGTGATAGAGAGGTCCACCGCTGAGAGGCCTTGCCTGCACTTCTTTGCTTCGATCCGATGATAGAGAGGCCCACCGCTAAGAGGCTTTCTTTGCCGCTTGCTTCTTTGCTTGATCCATTGATATACATGTGATATACACTACTGTATATTTAGTGTATATCACATGTATATTGTTCTGTTTAACAGAGATTTTAGTGATTTATTAGTATTTTAAGTCTTAATTATTATTCAAAATATCTGATTTAAGTGTTAGACAAAGAGATGGTTGAGCATATGTATTGAAAATATACAGATCGTTTGTACAATTAAGTAGTTTAATTTTTTACCCTCCCCTCATTTTACATCGTTTTTTCTTGATTAAACATTTTTCTAGACCCTATTTTAATATTATTTTTAGGTAAATTTCACATGAGAAAATGAAAATTTAAAAATGAGTCATATTTAAGATATCAATTTTGTCTTTATTTCAAATTAAGGGAAAATTATTAAAAATATGGGTTTTGCATTTAGTTAGACTCTTAATTACAAATAATATGGTACTATTTAATTTTCAAAAGGCAATAACATAGATTGCACCCTAAACTATACCCGAAAATTCGAGCTCACACTCTAACATAGGTATGAAAGCTATAATTGTAATATCCTAGTAGCCCCCCATTTTATTTAAAGTGAAATTAATACCACCCCAGAAGCTAATGTGACAGAAAAAATATATATAATAAAAAATGAGTGAGTAGAGTCGAAATTAAAGGTAAAAACAAAAAAATTTAATTAAAAATGACTTTTTTGCAACCTCCTCCCCTTCTTCATACTCACCCACTTTTCTTCTCCATCTTCACGCCTCCCTCCTTCGTCCTTTCTTCTCCTTCATTTTTCTTCATCATAACCATTATCTTTCCACTAATTTTTTTAATTGCAATCGATCCCGTCCACCTTTCTTCTTTATCTGAACTCCCCTTTTTTCTATCTTCTCCCCTCCCCCTCAGGAGTGGAGCTACATCCATCCAAAGGTGGTCAATTGAATACCCTTCGCCGGAAAATTATGATAAATATCTATGTCAAATTGAGAACATATAATTAATGTTCTCTTGGCGCGATGATAATTCGAGCTCGAAACTCAGGATGCACATACTTTTGTTTTATTTTAAAGATCTAAAATTATATGTCACAACTCACAAGCTACAGCTCTAGACAGTTACACTTATCAATTACAGATATCAAATATCCACCATCACCCGCATCATCAAACAAACACCTTTGCATATCTTTTTCTCCTCACTCAGTAGTTAGCTCGAAAGAATTAAAGTCCTACCATTATTTGAAGAGGTAATTATTATTCTCAAGGATAAGAATCTTGCTCAAATAAACTTGAATAATTAGTTAAGTTTAGTTTATTTAGGATTCTTAAATACTAGTTTGCTAAGCTCCTTAATATTAAAATTTTAATCAATATAGAACTATATATGTGAATAGATTATTTTATTTCTGAAACACGCTTTTATAGATATTAATAGTAGTTATAATTTTATCCAGCGTGAGATACACTTTTGAAGAGTAAAATCGATAACATTTTTCGTTGAAGCTTTGTGCTTGATGTTGCTAAAAATAATAACAAAGTTGAAGTCCAAAAATAACTTTAAACCCAAAACTAAAATCTATAAATTAGTATTTCTTTTGTAATCTGTGTTCAATGCAAATCTAAATCAACTTAGTCGTTCAGCCAATATGTCACTTTATATAGTAGTTCGTATATTTTCATTAATAAAAGCAACAGTGAAATTGTATTAAAAAAATATGTAGGAATTGTTCGGTTAAGTAGAAAAAAGTAATAGTGAACTCACTCGCTCATCATTTTTTTTTTACTATTTACTACTTTAAATTCTGGACACCTTTGATAAATTTTCTGGCTCTGCCACTGTTCCCCTTCATTTCCTCCATTTTTCTTATCATATCCATTATTTCCTTTACTCAACTTTACAGAGAATAAGAAAATCAAAATTAGTATTTCTTGATGTTCATTGAGGGTGACTTTTTACTGTGATATATGGTGGTGGCTTGGTGGTGAACGGTGAAGAAGAGAAATTGGTAGTGGTATTTTGATTTTGGTGGTGGTGGGTTTAGTGGTGGCTATTGGAAGTGATGGCGGATGAAAATGGTGTTGGTGGTGGTGGTGGTTTTGGAGTGATAGCAGTGTGATGATATGTGAAATTTCTGCGGTGGTGATTCGGTGTTACGAAAGTGATGCGGTGGTGTTACTGTAGCGATGGGGTGATGGATAGAGAAAAAAAAATCAGCTGTGTAAATGATAAATAATAAGTATAATTAATTGTGAAACTAATAATAAAATGACACTTTTAGAAGATATAATTATTGACGGCGGCGGCGCATATATGATGTTTTCGGTGAAATAGAATGATGGGATGGTTTAGTGATGATATAATTATTGAAGAATTTTAATGCTTAATTAAGGATTAATTAGGGTAAATATAATTAACAAAAGAAATTTAAATGAATAAAGAAAAGGAAAAAAATATGAAATTAAAAGTTAGAAGATCTCCGACGTGGTGCTGACGTGACGCTGATGTGGCGTGAGAATGTGTAACACTTTTCCTTGTGTAACTGGTTATATGTGTATCAGGATGATATTAAATTCACTTTTAAGATTATCAGGGGTGTAATAGGTCGCCTTAATAATTTGAGTGTGATATCGATATTTCAGGTGTAGTTTAAGGGTCTATTCATGTCTTTTGCCTTTTCAAAACATAGTAAAAGAATCTTTACATATATATATATAACTTCCAACAAAACCATAAAATTAAGGATTTTGAAGATCGTCTCTTTTCTCTCATCTTCTATTTATTCTTATCTTCTCTCTCAGATTTTTCAAGCACAACTTCCATGGCCTGATCAACATCTTCTTTATATTTTATTTTCCGTATGTCAGAAATTTCTACATTTAAAAAAATATTTTTTGAAGAACCACCATTAAAGATTCATTTGGAACTTTGATTTGAATATGAAAATTATAAGTAGTTATTTTTTGAGTGGGTGTGTGAGAATTTGTTGGAAATATTTGGATGAGACTATCAAAATTTGAGAAAGATTGGAGATGATTTGGTCTAGCTGGGTCAATATTCAGAGCGGAAAACGTCACTATGATGTTGTATATTATATGTATGTCACACGCATGTTGTTGAGGCCAAACGCAAATGCACATATATGCCGTCGACAAGTAATAAAATAGTGAGTTGGGTATCATTCCCACAAGAACGTGTTATTAACACTATCTAAATTAAATCAATGCTAATTATTTATTCAAGAGATTTTCGGAAAGAGTTGATTTTGATTAACTAATAAGACTATTATAAAATAAGCAAGTAAAGAAAACGGGATGGCAAGCTTAGGTTGTAGAATTCTAAACAAAGTATTTCCAGATTACGGGTGATCAGCTCAAAATCCTGTTGAGTTTTTCACTTAAATTGATTAATTATTTTATTGATTGACAGGATCAATATTACTCGTAAGACCTTTTTGGTTTTTTGCTTGCCTATTCAAGTTAACATACTGTCTATATTCCTATTAAGTTAGAATTTACACGAATGCATTAGTAATTGCTGCATAATAACCAATCAAAACGATTAGGTATATTTCTATCTTATAACACTTTTCGTGGACAATCTGATGAGCAAAATATGTTCATGTGCAAGAGTTAGGAAAGTGCACCATAGTGCCATGAATAGTAATGCATTGAATAATTGCTATGTAGTTAGTTGGGTTTGTTAGAAAGGTGGTTAATTAGTTGCATGATTAGTTAGAGTTAGTTAGACATAATTAATATAATGATCTAGAAATGTAAGTGTGTATATATATGATTGTACTCTACCATATTGAAATGTAGAAATCATTCTCTCATTATCCCAAGCTTGTTACTGCTACTTCGACTACATCTCATCATTATCTTCACTGCTCACATCTTCTTCTCCATTGTTTTGCACTACTGTACAATCCATCGATGGTTGATTGTGGCCTTCGACCTGTATTTGATGTTCAATAAAACAGTAACACTAACATGGTATCCGAGCTATGAGGGAATCGATAAAATTCGATGTAATTTTGGTCACATGCAAAGGAGATTTGAAGAATCTGTGTACTGATTACTGAATCCTTGATATCGAGAAAATGTTAGAGGTGATTATGTCACATGCAAAGGAGTTCGAGGTGATTATGTTGCTATTCGAGGTGATACTGTCACATGCAAAGTGGAATTCAAGGGATCTGTGTGTCAATTACTAGATCCAAGATAATTCTGGAAAGTGTGAACTAGATCGAAACAGAAATTGATAGATTTCTTCGTATTGGAGGATTATAATTGGGATTACTAACTGAGAATCACATGTAAGGAACAATGGGAAGTAATGAAGAAAATTTAATCGATGAAGTCGCACCAATGACAATTAACATTGATCACAACCAACCTCTGTATATATTTCCATCAAATGCACCTGGATCACTGTCTATTGGGATCGTGTTGAATGGAATGGACAACTACACATTATGGAGTAGAACTATGAAATTGTCTCTATTAGGGAAGAACAAGATGGGGTTCATTGATGGAACTTTAAAGAGAGAAGATTTTTATGGAGATCTGGCAAGGCTGTGGAATAGGTGTAATGCAATTGTGGTATCTTGGTTGATGGGGAATGTAAGTTAAAATTTAATTATTGGAATGTTATTCAACTCAGATTCATATAGTATATGGGAGAAATTAAAGGATAGATTTGACAAAATAAATAGCTCCAGAGCATTTCAATTTCACAAGGAGATATTCACAATAAGACAAGGTGTACTGTCAGTCTCAGTGTACTATTCCAAACTTAAAGATCTCTGGGATGAGTATGATTCCATCATCCCACCTCCATCATGTTGTCCAAAATCCAAGGAGTTTATTGATCATTTACAGTATCAAAGAATGTTGTAGTTCCTTATGGGACTAGATGAAAGTTACAGCCAGGCAAGGAGCCAAATAATTATGATGCAACAAATACCAAGCTTGAATCAAGTATATGTAATGGTTAATCAGGAAGAAAGTCAAAGAATAGTTGTAGGAACAAGCAGAGTGATGCATGAATCAATTGAGTCATCTGCTATGTTCACAGCCAGGAATGGAAATGGTAAAAATGGGAATGGAGGTCTGAAACAGAAGAAGTCATACAACGCTAATGCCCTCTGTGATTTCTGTCATATGTGATGTCATTTAAAGGTGGATTGTTTCAAGCTAATGAAGTGTGATTTTTGTCACAAAACTGGACATAAACAGGATGATATGGAGACATTTTCCCCCTCAAATGTGGCACAAATTAAGACATTAACCACATCAAATCCCGTGAATACTTCTGTTATGATGATTTGGTTCATCACTAGAATGTTGGTATTCCATTAGTGAATACTAGGCAACATATAGGTGATGAACATATGAATGTGAATATGGAGAGTCAGAATGATGTTCAGGATGCATATGTGCCTGATGGAGTTCAGCATGAGATCAATACAGACCACAGACATGATCATGATCACTTGGCCACAAATCCATCAGAACCTGAGACTAAAAGGTCCACAAGAACTAGCAGACCTCTCATTTGGCACAAGGACTACATTACTAAACATGGTTCTTCTAATTGTTTATATTCCATATCTAATGGTGTTGCTTATGCAGGACTATCACCTAAATATCAGAGTTTTGTGGCTATGACTTATCTTGATACAAAACCACAGAACTATTCAACAGCAGCAAAAGACCAAAGATAGGTTGAGGCTATGGAGACTGAGATCAAAGCTTTGGAAGATAATGGGACATGGGAACTGGTTACACTGCCAGAAGGAAAGAAGGCTATATGATGCAGATAGGTATATAAGATCAAGTACAAGGCAACATGAGAGGTGGAGAGGTTTAAAGCCAGGTTGGTTGCAAAGGTATACAACCAGAAGGAAGGACTTGATTACCAAGAGACCTTTTCACCAGTGGTAAAAATGTCTACTGTGAGGGAAGTAATTTCCCTTGCAGCAGCAAAACACTGGATAATTCACCAAATGGATGTCTATAATGCATTCTTACAAGGAGATCTTTCTAAGGAGGTATATATGAAAGTCCCAGAAGGCTTTGATGTTAAAGGTGGGAAGACACAAGTGTGCAGATTGCTAAAATCTCTATATGGTTTAAAACAAGCATCAAGACAATGGAATATCAAGCTGACTATAGCTCTTATTTCTTCTAGTTTTCAGCAGAGTCATAAACACTACTCATTGTTCACTAAACAAAAAAATTATAGCATTATAGTAGTGCTAGTATATGTTGATGATTTGTTGCTTACTGGAAATGATCCAGTTCTTATTCAGTCTACTAAGGATGCATTGCAGTTAGCCTTTAAAATAAAGGATCTAGGAGAACTTAGATATTTCCTTGGTATTGAATTTGCAAGAAATTCTGAATGTATTCTCATGCATTAGAGGAAGTATGCATTGGAGCTCATATCAGACATGGGACTTGCAGGTGCTAAATCTGCTCCTTCACCTATGGATATGAATCAGAAGCTTACTACCATTGAGTTTGATAGACATGTTGCCTCCACATCAAGCCAATAATCTATTCCAGTACAAAATTCTAATTCTCTCCTGACAGATCCAGTGTTTACAGAAGGTTGGTTGAGAGGTTGTTGTACTTGAAAACTACTAGACCAGACATAACATTTGATGTGCATTGATTAAGCCAGTTCATGCATGATCCTAAAACATCACATATGGAAGCTGGTCTCAGACTTGTTAGATATGTTAAGCAAGTACCAGGATTAGGAATTCTTATGTCCAGTTCAAGCACTTCTCAACTCAAGGTGTTTTGTGATGCAGATTGGTGTGCTTGTGTCAATTGTAGGAGATCAGTTACTGGTTACTTGGTGATGTATGGTCCTTCACCAGTTTCTTGGAATTCTAAGAAGCAGAAGACAGTTTCCAGAAGTTCAGCAGAGGCAGAGTACAGGGCTATGGCTGCTTCAGTGATAGAGGTGATATGGCTTGCAGGTCTGTTTCAGGAACTTGGTGTTGATGTTCAGCATCCAGTTTTAGTATTTACAGATAGTAAGTCTGCTATTCAGATTTCCGCTAATCCTGTTTTTTATGAGAGAACAAAACACATTGACATAGATTGCCATTTTATCAGAGAGAAAATACAGGAAGGACTGATCAACACTGCATTCTTACCTTATGTGGAACAACCAGCTGATTTACTTACTAAAGCTCTTGGTCGATAGCAACATGCTTATTTGACCATGAATAGTTAGGAAAGTGCATCATAGTGCCATGAATAGTAATGCATTGAATAATTGCTATGCAGTTAGTTAGGTTTGTTAAAAAAGTGGTTAATTAGTTGCATGATTAGTTAGAGTTAGTTAGACATAATTAATAGAATGGTCTAGAAATGTAAGTGTGTATATATATGATTGTACTCTACCATATTGAAACGTAGAAATCATTTTCTCATTTTCCCAAGCCTGTTACTGCTACTTCGACTACATCACATCCTTCTCTTCACTGCTCACATCTTCTTCTCCATTGTTTTGCACTATTGCACAGTCCATCGATGGCTGATTGTGGCCTTCGACCTATGTTTGATGTTCAATAAAATAGGAACACTAACAGTTCATGAATAGTTAACATAGATAGAAATAAGGTGAAAAAATAAAGAACATGGGCAGAATGAGAAATGGTTTAAAAAAGTAAATTTATAATGCGTTTAAAGAAGATTAGAAGGAAGAATGAGCAAAGTGTTTTACTATCTAATTGTAAGGCCGGGGGACAAGAAATTGTGAGAGTTCTTTGTAAATATAAAAGTTTGTTTACTATAAGGATCATTTTAAATCGTTATCATTCTCGTTATATCAGCTATAATAAAGAAAGTATCGAACTGAATACCGAACGACCCACCCCTAAGTAACATGTATTAACAAGTGATTTGGATGTCTTAGTTGACTTGTGACACCAAATTCATAATGTTAGGACTAGCTTGAGAGTGGAAATTTAACTTCTATATGTGATTTCTCTAAAAGCTAACATGTTAAATGTTTGCATAATTTTATGAACATATCTTGTCAAAATATATTTTCCTTCAATACGTAATTACTGAATTACCCTACTGGAATTTACGTTACCGAAATTTAATTTACTATATACCGAATCGAACTTTAAAAATTCATTACTGATATGTGCTTTCAATTACCATTATCAAAACCGAACTCAGGCTTTCTTGTTCACAGTAAGAAATACTATGACTCTGACTTGCTTTGTTATTCTAATTTAGTGGCTGAATATAATTGTAACTTTGGGTATATTGGGGTGCAACAACTTGAAGTGAAAGGTCCTTATGGTAGATACTATGAAGTAGAAGGGGATGATGGGATTAGGACTTTGTTGGATCTTTTTTATCCTTCAGTTTGGTGTTATCAACATATTTGCAGTAGAAGAGTCTGAATTAGGCATTGTTATACCTAATATTATTCTTCACAATGAATCTCACATATGAATATGAAGCTGCCTCTGAATATAGTTCAGATGACAGTGTTTCTGATTGATTGGAATCTCCAGTTTCTTCATATTATGATTCTAATAGGCTAGAGTCACTTTTTAAATAAAAGAGGAAAATTAATGAAAAGTTGACAGATTATAAGGAGTTGGATCCATCAATGACATACAAAGACATCCCTGAAGTTAGGATAGTAATCAACATGTATGCTCTTACAAATGGTTATGGGTTACAACAACTTAAAAGTGACAGTATAAGGCTTAGGTACATATGTAAAGGTGACAACCCTTTTGTCTGCCATTTATCTATGGATTCTTCAGGGGTGGGGTTACTTTCAAGACCTTAGTTTCTGAGCACCTTTGTGAACCTGCATTTGAGAATTATAGGGCTGATGCCAATACAATAGCTGAATACTTTAAGAGAGGGTTACAAAATTCCAAAAATTAAGATTAAAGAGATGAGGGAAAGCTTGAAAACTGCATTTCATGTTAATGTTAGTGACTCAAAGTGTAAGAGCGCCAAGAGAATGATTCTGGAGAAGTTTGATGGTAGTTTTACCGATAAATATAAGAAGCTTGTTTGCTTAAGCTAATGAACTGAAGTTGAGCAATCCTGAAAGTGATGTAATAATTAAATTATCAAAAGATGCTCTTGCTTTAAGGATGTATATCTGTTTTGAAGCAATGGAGAGGGGGGGTGGGGTTTAAGAGTGGGATAAGATCTTTTATAAGCTTAGATGATACTTTTTTTTAAGGGAAAGGCTTAAGGTCAATTGTTAGTGGCAGTTGCTCAAGACTCTGCAAATCACTTTTATCTATTAGCTTGGGCTGTTGTGGATAAAGAAACAAAGGTGTCCTGGAATTGGTTCTTAAGTCAGCTACAAATGTCATTGGTTCTTAAGTCAGCTACAAATGTCATTGGATCTTAGAATGGGTGAAGGAGTCACTTTTATATCAGATATGCAGAAGGTATACATACTTTACTATATTTCTAATTTTTTTCATTTGTCTGATTTCTGTTACTATTTATGTGTACTTAATTGTTTTATTTGTTTATGATTTATAGGGGTTGATTGCTGCAATCATGAGAGTTCTTCCTGAATCCCGCTTAAGATTCTGTGTTAAACACAGAAGCAAACTGGTGCAAGAAACATAGATTTGGGGAGTACAAGAACTATTTTTGGTGGGCTGCCTGGAGTTCATATGAAGAGGATTTACAAGATCAGATAAATAATATGAAACTAGTGGATGATGATGGTAAGGCTGCTGTTGATGATCTTTTGAAGTATCCAACAGAAAAATGGAGTAGTGCATTCTTTGATACTGTTTGCAAGAATTAGTCAGTGGACAATAACCTGACTGAGTCCTTCAATGGATGGATATTGGAAGCTAGACACAAGCCAATTATAAAGATGCTTGAGGATATCAGGATTAAGGTAATTCCAACTAAATTACTCAGGCTTCCTTATTTCTGTTACTTTCTATCTATACTTAATATTTTTTCCATCAAGGTGATGAACATGTTGAATGAAAATGAAGCTGAAGCTACTGGTTGGGGTATGGAGTACAGTCTAAAAACTATGTTTTTATATAACCAGTTTATGAGGATTGCACAGAAACGTCGTGTCAATGGAAGTGCTAACAATGGATTTGAGGTGACTGAAGGTAGTGACAGACATAGTGTAAATTTGGGGTCAAAGAGATGCACTTGCAGGACATGGGACCTTTGTGGAATCTTATGTCCTCATGCATTTTGTGGTCTTGTAACACCTCGTACTTTCGGACTAAGATTTGACCGTACAATGGAACATAAAGGAACCAAGATGAGGAGTGTAGGAAGTATTTTGAAAGTTAATCAAGGTATAAGAAGAGTCTTTGGGCAAAGTATAGTAGGAAGCTACTCTACGGATCATGTTTTCAAGTGAGTTTGCATAAGGCCTCACTTAAAGCGAATATTCGGAAAAATGTATAAGAAAATCGAAAAAACGTCCTTCATGAAAGTTGTAGCTTTTTGAAATACCTTCCATCCATAAATTGTGGAGCTCAAACGAACATCCATACGAAAAGTTATGCATGATTTACCAAACATTGTTGGCTCAGTCAAAATATGTGTGGCGCTGGCCCCCGCCTTGGGCATGGCCGCGCCGCGCCAGGCATATTTTCCAGCAAGGAGTGAAAAATTAAGTCGTCTTAGAAATAATCCTGACATAGGGTGTGGGCGCACCCAGACATATTTTGGCTAGACATGAATTTTTCCCAAGTTTTAAATATCTCCAACTTCTTGAGACTTCTCCCACTTCGTTCAAAACCCTTAGTGGCAATTTTTCCTATCCTCTCAACCTCCCACATCGAGGTAAGATCGTTCCCATGATTCTTAATCAGTCCTAACATTAATTTTATGATTCTTAACGCGATTCTTAAGCAAAAACATAGGATTTCCAAGATAATCCTTCTCAAGTGATTCAAGTTAGGGTTTTTGGGTGTTTTTCGTCGGAGAAGCAAACTAGTTCATTGGATTGGAGCGTTTACAGGTATGTAGAGCTTCTATCCACAGGTGGAAACATCACTGTTCTTCCCCACGCCACGTTTATTCATGAAACATGAAATACCACTCTAACTACATATATTATTGTATGTTATGTATATATTTTCAATTTGTTAATTATATTCATGTATATCATTACGATTGTCATGAACCTGTCCTTAATTCATGTATGCTCGTATTATCTTTTCCATGGGCTCTCAGATACCGGTTATGAACTCAGATTATTCCATTCCATGAATTTTTACATGTTTTCATGTCAGGAATTATTTACACATATTTACACAAATTTTCATGTAAAACTATCTTCAAATCATATTTATGAAATTTATGAGTTTTATAAACTATATTATGAATCATATTTTAAAAACCATAGGCGCATATGCCACTATTATTCATGTTCATATTTTTGGGAGTAGCATAGGTTTACCGAGAAGGTTCAGTAACCTGCAACTACGTATGCCATCGTAGGGTAAGGATCACTCTGCCCAGATTAGGACGATACCTTCAGACTATTGATTTGGATCCATTCATGTCTCATACCCCAACAAGGTATGAGATTGCTCTGTTGGTCGGGCCATACCAAACTCCACTTATTTACGTGGTGATTTCATGTTGTCGGTTATACTAAGGATGAAATCCTTTCTTATTGGACGATCATGATACTCCATTTGCAAACCTCGCGAATAATCTCTTTACCTTCCCACTTAAAAATGTTTTACTCATATTAGAGCTTGATCATGCAGATCATGATCATGATCATGTCAAGGTTTCAGTTACAAATTACATTTTACAGTATTTCATATTACAGTTTACAATATTCAATTACATTTTACAGCTTCAGTTACAATCTATATATACAACTTCAGTTTCATATTACTTCATGTAACCATGTTATTGATTTGGACTGCCCATTCCCGAGCACCCCCACTTACTATTCTTTCATTCAGTTTTTTTACATGAAGGTACAATTCAAATGTACTTACGTCCCTTTTTCCCAGGGCCTGCACTTCACGGTGCATGTATGGAGTTTCAGGACGACCGACCTACTCGCTAGGATTCTCATCGTATCAGCTATTGGTGAGCCCTATTTCATTCGTGGTGTTATCTTTATTTTATATTCATGTCATGTCATGCAGTAGAGGTATGCTGGGGGCCTTGTCCCGGTAAACAGTTAGTTTTCAGACTCATGTTCAGAGGTTTCATAGACTAGTCTAACATGTCATGTCAGTTATTCAGACTTATTACATTTTCAGATTATTTCCACAATTATATTTTGAGACTATAATTATAGTATTCAGTTTTATATGTTTTAAATTATTATTTCGTGATTTTGATGCCCATGTTGATTCAGCAAGCCATGTGGTTCGCTCGGTCACATGCAGTTAGGCACCGAGTGTCGTGTTATGCCCAAACCATGATTCGGGGCGTGACAACCCTGTTGTACTAGAAGCTCGACCCTCTAAATTGGATACACTGGTTTCTGTCCAAAGAGGCATATCTCCTAACTTATTCTCATAAGTTACAACCAGTAGGAGAAAATTTCTGGAAAATAGACCCCTCACAGTACATTGAGCCACCAAATATGGTAAGAATGGTTGGAAGGCCAAAGGTTAAGAGGACAAGAGAAAAGAAATGAAGCTGTTAGTAGGCCAGGACATTTATCTCAAACCAGAAAAGGGAGACTTATGAGTCGTACTACTTGTGGAGAACCTGGACACAATTCTAGGGGATGTGCTAAGGTAATCACAAACTTAAATAATACAATCTCTGTTTTTATTTATTTCTGTCCTAATCAATTTAATGATCTCTATATTTAACAGCATTCTAAGGGAAAACAGTTAATTGGCAAAACAAAGTGCAGGCCAAGAAAGAAGCAAAGAAATTTAGTTGATGAACCTACTGAAGATGTACAGACCCCATATGTTCCAGATCTGGGACATTGCATTTCACAACCCAATTTTTTCCAGCTGATCCAATTTCCAGCCAATAGTTCGCATGCCAGATCTTCAATTGCTACAACAAAGAGGCAGTGTAGTTCACGACCTATTGGCATCACTGCTTGTTCAGATTTTGAGTATCCAGACTTTGAAGTTGAGGACAACATTGCTACAAGGACAAGGAGTTTCTCAGAGGCAAAGACTAGATTCCAGTTGAGGCAGTTGCAAAGCACACAAGCCGCAACCAGATAGATTGATTTTGTTGGTGATTCAAGTGGTGTGAGTGTGCCATCAAATTTGAAAACCTCACCACATCTGAAATGGCAAGGAAAGACATCTATAACTGAAAATCAGTTGAACAAACAAAGATTGGCCAAGTTGCAAGCAAGAAAGGGTAATGGCAAACAGCAAGTGTGATTGAAGTTGAATGCTAGTGAAAGTACTTTTCTTTATGTTGTATATTTTTGGGTACATTATTAGTGTTGTTAATACTGCCTTGACAGTACGCTTAATGTATTGGTTGTAGCTGTTGTGGGGTTATGGTTGTGACAAGTTAGATGCCATGTTATCACTAGGTGTTGCCATGTTTTTGGGGTTATAATGTGGCATCCTATCTTCCTAATTAATGTAGTTGCAAGTTTGTAGTTGGTATTTATTGAAGTTATTGTCCAGCTTATTTGGTGTTTGAATTTCAGTTTCCTGTTTTTTCATTTTTACAGTTTCAGTTTTTCAGTATGGCATTTTTACAGTTTAAGTTTTGCTTTACAATTTACAGTTTGTAGTTGTTCCAGTTTTTTTCATAAAGCTTACAATTTACAGTTTCTCCACACTTTACAATTTTCAGTTTTTCTTTAGCTATACAGTTGGTATACATTTGCTATACGGTTGCTATACAATTTTTTGTTCCAAACTTTTTCAGTTTTTCCAGCAAAGAGTTGAACTAAAACAAAATACAACACATGTTCATTCATTACTTTGTTCATACGCCATAACAAAATACAACACACGTTCATTCATTACTTTGTTCATACGCCATAACAAAATACAACACATCATCCATGACATTTAGTATTAATTAAAGTTCTTAATTACCTAAAAACTAACAAGAACAAAATACAACAAAATGTCCCGAAAACCAGAAATCCAATAAAAAGTCCCCATAAATCATAAGCAACATCCTTGTCTTTGCAAGTTTATCCTCCAAAATTAAGACCTTTTTCACTTCATTTTGGTGTTTACTCTCCTAGGCAAATAATTCCTCCTTGATATTGTTCACTTCAAATTGGTGTCATAGTCTCAATCTATACAAACAATAGAACTTAATTGAACATTATAAAGCTTGGGGTATAGATTAAAGTAACGACAAAGTTTGGATGAAAATTGTGAAACACAAAATTTAAAATAGACATTTGTAGAATTATCTTCCGGGAGTCGATCAAGTGTAGTGGTTGGCAATGACACTTTATGTGAGATGAACATCTACCTTCAGACATTTGTAAATCCACAAACAGAGTAATTCAAGGGTGTGGGAAGCAATGGAGAAGAGGCCATCGTTGATGTTTGTTTAGTATTTAGGGCGAAATAGAGGGTGGGTCGGGTCCGTGTGGCGGCTGACTAGATTCTACGTGGACAAGCGCCACAGTGACCTGCCATTAGGGCTGGAGTAAAATCAAATACTTTATTAACGGTAAGGGTAAGGTTTACTATAATAACTTAAAAGGGGTAAATATAAACTAATTCTCAAAGTACAGGGTAAATTTGACCCTTTTTCCAAAAAACATTCATGGTTTCTGTGCTCATGCAAGAAATTTGCAATTTGAAATTCAAAGTCTCACTTCATTTGCATTTGATTTTTGAGTTTTTAACTTTTATTTATACAAAATTTAAACGGGAAAACATCATGTGGAATTTTCACCGAATTCACGATTTTCTTTCTTTGTCCTCCAAATTCGTATTGATTTTAACCTTTTCTAATTTCAGCTAATTCTCAAAATAGCCGAATGTAAGAAATTTTTAGATCACAGTGATTTGATTCACTCATCTAACAATGTCTTGTTCATTGTCGTTATCGACGTCTGATGATGAAATGAGGAATTCGATTCTTATCGTAAAGGAGGATTATAACAATCTGCATAAGCTTTATACTAGTGGAACAACCTCACGAGTGTTGATATGAAGAATATAAAGAATTACAAGTGAAAAATAACATCAATTTGAAGAATCATCCTTGGCCAACATCCAATTCCGACATTTCTAAGAATTTCAAAAATCACTTTGCTGTTAAACATAAACCAACAGAAAAAAAAAATAGATAACCAATGCGGGTGTGGAGGAAGAAAAAACGGAATTGTGTTTTTTTAGGTTAGAGGGTATTTTGATCAGAAAAAAAATCATTAAATGAAAGGAAGGGCAAAAACTAAAGACGAGCCCATTTGAAGGACAAAAATTAAAAACCAGCTCATTTGAAGTAGGGGTGGGCAAAAAATCCAGAGAATCGAAAAAACCGAACTAAACCGAAATTCGGTTCGGTTTTTTTTTTTTTAAATATAGATTTTTTGAAAAACCGAACCGAATCAGGATTTAGTGATTCGGTTCAGTTTTTTAATTTTGTAACCGAACCGAACCGAAAAAACCGAATTAAATATATAATTATTCTTATTTTTTATTTTAGACTACTACTATCTCTTGAATCATAGCCATTGAAGTCAATCTATGAAACTTTTATGGAAGTCGAATGCGGCATGAACTTGATTAACATATCACGGAAGCATTGACATAAAATGTAGGGAGAGAAAGTAGTTGTAAATTGGTGAAACTTTAAATGGTCATAACTCTGCGCTCGGATGTCCGTTTTACCCGATTATTTTTTGATTTTGGGTATTTTTTCGAGACGGGGCTGGCCCAAAATGCCGCAAGGAGGTTTGGCGCAGCCAATTTTTATGAAAACGTCCATTTTCCCAATCAATTTATGTTTCCCTCCAAATCGATTTCTAATTTTCCTTTTTCTTTAGTAAACATCTCACGATACACAATAGATTTCAACGTCGAAATTTCATGGTAGTGTAGGTGTGAAGTCAATTTCAGTTTTGGAAATTCAATTTTAAAAAAAAAAATTCCTCGATCCGTCCTACTAGAAAAAACCGATATAATCCGATACGTTCGGCGATATAAATCGAACATATCGATTTTTTTTAAAAAAAATTGTATTCAGTTCATATTTTTCAGATACAAAACAAACCGAACGCTCACCCCTAATTTGAATGAAAACCGTGCAATTTTATGACCATCAGCCATGTGGGATTTGACTATATTTGTACAACTACCTTACTGGCTTTGAAAGTCCAGAAAATAAGGTTCATGTAAGCAAAGCCCAACATACAATTCAGCCCAGATAACCATTACTTGCCTAAAATTCTGAAAATATCAAAAAGATCCCACATTTTGGTTCACCTTACCCTCTCTCATCCTCTAGTTACACTGTGCAAAAATAATTTTCTATAAACCCAAAATCTACTCTTATCTTCCCTCTCAAAGTTGTTGTACACTTCAATACCAAAATAATCAAAACCAGGTATATTTGTTCATATTGTTAATCAAAAAATAAATCTTTAGTGTTGGGTTCCAAGTTTCATGGAGCAACTCATGTGCATATTGTAGAAAAAATGGCATCTTTCCCACTTGTTTCAAGTGACAGATTATTAATTACTCACAAGAAATGGAAGCCTCATATTGGAAATTCTGAATCTTTAAGGTGTTTCAAGAGTCAATGTTGTTCATTATCCAATTCTTGTTTTGCCTCAAATTATGTGCCTTTATTGGGATTGAGTAATATATTTTGTAAATACAAGAAATGGAAGCCCCATATTGGAAATTTTGAATCTTTAAGGTGTTTCAAGAATCAATCTTGCTCATTATCCAATTCTTGTTTTGGTAAGTGTCAATGTAGAGTACTGCTTTGTAGTACTGGGATTAGGTCAATGGTAAATGAGAAGGGAGATATAAATACCCATTTGAACAAAACGGAAAGTAATGATATTCGTAGGAAGTTTTCGTTGAGATTGAGACCAAGGCTAAGATTATTATCAAGAAGGTTAAAAAGGGTATCTGTTAAATCTATGTTAAGCGATTTCGGGAAGTTTCTGAGGAAGAATACAAGAAGAGTGACACTGTCAACTTCGATTTCCGTGGTATTGGGTTTGTGCTATTTGTTTCTAAGATTGACAGCAACTACTTCTCCAAAGATTGTTCCATATTCAGACTTGATTACTAGCCTTCAAGGAGGATCAGTAACAAAGGTTCAATTTGAGGAAGGCACACGGCGTATTTACTACAATACAAACTTGTGGAGTCTTAAAAATGCTCAGACAGGCGAAGATAATTCCTTAGTTCCTGCTGAAAGCACGGCAATCATTGAGGAAAGTAAAGATATAGATAGCAATAAAGGTGGAAGGAATGTGTTCAGTAAAATATCAAACGCCCAACGTTCTACTACCCCAGTATGGGAGTTTAGTACAAGGAAGATTGATCATGATGAAGGATATCTTCTTAGTTTAATGAGGGAAAAGGGAACAGCATATGGTTCAGCGCCGCAATCAGCACTTATGTCAATTAGGAGCTTATTAATTACTATGTTGTCGTTATGGATTCCTTTGACTCCAATAATGTGGCTTCTCTATCGTCAGCTTTCTGCTGCCAATAGTCCTGCAAAAAAAAGAAAGCCAAGTAACCAGGTAGTTGGCTTTGATGATGTGGAGGGTGTGGATGCTGCAAAAGTGGAACTTATGGAGGTAAGCAGCCATTATTGTGAACTGCATAGTAACTTTTAATCGGTATTTACATTTTGAAATTATGGTGATAGTCAGTTTATCATCTATCAACTGGCAGGCATTTTTCTTTTCTTTTCCCCTCCTGCACCACTTAGGGTGGGAGCAGTAGTAGTCCATTGTTTCTTCATTCGATGAGTTGTGATGCATTCAACTGGGTTCATGTATAGTAGATGCTAATTCAATACTTTGATTCTGAAGCTAAAAACACATACTTTTTTCTATCCAGCAAGCATAACTGGAGTTTTAGTAGAAAGGGAAGTTAGACATTTGTGACTATTAGCCTTGAGAATTGCAACATTTAGTTTTTGTGGAAGTGACTTCCCTCAAAAAGAAATGGCTTCCCTCTTTGTTCAACGGAGTATGATTCTTTATGATCAAGAGTGGTCTAAATTGAATTTGTGTGTGAAAATTTGAGTACATTCTTTAGTGAAGAGTCGACTGACTTTGTTGGTGCATCTTAACATGGTTATACAAGGGTTTTCAGTTTCAGCCATTTCGGGTTAACTAACACAATGAGCTTTGGCAGCTCCTTTCGTCGATTGAACAAGAAATTTAAAAGATCTATGTTTAACGCTTCCTATTTGTTTAAACAACACATGAATTGTTTTCTTCACTTCCCTTTGTAACACCAGTGATATGTTAACTATGTCCAGTGCACTAGAAGTGATATGCATCATCTCTATACTCCATGCACAAGTAGAAACGACTCACGAGAATCCTCCTCTCCTTCTCAAGTGTTCTGCTGCTGAGATAGTATCACACATCTCTCCCTCTCTCTCTCTCTTCCAACCTTTCCTTTGATACTGACTTGTACTTTGCTAGTGATTAAATGAGTAATTTTTATGACGATATTAATACAATAGCCTAATAGTTTAAGATTGTTGAATTTATTTCCTAAGATGAGGTGTCCACTTACTCCTCCTTCGATGGAAGGTAAACAGGGTTTCGTGTAGTTCATATGTACAAGCTAGAAAGGATCTGTCTTATTTCACCTAATACCACTTTTATTCCTTATTGGAATGTGACAATTCATTTTCTTGTTTCTAGATAGTGTTGTGCCTGCAAGGAGCTATAAACTTCAGTAAACTAGGGGCGAAGTTACCAAGAGGTGTACTGCTTGTAGGTCCACCAGGTACTGGAAAAACCCTACTAGCTCGTGCTGTGGCAGGAGAAGCAGGAGTACCCTTTTTTTCTGTTTCTGCTAGTGAATTTGTTGAAATGTTTGTTGGAAGAGGAGCAGCTCGCATTAGAGACCTTTTCAGCGTAGCAAGAAAGAATGCCCCTTCAATAATTTTCATTGATGAACTTGATGCTGTCGGAGGAAGGCGTGGCAGGAGTTTCAATGACGAAAGAGACCAAACTTTGAATCAGGTAAATGGATACTGAGACCACTGTCACCTCTTTGATGGTGTCAGCTTGTTTATCCGATGGCATCTTGATTGAGTCATAAGTTTACCGATATCCTTTTGCTATTTGTGCATCATTAATTTGTGGATTATTAGTATTATCATAAGAAAAGCAGCACAACACATCAGCAATTAACCTTTTCTGCTTCTGGATTCTAGGTTTGAGGATGCCGTGATAATTATTACCTTTAAACCTCTAGTCCATGAAACTTTTGAAAAAATTGAACCTCTGACCCAGGGGCGGATTTAAGAGGTGACGAGGGTGTTCACCCTCGGTAAAAAATTACATTGTATATATAGGGTAGGTTTTTTGTGTTTATGTACATATATTAACTTTTGAATACCCTAAATAAATGCAAATGGTTAGCTCAAGTGGTCCAGAGTGTTCAAATTTGTCTCTAGCATCCTAGGTTCGATTCTCAGGGACAACATTAATTTTGATGTTTAACTTCTGTTGTTTTTTTCGAACCCCCGGAGTGAAAATTTTGGATCCGCCACTGCTCTGACCTCAACCTAATATAGATATATTCGTGTGAAAAGGCTAATTTTGATAGCTGCCAGATTTTTTCCGTTAATGTTTATAGTAGGTCTTTCGATTCCGGTTATGCGATAAATATTTGCAGCGTTAAGAAAATAGGTTATGTTGGTTCAACACATATAGTTCTTGAAACTGGAAATTCCTTAGAGTTCCACTACAATTCCTATTTCCGAATTTAATGAATGTTGTACCCCTTGTTATCTCCAATAGACTAAAAAATAAGGGCACAAAGTTGTCAAAACAAATACTGATTGCCGAACAAATTGTCTTCTCTTCTAAGGATGCTTCCATTTCACCTTCCAACTGATGATCCTCCTACCACCTATATTAATAGTATCAAAATTCTGTATGTGGCTCAACCACTGTCATTCATCAACCTAGCTATCTATACAACATGGAATTCTCTCTTTACACCAACAATATTATTGGATATTTTTATCTTTCTTGCTGATCTGAAATAATATCCTAGTTCTTTCACCATGAATAATCCAAAAAGACACAATGATGCTATTCGCGAAGCTATTTTCCTTTTTCTACCAATCTTCTGTAGCCTCCAACCTGCTATGCTTCATTGAGATGTACGAGGATACTAGGGTCCATAATTCTGAGGTAAATATGCAATGCAATAGAGGTGGTGTATGTCCTTGCCATACTCCCAGCACATACACCAGCTCACCGCGCAAGTTACCCCCTCTTCCTTAGGTTTCACTATTAAAATCTCGTTCCTCATTGCAACACTACTTTGGTTCTTTGGCATTCTAGATATCCTTCCAGACCGCCCTCTTCACCCTCCTTCTATTAACTCCTTATAGATAAAACCAGAATTTATTAAATGTTGAGCGATGTTTCTATCTTGTATTTAACTCGATTAATTACTCGTGTCCCAAAAATTATTTTACTTTAGGTTAATGAGGTCAAACTGATAATTCTTATTCTATTTAGTTCAATTTTATGTTTTATGCATTATTTTCGTATTTTGGACAGGGTCAAATTGACTAATAACATTGACAAATAATAAAATGATTTTAGCCACACATTATGTACACCTTTTTATGTGCTATTCTTCAATACAAGATAGGTCTAATTTACATCAAGAGCAGTTAGGATGTAGGAGTTGAAGCATTGTGCTCTAAAATTGATACTTATATTGCACCCAAGGGTGTGGCCTAGTGGTCAATGAAGCGGATTGAGCACCATGAGGTCTTAGTTCAATTCCCAAAGAAAAAAACACTAGGTGATTTCTTCTCATCTTTTCTAGCCTTAGTGGATAGAGTTACATGGTATATGGTTGGAGTTGGTAGGTATTCCATGGAATTAGTCGAGGTGTGCGCAAGCTGGCCCGGACATCACGATTATCAAAATAATAAATTGATACTTGTATTTGTTGGTTATAATATGCACTTTTCCCTGACAAAATCCTTGTACTTTTCTAGTTGCTTACGGAGATGGATGGATTTGAATCGGACTTGAATATCATTGTAGTTGCTGCAACAAATAGACCAGAAGCTCTAGATCCAGCACTATGTCGGCCTGGACGGTTCTCCAGGAAAATCTTAGTGGGGGAACCAGATGAAGATGGGAGGAGAAAGATCCTGGCTGTACACTTAAGAGGAGTGCCCCTTGAGGAAGACCTGGAGCTTGTCTGTAACCTCGTTGCATCTCTTACCCAGGGCTTTGTAGGCGCTGACCTTGCTAACATTGTAAATGAAGCTGCTTTACTTGCTGCTCGCAGAGGTTAGATTTTGCATTGATTATCACTGTTTCATTTCATTCAGTAGTGCTTAGCTTCTTCATGGTTGATGTTGGTAGCTAGCTATTTCATTTATATTGTTGCGAATGTGTAAAGTTTGTAGCTAAATATGTACTTAGCACTCTTCCTTCTTAAAAATAAAACAAAATAAAAGGAACTAAAAAGGAGGGCCAGAAAGGGAATCATTGTTGTCAGGACTGTTGTTTGATGAGTATTTAGTTCATCTACTTGCTGCCCCGGGTAGCTACTTACGAATGGGAGAATGTGTGATGTCACTTGTCTTGAAGCAAAAAACCATCACAATTATGAATCAAGCATAGGTTATCACGGGTTTATATTTTTCTGTCTTGATACCGAGGAAAATGATGCAGAACTTTGGAGTGATTATCCGGTGAAAGCTTGCATGTCCTTTTATTTTTGCAAATTTTCTCACACTTGCCCACCCCTGCACCAGGGCTCCTAGTTAGCTGGGCTGTAATGTTTCTCTACTACATCCAAACACTTTTTCCTATAAATTTGCTTTTATTTCCATTTACTCACTGTAGAGCCTTCTTTTATCTCCTCTGCTTACTAATCTTTTTTATGCTCTTTTATGAGATGGTGGAAAATTATGTCTGTTTTTGTACCATCAAAGAAAACAAGACTGAATAGCTGAAGCCACTGTCGTAACAATATTACATTTTTATTCATGTTTTACAGGGGCTGATTGTGTGTCAAGGGAAGATATAATGGAATCCATAGAAAGAGCAAGATTTGGGATTAATGACAAGCAATACAACCAAAGTGCAATAGGCAAGGAACTGGAGAAACTGTTCCCTTGGGTTCCTTCTTTCATGAGGAAGAACAGTACAAGAAGTGATGCAATACAAGGACTCTTGGGGTATCAAACACTCAGCTGATATATATACGCTCTTAACCCTCTTGTTTGTATAATGTTTTTTTCCTACATGGAAACTGGTCAGTGATGATTCATATAGCCGACCTCAACTTGTTTGGGATTGAGATACAGTTGTTGTATCAAGAGTGTAATGCGGAAACTTATAGATGAAATTTTTTGGCTGTTATCAGAGACTTACTTGGATAAAGATTTTTTATTCTTTTATTAATGTCCCTTCTTTCTTCTTTTTTTCGGGTTGGGTGGTGGGGGCAGGGGATGTGTGGGGCTGAGCGTCTGAACCCTCAACCTGGTAACTTCATAAGCGTCTGAACTTCAACCTGGTAACTTCATAATTAGCACCCAAGGGTATGGCCTAACCGTAAAAGTGGCTGAAAATTATGGGAGACCATGATTCAAATGCCTACATAGACAGAAATCACTAGATGGTTGATTCTATCCAAGTCTAGATGGGCAAAGTTATCCGGTACTTGCGTTGATAGGAGGTAATAAGTACTTGGTGGAATATCAAGGTGGGGAAACTGGTCTGAATGATAACCCGGAAACCATTGTTATGAAAAAGGATCTGATATTCATCTTTCTATTTGGATCTGATAATCATAATTTTTATATTTGGATCTGATAATCATCTTTCTATTTGACACACATATATAAGTAGTTCGAAATTGCATTAGGACGTCGCCATGACTTATTGGAATTACTGCAATGTTGTTGTTATAACTTGGAAAGTACTCAACCATTGCCATCTTAGCTCTGAGCAATTTGTTTTTATAGGGGATGATCATGTCAACTAATATAAAATTTGTGAGCTTGGTTTATCACTTATCTGAGTTAAACACATCCCTTTCTGATAGGAAAATGTTTTGGCATGTCTGTACATGGACTTTGGTCATTTTCTTTTCCAGTAAGTGCAGTCTCTTTTCCCCCTATGCTAACTGTTAATTTGAAAATTGTTATAGAGACGTTTATAGGCAACATTTTATTCGGTATTATGACATGAGTTAAATTGAAGTATAAATATATGATTAGTGAAAATTCATATAGTCGACCCTAATTTATAAAAATTCATAAAGCCAACCCAACTTTAAAATTGAGTTGAAGTTATTATTTATGAGTTGTGTGATATGTAGTACTCATGTTCTTACTTCTTGAAATATGAAGTACCCGAGGTGTTGATATATACAGTAAAACCTCGATAAATGAATATCATTGGGACCTGCAAAAGATATTCATTTAGCGAGGTTATTTATTTATTGATAAATTATTCATTTATCGATAATTGAATATTTATTCATTTACATAATATTTTTATATTTTTTTTGTGACATGCATTTTGTTATACATTTTCATTATTAGTGTGCTGAATGCTATCAATTTTATTAGTGCGGCTTGGAATATTGATGTGAAAACAACAACTATTGCAAACTATTTTTGATATTGCAAAATTAAGTCAGACGAAGATATGAATACTGAATAACCATTTGGTGAAGATGAAGGCATCCAGGGATTACATGAAGTTATCAATGGTTTAGGTCATAGAAATGCAATGAATGTGGAAGTCCTTTTAAACTATCCTAGTGAAAATGATGCATTGATAGAGTCTCCTACTGCTGAAGAAATTATTCAAGGAGTAATGAAAATATTTGTTGATAATGATCAAGATCCAGATGAAAGTCAGAATTTGCTAATGATATCAACAAAAGAAGCAATGCAAGCAGTGGAAGCCTTAAATAACTATTTTTTACAACAAGAAAAAGATGCATCAAATGCCGTGCATGCTTTGCAGAAAATTAAGGATGAGATTGAGTTAAACATAGGACCAAAGAAAAAATAAAATTCTTTAGATGAATATTTTCAAAAGAGTTGATTTTGAGAAGTTGTCATAGTAATATCAATAAAAATAAGAATATTATGTGTTATTTTCAATTAACATTTTATTTTATATTTTTTCAATTATTCATTTATATTATTGTTGGGCCTTTAAGAATTTTCAAAAAAAATATTATCTTATGCATTTAGTGAAATTATTCATTTAGTACACTGGCCCAAGTCGGGACCGGAAGAATATATTCATTAATCGATGTTATTCATTTATCGAAGTTTTACTGTTCATATAAGCGTCCCATTAAAATTGTTAATGATTCTGTTTGGCTAACTCATGTGGTAGACAAATAAATAGAGTGCATGACTTATGTGTTTGTGTAAAATTAAGAAGCCTGATTTAGAGTACCTTCCATTGAGTCGTTAGGGTATATATTTGTGATTTGAAGCCTGAAGGTGTTGGCCAGATTTAGAAAGTTTGTCTCTATAAATCAATTTGCATCGATTGTGTATAATTTACAACTCGTGCTTCAGAGAATTCGTGATAGAACGTTAAACGACATGCTGAAATTCCTAAATAAGATGACCATTATTCATAAAGGAATGAAACATTAGTTAGGAGTATAAAACTTTAAGTTAATAAGCTTATCTATTCGAACTGTTTTATCATTATGAAGATGATTCTTTCTAACCCATAAATGCCTACTGGTTCATTTCGAAGTGTTAATATATGAAAAGTTGTCTACATTTAGATTCAGCTTATTATTTAAGAATTTGTTTGGGATTTCCCTTGATTATATGTCTGGTAAAGATGTGTTAAGACACTTGTTCTTTGCTTATGTGAGAAGGTAGGAGATACTCTAATAGTTCCTAGTTTGTTGCGTTGATGTGAGTTTTTCCTTTCATATGCATCTTGCACTTTCAATATTTTCCTTATGAGAAGTTTTTCCTTTCATATGCATCTTGCACTTTCAATATTTTCCTTTTCGTATGTTGCCTGTTAAAATATATAACTATCTTCACTGCTTATTCTTTAGGGAAAAAACTCAAATATGTCAATTGAATTATTGAAAATGATTCATTTATGTCACTTGTCAATAGTTTGGCTCATTTATGCCATTGCCGTTACCAAAATGGCTCATTTATGCCATTACCTAACAGAAGGAGTATACACGTGATATACACGTGTATCCGAGTTCAAGTTTTAGTGTAAACTTACCATAGTTGAAGAATTCTTGTATAAGTGTAATTAGGATTTCTTATTATAATAGGAATAGGACTTTCCATTTATTGTTATAGTACGAATATGATTTTCCATAATTAGGGATTGTATATTGTATATAAATACATCTTCATTAATGAGAATAATCAAGGAGATTATTTATTTCATGGTATTAGAAGTCTAGGGCTAAAATACCTTCTCACAAAAACACTCCGCTGCCCTTTTCTTCCGTTTCAGATTCCGTGATTCATCCTCGGTTTCCGTGCAATTTCTTCTTCTCTTCCCAAATTTTCTTCCAACTCCCTAATTCACCTATTGTTCTTTCGTTATGTCTACATCAAAGAACATGTTTCATCCTGCCCTTACAGTCTCCAACATCAAGAACCACATCCCTATTGCGCTTGAGATAGAAAACGTACAATACGCGACGTGGGCAGAATTATTCAAAGTTCAGGCTCGCATCAAGTTCTCCATCCCATAATTCCCTCGGTCACTGGCAAGGAGAATGTGCCTACCCCCGAGGATGATCCTGCGTTATGGACGACCCTTGATGCTACCGTTCTCCAGTGGATTTATTCCAGTATCTCTATAGACCTCTTGCAGACAATTATTGAACCCGACGCTACGACGATGGAAACTTAGAGTAGGGTGCGTGATATATTCCAAGATAACGAAAATTCCCGTGCTGTCACGCTTGAGAAGTAATTTTCCCATGTCAATATGGAAGATTTTCCGAACGTCTCAGCCTATTGTAAAAGGCTGAAGGAATTGGTGGATCAACTCCGAAAAGTTGATGCGCCCGTTACCAATGATCGTCTTGTTCTTCAGATGGTTGCAGGCCTATCCGAGGCCTATAATAGAGCTGGGACACTGCTTCGTTAAAGTAATCCTCTCCCTCCATTTTATCAGGCCCATTCCATGCTCACGTTGGAAGAAGCCGGCTACCGCCGCAAATTCCGTCATGATGATGGCCACTTCAGACAACCCTCACTCATTCTCCAAAAAATCGGGCCAAAACCGTACCAACGGTGGCGAAAAAAGGGGACAAAATCGTAAAATAATGGCAAGAAACGCGGTGGCAGTCGTGGTGGTAACATCGGCGGTAGTGGTGGCCAGAACAGTGGCAGCGGCAGCAATAGGGCTCGGAACAGTGGACCGCAGGCCAACTGGCCGCAGTCTTAGGCCTCCTGGCCGTGGGACTGGATCAGTGGCCAATAGCCTAATAGCCCTTATTATCCACCAACGCCGTATCTTGGACACTGGGCCCAATTCCAGTCGGCTTCCAAGCCTAGTTTCCTGAATAGTGCATCACGATACAGTGTTGGGCCGGGGCAGCAGGCAGGCCTTCTTGGGCCTCGGCCTCAGCAGACCTTCACTGCTGCGGGCTCGGCTCCTGTCCCGACACCTATGGATATTGAGGCCGCAATGCATACACTCGGATTACATCCCTCAGACCCGAATTGGTAGATGGACACCGAAGCCACTTCTCATATGACGTCCGCACAAGGTAATCTCTCGTGTTATTTCAATTTGAGCAAAAATCGTGGCATTATTGTTGGTAATGGCAACTCAATTCCAATTCGCGATTATAGTCATACGAATTTGTCTCCCCCACATCCACCTCTTGTCTTAAAAAATGTTCTTCATGCCCCTAACTTAATTAAAAATTTGGTGTATGTCCGAAAATTCACCACTGATAATTGGGTTTCTATTAATTTTGATCCTTTTGGATTTTCTGTGAAGGATTTCACGATGTGGATACTTCTAATGAGATACAATAGTAGGGGGGAGCTGTATCCACTCACCACCATTTCCACGAGTCAAGCCACACCTTCTACCTTTATCGCTCTTGCTCCTTCCTTGTGGCATGCACGTTTGGGGCATCCGAGGTCATCTTTTATTTCTTCTCTGCATAAAAATAATTTTATTACTTGTAAGGGTACGCGTAGTACTCCACTTTGTCCTTCTTGTCCATTAGGGAAACATGTTAGATTACCATTTGTAGCCTCTACTTGTCGTACTTTGATGCCTTTTGACATTATTCATAGTGATTTATGGACATCTCCCATTTTAAGTTCTTTGGGCCATCATTATTATGTCTTATTTTTGGATGATTATTCTAATTTTTTGTGGACCTTTCCTTTATCCAAAAAATCTCAAGTTGTTTCCACCTACTTAAAATTTAGAGCATTCATCTGTTCCCAATTCGAACGGAAAATTAAAAATATTCAATGTGATAATGATAGGGAATATGATAATGGGCCGTTTCGAGAGTTTTGTGACACTAGTGTCATATCTTTTCAGTTTTCTTATCCACATGCGTCCTCAAAAAATGGGAAGGCCGAGAGACAAATTCATTCCATAAATAATATTGTACGTACCTTGCTCGCCCATGCTTCATTACCACATTCTTTTTGGCATCATGCATTACAAATGGCTACATATCTACTTAACATCCTCCCTTATAAAGGCTTAGCATATAAATCCCCACTTAAAATTCTTTACAATAAAGATCATTCGTATTCTCATCTTAGGGAATTTGGGTGTTTATGCTATCCACTTTATCCGTCTACTACAATTAACAAACTTCAAGCCCGTTCTATCGCTTGTGTGTTTTTGGGTTATTCATCTAATCATCGTGGTTACAAATGTTTTGATTTATCCTCTAACAAAATCATCATTAGTCGCCACATTATCTTTAATGAAACCCAATTTCCGTTTACTAAATTGTGTAGTTCTGTGTCTAGTTCATATACTTTTTTGGATGATGGGATCTCACCGTATATTATCCACCATTTGTCTGAGATGTCCCATGACCCGAATCCGCCAGCATGCCCACTGCCTGTTGGCCCATAAATTGTCGATCCAGAGTTTCGGCCCAATCAGTGTTTTGGCCCAGTCCCGGTAACGGTACTGTTCCAGTGACATGGCCCACTACTCATTTCGATCAGATATCTACTGCTCACCCAGTTGTTGGGCCAGCAAGCCCACTGCCTGCTGGCCAGTCCACTACCAACCCGAGAAACGCCCAACTCCCGTTCAATTCTACCTCACGTCAAATGCCCGTTACTCGTAGACAAAAGAGTATTATTAAACCAAAACGACATTGTAATTTTAATTTTAATTTTACTAAATCTCCCCTACCACGTAACCCAATGGCTGCCCTTCATTACCCGAATTGGAAATTGGCCATAGATGACGAATATAATGCTCTTATTGAAAATAAGACGCGGGAGTTGGTGCCCCATCCACCTAGTGTTAATATTATTCGGTTTATGTGGATTTTTACTCATAAAGAAAATTCTGACGGTTCTTTTGAGAGGCATAATGCCCTTCTTGTAGGTGATGGTAAAACATAACAGGTTGATGTGGATTGTGGAGAGACATTTAGTCAGGTGGTCAAACCGGCAACCATTCGCACTGTGCTTAGTATAGCTCTCTCGAAGGCATGGCCCATTCACCAACTGGATGTGAAAAATACTTTCTTTCACGGTGATTTTAAGGAGATAGTTTACATGCATCAGTCTTTGGGTTTTAGAGACCCCAATTATCCTTATCATGTCTGTTTCCTGAAAAAGTCCTTGTATGGGCTTAAGCAGGCCCCACAGGCTTGGTATAAAAGGTTTGCGGATTATGTGTCTACTATTGTGTTTTCTCATAGCAGGTCTGATCATTCATTATTCATCTATCAGCGTGGTACTTATCTCGCATAGAATCTATTATATGTTGATGATATTTTATTGACTGCCTCATCGGATATTCTATGCAAGTCTATCATGTCACTTCTCAGTTCAGAATTTGCTATGAAAGACTTGAGACCCTTAAGCTATTTTTTGGGCACACCAGTCACTCGTCATGCAGATGGTCTATTTTTATCTTAGAAAAAGTATGCGACAGAGATTATTGAGAGAGCTGAAATGTAATCTTGTAAGTCTACTTCTACTTCGGTGGATACCAAAACGAAGCTGAGTGCTACGTCTGGCACCCCATATGAGGATTCCACCCACTATCGCAGTCTTGCAGGAGCACTTCAGTATCTAACTTTCACGAGACTTGATATTACTTATGCAGTGCAGCAGATGTGTTTATTTATGCATGATCCATGGATTGAGTACATGTATGCGCTCAAACGCATTATACGATACATATATGACACACTTGATTATGGATTGCATTTATATCCGCCTGCCGTGTCTACTATCGTATCTTATACAGATGCTGATTGGGGTGACTGTCCTGAATTCAGATGCTCGATCTCTGGTTATTGCTGGGTGATAACTTGGTCTCTTGGTCTGCAAAACATCAGGCTACATTATCGCAATCCAGTGCAGAGGCCGAATATCGAGGGGTAGCCAATGTGGTGTCTGAATCATGTTGGTTGCTAATCTTCTATTAGAACTTCACTTTCCTATTCAGAAAGCTACCTTGGTCTACTGTGATAATGTTAGTGCAGTCTATCTTTCTGGAAATCTGGTCCAACATCAGCGCACTAAGCATATCGAGATGGATATTTACTTTGTTCGCGAAAAGGTAGCTCGTGGACAAGTACGCATCTTGCATGTCCCTTCCAGGTACCAAATTGTTGACATCTTTACTAAGGGTCTTCCCTCGATTCTATTTGAAGATTTTAGGGATAGTCTCAGCGTACGAACCGCCCACTATGACTGCGGAGGTGTGACAGAAAGAGTACACACGTGTATCCGAGTTCAAGTTTTAGTGTAAACTTACCATAGTTGAAGAATTCTTGTATAAGTGTAATTAGGATTTATTGTTATAATAGAAATAGGACTTTCTATTTATTGTTATAGTACGAATAGGATTTTCCATAATTAGGGATTGTATATTGTATATAAATACATCTTTATTAATGAGAATAATCAAGGGGATTATTTCTTTCATTACCGTTACCAAAATGGCTAATTTATGACATATACACTTTGGGAGCAAATTGAGTCTTCACGAAAGACTCTCATCGCCACAAGAAGTCCCGTTTTGAGAGATGCCACCGCTTAGACCTCAAATCTCCATTCGCTCTATAACTTATTTATCTCGCTCCCTCAAAATACATTCGAACAAAACTTGAGAAGAGGGCGAGAGAGATGACAAATACTCCTCTATATTCTTTTTCAGTTGTTATTATGTTGTGTACTTGTGTTTGCTGTTGCTTTTTTTTAAAACTTGTTGTCCTAATGATTTTCATCTAAATATGTACACAAGGTTTTATTTTTAACTTTTTCCAAGCAATGCGAGAAGCCGAAATCAGATTTAGTTTAAGCTACAAGTCTTGTTTTCAAATTCATTCTATGACTGATCACTTTTGAAAATAATAGAATGATCACTTTTGAAAATAATGCCCAACTATTTCCCTTATTAAATCAAATATGTTACACCCCATAATTTGGTACGCGAATGAGAGCATGGTTAGTCGACTTAAGTTCTGGCAACCAAAGACCCTTTCCGAGGGTCACCTATGATTTAAATGGATGCTAAGAAGGTTTGCGAAAGGTTGGAGGTCAATCGGATTGAAGGAATCATCCCTCAACGAAGTTCAATGAAGTTAGAGTGATATGCTAAGCATTTAGTGTCGCAGATGAGATCCGTCTCGTAGATGGGGGCTCAAAATAGAAGCAAAAGTTGAGGGTATTTCTGGAAGGAAATGTGGCCGCATATGGGCCTGCATATGGCCTCACATACGGGAGGCGATGACCGACTTTCTTTGGCTATTTAAGTGGTGCTTAGTGTTATTTCTTCATTTTTTTTATCTCCACAAGTCCTAGACCCTTTTAAACTCTCCCTAAACCATCTGCTAGGGTTCCTATACTTATCTTAAGACAAAACACTCCTCTCTTCCCTTAGAAGTGAAGTAGAAGTGGTAGAACCACCTAGTTGGTATTATTATGGAGGTGTATCTTCTTCTTAGCTAAAGAAGGGTTGTTGAAGAGGTTCATCTTGATAGTATAAGGTATGTTCTCCTTCCTTAACTATGATCTGGTCATTTATAGGTCTTAGCTACGTTGTGTGGGTAGGTAGTACAAGATTAATACTTGGAGAAGTTATGTTGTTGTTGTAATTTCTTGGGCTATTTATTAAGGTAGTTATAATGACTTTAAAGATGGAGATTGTGATGTAGATGGCTGGTTGTGTATTTAATAAGTTGAGCTTGTTAGATGGATATGAGGGAGGTAAAGAGAATAAGGGGAGATGCTGTCCAAATTGACATAAAATGAGTTTGTCGCTCTTTTAAATCAAAATCTAGTTTCTATAAAATAAGCGATGGTTCCTAATTATTATTGTAGATTGATGCGAACGATCGACTGTATCCGTTATATTGCAAGAAGGGAACGCCAAAGGTATGCTAAGGCTCACTCTTTCTTTCTTTTGGCATGATTGTTAAAATGACGACGTGTGATGAAACGTCAGTTAAAGAGACTCTATTCAATATGGGGAAAACATGTTGATGACTTATGACTCCTGGTTGAATCTTATGAAATAAGTACTCATTGAGAATAGGTTCCAAATGCTATTTGGGGGTTAACGACCTTACGTCACTCCAATGAGTTCACGACGCCTTCTTGTGCCTTCAATTATAGTATGAGTTTGTGTGTAGGTTTAATAGTGACACATAAGCGAGAAGTAAGATTTTATGTGTATGTACACTAGCTATAGGCGCATGATTATGTATTTTTATTTACCACCGGGCTACGACCGGTAGGGCAGTTACCACTAGTTGGACAGTTATGTATTGGTATTTATCACTGATTGGGCAGACACATATTTACCATTGAGCTACGGCTGGTCGGGCAGTTACCATTAGTTGGACAGTTATGTATTATTATTTACCGCCGATTGGGCAGTTACCACTGATTAGTTGGGCAGTCGAGCAGTTAGGGTTACAACGATGATATAGCGGCATAGAGTCAAGTGAGAAGATAAGAATGATAGTTATGTATGTTGGGGTTCTCGGTGGCATTTCGGGGGTTCAGATTGACTCGTATATCTATTTCTCTTCTATGACTACTTATTATTGCGTTTGATTTCCGCCTTACATATTCAGTATATTATTCATACTGACGTCCCTTTCTGGGTCGTTGTGTTTCATGCCGCACATGTTTAGGTAGGCGAGGAGAGGACCTATTCTTGTAGATCGTGTGCGGATATCATCTTTTGTTGGTGAGCTCCATTTCCTTCTGGAGTATTGCCGAGTCAAGATTATGTTTATATCCTTTTGGTTCTTTGGGTATGTCAGGGCCCTGTCCCGACTAATATACCATATCGATGTTCTTTTTAGAGGCTTTCTAGACAAGTCCTATATTGTACCATTTGTTTGGTATGACCTTATCGGCCTTAGTATGTATATATATGCATATGTTGGATCTTCTGTTTGCAGGGTCCCATGTCCTGTTGTTTCACAATTATCACAGTTATCATTTTGAGGCCTTGTCGGCCCAGACAGTTACACGTTCATGTTATAATGTACATGTGGTACCCTCGGGCCGTGCAGGAACCTCCACAAGGTTAGGGTATGACAAACGTGGTATCAGAGTATGTCGTATTCTAGGGAGTCTACAAAGATGTATAAAGTAGAGTTTTTTTATGGATGTGTTGTACACCACATGTATAAACAAGACTACGGGACATTTATGATGGTTACCCTTTCTTCTTATTCCAGATCATGTGATAGAGCTGAAGTGTAAGAAATTGGATTCGTAACCCTTTGTCTTGTTTTGGATACAACGATGTCTATGAATAGAAGATCTTCGGCTAGCCAAAAGGGAAAGTCGATAGCTGACGAGAGTACGAGTAGAGTTCCGCCTATTAGTGAGGGCTATAGTGAGACCTAGAGTGTGGACGTAATACCCCCCACAAGATCCATTGAGGCCGCCAACACTAGAAGAGCAGATGAGGGAACCAACATCTCCAATCCCTCCGTTTGAAACTCATGATGAGGATATGGATATGCACTGCGCAGTACGATTGCTGACTCAATTGGTGGTCGCTCACGCCCTTCGCCAGGGTGTGAGTGTTGGATCTTATAATAGGGCAGTCAATGCGAGGGTCTGAGATTTTATTAATTTAGATCCTCCGGTGTTTAGGGGACCCGCCACGAATGAAGATCCACAGAACTTCGTGGACCAGATGTACCGAACTTTGTAGGTGATACAAGCTACTAGTACCGAGGTAGTAGAGTTATCTTCATATAGAATGCGAGATGTTGCAATTATGTGGAATGAGATGTGGGAGCAATCTAGGGGATCACACGCACCATCAGCAGGTTGGAAAGAGTTATGTGAGGCCTTTTTGCAACACTATTTACTGGTAGATCTTTGATGGTCCAGACAAGATAGGTTTCTACTTATGCAATAAGGTAATGTAAGCGTATTGGAGTATAGCCTTCAGTTTAATTCGTTGGCTAGGTATGCCCCTATGATTGTGGCCAAAATGAGTGATGGGTGCACCAATTTGTGAATGGTTTGGGTCCACATTTGATTAACGAGTGTACTACGACCTCCTTCAAAGTGTCCTCCGAAAGCTTCCTTTTTTATTTTGACTCTTTCCTTGCAATGAACCGAAAAGGGTATTGATATCTCTCGCATCTAGGCATACACTCAGAATCTAGAAGATCAAAAGCGAAAACAGCAGGAGTATGGTGACAGTAGTCAACAAAAATGGTTAGATCTGCTAGCCAAATTGAGCACTATTAGAATGACCCTAGGCCCTCAGCCGACCCTGCAATTAGTACTTTTTCTCAAGCCTAGGGGCCACAACATGATAGATCTATTTATTCCGGATCGGGCTAGAGTTCCCGGACTTCGAGTTTTTAGCAGCGGAGAGGATCGACGCTAATAAGACCATCTCCTCCGCGATGTGATCAGTATGGTAGGGCCCATTCTGGGTGATATCATCAGGACTCTAACGTATATTATACTTGTAGGGATCCCGGACATTTTATGCGAAATTTTCCGATGAGGAACAAAGGTAGTATGGCTCAGCCAACCGAATCGGCAACAACTTTATCATCTTCAATACATCTCTTAGAATGTGAGCCTTAGACAGTGGTTGGTAGGGGTCGAGGTAGGGGTGGAGCATCTGGCTCCAGTGGTAGCCAACACCACAATTATACGTTGGTAGGACGGCAGGATCAAGAGGCACCTGACGTTGTGAAAGGTATACTGGTAGTGTTCCATTCCCTCTCCTTGTACTATTTATGTATTAACTGCTTCGGGTCCTATATGTATATATAATACCCTGGGTATAAGTCGGTTATGAAACCTTGGTTGTGCAATAGGCCTTTTTACATCGGGGGGGGGGGGGGAGGTACGATTATGGTAGGCCAATGTCGTATTGTAGATTGTGTTATGTAATACTATAGGGAGATAGGTGTGTTTTCCGGCTATGTGGCAGATCGAGATAGTCTTATTTACATAAGAGACTCCGCCAGGATTTCAGAAGGAATCAAAATTAAATTCTTAAGGTTATAGTATTGCAACATTCGAGGATGAATGTTCTTACGGGGGGAAGGATGTTACACCCCATAATTTGGTACGTGAATGAGAGCATGGTTAGTCGACTTAAGTTCTGGCAACCAGAGACCCTTTCCGAGGGTCACCTATGATTTAAATGGATGCTAAGATGGTTTGCGAAAGGTTGGAGGTCAATCGAATTGAAGGAATCATCCCTCAACGAAGTTCGATGAAGTTAGAGTGATATGCTAAGCATTTAGTGTCGCAGATGAGATCTGTCTCGTAGATGGGGAGAAAAATAGACGCAAAAGTTGCGGGTATTTCTGGAATGAAATGTAGCCGCATATGGGCCTGCATATGGCCTCACATAGGGAGGCGATAACCGACTTTCTTTGGCTATTTAAGTGGTGCTTAGTGTTATTTCTTTATTTTTTTTATCTCCACAAGTCCTGGACCCTTCTAAACTCTCCCTAAACCATTTACAAGGGTTCCTATACTTATCTTAAGACAAAACACTCCTCTATTCCCTTAGAAGTGAAGTAGAAGTGGTAGAACCACCTAGTTGGTATTGTTGTGGAGGTGCATCTTCCTTTTATCTAAAGAAGGGTTGTTGAAGAGGTTCATCTTGGTAGTATAAGGTATGTTATCCTTCCTTAACTATGATCTGATCATTTATATGTCTTAGCTAAGTTGTGTGGGAAGGTAGTACAAGATTAACACTTGGAGAAGTTATGTTGTGTTGTAATTTATTAGGCTGTTTCTTAAGGTAGTTATGATGACTTTAAAGATGGATATTTTAATATAGATGGTTGGTTGTCTATTTAATATGTTGAGCTTGTTAGATGGATACGAGGGAGGTAAAAAGAATAAGGGGAGATGCTGTCCAAATTGCCATAGAATGAGCTTATCGCTCTTTTATATCGAAATCTAGTTTCTATAAACTAAGAGATGGTTCCTAATTGTTGTTATAGATTGACGCAAACGATCGACTGTATCCATTTGCAAGAAGGGAACGTCAAAGGTATGTTAAGGCTCACTCTTTCTTTCTTTCTTTTGGGATGATTGTTCAAATGATGATGTGTGATGAAACGTCAGTTAAAGAGACTCTATTCGATATGGGGAAAACATGTTGATGACTTATGACTCCTGGTTGACTCTTATGAAATAAGTACTCATTGAGAATAGGTTCCAAATGTTATTCGGGGGTTAACGACCTTACGTCACTCCAATGAGTTCACGACGCCTTCTTGTGCCTTCAATTATAGTATGAGTTTGTGTGTAGGTCTAGTAGTGACACATAAGCGAGAAGTAAGATTTTGTGTGTATGTACACTAGCTATAGTTGCATGATTATGTATTTTTATTTACCACCGGGCAACGACCGGTTGAGTAGTTACCACCAGTTGGGCAGTTATGTATCGGTATTTACCACTAGTTGGGCAGACCCCTATTTACCACCAAGCTTCGGCCGATCAGGCAGTTACCATCGGTTGGGCAATTAAGTATCATTATTTACCACCGATTGAGCAGTTACCACTGATTTGTTGGGCAGTTGAGTAGTTAGGTTTACAATGATGATATAACGGCATATAGTCAAGTGAGAAGATAAGAATGATAGTTATGTATGTTGGGATTCTCAGTGGAATTTCGGGGGTTCAGGTTGACTCGTATATCTCTTTCTCTTCTATGACTTCTTATTATTGCGTTTGATTTTCGCCTTACATATTAAGTATATTATTCATACTGACGTCCCTTTCTGGGACGCTATGTTTCATGCCGCACATGTTCAGGTAGGCGAGGATAGGGCTCTTCTTTGTAGATCGTGTGCGCATATCAGTTTTTGTTGATGAGCTACATTTCCTTCTGGAGTATTTCCCGGTCGAGATTACCTTTTGGTTCTTTGGGTATGTCGGGGGCCTTGTCCCGACTAATGTACCAAGTCGATGTTCTCTTTCGAGGCTTTGTAGACAAGTCCTATGTTGTACAGTTTGTTTGGTATGGCCTTGTCGGCCTTAGTATATATTTATATATATATATATATATATGCATAGGTTGGATCTTCTGTTTGCAGGGTCCCATGTCGTATTGTTTCACAATTATCAGAGTTATCATTCTGAGGCCTTGTCGGTCCAAACGGTTACACATTCACTTTATTATGTATAGGTGGTACACTCAGGCCATCCAGGCGCCGGGTGCCACCCACCCACTCAAGGTTGGGGTGTGACAGAATACTTGTATAATTTTCACTTTACATGTTTGTATTTTTACAGAGTTGGCAAATATTTTCAAAAATAAAAGCACTACTTTTCAAATTATAACCTAACTTTATCTTAATCGTTGTTTTACTGATTTTTACTTTGTCTGGCCTTACCATTTAATAACCTTTCTAAAATCTAAATCCACCTACTTTATATAAAAGTTTTATAAATACTTTATTAACCTTTTTTTAAATGTGTATTTGGCTTTATATTAATTAACCTAAGTTTGGCCAGTTAACCATATTTAATGGATCTTAAAGGCTGCTTAATCCCGTCCCTTTAGAATAATTAGAACCCTTACCTAGCCTTTACCTAGAATCACATTAGTTAAGTAGACAACTTCTTTAGATATATTTCCATGTGTTCTTTCCACATGTTATAAAATTTGTAAATGAACAATGACGACCTACAAGCAAGTGGTCCTCTTCTCTGTGTAGGATTCATCGTGATCTTCTCCTTAAGTGTTCACCTTTTAAGGAGAACTTGCTCTGATACCAATTGTTATGCTGCACACTTAGACTTTTATCCTATGCGATACCTAATTTTTGCTTATAGGATGAAACACGTTACCCTACATGTTCTATGTGTAGCGAATGCGGAATATTAAGAATAATAAAGTAAAAGACACGTCACTTTTATGTGGAATCCGTCCAGCTCACAAAGGTAGTAAAAACTATGACCTACACCTCTGTAGAATTTATCCCCATCTCCACTACAATGATGAGCCTCTGCAAATGCAAGTTACAAATTTGTAACCTATGAACTACACTCTAATTTCTATTATAGTAATCTACCCCAACTAGCAAGCAACCTTCAAGTTAAACTCTAACTTGAAGTTGAATTTACAACATCTTTATACATATTACAATTTGTTCTAGAAAATATGATAAGGTACAACTAGATAAATAGTCTAATACAAGATTATAGACTTATGAAACGGAAAACATTATTCAGTAGAACAACTCCTTCAATCTTTTTCGTTGTATTAGGATCGCAACTCTGGAATTAGAACTCTCAATATCACGTTGATAGTTTCTCGCTCAGTATTCTGAATTCTCTCTTTCTGATTGCATAACATTCTTCATGTTGAGACTTGGTATATATAGCACCTGGACATGTTCTTTACGGCTAACCTAAACCTTGCTTGATACGGCCTATAGGGTTTTAGGTTGATTGGAATTCTTACATGTCATCACATATTTAGTTTCCATGTAGGACTCTGAAATATCTTGATAAGTATGGTGTGAGATCCTGATTAATATCGCATATGATCCTGCCACCTTAGACAACATGTCTTTTCTATAAAGACATACAAATCCTAGTCAACAACAACAACATACCAGTATGATCCCACATAGTGGGCTCTGGGAGAGTAAGATGTACGCAGACCTTACCTCTATCTTTGTGGAGTAGAGAGACTATTTTTGATAGACCCTCAGCTTAAAAGAACGTAGTCAATTCAAAAATTCAAGGAAAATGACAGAAAGATAACAATAACAAACGTATAAAGCAACATACGCAAAACCTAAATAATACTACAAAAAAGTGAGAAGAGGAGAATGAGAGTCTAGCCCCATACCCCTCTCATACACAGTTCGACAAAATTCAACTACGTACTAACCTTTTATCCTAATCCCCGACCTCTAAATCTTCCTATATAGGGTCATGTCCTCAATTAGCTGGAGTTGTGTCATGTATTGTCTAATCACTTCTCCCTAGTTCTTCTTCGACCTACCTCTACCTCTCATAACTCATGCTATCACAAGTCTCTCGCACCTTCTAACTAGCACATCCTCACACCTCCTCTTCACATGCCCGAACCACCTCAGTCTTGCTTCTCTCATCTTGTCCACCACGGAGGCCACTCTGACCTTGTTCCGTATAACTTCATTTCTAATCATGTCTCTTCTAGTATGACCACATATCTATTTAAGCATCCTCATTTCCGCTACCTTCATCTTTTGAACGTGGATGTTCTTGACTGGCCAACACTCTTCCCCATACAACAACGATGGTCTAATGACCACTCTGTAAAACTTACCTTTCAGCCTATGCGACAACTTCTTTTCACAAAGCACCTAGGAGGCGAGCCTCTATTCATCCACTCTACTCCAATATGGTATGCGACTTTATCATCAATCTCCCCGTCTCCTTGTATTATAGGCCCAAGATACTTGAAGCTTCTTCTTTTAAGTATAGCTTGTGCCTCAATCTTCACTTCTGCATCCATCTCCTGCATCACGACACTGAACTTATACTCTATATACTTCGTCTTAGTCCTTCTTAACCGAAATCCTTTAGATTCTAAGGTCATTCTTTAAACTTCTAACCTATCGTTAACCCCGCTGCGTGTCTCATCAATCAAAACTATGTCATCTACAAATAATATGCACCATGACACCTCATCTTGAATATGTCGAGTCAATTCATCCATCACTAAAGCAAATAAAAATGGGCTAAGGGCTGATCCCTGATGCAACCCCATCATAACCGGAAACTGGTCAGAGTCACCTCCCACTATTCTAACCTTGGCCTTGGCACCCTCATACATGTCCTTAATTGCCCTGATGTAGGGCACATACGCACCTCTAGACTCCAAACATCTCCAAAGGACCTCCTGAGGGACTTTATCGTATGCCTTCTCTAGATCAATTAACACCATGTGTAGGTCTCTCTTTTTATCCCTATATTGCTCCATCAATCTTCTGACAAGATGAATAACCTCTGTGGTCGATCACCCCAGCATGAATCCGATCTGGTTCTCTGATGTCAATACCTCCCTCCTCATCCTCATCTCGACCACCCTCTCCTAGACTTTTATAGTGTGCCCAATTCGTCAACTCACTCGCCGGCCCAATTCCCCAATACCCAACCGAAACCCGGCAACGCAACCCCATTAAAACCCATTCCTTTTATTCCCTCCTCTAAACCTAAACCTAACAAAACCAAATACACCCATTTTATTTCACCAACCCGTCGGTTGACACCCACACCCTTATTCCCCTAAATTCCACCAGCCACCAACCCGTCACACAACCCCACCCTTTGTCTGACACCACCATACCCATCACCCATCACTTCACCCACACCTACACCCCTAAAATCCGCTTCAAAAATCAGATATTCACCCCTTTAATTCGAATTTCAAACTTGAGTTTGAAAGGGGGTAGGGAGATGAACGTTAGGGGGAAAATCTATCTATAACCCCCCTTTGTTCTTCATTGAGGGTCAGTTTTTGGGGTCCGAAATCACTTCAAAAAAATTGAAAAAATAAGTTCGAAAAACAAGTCCAAAAATCAAAAAGAAAAGGGGTGAGTTTTGTTCTTAAATTTTGGGTTAAAATACTTCTATTTGCTTCTAGTATCAATCTGAAAAATTTATTTTTTCGTGTTCTTCACTGTTTCCGGGTCGGGACGAATTCGGGTCGGGTCGAGTTTTTGGGTCGGGTTTCAGAACCAAAACCGGTTCTGCTTAGGGTTTTTTTAAACCAATTCCAAAAATCAGAAAATCAGGTTCTAAAATAAAAAAATCAGCGATTCCAAAACATCTTCTCCGAGCGAATTCAACGATTCGAAACACGCCTCGGTTCGCTTCCCAGAGAAGGTCAGTAAATTCGAACTCTCATAGTTTACTTTATTTTGTGTGTATTAGTTTAGAAATGCTTAGATTAGTTTCAATTAGCTTAATATGGTTTATATACAAGTTGTGTTCCAATAGGTATGATTCAGCCCTGTTTGTATTGAACATTTTGTGAACAACCATAATCAAGTCCAAATATTTATTTGTCATGACTGGGTTAGTTGAGGTTTGGAAGGAAAAATCTTGTTTAGTCTTGTTATATGTTGAGATTGTATTGAGTTAGCTATAGAATTCTGGTTGCCTAGTGAACTTGTATATGCATTTACATTTTTTTTCTTTGATTTGTGGGTAGTATAGGCTTTGTTTGGTTTTGAATGACTATGGCTGGGTATTGACCCGTATAAAGGAAATCCGAGATAGGCAATGGGGACTTTGTGTATGTGTAAACATAATTAATTGGGACTATGTCATGTAGCTTTGAAACACATTTATTCATATCTCGGTTCTCGTAGCTTGAATGTGGAACATAGGAGATGCCTTAAAAGGTGTTTGTCTTGTGTGCATATGTGATTGTTGTCTACACTTTATATATCAAGCCTAATATTTTAAAATAAGGACTGGGAATTGTTTGTTTGGATGTCTAGTGTGAGAATCATATAAACATTCTAAAAATGGAAATTAAGGGCTTGTTTATGCTTGTATATTTGCTGGCCTATCTCATTTTCCTTCCTTACTTTCTATCGTGCTTCATGTTTAGAATACATGTGTGATATACACAAAGATATAACCAAGTATACTCGATATATAAGTCAAATATATCATCTATGCATATCACTTGGGCTCCTCTGTTTACATGTCTCTTGGGTAAGGCCCAACAACATATTACTTTTCATGAATCATTTACTTGAATTTATCTTATGTATATATTTTCATGTTCCGCCTACTAATCCTTTTCTTTTCTCTCATTTACATGAAACGCATCGGGAGCAATGAAGAGTCTCGGTATGAGACTCATCGTGACTATTATCAAGCGAAGACCCGCATCCACATTCCTTGCACTCTCCCGCCTCAGGATTTCTAAACAAATAGGGCGGGATGACATCGACATCCGCCCTAGTCGCAGCTTTAATTCATTAATACTGCCTTTTCTATTTTTTCGGGTTGTAATTTTATTATTTAATTTTGTACGGTCATTGGAACACTTAGAATAATTAGGCCTTGAACGGATAATTAATAGGGTAGTTTAAAATTGGAAATCCATCGCTAGTTTATTTATTTTAGGCTCGGTTAGTTTTAAAATCGGAAATCCGGTGCTAGTTCATTTTAGGCTCGTCTCATGTTTCAAACTTTTAAAAAATAACTTGGACAACCTTTACTCGCATTATTAACCATACAAATGAGGTTTCATTTTTATCCGATTCGCTATAAAAATGACTTCCATAAAAATTATTTCTTGCATTATAAATAGTTTGCTTTTCTTCTTACTATCAATTGCTAAATATATGTATTTTATAAACAAAAAAATGCATGCTTTTTTATCCAAAAATCAAGTTTAGATGTATTTTATAAATCATACTATTTAAGTGCATACTCTTGTCAAAAAATCAAATTTATATGCATTCTATAAACCATGCACGTTTTTAACAAAAACTCAATTTCCCTACAATGCATACTTTTTTCAACAAATCTATTTTTACATATATTTTAAAACAAATGCCATGCAAATGCATATTTTTATATCAAATCAATTTCGGATTTTATGTACGGAATCTATTTCTCAAAACCGCAATCATCTTTGCAAGAATTTTCATGTTGTCAAAATACATCCTTTTATTAACTACTTGCAAACTTCCTTTTAATTAAACCTTATATTTTAAACATACATTTTCCTTAGCATATTAATTAACCTGAGTTTGACCGGATAACTGCAAGTTAGCGGATCTTAAAGGATGTCTAACCCCTTCCCTTTAGGATAATAGAGAACCCTTAACTGGAATCTCATAGTTTCACAGACCATTAATCGGAGTTCATTTTGCAGCATTTATATTAACATTTAGGTGCCCTAATTCACCGTAGAATAATTAGGTGGCGACTCTTTAACCCTCAATCAATTCAGGAAGCGCCCATACGTCGCGACCGTATCGGATCCCCCTTCCTCGCGGACGGGGCGGTCAAAAATGGGTGCGACAGATGTCCTAGATATAACATTAAATAACCTAGTCAGTCACTCTATACCCACATCTCCCGCATTCTTCCGGAAGTCCACCGGAATCTTGTCCGGCCTAGTCACTCTACCTCTCCTTATCTTTTGAATAGCCCCCCGAACCTCAGCAACCTGTATGCACCTACAATATTCAAAATCTCTACGACTCTTGAAATGCTCTAATTCTTCAGAATGATATCTTATCCCCCTTTTCATTCAAGAGCTTATGGAAGTACGTTTGTCATTTCCATCTAATGTGTGCATCCTCTATCAACACTTCACCATTCTAGTCCTTGAGGTACTTCACTTGATCCAAGTCGCGAGACTTTCTCTCTCTTATCTTGGCAAGCATATACAACTTCATATCCCCACCTTTTCCCTCGAGCTCCTCATACAAGTGCTCAAAAGCTATTGTTTTAGCTGTCATAACCGCAAGTTCCGCTTCCTTCTTAGCTATCTTATACCTTTCCTTATTCTTCCTCTTGTCCTCCTCGTCAATGCTTTCCACTAGCACCGCATAAGCAACCTTCTTGGCTTCTACTTTTCCTTAGACCTCTACGTTCCACCACCAATCCACTATACGTCCACCTGCGTTGCCTTTTGAGACCTAAGCACCTCTCTAGCTGCTTCCCTGATGCATTCGACTTTCCTAGTACACTTATTCTAGTTGCTGCAAGATTTTTTTGAAACATATTCTTGGACCTGGTTCAACACCTGGTACTCCAGCCTCTATGTCTTTTGACTGTTATGAGCTAGAATAGTTTTAACTACTTGCTCCATCAACCTCTTCTCGTACATGCAATATCTAACTTTGACCTACTTCTGACATATTTGATGGAACATATTGACGAGTCTGTTTCATGAATTATGTATTACTGTGTCTGTTTCTTCCGACTTCTCTCTTCATCTCTTCTCCTGATCACTAAACTCTATTCATTTAACTCTGTAGCGCATCTACTCTCTGAAATACCAAGTGCATTGACTTGGTTCATTCAACCATTACACATGCTAATCCTTTAAGGTAGAACAAGTTTACATGTTTATTCTATTCTACATTGAGCTCTCTGTAGCTGAGTCATCTTTTCTTTCTTTGTTCTCATCTGTATCTGTCTTTGTGATGGAATAATTATATAGACTTGGTTTATTCGCCTTGTGCACTCTCTTTGTCCATTATCAAAACTAACGTTTGTCATTCTTGATAATGCCAACATTAGGGGTTTGTCTTATCCCCTTCATCTTGCAGCGACTCATGTGGCTTCTTTAGGAGGTACTTTGCAGTCAGTGGTGGATGCTGCTAGGAGCGTCGAGTTTATTAGGTGCCAGGAGTTTGGGGATAGGTCAACCAAAAATCCCTGTAGTTCGGTTAGTTATGGTGGCACCTCGTCTGGAGGTAAGAAACATCAAGGTAGCGGGTATCTCCCACAATTTAGTAGGCCGATTCAGGTGGCTATGCAGACTTATACCGCTTGTTCTTCTGGTCGCTGTGGTTACAGTTCGCGACAAGGTTCCTAGAGTTCTTATTCCCGGCCTGGAGGTCAAGATGGTCATTTTGGCTATTCTAGCCCTTCTCAGTAGCCTATGTCCCATCGTGGATTCTATGAGTATTGGTAATTTAAGACACTTTGTGAGAGACTATCCCAGACTTAGACAGAGTAGTTAGAACTCTAGTTCCCATGGTTCTAGATCTAGAGAACCAAACAGTCGGCTAGAGGCGGAACACGGAGTGGCAGAGGTGGTTTTCAGTCTGTTAGGGTGGTTCTCATTTGGGCCATGGTGGTGGTCGCAAAGGTTCTCAGTATGTGGGTGGTCATGCTCAGTTCCATGCGTTCCCTGATATTCCAGAGGTAGAGGCTTCTGATGCTATCATCATATGTACTATTTTAGATTCAGCCAACTATAACGTTATTTGATTCATGCTCTATATACTCTTATATGTCTACTTATTTTGCTTCGAGTCTGGGTATGGTGTGTGAGTCGCTTGACTTTTCTCTTAGTGTTTTTACTCATGTTGGGGATTCCGTAGTGGTGAATCGGGTGTACCGATCATGTGTTGTGACTTTGATGAGGTATGACACTTTGGCTGACTTGATGATTTTTGACATGGTAGCTTTTGATATTGTTTTAGGCAAGAATTGGTTATCTCCTTATCATTCGATCTTAGACTGCCATGCCAAGACAATTACGTTAGCCATGCCGGGGATTCCTAGGTTGGAGTGAAAGGGTGTTTAGTTACACGCCGAAGAAAGTGATATCTTACCTTAAGTCTAGACTGATGGTTGAGAATGATTGTTTGACTTATTTGGCGTATGTTTGCGATACTAGTGTGAATACGCCTCCCCTTGAGTCAGTCCTGGTAGTTAGGAAGTTTCTCGAGGTGTTTCCGACGAATTTGCTAGGTGAACCTCCGGATCGTGGTATTGATTTTTGTACTAATTTGGAGCCGGGCACCAAGCCCAGTTCTATTCTTCCATATCGGATGACACAGTCAGAGTTGAAGGAGTTAAAGGAGAAATGGCAAGATATGTTAAGTAAATGTTTCATTAGGCTGAGTTTTTTGTCTTGGGGTGGTCTGATTTTATTTGTGAAGAAGAAAGACGGGTCTACGCAGATGTGTATTGACTATCGACAACTGAACAAGGTCATAATCAAGAAAAAGTATCCCATTCTTCGCATTGATGACCTGTTTGATTAGCTTCAGGGTGCATCGGTCTTCTCTAAGATTGATTTGAGGTTTTCTTATCACCAAATAAATATTAGGGCGGAGGATATCCCTAAGACAACTTTGCAAAGGGTTGTCAGCAATTTTCTGCATTCAGGATATCAGGAAGTTCAAAGTTGATAATTTCACGAAAAGAGTCTGGCGAGTAATCTGCAAGCGTGAGTAACAAGGTTGTCAATGGATGCTTCATGGTAAGGAGTGTCATGTTTGTATGTGGATTGTTTCAAAATACTACCCAAAGCACACTTGTGATATGCATGAATGCCCGCAAGACCATTTCAATTTAGATATCAATATGATTCATGGTGTGCTAGTTGGAGACATTTGAAAAAAAAACCCAGTTATCCCATTCGCCCTAATTCATTTCAATTTTGATGTCAATATGATTATTTCTTTGCTAATTTTTGATATTGAAACTTCTCTAGGGTCTTTATTAAAAACTACATTACAACAATCTTGAAACATTATTGCAAAACCATAAGCAGGCGAAAGGGATATTTTTGGCGTAGGCACGCTTTGGAGATGGTTTATAAAACTTGGGAGGTCTCTTTCAAGATGTTTTCGAGGTACATGGAAGCTCTACAACACTTCAATCCTGGAACTGTTGTTGAAGAAAAGCTTCTCATAGAATCTGGTGTGGCTGGTGGTATTTTTAATTTTTTTTGGACATTCAAACCATGTATTGATGGTTTTGCCAATTGTCAGCCATTAATATCAATAGACGTGCCACATATGTATGGGTATACAATATCAAGCTATTGATTGCAGCGGGAATGGACGCGAATGGGTTAATAAATTCTGGCTTTTGCCGTTGCAACTAATGAGAGCCAGGGGACATGGGGTATGCTTTTGAGCTATTTGAAGCAACACGTTACTAAGGCACATATATGTATATGTGTGCTATCTGACAAAAATCATGGCATATTGTCTAATATGTTTGCATTAGACGGGTGAACTGCTTTTGCCCACCATCGTTATTGTTTAAGGCATCTGAAGGCAAATTATTAAAGGGCTTTCAAAAGCAACTGACTGAACAAATTTATGTGGCTAGCTGCAACACAACATCAAGAGAAGTTTATTTTGCAGGTGGAATTGATTAAAGAGGGAAGCCTACACTTTTTGAAGAAGTTGCTACTTGAAAAATGGACATTACACAAGGATGGGGGATGCTAACAACAAACAACTCAGACTATTTAATGGCTTGTTGAAATCTGCACAACGGTGCTCGTTACTGCAACAGTGAGAATTTCATTCAAGAAAGTTGTGTAGTGGTTCATGACTAGATCAAAGGAGGCCAAAACATTGTTAGTAGACAGGGCAACATGGATGAAAAACCAAACCAAACTATTCAAGCATCATAGAGAAAAGTGTGAGCATCACTAGATGAATGAGTACAACCCAATGCACCATATATCTGAAGTCATGACAATTTGTGAGAGACAAGGTCATGGAGGTACCCTCATACAATTTGTGAGAGAGACATAATGTACACATGTGAAAAATAGCAATCATATCATATTCTATGCTCTCACGCGTTCAAGTGTTTTCATACAGTTGGAATGGGTAAATCGAAATATGTGGCACTAGAACTTAGTGTGCAAAATTATGCAAGAATGTATGTCAGTCAGTTCTATCCACTTGGTGATGAGTCTTATTGGCCACTAGATCCATTTTCTATGATTGCTAAGAAAAAATATATTCGTAAATTACGTGTGCGATCAAACATCCGAATTTCCAATAAAATGGATGTTTCATACAAGACATACTAACTGAAGTGCTCAATGTGTAATGCATTTGGCCATGATAAGCGTAAGTGTCCCCAATGGGAGCGTGATGGAAGTACCTCTCGTGGTGGCAGAACTTCTCATAGTGGTGAAACTCTCATGGTGGAAGAACCTCTTGGAGACTGTTTTGAACTATGTATGTTTTGTATTTCGAATATATGAATGTACTTTAAGTATTTGGAGTTTAATGATGTATTTTAAGTATTTTCAAATTTATGAATGATGCAATGTAATGTACCATTTTATCTCATTTATATTTGTTTTTTAATATAGAAATAGCTTTACTTAAAAAATGATAAAGAATTAACAATGATAAAGAAAAAATTAGTCTTTGTCACTTTCGGATACCACTTCATCATCATCATCATCATCATCATCATTTTCATCTACCTTTTTATCTGCTTCATCTTCTCTTTCTTCTTCTCCAGCTTCATCATCGTAGTCTAGATTCCAATTTTCACCCATTCTTTGACTATCATCATTAGGAGCACATGCTTGGTTTATGCAACAATATAACACTCCACAATCTGATGTTTGGATAAATATTTTGGAAGGCCAATTTATTCTTGAATCATTAGAAATACTGATAAGAAGAATCTCAATGCAGGTTTTCATTTTCTAATAGCTGCCAATGCTCTTCTTTATCTGCTCCATGAAAATTAAGATCATTCAAAGTATGAAAATTATCTAGTGCTTTTTGCATTTTTGAGATTTCTTTCGTCAACCGTTGGATAACTAGTGGTTCATCCTTGAATTTGAAGGTGTGCAATTTAGCCGACAATGCTTGTGGCACAACCAAATTATGAGGAGGACATAATAATTCATATTCACACCTTTTCGAATATAACTCAACCTATTGAAGTTTTTCACCCCAAATGCGAACTCATTAGGACGTTGAGGAGTCTGTGTCACCCTCAATGATGTGTCCAACAACTTTTAAATCAACATGAATACAAATATGTTGATTTTGAAATGGACTCCTGATACATTTTTTTCAAAATAGGATTCAATAATATTTAATATTTCTCTCCTACCATGCGGTTTCATTGAGCTATCCTTACATTTTTCTCTATCTTTTAACAAACTATTGAAGGTAATATTCCTAGACATTGTGAAAATATGGGGTTTTACGGCAATGAATGCAATTGGCATTGTATTTATAACGTCATACACTCACCATGTATAACACATATAAAATTAGCATTATATAAGTGTACTTTGACAGTACATTGTGTTATATAAAATCGTTGAAGGCATGCATAGTGTTGTCAATTAGAAACGTACTTCAAGAAAGTACAAATCACGTTATTAGGTGTGCCTTGTATTTGTTGGAAATTAGCCTTTGGCGGAAGTTGCGACCGACCAACTTTAACAGCTTAAACCCTAGTGTTACGTATGTTGGAGAATCCGGTTCTTCACACATGCATGATGTACTAAGTACGTAGATAACCGTAGGGCCAAGAATCGTCAAATTTCATTGAGAAATGAAAGAGATATTGGTTCACGAAGTAAGGTGTTTGAAGCATGGAAAAGTGTGGTGTGTGATCAATTCTCCCTCATCGGTAGAGGAAGAAAGAATTGTTGTGTATATAAGACTCGAAGTTGGTTTGGGGTTTGGGACCCCAAGGGGTATCCCATGTGTTTAAAAGAGGGAGGACCTAGATGTGCTTCGGTTCGAGGAAAGACCACACGCGCGCCGCCGCCCGCCCGTCCGGTCCGGTCCCGGGTTTCGGGTTCTCGGGCTCACGGGTCGTGGGCTGTGGGCCTTCTGATATTATCTTTTTGGGCCAGAAAACTTTGCCAGAAGTATAGTTTGATCCCAGAAGTTTCAGATGTGCAGTTTGGTCCCTGAAGTTTTTCAAGATGTACGCTTTGGTCCCCGAAGTTTTCGAGAAAGTCGAATTTCGACAGTCCGAAACGAAACGTCCAAAGACTCAATTCAGCCATTTATTTTGGCTGAATTACACCTCCTATAATGTCCAATCTGTTGGCAATTTTCTCCATTTATTTGGTGGCTTTACTACCTCCATAATGGTCATTATTTGGCCAATAATGGTCATTATGGAGGCGATCAAACAGATCTCTCTTCCTCCTATATAAACACCCCTTACACCATTGTTGAGGCACACTTGATATACACGAAAATACACAAAGCAGAAAGAAAAGCAGTTTCTTCCTAATCTTCCAAGCATCATTTCGTTATTCAATATTCTTCACGGTAGCTTTTGAGTTTCCTTTGCTTAATAGTTCCATTGCTGTTTTATCTTGGGAGACGAATTGTCCAGGACGTATAAAGGATACATACGGGGCAATATTGTCTTAAGGACAGAGTGCCACACTCGACTCAAAGAAAAACAACTTTCCGCTTTTCTTGATCAACAAAATAGTAATTTCGGTTTGTTGTTATATTGTAATTTTCAGTTTTAGAGTTGAATTATAATTTCAATTCTTACATAAGCAGTTACTTGTAATTTCCGTTTCCTGCAAATCCTTTGTAATACCCAACAACATAAGACAATATTTTGCTTACAGTAACTGCAATAACATGGCTGGAAATATGACCGATGTTGCTGCTACTGCTTTGCGCCTCTCGAGGCAACGTTGCGCCTTCCCGCCACTCGCCGCTACGGCCAAGGCGTAACTCCGCCGCCTTCACTGCTTTGCTGTTGCGGCTCCTGCTAAAGCCAGTAACACTGCTGCCTTCCCGACTGTTGGAGCTCCACCCTCTTCATCACACCACCATGATCGCCCTGAAAAATTCATGGGATCAGAATTCAAAAGATGGCAGCAAAAGATGTTGTTTTACTTAACAGTTATGGGCATGGCCCGGTTCCTTACGGAAGATCCTCCACAAGCTGGAGATGAAATGGACTCTTCGCCCAATGAAACGGGTGAAGGGGGCCTTGGTATCCATTTCATTAATGGCATGAAGATGGTTCGTGACGCATGGAATCATAGCGATTTCATGTGTAAGAACTATATACTGAAATGCTTGCCAGACCCTCTCTACACGGTCTATTGCACCGTTGGCACTGCCAAAGAGCTGTGGGAAAAACTGCAAAAGAAGTACAACGCACAAGATGCGGGTACTAAGAAGTTCATCATTGGGAAATTTCTAAAATTCCAAATGGTGGACAAGAAGACGATGTCCCAAGTCCGGGAATTCCAAATGATTTTACATCACCTGGATTTGGAAGGACTGAAACCAAATGAGCAGTTTTTGGTTGCATCGCTGATTGAAAAGTTACCTCCTTCATGGAATGAGTTTATGAGTTACTTGAAACTCAAGACAAAGTAGATGACCTTTGAAGAGCTTGTTATCAAACTGCAAATACAGGAAGATAATAAGAAGACCTTGCCAAAGGGTAGACAACATGCTGAGGCAAAGGAAAATCTGGCTGAGGCCAAAGGGAAAACAAGCAACAAGCGGAAGTTCCACAAAGACGGCAAAGCCCCCGCAGCGAAGACGTTCAGAGGTAACTGTTATCACTGTGGGAAACCTGGTCATAGGATCAAGGAATGCCGCAAGCTCAAGACTGAGCAACAACAGAAAGCCAAGTCGAAAGGCAAGGCTCAAGCTAACGTCGTCAAGGACACGCTCTGGATGACATGATTGAGGATCTCTCGGCCGTGGTGCTAGAAGCCAACTTGGTTGAGAATCCGATGCAGTGGTGGGTGGACACAGGGTGCAACAAGACACATCTTTTCCAACAAAGATGCCTTCTCCACGTACACTCCGGTCTCCGACAAGAAGCTGTTCATGGGCAACAACGCTTCCTCGGACGTGCTAGGGGTTGGAAAGGTGGTCCTGAAGATGACTTCCGGCAAGGAACTCACTCGAAGGAAGTGATGCACGTCCTAGAGATTAGAAGAAATCTAGTTTCGGACCTTTATTGGTTAATGCTTTGGTTTTAGGCTAGTGTTTGAATCAAATAAATTTGTACTCACTAAAAATGGCACATTTGTGGGGAGGGGCTTCGTCTGTGAAGGCCTCTTCAAAGTGAATGCCATGTACGTATTGCGTCAAGGAAATAAAGTTGAGTCTTCTTCTTATTTGCTTGAGTCTTCTAATTTATGGCATCATAGATTAGGACACGTAAACTACAAGTCTATTCAAAGGTGGTAAAGATGGAGTTGTTGCCTTCTATCGACATAAACCCTCAACATAAGTGTGAGGTGTGCGTAGAGGCAAAACTCACCAAGCTTCCTTTTCGATCCGTCGAAAGGAATACCGCTCCTCTAGAACTTATTCACACAGATATATGTGATTTGAAGTTTGCACAAACTAGAGGGGGGAACAAGTACTTTGTGACATTTATAGATGATAGCACAAGGTATTGTTACCTTCACTTGTTGAAAAGTAAGGATGAAGCCTTTGAAGCGTTCCGACGTTACAAAGCAGAAGTTGAGAATCAACTTAGCCTACGGATTAAATCCATTCGTAGCGATAGAGGGGGAGAATATGTAGCGCCTTTTGAGGAATACTGTGCCCAAGAAGGCATTATTCATCAAACGACGGCTCCATACTCACCTCAATCAAACGGTGTGGCGGAACGTAAGAACCGCACATTAAAGGAAGTGATGAATGCCTTGCTTATCAATTCCGGACTTCCCCAAAATATGTGGGGAGAAGCCGTCCTTACCGCTAATACGATTCTTAACAGAGTCCCACATAAGGGTAAGGACAAAACTCCATATGAATCATGGAAAGAAAAGAAACCCACCTACAAGTATTTTAAGGTGTGGGGTTGTCTGGCAAAGGTTGAAGTACCTAAGCCAAAGCAGGTCAAGATTGGGCCTAAGACTGTAGATTGCATATTCATCGGATATGCAAATAACAGTAGTGCTTATCGCTTCTTAGTGCATAAGTCAGATATTCCAGATATCCACCAGGGTACAATAATGGAATCAAGGAATGCTCTATTATTTGAAAGTACCTTTCCTAGAAAGGAGAAAAACATAACCTCTCGCAAACGAAGTTATGCACAAAGCTCTCAAGAACCGGGAGTCCTTGACTGCCCGGATCTAAATAGTTCAGATCTAGCGAATCTCGAGGTGGCTGAACATCCGGAATCTAGTGTTCCTGATTCTCAGAACTTTGAGACTCCCAGAGATGGATCTAAGGCGAAGTAAAAGGGCCAGGAAGGATACATCCTTCGGTCATGACTTTGTAGCTTATATGGTTAATGATGAACCAAGGACAATTGCTCAGGCGTTGTCAACTCCAGAAGCACCGCTCTGGAAAGAAGCTATTGAGAGTGAAATAAGCTCCATTCTGCATAACCATACTTGGGAGTTGGTTGATCTTCCTCCGGGAAATAAACCGTTGGGTTGTAAATGGATACTCAAACGGAAATACAAGGCAGATGGGTCTATAGACAAGTACAAGGCCAGGTTGGTAGTCAAGGGCTATCGACAGACAGAAGGCTTTGACTACTTTGACACATACTCTCTCGGTATCCGGATGACATCCATACGGGTATTTATTGCGATCGCAGCTTTGCGTGACCTTGAGATACACCAGATGGATGTTAAGACAGCCTTCCTAAATGGTGATTTGGAAGAAGAAATTTATATGGACCAACCCGAGGGGTACGTGGTTCAAGGGCAAGAGAAGAAAGTCTGTCGACTTATCAAATCTCTGTACGGGCTGAAACAAGCCCCGAAGTAATGGCACGAAAAATTTGATAGTACTCTACTGTCGAAGGGGTTCGCCATTAATGAGTGTGATAAATGTGTTTACACGAAAGGTAACTCTGACTCATTTGTTATGATATGCCCGTATGTAGACGACATGTTGATCACGGAGAAGCGATCCTAGGGTAATCCTAGAGACTAAGAACATGTTGAAACAATGCTTCGACATGAAAGATATGGCTATCGCAGATGTCATCCTAGGGATTAAAATCTCTAAGACGTCGACGGATGGTCTTATCTCGGTCTCACTACATCGAGGATGTTTTGAGAAAGTTCAAGATGTTAGACGAGTTCTCCGATAGCGTCACCAATGGATACAAATCAAAAGCTTGATAAAAACCTTGGTGCACTGTATACCAGAGCGATATGCACAGGTGATCGGTAGTTTGATGTATATCACAAACCGCACCCGACCCGATATTGCTTATGCAATCAATAAGTTGGCTAGGTTCACCCGTAATCCAAGTGATAATCACCGGAAGGCGTTGAATCGGGTATTACAATACCCGAAATACACGTTAAATTTCGGGTTGCACTATTCGAGACATCCAACCGTACTAGAGGGGTACAGGTGATGCAAACTGGATATCGATATAGAGAACACCAAGTCCACCAGTGGGTATATATTTACAATTGGTGGTGGGGCTGTGTCTTGGAAATCCTCTAAGCAAACTTGCATCGCCCGATCCACGATGGAATCGGAGTTTATCGCTTTAGACAAAGCAGGAGAAGAAGCTGAGTGGCTTCATGACTTCTTAGAGGATGTTCCGTGTTGGAACAAACCCGTACCTTCGGTAATGATCCACTGCGACAGTCAGTCGGCTCTAGGAAGGGCACGGAATGCTATGTACAACGGCAAGTCTCATCACATTCGACGGAGGCATAAGACCGTTAGGCAACTGATCACCACGGGTATAATATCCATTGATTACATTAAGTCAAAGGATAATATAGCAGACCCATTGACAAATGGCTTACCCAAAGATCAGATGGCTTGCCTGTCTAGGGGAATGGGCTTAAAACCCAAAATATAAGGACCAATACAGTGGTAACCCAACCTTACGAACTGGAGATCCCAGTAATTTGGTTCAATGGGAAAACGAAGTTATAAAGGTTTAGTTGATCGCTTCAGTGGAAGTATGAGCACTTCGGATAGTGATTTCTGAAAAGAAACACTAAATCCAAAGCCGTTCCCGCGATAGACGTTAAGTGCTATCTGCAGTATGGGTAAAGGTTAAATTTTCAAAACCTGTAATGATCCTCAACATTTGAGGTTAGGTTCTTGGGAAACTTTTAATGGTTCCTAACACTTGTGAAGTGGGGTATAGCAGGATACCTTGTAGGAGACCACCTATTTAAGTGCGAGGACAGGCCGCCTCAAAATGAACGCACTTAAGAATCCAAGACATTGTCCATGGACAAAACGGACAAAACATTACGAAGAAGAGAGTAAGGGAATTTGTTGTGTTGGTATCATTGTCTTGCCTTACACTAAACACTGACGGTTCAAGACATCACGTTCACCGCGCGCAAAGTAAGTCCGATGGTATTCAACTATGGAAGGTTCAAAGCCGAGGCTACCTCTCCTTATGCAACATCGGTCCGCCGAAATATTGCTTTGGAAATGAAAAGACACCATGTGAGTGCGCCAAAATCTCTTTCAAGAGGGGATTGTTGGAAATTAGCCTTTGGCGGGAGTTGCGACCGACCAACTTTAACGGCTTAAACACTAGTGTTACGTATGTTGGAGAATCCGGTTCTTCACACATGCATGATGTACTAAGTACGTAGATAACCGTAGGGCCAAGAATCGTCAAATTTCATTGAGAAATGAAAGAGATATTGGTTCACAAAGTAAGGTGTTTGAAGCATGGAAAAGTGTGGTGTGTGATCAATTCTCCCTCATCGGTAGAGGAAGAAAGAATTGTTGTGTATATAAGACTCGAAGTTGGTTTGGGGTTTGGGACCCCAAGGGGTATCCCATGTGTTTAAAAGAGGGAGGACCTAGATGTGCTTCGGTTCGAGGAAAGACCACACGCGCGCCGCCGCCGCCGCCCGCCCGTCCGGTCCGGTTCCGAGTTCCGGGTTTCGGGTTCTCGGGTTCTCGGGTTCTCGGGCTCACGGGCTCACGGGCTCACGGGTCGTGGGCTGTGGGCCTTCTGATATTATCTTTTTGGGCCAGAAAACTTTGCCAGAAGTATAGTTTGATCCCAGAAGTTTCAGATGTGCAGTTTGGTCCCCGAAGTTTCAAGATGTACGAGTTTGGTCCCCGAAGTTTTCGTAAAGTCGAATTTCGACAGACCCGGAAACGGAAACGTCCAGCACTCAATTCAGCCATTTATTTTGGCTGAATTACACCTCCTATAATGTCCAATCTGTTGGCAATTTTCTCCATTTATTTGGTGGCTTTACTACCTCCATAATGGTCATTATTTGGCCAATAATGGTCATTATGGAGGCGATCAAACGATCTCTCTTCCTCCTATATAAACACCCCTTACACCATTGTTGAGGCACACTTGATATACACGAAAATACACAAAGCGAAAGAAAAGCAGTTTCTTCCTAATCTTCCAAGCATCATTTCGTTATTCAATATTCTTCACGGTAGCTTTTGAGTTTCCTTTGCTTAATAGTTCCATTGCTGTTTTATCTTGGGAGACGAATTGTCCAGGACGTATAAAGGATACATACGGGGCAATATTGTCTTAAGGACAGAGTGCCACACTCGACTCAACAAAAACAACTTTCCAGTTTTCTTGATCAACAAAATAGTAATTTCAGTTTGTTGTTATATTGTAATTTTCAGTTTTAGAGTTGAATTATAATTTCAATTCTTACATAAGCAGTTACTTGTAATTTCCGTTTCCTGCAAATCCTTTGTAATACCCAACAGTATTGTCATTTAGAAATGTCATTCGGCATGTCTTGTGTTGTCATTCATAAACTCATTCGGGTATGTACAGATAAAGTACTAACGAGTATATAACATAATTGCTGACTAACTAGTATTTACATAAATTCGAGTCATTATGTCATATTGGATCCAATTTTCTCATTTTAGTCGTATTACATCATTCTACCGAGGAGACATATCCGAAGCAATGGGTTGAATATAGGCATTGGGTGAAGAATTTGAATACTCAAATAACCCAAATGAGAAATACAATTGACGTTACAATAATACAATGACATGTGAGTGCAATTGGCATGTTACGTAGACTGAAGGGCTGGAATAAAACTTGAGGGCATTTGGACTTAAACGCTCAAAAAGTCATGCTACATCAATGCCTCGTGGAACACAAGAGTTAAATTTTTCTCTTAATCATTTTGGCAAAGATAATAACCGGATGAAAATAGTTGCATTAGGGTTGAATATAGTCAAAATGTTTACATCGTCACATTCAAGTGGGATTCGGTCTGTGAGATGCCCAATGACGATGAGTCCCATGATCTAATTAATATTTAATTTAAATAAAGTAGGTGGATCATAGTGACGACCCCACAGGTATTGAGTTTTGTGAAGATATAAGTAACCTTTCATTTCTTAGTAAAATAGTCATACAAAGTAGGACTATTAAAAATTCAATGTCAAATAGTAAAAATGTAGATTGGTCGGTATTCTTTCAAAATGATCCGAATGTCAGTGGTGATGAAAGCTTAAATCATAGCAGCTATTCTGGTGATTCCTCAACTGATAACAGTGAATTCGAGTTAGACGATTTGAAGCCCTACCTTCTAATTGAGCGTAACGATGATTTTTGCAAGGTGAAATATTCAGATCCAAGTGAATATTATTATTGTTTACATCGCGAGTCGGCACATCGGTACGCCGAATCACGGCGTCTTGTATGTGACTTGACATAAATCTTAATGCTCCAATCCAACAAGGTTCTCAATGACTATGCCTCGAACTAATCAAGAGTCTTGCGAGGTTGCAGTACAGAGAATTAGGAAAGAGAACAACTGAATGCTAACAAGACGTTGTATATTTTACATGCTCAAGTTTGCTGAGGACCAAACATCATCAACCGGTAGAGAGCTAACATCTACAGAAAGAATATATATCTTAAGAAATCAAAAATATTTATTTGAGTACGATATTGAGGACTTTTATCCTGATAATTAAGGGTACTGTGTTTTTATTTATATTTTTAATTTATGATAATGTTATTAATTTAATAAGATTAGTATGTTTAGTTTTGAAATTATTCTTATAGTCTAGTGTTTATTTATTAAAACATGTTAAAATTGACAAACACTATATACGTAAAAATACATAAAAAGTGCAATATTTCAAATTTTCATAGAAAACACAAAGAAACAACATTAGAACTCATAAAGTCGATTACATAATGCAATAGAAAAAAAACATAGAAAATATATAATACATAAAAAGTGTAACTACTAAAAAAATTATATAAAAAATAATAAACCTAACTGACAAGTGACAATTTAACATTTTCATAAATCATCCTTTAAAATTTCTCTTCCAAAGCATTTCTCTTATGTTGAGTGTCTCTAAACTCATCCTTAAAGTGATTTCTTTTGTCTTTCGTGTTTTTTAGTAACGACTCAAGAAGTTCAATAATTCACTTCAACTTCCTTAAGTTTAAAATGCACATCAAATTTAGCGGTATCTCTATTGCTTTGAGACATTGCGATATCTCTATGAACCAGAAGTTTTCTAAGCAGCGCCAACACCGTTTATCAACGAAGATTGTATCTTTCTACCGAAAATATTTACACCCACCTTTGCCTATAAAACAAATAAAAAATCAGTTTTTGAAATTAAAACATGTAGATAATATGATAAAGAATATAAAAACTCGCAAAAATAACTTATTTCGGGCACTTTAAAACACAAAAAACGGTGATCCAAGTTATTAGGGGTCCTTGATGTCTTGAGCGTACAATAATGACCGCACGAACACATGTCAGGTTTTATAAAAAACATTGAGGTTCCAAACTCTTGAGACATGATTAATCTTAACCAAAAGTATGAAAAAGAGTGAAAATGAAGAAGATGAAGGACCAACGCAAGTGTGAAAATGGAGTTATGCCTGGAATATATAAAGCCATTTAGCGCAATAAATTGTTGCGTTAAAGGACTTAACTGGACGGTAACATTGTCCGTCCAGTTAAGTCCTTTAACGCAATAAATTGTTTCATTAAAGGTAATTTTTTAACATTTATTTATTGGGTTACTTTGGTTATTTTAATCTTTTTTTTTTTTGAGTCATTTAGGTTCCGAACATGAGCTTCACAAAGTTACAAGTGTCAGCTCTACTTTATTTTTAGACAAATGGTTCTTACAGTTTTTCTTCTTAAGCGTGAACTTCTCTAAAAGAAGCTCACTTTTGTGAACTAAAATTGAATTCTCTTTAGCATATACATCTCTAAAATCTTATATAAATATTAACCTTAATAAACTTCAGGTATTTCGAATATCAGAATAACTTTATGATTTATCAATATATTCAGTTAGTTAAATATGTCAAATTGACCAAAAGTATATGCTTTATTTGAGTTTTATTTTTCTTATATCGAAACATATTAGTTTTGTTTACATGGTTGTATTGTAGAATTATTTTGAAACTACATTTACATTAAAGTACTTCCAAACACCTTCTTGAGAATATGTAGGGGTCGCAGATGGGCCGTTTGGGCTGAAATTGGGTGGGTCAGAATGGGCCAATGCGCAACCCGCCCAAAGCTTACATGGGCTAAGATGGACGGATCAAGATAAGCTAAATGATGGGTCATAACCCAATTTGCTCAACTTGACCCATTACTCTTACAAATTTCAAACTTAACTTCTATGATGTTATTTTATTTTGTATGATATTTGATTTTTCCATATATTAATTTTTAAAATAAGAATAATATTTTAAAGAATTTTTTTCATTTTTTATAAAAGCAATATATATATATATATATATATATATATATATATATATATATATATATGGGTGGGAGGGCGGGGAGTAGTGGGTGGGGGTGAGAGGGGGGGCTGGGTAGTGGGGTAAGAAAAGTTTCTTATTTTTTATAAAAAAATATATAAGTAAAATAAATATATAAAGTAAAAACTTCGGGGGATGGGGTAAACAAATTTTTCTCATTTTTTATAAAAAGTTTATAAAAGTAAAATAAATATATAAAATAGAAAATTTGGGGGTGCGTGGGAGGGCGGGGGGGGGGGGGGGGGGGGGGGGTTGGGTGATGGAGTATGGAAAATTTATCATTTTTAATAAAATTTTATATATAAGTAAAATAAATATATAAAATAAAAACTTCGGGGGTGGTGTGGGAGGGCAGAGGGTTGGGGGGTAAGAAAAAATTTCATATTTTTAATAATTTTATTATAAAATTTAAAAAATATGAAATAGAAATTTGAGGATGGGGTAAGGCATAAGGTGGAGGGGGTAGGGGTGGGGGAGGTAAGAAAAAATTCATATTTTTAATAATTTTTTTATAAAAGAAGAAAATATGAAATAGAAATTTGAGGACTGGGGTGGGGCATGGGGTGGAGGGGGTAGGAGATAAGATTTTTTTTTGTATTTTTAATAATTTATTTATAAAAGTAGAAAAATATGAAATAGAAATTTGAGGATGTGGGTAGGGCATGGGGTGGAGGGGTGTAGGGAGGGAGGAGGTAAGAAAAAAATTCATATTTTTTTTATCAAACTTAAAAGAATATGAAATAGAAATTTGAGGATGGGGTAGGGCATGGGGTGGGGGGAGGTAAATTTTTTTTTCATATTTTTAATAATTTTTTGATAAAAATAACAAAAATATGAAATAGAAATTTAAGGATGGAGTGGGGTAGGTTGGGCTAAGGGCGGTAGGGGGTAAGGCTAGCTAGTGGGTCGGGTCGGCCCGGTACCGCCCCAACATTTTAAAAGATTTTTTTTACTGTATCGGGACTCGAACTGGGACGGGACATGGTCTCGTCCAGACCCGTCCCGACCCGCCCCAGTCCCACCAGGCCCGACCTGGTCCTGGTCCCAGTCCCGCCCCCGATCCCGCCCTAAACTCCCTCTTTGCACAAATAACCGTTGCACCAACGATCATTTTACATTTTGGCCGTTGTGCAACGACCATTTTTGGCCTCCCCCTCCCTCAACCCCCCCTTCCCCCTTAAGTTATTATATTACACTTTAACTCAATTTTCCAACTATAAATACCTCATTTTCTCTTCACCTTTCTCACAAATTTTCCTACAATCTCTCTAATCTCTCAATCTATCTCTCTACAATTCTACATTGTCTACTAAATATTGAATTTTATTTATTTATTTGGGAGTGAAGTTGGCAACTAGCTTGAGGGTCATCCATCGAGCAAAGTTTCAATTTTCGACCTCTCGATTATACGTCGGTGTTTGGTACATTCGTTCATTTATTAAATTATTATTGTCTATTTATTTTATTTAGCGCACTTAATTTCATTTACTTTAATTATTTATAAGTATAATTATAATGGAAGGATTTAAACGTATGCTTACGGGTAAGTGTCAGGCTTCTTCTAGTAGGGGCAACAAGGGCAAAGGTATTTCTTCTAGTCATCCTATTTCTAGACAGAATCCTATTCCTACACAGGATGATTTTGTTGATACTGAACATTTTCCAACAATACCATTATATTTAGACGAGGAGCTATTTTCTAGAACTCAAGAAGACTTTAATTTAGACGATGATATAGATGATACACCCACTAATGTAGATGATAACACACCCACTAGTGCACCTTCAACTGAAATGCCTCCTATTCCCCCTAGTATGAGACGAGGTCCAGCAAAACGATCATTAAAATCAGATGCATGAACATTTTTTGATAGAGACGTAGAGAATCAAGTAGCTAGATGTAAAATTTGTAAAAATATTTTAAAATTTAAAACTGAAAAAGGTCACGGTGGGACCGGGGGGGGGGGGGGGGGTTAATGAGACACGTTGTAAGGGCTCATCCAGCTAGGTATGCCCAATACAATGCTTCAAAACCGGGTGCGCAAACGCCAGCTCCATCGGGACAAGGTTCACATACTGTCCCGGACTAAGTACAAGGTCAAATTAACCCATGACGGGGGAATTGTAGGCCCTAATTATAATAAACATAGAGATAGGGAAGCAATAGCAAAATTAGTTGTTGTGGAGAGTTTGCCTTTTTCATTTCCTTCATCTCCTGGTTTTATTCATTACATTAGAGAAATATATAATCCCGCTTTTAACGATTTTCCTAGATCAACTGTTAAGACAGATGTATTTAAATTTTCACATGAATATCAACAATAATTACGTTAGTCATTATATCATTTTAATGGCAAAGTGGCTATCACTTCTGATATAGGCAGTAATACTAACGACCATAATTATTTAACGGTAACCTGTCATTGGATAGATTATAAATGGTCTATGCAAAAACGTATTTTAGTGTATAGATATATAGATGATAGGCACACTGTACTTTTATTGCAGAAAATATTTATCAAGTGTGCAATTATTACTGAATAACTGATAAAATTATGACTATTACATTAGATAACGCTTCTTCTAACAATTATGCTATTACAATTTTTAAAAATAGTTTAACTCTATCTTTTTCAGATCATTTCCATATAAAATGTACGTGCCATATATATAACTTAGTTGTAAAGGATGGTCTCACTTTTTGAAGACATTCTTAGTAAAATACAATTTGCTATAAACTTTATTTTTTAAAATAATAGAATACAACGAAAAAAAGAATATAAAAAAACCTGTCACGATTGCCAACTACCTTATAAAAAAATTCTAGAAGAAGTACCCACTAGGTGGAATTCTTTATACGAGCAACTACTTGTTTCTTATGACTATAGAAAACCTATAACTTTATTTTTTAACTCTCATAATCAAAATCCAACTGATATGGTTGTCGATAGCGATTGGGGAAAAATTTCCGAACTTATTGTATTTCTAGAGAAATTTTTTCAAGCAACAAAAGACTTTTCCGGTATTATATTATCATACTATTTCAACTATGTTGTTTTATGTAGCTCTAATATTTTTACTTCTTAATGAATATATGGATAAATCAACTTATAAGGCGGCTATTATTTTTTTTTATCAAAATAAAAATATTTTATTTCTATTCCCATTATTTATATTATTGGTGCTGTATTAAATCCGACTATTAAAATAGATGGTACTAAATAACTTATTGAAACTATTTATGATTGTATAGCAGTACTACCACCTCCAAGTCCCAAAAATCCAAATCACCCACCACATATTGAACAAACTAAAGAAGAAGTGTTGTCTAGCTTAGAAGACGAATGCAAAAAAGTATATAAGTTTCACCAACAAGAAAGTGCTAACAACCTACAGGCTTCTATACCATCTTCTTCTTCTTCTTCAACACAACCTCACAAAAGACATGTTGTTTCTGCAGCTAGTATTGAAAGCCTTAGAAATAGAATGTGCGGCCGTAACGCTACTAACCAAATTAGTGAGTTTGATATTTTTGTTTTGCAGGGTTCTGTACCGTACCAAGCAGTTCTCAATGAAGAAGGACGCGAAGACTTGCTGAAATACTGGAGGGGGAATGAGAAGACCTTTTCGACACTTTCAATGATGACCCGAGATGTTTTGAACATTCAAGCGCCATTAACGACGTCTGAAGCGCTTTTTCTGACGGTAGATATCAAATAGGAGAACACAGACACTAATTAGCCGAAGACATCTTGGAGATTGCAGTATTATTCAAAGATTGAATACGATCGAAGCGGAGAAGGTGCGGTCAACCGGAGATCAAACAAGAAGAAGATGAAAACTACAACGAAATCTTATCTGAAGGTAGTGGAAGTGATGTGGAGCAATTTGACCAACAAATACCAATTCCAATCGAAGAACCACATGAAATTATCAAGAAACTAGAACAGATTTTTTTCAAAATGTAATTTTTTAATTGCAATTTTACTATGTAATTTGCAACTTTTGAACAACACCACAAAGTTGCAATTTTGACAATTGGATTTGTATTACAAAAAAAATCATGTCTATTAAATAATTTAAGAGACACAAAAACAACCTTGAGATATTTTTATTACAATATCTTTTTCAATTATTGAGTTGTTTATATATCTTATTTTTTAAATTAAGTGCAAAAAAAAAAATCCCGCCACGAACCGACCCGACCCGATTCCGACGGGACCGGGATCGGGACGGGACTTCGGCGAATCCCGCTAGTCCCGCCCCGACCTGATTCCGCCCCTCCCCCCATCCCGTCCCGTCCCGACCCGACCCCGCCGAACCCGCCCCGACTCATCCCGGTCCGTTGGCCACCCCTAGTAGGGGGAGGTAAGAAAAAAATTCATAATTTTTAGAAAAGTAAAAAAAAAATATGAAATAGAAATTTGAGGATGGGGTAGGGAACTGGGGTGGGGGTGGAGGGGGCAGGTGTGGTAGGACGTGTAAGAGATTTTTTTATATTTTTTATAAATTATTTATAAAGTAAAAAAAATATAAAATAGAAATTTGAGAATTGAGTAGGGCGGGAGGTGGGGGTAGATGGGGTAGAAGTGGGTAGGGTGGTTGGGAGGTAGGGGTGGGGTGGAGTAGGCAAGGTAGGGGGGCAGAGATGTAAGGATGGTTCAATGCTTGGGTGGGGGTTGGTGTAGGGTGGATGGATAGTGTGGTGAGTGGTTGGGGTGCGTTGGTGTATTTTTATTGTTCCGAATAATAAAGAAATTTTATAAATAATTATTTATAAATAAAAATCTTAATCTAGAGTGGAACTCTAATCGTTAAGATTGATCATTTTCGTGGGTCAAGTTTGGGCATCATCATAGATTCATTTGGACTGTTGATTTATGATGGGTCAACTTGGGCAAGCCCAAACCAACCCATCATCAAAATCACTCTTGCTCAAACCCATAAAACCTTGGGCGGGCTGGGCGGGTCATTTGGGTTTGGGCTAATTTTGCCACCACCAAGAATATGTTGCGAGAATAAGTAATTCTGTAACTGTGAAGCATATCCAACGTAAGAGAACATATAAACAAAAAAATATTAAAAAAAAGAGCTATAAACGGTTAAGAGAACTACTTATAAAGATATATCATCACACAACAACAACAAAAAACATATCCAGCAGAAGATATGATTTGTATAAGTTGTAACAGATTAGTTTAACTTTTTCTCCTACGTAATATTGCCATTGAGCCCGTGCTATCTAGTATTACTTACAAGTGAACAGAAGATCCATTTTTTGTGAAATGCTGCAGCACTCCCCCTCATTTTTCGATACCCTGCTGCATGTATTGAATCAAATCATATCCAGCAGTCGTCCACTTGTACGCATCACTACATGCATGAATCATGTAATTGGCAGCTTCACGTTCACTCATCTCGGGATGAAATCTCTTCCAAAGATTTCCTATGGGGTCGCCCCTGCTAAAGCAAGGCAATCCACTATCTAGCATCATCGAAGCTGTATTGATTATCTCATCCATGTGGAGACGTGCAGCAAGGTAACCCTTGACACACAAGCTGGAAACAACCAGTCCAACCTTAGCATAAGAAAAAGGAAATTCATAATAAGAAGACAGTGCAATTTGCCCAACAGATCACTGACCTTACAAACTGGTGCCATGTTTCACTTTTCATTGCTCCAGATGGATCAATTAATTGTGTCATCTCATGACTCAGCTTGAAGTGAGCGCTTTCAAATCGCATATTTCGACCAGGAGATATTCCTAGGATAAAACCAAAATCAATATGGACAAGCCTACCAGTACTGTGGAACAATATAAAAAAGAAATTCTGTTAAATATACTAAATATACATAAGATATACACGTTATGCACGTGTATATCCTATGTATATTTGGTCTCGGCTGCTCTCGGTTTTGGTCCTTATTGTACACGGTTTTGTATAGTTGTAGTGTACCTTAATTAGTATTGTACTCTTATCATAATTGTATAGTTAATATCCAAATAGAATAAGGTTTTAGGAGTAGAATAGGAATAGGATTCTCCTATTATGAAAATATGTAAATTGTATATATAGTCTTTCAATTAATGAAAATAATTAAGGGGATAACACAAAGTGTTGCGGCGTCTAGGTTGAGAAAAGTAGGGGACAAATTGCAATAGGAATTGAGTGCTACATGAGAGATTATGGTGTATCAACAGAAGAGGCAATGGTTAAATTTCAAGAAATGGCTGAGATGGCATGGAAGGATGTTAATGAAGGAATTCTTAAGCCTGCTCCTCTCTACGGGGATTTTGACTCGTATCCTCAACCTTGCTCGCATCATTGATGTCACATATAGTCACAATCAAGATGGATACACGCATCCTGAGAAGGTCCTAAAACCTCACATTATTGCGTTGCTTGTGGACTCCATTGCAATTTAAACTACACTTCATCTCGCTTGAGAGGACTTCATTCTCCTTTATTGAAACAATTACATTTGTTTATTAGTTTTACCATATTGTTTAAAGTTGCCACAGAGCCGGCATTTATAATGAGCCTCCTTAAAATCTTTGTATGAAATAATATATAGTACAACTTTTTGTTCTTTATTTCACTTTTTATTGCACATCTTAAATTGATTGTTAGAAAGATTATGCTAATTGTCCGCACAAAAAAAAAGTGTTCGACATTGACATAATTGAGGAAATTCTCGGAACATTGCAAAAAAGCAGAATGGATAAAAGTACCATGGTTAAGGTAGATAAATGCAAAGGGAAGAGCATGTATACAGAACCAAATCTCCTCGAAGGAGAGTGATGAAGCTTAAAATCACGTATAGTGTGTATGTTGATATGAAAATTGGACAAGAAGGTCCGAGTTCTGTACTCAAGTTCAGTAAGGTCCTAATTCCGATTTGATTTCTTCTTACTAAGTGAGGTTCAAATCCATAAAATATGTCTTCACCGCTGGACCGCTACAAACAATTGTGTCAAGGGTGTTCAAAATAATAAATTTGTATTCGAATAAGTCAGTATATAACCTATATATACGGTATAGTTTTCCGGCAAGGGACTGCGGTTGACCACCCTTCCAACACTGTAACTCCGCCACTGAGCTAAGACATGACATCCATCACTTATACTGAGTCACGTCTGATGTCTATTGGTTACCAGGATCGTCTGGTGCCAGTTGCGGCTGCAAAATTCCCTAGAACTTATCAACAAAAAACAAAAAGACAGCTCCGTGCACAAAGCATCCCTATAACAGATCATTTCATTAAAAAGTTCTTAACGCACCGCACTCAAGATCCCTGTGAGAATGAGTTCACTGATGGTCTTATTAATGATTTAGTTTTGCATCATAGAGTCAGTCCATTCTTGTATGTGTAAGCCGCAATCTATCCGCCACTAGCTTGTGAGTTGTGACAATGAAACTGAACTTAGTATATATGTACTCCCTCCGTCTCAATTTATATTACACATTTTTCATTTTAGTCCGTCCAAAAAAAATATTATCTTTCTATATCAAGAAACAATTTAACTTTATGAGATGATTTATAATCACACAAATATCTAAGATTTGTCTTGTACCACAAATTTCAAAAGTCTTATTTTTTTTCTTAAACTCCGTGTCAAGTCCAATGGTTCCACATAAATTGAGAACCAGGGAGTATATATTTTTATTAGCACAAAGAAAAATTTATTTGTCTTTATACCAAATCAATAAATGCATAATATGTTTTCATACATACATTTCTGTCACTTACCTTGATTAATTAATGCATATATTCACTTCATTGAATCAATTAATGTAACTATGATAAGTTGAATTGATTTGGCCTGTATAAACATGGGGTGCTGATAAATATTTATACATGATTTCTCTTTTTAATCTTTGTTTCTTTCACTAAGCGTCTAAAATAAATATGGTGTGTAAATGATGAAATTGCATATTTTAATCTATTCATCAGCTCCTAACTGCAAACGAAGATCGATTAAAGGAATCAAATCTTGATAAGAGCATTTCCAGAACGCTAACTATAGTACTATACTATTGTTTACCTCATGAGTTTCTTGTCAAGTGTCAATTGATGCCGTCGACAAGAGACCTCTGGTCTTTATAATGTTGTGATTAATAATGAAGGCATGGTTAGGTAGATATTACTCACTTTAAGGGTAGTTTTGTCTTTAAATACTTCAATTCTCGTATTATTATTTCACATGCTATATATCATGCATACAATGAACCAGATGCATAAATTCCCGCATAATTTAATACGAGTACTATTTAATACTCTCAATATATCAAACGCTACATAAAAATTATCGAAAGTTATTTTTTCTCATATGTCCAATCACGCTTCATAAATTATTTAGAGATTAACTTTTCTTATTAATTCCGCTAAAGAAATGTATATATTTCCTAACTAGGCAAATTGATCTCCCAATGGCCACCAGCAACACATGGAGATTGTATCGTCAACTGATTAACACTAATTGGACCAAGTATTGAAGTTGTCCTGATCAAACTGCACTGTCGTCCGATATTTATTCTAAGCTGTACATATATTGTCACAGATCCATTATTACTACCTATATAAACCTTAGCCATTTGCTTTGATTTTTCAACATCATTAATCAGTACCAAAACATTCTCTATTATATTAATTTTCTACATTTAATTTCTATTGCAAGATGGATGCATCCCAGAAAGCCAGTTACCATGCAGGAGAGGCAAAAGGCCAAACTCAGGTGATTAAAATCACTCTCAAAGTTTATTAAATTATAAAAGATAAATTTTGGAGTGACATGTTATGTTGGTTACATAATTTCTGGTGAATATATATTTCAGGAGAAAGCTAGCCAGATGATGGACAAAGCTAGAGATACTGTTCAATCTGCTCAGGAATCCATGCAGGAGGTTTGTCTCTCCAACTTTTATAAGTAATCCTTTTTTTTTAATTGCATATAGTGGGTTAATATTTTGTCAATTAACTTTCAGTTTATTACATCAACATCATAAAAAGTTACATATAAGTCACAAAAGATAAAAAGAACATTGAGAAGGGCTAAATTTGACGCTGGTAACACAAGTAGGTTGTCACTTTAACACCTCATCTTACATAGGGTGGCACAACTTAATAAGATTATTTTTCCTACCTACTTAAAAAGAATATGATGTATCACATGGTGAAAGATATAGGTTTTTCTGTTATCATAAAATGAGTAGATATTATGTAAGATGAGATGCTAGAGAGATTATACTTTACATCACAACTTTAATTTCGTACTTATATATCTCGATTGCAGACTGGACAGCAGATGAAGGCTAAGGCACAAGGAGCTGCTGAGACCGTGAAAGATACTGTTGGAGCAAACAAGTGAATTATTCGAGAAATTCAGTCCTAGTTAATTTAATTTTCATATAATGTTGGTTATCATATATATCCAACCTGAATTTTTAGTTAATTTTTTTCTTAGTTTGTTAGTTTTCATGTTGAGATAAAGGCATTAAGTTCGTTAATGCCACTGGTCTCTTCTTTGAGTATTAGATCGAGAGAGACCATTCAATATACTATATATGTTCAACGCGGGACATGTTAATAATATGATATCATGTTAAACTATTCCTAAGAGTATTATTTTTCCATGAAAATTCTTCAATTTCTACAACTGCTAATATTTATTCATAGAAACTGCGGGATAAAACCCCTTATGAAGTTCCCCGGTAATCTGAGACGATAAAAACTCATTAGCCGCTAAAAATAAAACCAATCAGATTTAACTAGAGCTTAAGTTATATATACGTATAATTAGGGAAAGTTGAATGATTTTTTGTTACAAAAAATAGTATAGTGATTTTTTGAGATATTTTGGAAAAGTTGATTTATTTTTATGTTAAAAAAATTAATTTTATTATTTTTTGTGTAATAAAATGAAGGGATAATTTGATAGATCTCCCTCTTGGCTTCATAATTCACCTCCTTGTGGTTTATGATATTATGCTTACTTCTCTTAGTAATTTTTTGTGTAACAATTCTTTAATTGATTTATTAGTAATATAAAAAAATTATGACCTGACTAATTTTCCCTTGTCATGCTCTTTCATTTGATTAATTTTGCAACTTTGTTTTTCTTCTAGAAATTTGGAACAAAAATCGAAATCCATAGGCTATCTCTTCTCCAATAACACTTGAAGATACGATTTCCTACAATCCGTTGGAAAATCACTTTCATTTCTCTTTAAGTTTTATTTAAGACTTACGTCCTACAATTTGTTATTGTAAACTTAATTCTCAAACAAGCGTAGGTGAAATTAGGTTTGAGCTCAACAAGCGTAAATATATCTCAAGGCAGTAACACTTGCAGTAGTAATAAATCACCAATACATAGGATCAAGGATAAACAGAAAGATAGTATGAAACAAAAAGATAATACACTCACTCATTTCCTGTTTCTATTCCAAAACATAAAGAGCCACAACTATTTCAGAGTCAATTGTAAACACACAAAACCACAAACACATAGTAGAAATTAAAAAAAGAAAAGAAAAGAAACAAGAACTCTTAAGAGCTTTTTTTTTCCATCCAATGTTCAGTGTCCGGCACCAGCACAGGACCAGACTAATCTGTATTCGCGCCGCGTAGGCGCTCCCTACAAATGATTTTTCCTACCCACGGCTCGAAGCCGAGACCTCTAGTTAACGGAGAAGCAACCTCATTCACTACACTACATCGTTTGGTGGTAGAATTCATTGGAGATGCACAAACTGTTTCAATATTCTCTTGATCTGGCCGGTATTGTGTAATTGTGTTGAACCAAAGAAATTAAATTCTTTTATTCAGTGACGGAATTAGGAATTCAAAAAGGAAAGTTCTTATACCAACGTGATTCAACTATTTATATATAGAAAAATATAAGTATAATTTTTCAACGAAGGGACCTGCACCTCTTTGCCTCTGCCCGTGCTTTTGTCTTGGGCTCAATAAGTGGATTACATGCCCTTCTATTAAACTAAGCTAACGGTGATAGTTTAGCTTGCTGAAAAAAAGAAAGGTCCGTTTTTCATATTTGAGTTTATTTTCGTTTATTGCGATATGTTTCTTTTCTTAATTTTGCCTATTCTTTTTCCTTACAAAAAATATAATAAAAGCAGTTGTTTTATAGTTTTGCAAGACTACAAATAAATTAAGGTGCCAATCATCAAGAAAATAGAATAAAGTGCAAATTGAAAAAGAAAGACACATTAGGGATACAAAATGCATAGCACCCAAAATTATTCAAACAAAAAAGTATAAGAATATCTAGAAAGGGCAATTAGGCCTCATTTGTTTGCACTTATTGGAGGTCTGAATCTGAATGATTCAGACTTTATGTCATTAAGTACATTTATTTACATTAGGATAAAAGAACTTATTTGATCTGAATAGATCTTAATCATTAAGATCTTGAACAAAGTTTTATTAAGAGGTATTTTTATATGAATAATTTTTACCGCCATTTTATCCACAACCACAATCCCCACCCTCACCCAACCACCACCCACCACCCACCCACCTCCACCCCACACACTCTCCACCCCTTACTCCATTATGATTAACCACCTCTACCATCACAATCACTTCCACCCCTCTCAACCTCCCTCCAAACCCCACCCCAAACCCCACCACCCACCCTACCACCACTAACCATCTATGTCATCACAATCACCACCACCCACACACCTACCTACTCTTACCCACCATCCACCAACTTTTCACCCCCCACCCCACCTTCACTAATAAGCTCTTCCATCAGAACCATCACCAGTATTATCAACCACCACCAACTATCACATCTGCCATCACAATCATCACTGGCAACCATTACTGTCAGTCGCTACCACACCTACCACCTTCATCATTATAATCATATCAACAACCATTGTTGCTGTCACCACCCCTACCCTACCAACAACCTTAGCCCTCCAACCCCACCACTACATACCCACCTCCGCCTCACCCACCACCACTAACCACTCCACCATCACTCCTACCACCATCATCACTACAAAACATCTCCACCATCACTAGCGCACATAAATATTTCATTTGTTTATCAAATAATATTTTATTTTCGTAGATTTTATTTTAATAATAATTACTTTTTTATTTGAATGGTATATTTATTACGTTCAAATAAATATATTATGCGCATTCAGATGTTGTAAAACAAAAGTCTTAATGTTCAGTGTTCAGATCTAAAGACAACGTCTTAATCATTCATATGTGCATTCAGATTCAGACGTCTTAATCTTAATGAAAACAAATGAGACCTTAGTTTAATCATAATTTTTTAAGTTAATAATAAATAAGTTAAGACAATTATTACAACCAAAAAAATAGAGGCAAACGTAATATTATAAATTACAAAGAAATGAGTGTTATGAAGCCAAATTTGAGGGAAAATCTTTAAAATTATCTCTAAAATGGAAGTTAAGCGACTATTAGTGAGGCACTACAAGAGAACAAGCATTTAGCTGAGGATATAGATCCTAGCTAAAGTGGAAAAATCCCTAACTAACTTCAATTTAACTACGAAAATTATCCTAGCAAACTTCCACTTGCTAATACACTCATTTTTTTGGATGTATCTCTTAATAAAGGGTATTCAAATACTGATAATCCATTATATGACATGATTGTTGGAAATTTCTCTTTGGCGGGGAGGTGCGTCCACCCATATTTAATGAATTAAACACTAGGGTTCCGCATGTTGGAGGCTTTGTCTCTTCACACGTGCATAATCTACTAAGTGAGTAGATGACCGTAGGGCCAAGAATCGTCAAATTTCGTTGAGAAATGAAAGAGATATTGGTCCACGAATTACGGTGTTTGAGGCATGGAAATGTGGTGTGGGACAAATCTACCACATCGGTGGGAAAAGGAAGAATTGTTCTCTTTATAAGTCTCAAAATTGGCTAAGGGTTTGGGACCCCAAGGGGTAACCCATATGTTTGAAGGAGGGAAGACCTAGATGTGCTTGGGTTCAAGGCCAAGCCCACACGCTCACCGCCGCCCGCCCGTCCGGTCCAGGCTCGGGACACGAGCTTCTTCTAATAAACCCCCAAATTGTTTAATAGATACAGTTTGGTCCCTGGAGTTTCTGGAGGGAACGACGGAAGGCAGAAAGTTTCAAAGTAATCCGCTTCATTAGAAGAGGCCGATTTGGCTAAAAAGATGGCTACCGGAGCAAATTCTGTCATGATGATGGCTACGTCCGATGACCGACACTCGTTCTCGGATAATTCTAGCCAAAATCATAACAACGGTGGCAGCAAAAAGGGTCAAAATAGGAAATATGGTGGCAAGAATCGCGACGGTGGCAGTGGCGGTGGTTGTGGCGATGACAACAGTGGCGGACGCGGTGGTAGTGGACCAGGTGGGCCGCAGCCTTGGCCCAATGCACAGTGGCCGTGGGGATGGGACAGTGGCCCACGCCACCATTTCCTTATTTTCCCCCAAATTGGGGCAGACCCAATTACACAGAGCAGCAGCCAGCTGCCCAGCAGAATCAGACTCGGCCCTGGTAGTAGGCTGTCCTGCAGGCCTTCGCTGTTGTGGGCCCATTTTTTTGTCCGACACCTACGCATATTGAGGCCGTGATGCATACACTTGGATTAAATTCGCCAGATGCAAATTGATTTATGGATACCGGAGTCATTTCTCATATAACGTCTGCGCAAGGTAATCTCTTGTCTTATTTCAATTTGAGCAATAATCGTGGCATCATTGTTGGTAATAGCAATTCAATTCCAATTCGTGGTTATGGTCACATAAATTTGTCCCCCCCCATCCACCTCTAGTCCTAAAAAATATCCATCATGCCCCTCACTTAATTAAAAATTTGGTGTCTGTCCGAAAATTCACAATTGATAATTGAGCCTCTGTTAACTTTGACCCTTTTGGTTTTTCTATGAAGGATTTCACGACGGGGATACCTCTAATGATATGTAATAGTCGGGGAGAACTTTATTCAATCACCACCACCACCATTTCCACGGGTCAAGCCACTCTATCAACTTTTCCCGCTCTTGCTCCTTCTTTGTGGCATGCACGTTTGGGTCATCCGGGGTCGTCTATTATTTTTTCTCTTAAAAATAATAATTTTATTGATTGTAAAAGTACGCGTAGTGCTCATATTTTTCCCTCAGTGAAGAACTGGCCAAGACCTACCACTCCGACAGAAGTTAGGAGTTTCTTGGGTTTGGTTGGGTATTATAAAATATTTGTAGAAGGTTTCTCTAGTCTTGTTGCTCCCTTGACCCGATTGACTCAGAAATTGGTTAAGTACCAGTGGTCAGAAGCATGTGAAACAAGTTTTCAGAAACTGAAGGAGTTGTTGACTACTGCACCTGTTCTAACCTTACTATCAGGACAAGAAGGGTTCACGGTCTATTGTGATGCTTCTAAGGTTGGGTTAGGATGTGTCTTGATGCAGTTTGGAAAAGTGATTGCGTATGCATCTCGAAAATTGAAGATACATAGAAGAATTATTCAACTCATGACTTGAAATTAGCCGCGGTAGTGTTCGCCTTACGAATATGGAGACACTATTTGTATGGGATGCATGTAGATATATTTACGATCATAAGAGTTTACAATACATAACCACACAAAATGATCTGAATCTCTGACAAAAGAGATGGTTAAAGGTTCTTAAGGATTATGACCTTAGCATTTTTTACCATTTTGTAAAAGCTAACGTGGTGGCCGACACACTCAGTAGGATATCAATGAGCGACTTGGCCCACTTGACAATACAAATGAGAGGTATTATAAGTGAGGTACAAAATTTGGGAAACCTCGGTGTAGGTTTAACTGAGGTCGGTGAAGGCAGGGTGGCGGTGCATGATACCTCTCAGTCTGCCTTAACTTCGGAAATAAAAGAAAGTCAGTTTGAGGAGACGAAGTTTGTTAGGTTTCGGGAGAGAATTCAATAGGGAAAACTTTCACAATTTACATTAGGAGAAAATAACGGCACCCTTCGGTATAAGAGTAGGTTATGTGTTCCTAAGATAAGGGATCTAAGAAGGAAGATCTTAGATGAGGGACACAACACAAGGTATTCCATTCATCCATGATCAACAAAAATGTATCAAGATCTCAAGGCAAATTACTGGTGGGACGGCATGAAGAGGGATGTTGCAGAGTTTGTCGGAAGATATCTTACGTGTCAGTAGGTAAAAATCTTAACGTCAAAAATCCGACGGGCTACTTCAGGACATTGGTATCCCCATATGGAAATGGGAGGCGATTTATATAGATTTTATGACTGGTTTACCAAAAACTCGAGAAGGATATGATTATATCTGGGTGATTGTAGATCGGCTTACAAAGTCAGCCCATTTCCTACTGGTCAAGACTACATATCGAGCGTCGCAGTATTTATTTAAAGGAAATAGTGAGGTTACACGGGATTCCATTACAAATTATTTCGGATAGGGGTTCCCATTTCACCTCATACTTTTGGCAAAGTTTCTAGCAGGTCCTCAGGATGAAGGTCAAGTTGAGTACGACTTTCCATCCGCAAACCGACGGACAAACTGAATGAACAATTCAAACATTAGAGGACATATTGAGGTGTTGCGTGATGAACTTTCGGGGAAACTGGTTGGACCACCTATGTCTAATTGAGTTCGCCTACAACAACAGTTTCCATTCTAGTATACATATGGCTCCGTTCGATGCCTTGTATGGTAAAAAATGTAGATCTCCACTGGGATGGTTCGAGGTGCGTGAGACGCAACCGTTCGTACCGGAAGCCATTCAAGAAACAAACGACAAAGTGCAAATAATTCAGGAGTGAACCAAAATAGCTCATAGCCGCCATAAGTCTTATGCGGACTATCGCAAAAGAGACCTCGAATTTCAAAAAAGGGAGAAAGTAGTTTTAAAAGTCTCTCAAATGAAGGGAGTGATGCGATTCGGCAAGAAAAGGAAGTTGATCCCAAGGTTTATTGGAGCATATGAGATCTTACGAAGAATGGGGAATATGGCTTATGAACTATCCCTTCCACAAGAATTAGAAGTGGTGCATCCGGTGTTCCATGTGTCAATATTACGAAAATACTTGCACGATCCAAGTCACGTCATTTGACCCTAAGAGATAGTTCTGAAAGAAGAGCTTAAATATGAAGAAACTCCGGTAGAAATACTGGATAGACAAATTAAGCGTCTTAGGAACAAAGACATTGTCTTCGTGAAAGTCCTATGGAGGAATCACTCCACAAAAGAAGCAACCTGGGAAACCGAAGACGCGATGAAAGTCAAATACCCATTCCTTTTCGCGTAAGATAATAAAGTGTGGTAAGTTGTGTTTCATGTGTGTCTATATGCATGTGTTGCGATCTTATTCACATTCGAGGATGAATGTTGTTTAAGGAGGGTAGAATGTAAAGTCCCAAATTAAAACAAATTTCAAAAAATAATAATATTGATGTGGCATTAAGGCCATGATCTGCACGTTCCCCCCCCCCCCTCATCTCCCTCAACCTCTTCTCCTTCCACCTCCCACAAGTTACACACACACAACTCACTATATATTCTGCATAGCACAAAAGAAAAACACTTAGCACAAATAATAGAAGTTCAGAAAAGTACCAAGAGCAAAAAAATCAGAAAAATAGAAAAGAAAAAATATTACTTTTATCAATCAAGTTTGACAGTTCTTTCGCGGTCACGAAGCAGAAAAAAAAGGTGAGTTCTCTCACTCATAACTCTCAGTATAATCCCTTATTTTTAAGTTACAATACATATTAGAATATGATTCGGATGTTGAAAGAATGATCATGAAAGTATTGTTAGTAGGGTATTTGATAACTAGTTTGAGTTATGAAATTATAATCTGTTTCGCTGAGTTATGTATGTTAGAATGAATATTTACAGGGTTGTACATCTATCCCTCATGATCAGATTGAGTACAAGCGGGGCTAAAACCGACATACAGTTTGAAAGTTATCGCTGTTCAAAGTTTCTGCCTCGGATCGAATGAAATCAGGAAGACAGAACGTATAATGGAATAAATGAATGTTTCGGTGAGGATTCTGAAAAGTTGTGCTGAATAAGAGTTCTATATTTATCTGTTCTCGATAGTTTGAGACTTTGGAGAGATTAATCCAATTTACGGATAGAAACTTATGACTGTTTTAAGATTTGTTTTTTTCAAAAATTATGGTGAGACAGTTTTTCATAAGGTTGTTCTTGCGTGAATTGGTACTAGTTGTACTAAGCATTTTCAGAGGAAACTTGGGATAGTGATAGATCCCCTTGTTACCTTCAACTCGGCGTAACACCTTATTTGAAGTTACGGTTCGAGAGTTATAACCCTTACAAGTAGGAAGGGCAGATTATTTAAAGAAGGCAACAAATATATAAATGCATTAGATCGGGTTACATGTACCACAATAAATATATAAATGCATTGGATCGGGTTGCACGTACCGCAATAAATAAATAATATAAATGCATTGGATTGTACCGCAATAAGTATATAATATGTTATATGGAATAAAGCAGGGGTACTTGTTAGACTAAGTATTTTCCTAGGACGAGTGGGGAGGAGATCTTGAACGTAAATATTTATTGGCTTATATAATGGAAGTGTTCTACACTGTTTTTTTTCACAACATGCTTATTATGGTTATAAGATGATTGTAATTAGAATATTGTGAGGTTACTTTGGATTGTAAGACGAGGTTCTCACTCAGCCCCGGATAGTAGGGCTGACTCTTTTAACTAACATGTTTCAGGAAAGCGCAATAAGGGGAACGTTCTGCAACAGGGCTAGCGATCGTCCCGCATAGCCCCATTTGTTCCACCACTCCATTGCTTCGGACTTGGTGACTTTCGTTCTTAAATAAGTAGGTGGAAGAAGTTAGTCTCATTAGCTCGGGGGATGGCCCATGTTAGATGGTTTCCTTTCAAATTTTGGAATTTCTATTTCCATATGTGGAATTTTCATTGAGTCTAGGTAGAAGTTATGGTTGTACGAGCATGAGCTCGCGCTCTTATTAGTTAAGTACAAGACATTTTTACTTTTATTATTATTACTACTTTCGCACTTAAATACAGGTTTAATTTGGAAAGAAGTGTTTTAAAATGGTTCGCCTGGAGGAAAGGGGAAGATTGTCCAGGTGCCATCACGCCCTAAGGGAAGACTTGAGAAAAGTTGGGGCGTGACACAAAGATAAAACTAGCCACAAGAATGAAGACCAGAGAAATAGAACCCGAATGCTTGGCGGAAATGACAAATAAAGCAAATAAAGCAATTCAAGCATGCAGCAGAATACGAAAATCAAAATGCTATAACAATAATAAAGGCTATACACGCACAACAGATTACAAAAAATCAATTACTAGCACTATAAAAAGCAAGAAGTCCACAATACAAGGGATGAATTGAAAGCAAATAACAGATTACCACAAAAATATCTATCTAAGCAGAATTGAAAGCACACAAATTGCACAAACAAGTAACATAAACTCTATATACTTAGAGCAAGAAATAGCAAAAAAGAATAGCCAAAGTATCCCAATAGAAGCACAACAAGGAATCAGAGCAATTGCTTCTTCCGATGTCTTACGCCGGTCTATCATGACCATGCTCAACTTTGAGTTTGTTATGAAAGACTTGGGGCCCTTGAGTTACTTTCTAGGATTGCTGTCACTCGTCATTCCAATGAGTTGTTCTTATCTCAACGGAAGAAAATGCAGTTGAGATCATCGAGAGGGTCGGGATGTCATCCTGTAAGTCCACTTCCATTCCAGTTGATACTAATCCCAAGCTTAGTGCCGCGGTCGGCGTACCCTACGGGGATTCGACCCGCTATCGCTGTTTTACAGGGGCCCTTCAGTATCTTACATTTACGAGACCAGATATTACATATGCTATCCAGCAAGTGTGTTTGTTCATGCATGATCCCAGAATTGAGCACATGAATGCACCCAAACGCATCATTCGGTATATTCAGGGTACACTTGACTATGGTTTGCATCTATATCCTTCCTCGACGTCCACACTTGTCTTGTATACAGATGCTGATTGGGGTGGCTGTCCCGACACCAGACGGTCTACGTCTGGTTATTATATGTTTCTTGGCAACAACTTGGTCTCTTGGTCTGCAAAGCGTCAGTCGACTCTATTCCGCTCCAGTGCCGAGGTCGAATATCGAGGGGTAGCTAATGTGGTCTCGGAATCATGTTGGTTACGTAATTTGCTTTTGGAGCTTCATTGTCCCATTCAGAAAGCAACCTTGGTTTATTGCGATAATATTAGTTCCATCTACCATTCTGGTAATTCGGTTCTGCACCAATGCACTAAACATATCGAGATGGACATTCACTTTGTCTGCGAAAAGGTTGCTCGTGGTCAGGTACGCGTATGTCATATCCCGTCGAGATATCAAATTGCAGACATCTTTACAAAGGGTCTTCCCTCGCTCCTTTTTGAAGATTTTAGGTACAGTCTCAGCGTTGGAAGACTGTCCGCTATAACTGCGGGGGTGTGTTAGAGCAAGGTATATACCCGTGATATACACTTGGTATACATGGTGTATATCACGGGTTGGCCCATCACGGTAATTAGGCAACAAATTTCATCTCGGTTGGCCCATCACGGGATCAACTATTTTGGTGTATATTGATGTAGTATTGTAGTGTAAATGTTACCTTAATTAGACTTGTACACTTACCATAATTGTATATTTAGTATCCAAGTAGAATAAGGTTTTAGGAGTAGAATAGGAATAGGATTCTCCTATTATAGAAATATGTAACTTGTATATATAGCCTTTTAATTAATGAAAATAATCAAGGAATTATTTCTTTCACTTGTCAAGTGTCAATTGATGCCGTCGACAAGAGACCTCTGGTCTTTATAATGTTGTGATTAATAATAAAGGCATGGTTAGGTAGATATTACTCACTTTAAGGGTAGTTTTGTCTTTAAATACTTCAATTCTCGTATTATTATTTCACATGCTATATATCATGCATACAAGGAATCAGTGATGCATAAATTCCCGCATAATTTAATACGAGTACTATTTAATACTCTCAATATATCATACTCTCAATATATCAAACGCTACATAAAAATTATCGAAAGTTATTTTTTCTTATATGTCCAATCACGCTTCATAAATTATTTAGAGATTAACTTTTCTTATTAATTCCGCTAAAGAAATGTATATATTTCCTAACTAGGCAAATTGATCTTCCAATGGCCACCAGCAACACATGGAGATTGTATCGTCAACTGATTAACACTAATTGGACCAAGTATTGAAGTTGTCCTGATCAAACTGCACTGTCGTCCGATATTTATTCTAAGCTGTACATATATTGTCACAGATCCATTATTACTACCTATATAAACCTTAGCCATTTGCTTTGATTTTTCAACATCATTAATCAGTACCAAAACATTCTCTATTATATTAATTTTCTACATTTAATTTCTATTGCAAGATGGATGCATCCCAGAAAGCCAGTTACCATGCAGGAGAGGCAAAAGGCCAAACTCAGGTGATTAAAATCACTCTCAAAGTTTATTAAATTATAAAAGATAAATTTTGGAGTGACATGTTATGTTGGTTACATAATTTCTGGTGAATATATATTTCAGGAGAAAGCTAGCCAGATGATGGACAAAGCTAGAGATACTGTTCAATCTGCTCAGGAATCCATGCAGGAGGTTTGTCTCTCCAACTTTTATAAGTAATCCTTTTTTTTAATTGCATATAGTGGGTTAATATTTTGTCAATTAACTTTCAGTTTATTACATCAACATCATAAAAAGTTACATATAAGTCACAAAAGATAAAAAGAACATTGAGAAGGGCTAAATTTGACGCTGGTAACACAAGTAGGTTGTCACTTTAACACCTCATCTTACATAGGGTGGCACAACTTAATAAGATTATTTTTCCTACCTACTTAAAAAGAATATGATGTATCACATGGTGAAAGATATAGGTTTTTCTGTTATCATAAAATGAGTAGATATTATGTAAGATGAGATGCTAGAGAGATTATACTTTACATCACAACTTTAATTTCGTACTTATATATCTGATTGCAGACTGGACAGCAGATGAAGGCTAAGGCACAAGGAGCTGCTGAGACCGTGAAAGATACTGTTGGAGCAAACAAGTGAATTATTCGAGAAATTCAGTCCTAGTTAATTTAATTTTCATATAATGTTGGTTATCATATATATCCAACCTGAATTTTTAGTTAATTTTTTTCTTAGTTTGTTAGTTTTCATGTTGAGATAAAGGCATTAAGTTCGTTAATGCCACTGGTCTCTTCTTTGAGTATTAGATCGAGAGAGACCATTCAATATACTATATATGTTCAACGCGGGACATGTTAATAATATGATATCATGTTAAACTATTCCTAAGAGTATTATTTTTCCATGAAAATTCTTCAATTTCTACAACTGCTAATATTTATTCATAGAAACTGCGGGATAAAACCCCTTATGAAGTTCCCCGGTAATCTGAGACGATAAAAACTCATTAGCCGCTAAAAATAAAACCAATCAGATTTAACTAGAGCTTAAGTTATATATACGTATAATTAGGGAAAGTTGAATGATTTTTTGTTACAAAAAATAGTATAGTGATTTTTTGAGATATTTTGGAAAAGTTGATTTATTTTTATGTTAAAAAAATTAATTTTATTATTTTTTGTGTAATAAAATGAAGGGATAATTTGATAGATCTCCCTCTTGGCTTCATAATTCACCTCCTTGTGGTTTATGATATTATGCTTACTTCTCTTAGTAATTTTTTGTGTAACAATTCTTTAATTGATTTATTAGTAATATAAAAAAATTATGACCTGACTAATTTTCCCTTGTCATGCTCTTTCATTTGATTAATTTTGCAACTTTGTTTTTCTTCTAGAAATTTGGAACAAAAATCGAAATCCATAGGCTATCTCTTCTCCAATAACACTTGAAGATACGATTTCCTACAATCCGTTGGAAAATCACTTTCATTTCTCTTTAAGTTTTATTTAAGACTTACGTCCTACAATTTGTTATTGTAAACTTAATTCTCAAACAAGCGTAGGTGAAATTAGGTTTGAGCTCAACAAGCGTAAATATATCTCAAGGCAGTAACACTTGCAGTAGTAATAAATCACCAATACATAGGATCAAGGATAAACAGAAAGATAGTATGAAACAAAAAGATAATACACTCACTCATTTCCTGTTTCTATTCCAAAACATAAAGAGCCACAACTATTTCAGAGTCAATTGTAAACACACAAAACCACAAACACATAGTAGAAATTAAAAAAAGAAAAGAAAAGAAACAAGAACTCTTAAGAGCTTTTTTTTTCCATCCAATGTTCAGTGTCCGGCACCAGCACAGGACCAGACTAATCTGTATTCGCGCCGCGTAGGCGCTCCCTACAAATGATTTTTCCTACCCACGGCTCGAAGCCGAGACCTCTAGTTAACGGAGAAGCAACCTCATTCACTACACTACATCGTTTGGTGGTAGAATTCATTGGAGATGCACAAACTGTTTCAATATTCTCTTGATCTGGCCGGTATTGTGTAATTGTGTTGAACCAAAGAAATTAAATTCTTTTATTCAGTGACGGAATTAGGAATTCAAAAAGGAAAGTTCTTATACCAACGTGATTCAACTATTTATATATAGAAAAATATAAGTATAATTTTTCAACGAAGGGACCTGCACCTCTTTGCCTCTGCCCGTGCTTTTGTCTTGGGCTCAATAAGTGGATTACATGCCCTTCTATTAAACTAAGCTAACGGTGATAGTTTAGCTTGCTGAAAAAAAGAAAGGTCCGTTTTTCATATTTGAGTTTATTTTCGTTTATTGCGATATGTTTCTTTTCTTAATTTTGCCTATTCTTTTTCCTTACAAAAAATATAATAAAAGCAGTTGTTTTATAGTTTTGCAAGACTACAAATAAATTAAGGTGCCAATCATCAAGAAAATAGAATAAAGTGCAAATTGAAAAAGAAAGACACATTAGGGATACAAAATGCATAGCACCCAAAATTATTCAAACAAAAAAGTATAAGAATATCTAGAAAGGGCAATTAGGCCTCATTTGTTTGCACTTATTGGAGGTCTGAATCTGAATGATTCAGACTTTATGTCATTAAGTACATTTATTTACATTAGGATAAAAGAACTTATTTGATCTGAATAGATCTTAATCATTAAGATCTTGAACAAAGTTTTATTAAGAGGTATTTTTATATGAATAATTTTTACCGCCATTTTATCCACAACCACAATCCCCACCCTCACCCAACCACCACCCACCACCCACCCACCTCCACCCCACACACTCTCCACCCCTTACTCCATTATGATTAACCACCTCTACCATCACAATCACTTCCACCCCTCTCAACCTCCCTCCAAACCCCACCCCTAACCCCACCACCCACCCTACCACCACTAACCATCTATGTCATCACAATCACCACCACCCACACACCTACCTACTCTTACCCACCATCCACCAACTTTTCACCCCCCACCCCACCTTCACTAATAAGCTCTTCCATCAGAACCATCATCAGTATTATCAACCACCACCAACTATCACATCTGCCATCACAATCATCACTGGCAACCATTACTGTCAGTCGCTACCACACCTACCACCTTCATCATTATAATCATATCAACAACCATTGTTGCTGTCACCACCCCTACCCTACCAACAACCTTAGCCCTCCAACCCCACCACTACATACCCACCTCCGCCTCACCCACCACCACTAACCACTCCACCATCACTCCTACCACCATCATCACTAAAACATCTCCACCATCACTAGCGCACATAAATATTTCATTTGTTTATCAAATAATATTTTATTTTCGTAGATTTTATTTTAATAATAATTACTTTTTTATTTGAATGGTATATTTATTACGTTCAAATAAATATATTATGCGCATTCAGATGTTGTAAAACAAAAGTCTTAATGTTCAGTGTTCAGATCTAAAGACAACGTCTTAATCATTCATATGTGCATTCAGATTCAGACGTCTTAATCTTAATGAAAACAAATGAGACCTTAGTTTAATCATAATTTTTTAAGTTAATAATAAATAAGTTAAGACAATTATTACAACCAAAAAAATAGAGGCAAACGTAATATTATAAATTACAAAGAAATGAGTGTTATGAAGCCAAATTTGAGGGAAAATCTTTAAAATTATCTCTAAAATGGAAGTTAAGCGACTATTAGTGAGGCACTACAAGAGAACAAGCATTTAGCTGAGGATATAGATCCTAGCTAAAGTGGAAAAATCCCTAACTAACTTCAATTTAACTACGAAAATTATCCTAGCAAACTTCCACTGCTAATACACTCATTTTTTTGGATGTATCTCTTAATAAAGGGTATTCAAATACTGATAATCCATTATATGACATGATTGTTGGAAATTTCTCTTTGGCGGGGAGGTGCGTCCACCCATATTTAATGAATTAAACACTAGGGTTCCGCATGTTGGAGGCTTTGTCTCTTCACACGTGCATAATCTACTAAGTGAGTAGATGACCGTAGGGCCAAGAATCGTCAAATTTCGTTGAGAAATGAAAGAGATATTGGTCCACGAATTACGGTGTTTGAGGCATGGAAATGTGGTGTGGGACAAATCTACCACATCGGTGGGAAAAGGAAGAATTGTTCTCTTTATAAGTCTCAAAATTGGCTAAGGGTTTGGGACCCCAAGGGGTAACCCATATGTTTGAAGGAGGGAAGACCTAGATGTGCTTGGGTTCAAGGCCAAGCCCACACGCTCACCGCCGCCCGCCCGTCCGGTCCAGGCTCGGGACACGAGCTTCTTCTAATAAACCCCCAAATTGTTTAATAGATACAGTTTGGTCCCTGGAGTTTCTGGAGGGAACGACGGAAGGCAGAAAGTTTCAAAGTAATCCGCTTCATTAGAAGAGGCCGATTTGGCTAAAAAGATGGCTACCGGAGCAAATTCTGTCATGATGATGGCTACGTCCGATGACCGACACTCGTTCTCGGATAATTCTAGCCAAAATCATAACAACGGTGGCAGCAAAAAGGGTCAAAATAGGAAATATGGTGGCAAGAATCGCGACGGTGGCAGTGGCGGTGGTTGTGGCGATGACAACAGTGGCGGACGCGGTGGTAGTGGACCAGCTGGGCCGCAGCCTTGGCCCAATGCACAGTGGCCGTGGGGATGGGACAGTGGCCCACGCCACCATTTCCTTATTTTCCCCCAAATTGGGGCAGACCCAACTACACAGAGCAGCAGCCAGCTGCCCAGCAGAATCAGACTCGGCCCTGGTAGTAGGCTGTCCTGCAGGCCTTCGCTGTTGTGGGCCCATTTTTTTGTCCGACACCTACGGATATTGAGGCCGTGATGCATACACTTGGATTAAATTCGCCAGATGCAAATTGATTTATGGATACCGGAGTCATTTCTCATATAACGTCTGCGCAAGGTAATCTCTTGTCTTATTTCAATTTGAGCAATAATCGTGGCATCATTGTTGGTAATAGCAATTCAATTCCAATTCGTGGTTATGGTCACATAAATTTGTCCCCCCCATCCACCTCTAGTCCTAAAAAATATCCATCATGCCCCTCACTTAATTAAAAATTTGGTGTCTGTCCGAAAATTCACAATTGATAATTGAGCCTCTGTTAACTTTGACCCTTTTGGTTTTTCTATGAAGGATTTCACGACGGGGATACCTCTAATGATATGTAATAGTCGGGGAGAACTTTATTCAATCACCACCACCACCATTTCCACGGGTCAAGCCACTCTATCAACTTTTCCCGCTCTTGCTCCTTCTTTGTGGCATGCACGTTTGGGTCATCCGGGGTCGTCTATTATTTTTTCTCTTAAAAATAATAATTTTATTGATTGTAAAAGTACGCGTAGTGCTCATATTTTTCCCTCGGTGAAGAAGCGGCCAAGACCTACCACTCCGACAGAAGTTAGGAGTTTCTTGGGTTTGGTTGGGTATTATAAAATATTTGTAGAAGGTTTCTCTAGTCTTGTTGCTCCCTTGACCCGATTGACTCAGAAATTGGTTAAGTACCAGTGGTCAGAAGCATGTGAAACAAGTTTTCAGAAACTGAAGGAGTTGTTGACTACTGCACCTGTTCTAACCTTACTATCAGGACAAGAAGGGTTCACGGTCTATTGTGATGCTTCTAAGGTTGGGTTAGGATGTGTCTTGATGCAGTTTGGAAAAGTGATTGCGTATGCATCTCGAAAATTGAAGATACATAGAAGAATTATTCAACTCATGACTTGAAATTAGCCGCGGTAGTGTTCGCCTTACGAATATGGAGACACTATTTGTATGGGATGCATGTAGATATATTTACAGATCATAAGAGTTTACAATACATAACCACACAAAATGATCTGAATCTCTGACAAAAGAGATGGTTAAAGGTTCTTAAGGATTATGACCTTAGCATTTTTTACCATTTTGTAAAAGCTAACGTGGTGGCCGACACACTCAGTAGGATATCAATGAGCAGCTTGGCCCACTTGACAATACAAATGAGAGGTATTATAAGTGAGGTACAAAATTTGGGAAACCTCGGTGTAGGTTTAACTGAGGTCGGTGAAGGCAGGGTGGCGGTGCATGATACCTCTCAGTCTGCCTTAACTTCGGAAATAAAAGAAAGTCAGTTTGAGGAGACGAAGTTTGTTAGGTTTCGGGAGAGAATTCAATAGGGAAAACTTTCACAATTTACATTAGGAGAAAATAACGGCACCCTTCGGTATAAGAGTAGGTTATGTGTTCCTAAGATAAGGGATCTAAGAAGGAAGATCTTAGATGAGGGACACAACACAAGGTATTCCATTCATCCATGATCAACAAAAATGTATCAAGATCTCAAGGCAAATTACTGGTGGGACGGCATGAAGAGGGATGTTGCGAGTTTGTCGGAAGATATCTTACGTGTCGAGGTAAAAATCTTAACGTCAAAAATCCGACGGGCTACTTCGGGACATTGGTATCCCCATATGGAAATGGGAGGCGATTTATATAGATTTTATGACTGGTTTACCAAAAACTCGAGAAGGATATGATTATATCTGGGTGATTGTAGATCGGCTTACAAAGTCAGCCCATTTCCTACTGGTCAAGACTACATATCGAGCGTCGCAGTATTTATTTAAAGGAAATAGTGAGGTTACACGGGATTCCATTACAAATTATTTCGGATAGGGGTTCCCATTTCACCTCATACTTTTGGCAAAGTTTCTAGCAGGTCCTCAGGATGAAGGTCAAGTTGAGTACGACTTTCCATCCGCAAACCGACGGACAAACTGAATGAACAATTCAAACATTAGAGGACATATTGAGGTGTTGCGTGATGAACTTTCGGGGAAACTGGTTGGACCACCTATGTCTAATTGAGTTCGCCTACAACAACAGTTTCCATTCTAGTATACATATGGCTCCGTTCGATGCCTTGTATGGTAAAAAATGTAGATCTCCACTGGGATGGTTCGAGGTGCGTGAGACGCAACTGTTCAGACCGGAAGCCATTCAAGAAACAAACGACAAAGTGCAAATAATTCAGGAGTGAACCAAAATAGCTCATAGCCGCCATAAGTCTTATGCGGACTATCGCAAAAGAGACCTCGAATTTCAAAAAAGGGAGAAAGTAGTTTTAAAAGTCTCTCAAATGAAGGGAGTGATGCGATTCGGCAAGAAAAGGAAGTTGATCCCAAGGTTTATTGGAGCATATGAGATCTTACGAAGAATGGGGAATATGGCTTATGAACTATCCCTTCCACAAGAATTAGAAGTGGTGCATCCGGTGTTCCATGTGTCAATATTACGAAAATACTTGCACGATCCAAGTCACGTCATTTGACCCTAAGAGATAGTTCTGAAAGAAGAGCTTAAATATGAAGAAACTCCGGTAGAAATACTGGATAGACAAATTAAGCGTCTTAGGAACAAAGACATTGTCTTCGTGAAAGTCCTATGGAGGAATCACTCCACAAAAGAAGCAACCTGGGAAACCGAAGACGCGATGAAAGTCAAATACCCATTCCTTTTCGCGTAAGATAATAAAGTGTGGTAAGTTGTGTTTCATGTGTGTCTATATGCATGTGTTGCGATCTTATTCACATTCGAGGATGAATGTTGTTTAAGGAGGGTAGAATGTAAAGTCCCAAATTAAAACAAATTTCAAAAAATAATAATATTGATGTGGCATTAAGGCCATGATCTGCACGTTCCCCCCCCCCCCCCTCATCTCCCTCAACCTCTTCTCCTTCCACCTCCCACAAGTTACACACACACAACTCACTATATATTCTGCATAGCACAAAAGAAAAACACTTAGCACAAATAATAGAAGTTCAGAAAAGTACCAAGAGCAAAAAAATCAGAAAAATAGAAAAGAACAAATATTACTTTTATCAATCAAGTTTGACAGTTCTTTCGCGGTCACGAAGCAGAAAAAAAAGGTGAGTTCTCTCACTCATAACTCTCAGTATAATCCCTTATTTTTAAGTTACAATACATATTAGAATATGATTCGGATGTTGAAAGAATGATCATGAAAGTATTGTTAGTAGGGTATTTGATAACTAGTTTGAGTTATGAAATTATAATCTGTTTCGCTGAGTTATGTATGTTAGAATGAATATTTACAGGGTTGTACATCTATCCCTCATGATCAGATTGAGTACAAGCGGGGCTAAAACCGACATACAGTTTGAAAGTTATCGCTGTTCAAAGTTTCTGCCTCGGATCGAATGAAATCAGGAAGACAGAACGTATAATGGAATAAATGAATGTTTCGGTGAGGATTCTGAAAAGTTGTGCTGAATAAGAGTTCTATATTTATCTGTTCTCGATAGTTTGAGACTTTGGAGAGATTAATCCAATTTACGGATAGAAACTTATGACTGTTTTAAGATTTGTTTTTTTCAAAAATTATGGTGAGACAGTTTTTCATAAGGTTGTTCTTGCGTGAATTGGTACTAGTTGTACTAAGCATTTTCAGAGGAAACTTGGGATAGTGATAGATCCCCTTGTTACCTTCAACTCGGCGTAACACCTTATTTGAAGTTACGGTTCGAGAGTTATAACCCTTACAAGTAGGAAGGGCAGATTATTTAAAGAAGGCAACAAATATATAAATGCATTAGATCGGGTTACATGTACCACAATAAATATATAAATGCATTGGATCGGGTTGCACGTACCGCAATAAATAAATAATATAAATGCATTGGATTGTACCGCAATAAGTATATAATATGTTATATGGAATAAAGCAGGGGTACTTGTTAGACTAAGTATTTTCCTAGGACGAGTGGGGAGGAGATCTTGAACGTAAATATTTATTGGCTTATATAATGGAAGTGTTCTACACTGTTTTTTTTCACAACATGCTTATTATGGTTATAAGATTATTGTAATTAGAATATTGTGAGGTTACTTTGGATTGTAAGACGAGGTTCTCACTCAGCCCCGGATAGTAGGGCTGACTCTTTTAACTAACATGTTTCAGGAAAGCGCAATAAGGGGAACGTTCTGCAACAGGGCTAGCGATCGTCCCGCAGTCCCATTTGTTCCACCACTCCATTGCTTCGGACTTGGTGACTTTCGTTCTTAAATAAGTAGGTGGAAGAAGTTAGTCTCATTAGCTCGGGGGATGGCCCATGTTAGATGGTTTCCTTTCAAATTTTGGAATTTCTATTTCCATATGTGGAATTTTCATTGAGTCTAGGTAGAAGTTATGGTTGTACGAGCATGAGCTCGCGCTCTTATTAGTTAAGTACAAGACATTTTTACTTTTATTATTATTACTACTTTCGCACTTAAATACAGGTTTAATTTGGAAAGAAGTGTTTTAAAATGGTTCGCCTGGAGGAAAGGGGAAGATTGTCCAGGTGCCATCACGCCCTAAGGGAAGACTTGAGAAAAGTCGGGGCGTGACACAAAGATAAAACTAGCCACAAGAATGAAGACCAGAGAAATAGAACCCGAATGCTTGGCGGAAATGACAAATAAAGCAAATAAAGCAATTCAAGCATGCAGCAGAATACGAAAATCAAAATGCTATAACAATAATAAAGGCTATACACGCACAACAGATTACAAAAAATCAATTACTAGCACTATAAAAAGCAAGAAGTCCACAATACAAGGGATGAATTGAAAGCAAATAACAGATTACCACAAAAATATCTATCTAAGCAGAATTGAAAGCACACAAATTGCACAAACAAGTAACATAAACTCTATATACTTAGAGCAAGAAATAGCAAAAAAGAATAGCCAAAGTATCCCAATAGAAGCACAACAAGGAATCAGAGCAATTGCTTCTTCCGATGTCTTACGCCAGTCTATCATGACCATGCTCAACTTTGAGTTTGTTATGAAAGACTTGGGGCCCTTGAGTTACTTTCTAGGATTGCTGTCACTCGTCATTCCAATGAGTTGTTCTTATCTCAACGGAAGAAAATGCAGTTGAGATCATCGAGAGGGCTGGGATGTCATCCTGTAAGTCCACTTCCATTCCAGTTGATACTAATCCCAAGCTTAGTGCCGCGGTCGGCGTACCCTACGGGGATTCGACCCGCTATCGCTGTTTTACAGGGGCCCTTCAGTATCTTACATTTACGAGACCAGATATTACATATGCTATCCAGCAAGTGTGTTTGTTCATGCATGATCCCAGAATTGAGCACATGAATGCACCCAAACGCATCATTCGGTATATTCAGGGTACACTTGACTATGGTTTGCATCTATATCCTTCCTCGACGTCCACACTTGTCTTGTATACAGATGCTGATTGGGGTGGCTGTCCCGACACCAGACGGTCTACGTCTGGTTATTATATGTTTCTTGGCAACAACTTGGTCTCTTGGTCTGCAAAGCGTCAGTCGACTCTATTCCGCTCCAGTGCCGAGGTCGAATATCGAGGGGTAGCTAATGTGGTCTCGGAATCATGTTGGTTACGTAATTTGCTTTTGGAGCTTCATTGTCCCATTCAGAAAGCAACCTTGGTTTATTGCGATAATATTAGTTCCATCTACCATTCTGGTAATTCGGTTCTGCACCAATGCACTAAACATATCGAGATGGACATTCACTTTGTCTGCGAAAAGGTTGCTCGTGGTCAGGTACGCGTATGTCATATCCCGTCGAGATATCAAATTGCAGACATCTTTACAAAGGGTCTTCCCTCGCTCCTTTTTGAAGATTTTAGGTACAGTCTCAGCGTTGGAAGACTGTCCGCTATAACTGCGGGGGTGTGTTAGAGCAAGGTATATACCCGTGATATACACTTGGTATACATGGTGTATATCACGGGTTGGCCCATCACGGTAATTAGGCAGCCAGCCCATCTCAGGTTGGCCCATCACGGGATCAACTATTTTGGTGTATATTGATGTAGTATTGTAGTGTAAATGTTACCTTAATTAGACTTGTACACTTACCATAATTGTATATTTAGTATCCAAGTAGAATAAGGTTTTAGGAGTAGAATAGGAATAGGATTCTCCTATTATAGAAATATGTAACTTGTATATATAGCCTTTTAATTAATGAAAATAATCAAGGAATTATTTCTTTCACTTGTCAAGTGTCAATTGATGCCGTCGACAAGAGACCTCTGGTCTTTATAATGTTGTGATTAATAATAAAGGCATGGTTAGGTAGATATTACTCACTTTAAGGGTAGTTTTGTCTTTAAATACTTCAATTCTCGTATTATTATTTCACATGCTATATATCATGCATACAAGGAATCAAAGTGATGCATAAATTCCCGCATAATAATTTAATACGAGTACTATTTAATACTCTCAATATATCATACTCTCAATATATCAAACGCTACATAAAAATTATCGAAAGTTATTTTTTCTTATATGTCCAATCACGCTTCATAAATTATTTAGAGATTAACTTTTCTTATTAATTCCGCTAAAGAAATGTATATATTTCCTAACTAGGCAAATTGATCTTCCAATGGCCACCAGCAACACATGGAGATTGTATCGTCAACTGATTAACACTAATTGGACCAAGTATTGAAGTTGTCCTGATCAAACTGCACTGTCGTCCGATATTTATTCTAAGCTGTACATATATTGTCACAGATCCATTATTACTACCTATATAAACCTTAGCCATTTGCTTTGATTTTTCAACATCATTAATCAGTACCAAAACATTCTCTATTATATTAATTTTCTACATTTAATTTCTATTGCAAGATGGATGCATCCCAGAAAGCCAGTTACCATGCAGGAGAGGCAAAAGGCCAAACTCAGGTGATTAAAATCACTCTCAAAGTTTATTAAATTATAAAAGATAAATTTTGGAGTGACATGTTATGTTGGTTACATAATTTCTGGTGAATATATATTTCAGGAGAAAGCTAGCCAGACGATGGACAAAGCTAGAGATACTGTTCAATCTGCTCAGGAATCCATGCAGGAGGTTTGTCTCTCCAACTTTTATAAGTAATCCTTTTTTTTTAATTGCATATAGTGGGTTAATATTTTGTCAATTAACTTTCAGTTTATTACATCAACATCATAAAAAGTTACATATAAGTCACAAAAGATAAAAAGAACATTGAGAAGGGCTAAATTTGACGCTGGTAACACAAGTAGGTTGTCACTTTAACACCTCATCTTACATAGGGTGGCACAACTTAATAAGATTATTTTTCCTACCTACTTAAAAAGAATATGATGTATCACATGGTGAAAGATATAGGTTTTTCTGTTATCATAAAATGAGTAGATATTATGTAAGATGAGATGCTAGAGAGATTATACTTTACATCACAACTTTAATTTCGTACTTATATATCTGATTGCAGACTGGACAGCAGATGAAGGCTAAGGCACAAGGAGTGCTTTGAGAGACCGTGAAAGATACTGTTGGAGCAAACAAGTGAATTATTCGAGAAATTCAGTCCTAGTTAATTTAATTTTCATATAATGTTGGTTATCATATATATCCAACCTGAATTTTTAGTTAATTTTTTTCTTAGTTTGTTAGTTTTCATGTTGAGATAAAGGCATTAAGTTCGTTAATGCCACTGGTCTCTTCTTTGAGTATTAGATCGAGAGAGACCATTCAATATACTATATATGTTCAACGCGGGACATGTTAATAATATGATATCATGTTAAACTATTCCTAAGAGTATTATTTTTCCATGAAAATTCTTCAATTTCTACAACTGCTAATATTTATTCATAGAAACTGCGGGATAAAACCCCTTATGAAGTTCCCCGGTAATCTGAGACGATAAAAACTCATTAGCCGCTAAAAATAAAACCAATCAGATTTAACTAGAGCTTAAGTTATATATACGTATAATTAGGGAAAGTTGAATGATTTTTTGTTACAAAAAATAGTATAGTGATTTTTTGAGATATTTTGGAAAAGTTGATTTATTTTTATGTTAAAAAAATTAATTTTATTATTTTTTGTGTAATAAAATGAAGGGATAATTTGATAGATCTCCCTCTTGGCTTCATAATTCACCTCCTTGTGGTTTATGATATTATGCTTACTTCTCTTAGTAATTTTTTGTGTAACAATTCTTTAATTGATTTATTAGTAATATAAAAAAATTATGACCTGACTAATTTTCCCTTGTCATGCTCTTTCATTTGATTAATTTTGCAACTTTGTTTTTCTTCTAGAAATTTGGAACAAAAATCGAAATCCATAGGCTATCTCTTCTCCAATAACACTTGAAGATACGATTTCCTACAATCCGTTGGAAAATCACTTTCATTTCTCTTTAAGTTTTATTTAAGACTTACGTCCTACAATTTGTTATTGTAAACTTAATTCTCAAACAAGCGTAGGTGAAATTAGGTTTGAGCTCAACAAGCGTAAATATATCTTAAGGCAGTAACACTTGCAGTAGTAATAAATCACCAATACATAGGATCAAGGATAAACAGAAAGATAGTAAAGTTCTTATACCAAAGTGATTCAACTATTTATATATAGAAAAATATAAGTATAATTTTTCAACGAAGGACCTGCACCTCTTTGCCTCCGCCCCTGCTTTTGTCTTGGGCTCAATAAGTGGATACATGCCCTTCTATTAAACTAAGCTAACGGTGATAGTTTAGCTTGCTGGGAAAAAAAAGAAAGGTCCTTTTTTCATATTTGAGTTTATTTTCGTTTATTGCGATATGTTTCTTTTCTTAATTTTGCCTATTCTTTTTCCTTACAAAAAATATAATAAAAGCAGTTGTTTTATAGTTTTGCAAGACTACAAATAAATTAAGGTGCCAATCATCAAGAAAATAGAATAAAGTGCAAATTGAAAAAGAAAGACACATTAGGGGTACAAAATGCATAGCACCCAAAATTATTCAAACAAAAAAGTATAAGAATATCTAGAAAGGGCAATTAGGCCTCATTTGTTTGCACTTATTGGATGTCTAAATTTGAATGGTTAAGACTTTATGTCATTAAGTACATTTATTTACATTAAGATAAAAGAACTTATTTGTTCTGAATAGATCTTAATAATTAAGATCTTGAACAAAGTCTTATTAAGAGGTATTTTTATATGAATAATTTTTACCCCCACTTTATACACAACCACAATCCCCACCACCACCCACCACACACCCACCTCCACCCCACACACTCTCCACCCCTTACTCCATTATGATTAACCACCTCTACCATCACAATCATCACAATCACTTCCACCCCTCTCAACCTCCCTCCAAACCCCACCCCTAACCCCACCACCCACCCTACCACCACTAACCATCTATGCCATCACAATCACCACCTCCCACACACCTACCTACTCTTACCCACCACCCACACACCTACCTACTCTTACCCACCACCCACACACCTACCTACTCTTACCTACCACCCACACACCTACCTACTCTTACCCACCATCTACCCACTGTTCACCCTCCACCCCACCTTCACTAATAAGCTCTTCCATCACAACCATCACCACTATTATCAACCACCACCAACTATCACCTCTGCTATCACAATCATCACTGGCAACCATTACTGTCAGTCGCTACCACACCTACCACCTTCATCATTATAATCATATCAACAACCATTGCTGTCTTCACCACCCCTACCCTACCAACACCACCCTAGCCCTCCAACCCCACCACTACATACCCACCTCCGCCTCACCCACAACCACTAACCACTCCACCATCACTCCTACCACCATCATCACTACAAAACATCTCCACCATCACTAGCGCACATAAATATTTCATTTGTTTATCAAATAATATTTTATTTTCGTAGATTTTATTTTAATAATAATTACTTTTTTATTTGAATGGTATATTTATTACGTTCAAATAAATATATTATGTGCATTCAGATGTTGTAAAACAAAAGTCTTAATGTTCGGTGTTCAGATCTAAAGACAACGTCTTAATCATTCATATGTGCATTCAGATTCAGACGTCTTAATCTTAATGAAAACAAATGAGACCTTAGTCTAATCATAATTTTTTAAGTTAATAATAAATAAGTTAAGACAATTATTACAACCAAAAAAATAGAGGCAAATGTAATATTATAAATTACAAAGAAATGAGTGTTATGAAGCCAAATCTGAGGGAAAATCTTTGAAATTATCTCTAAAATGGAAGTTAAGCGACTAATAGTGAGGCACTACAAGAGAACAAGCATTTAGCTGAGGATATAGATCCTAGCTAAAGTGGAAAAATCCCTAACTAACGTCAATTTAACTACGAAAATTATCCTAGCAAACTTCCACTGCTAATACACTCATTTTTTGGATGTATCTCTTAATATAGGATATTCAAATACTGATAATCCATTATATGACATGATCACCTTCAAAATTCTTGTCCATTCGATCATACTCTTTCGCACATCCATGTAAATACTTTGAACAAAATATTACTTTTTCAACAATGTATCTGTTTGAAATATATCCTTCTGGTTGATTTCTATTACGAACATAACATTTCATTTTGCGTAAGAACCTACATGATATAACATGCAGTTAAATTGCTTAGCATGATAAATTAACAAGCCACATACATTTAAATTTAAATTTAAATTATAAAATTAAAAACATACCGCTTCATTGAGTATATCCACCTATTTTATATTGGTCCATCAAGCTTAGACTCACTTGAAAGATGAATGACCAAGTGTTGTTTGAACCATCTTTTTTAGTTGACTCTACTGATTTTTATTGATGTGGTTTATCCTTTTTTTAAAATTCTTATGCATCATTCTACTAATTGAGTTGCGTTGCTCATAATTATTTTTCTTTATAAAAAATTATAGTCTGCCTGCTTCAGAAGTGCATTTCATGAATCCAGTCCTAAATGATCATTCTCCTGGAATAATCAGGTGGGAAGGGACATACAGACTCAGTACATGTTTAGATATTTTAATATGTGGAAGTTGGATCCTGAACTTCTGCAAACAGTAAGAGAAGGGTGAAAAACAGGTAAGAGAGGCACAAAGATGTATGAGCTAGTGGGCAAAATGAACAAGCTTAAAGGGCTACTTAGAATCAGTGGAGTGGAGGATAAAGCTGAGCAATGAATGCTTAAATTAACTGAGTGTCAAACCAGGTTGCAGGGTTCTCCTATAGATGGTGCTTTAATAAAGGAGGAAACGAAAATAGAAAAAGAATGCTTGAGATGGAATAAGGCTAAAGATATGTTCTTAAGGCAGAAGGTGATCAACATACTAAGTTCTTCCACGCCATTTTAAAGTCAAGGAGGAATGCCAATAGAGTGTTTTGTTGGAAATTTGCCTTTGGCGGGGAGATGCGTCCACCCATCTTTGATGAATTAAACACTAGTGTTCCGCATGTTGGAGACTTTGTCTCTTCGCAGATGCATGATCTACGAAGTGAGTAGATGACCGTAGGACCAAGAATCGTCAAATTTCGTTGAGAAATGAAAGAGATATTGGTCCACGAAGTAAGGTGTTTGAGGCATGGAAATATGGTGTGGGACAAATCTACCACATCGGTGGAAATTGGAAGAATTGCTCTCTATATAAGTCTCTAATTGGTAAAGGGTTTGGGACCCCAAGGGGTATCCCATGTGTTTAAAGGAGGGAGGACCTAGATGTGCTTGGGTTCAAGGCTAAGCTCACACGCGTGCCGCCACCGCCCGTCCGGTCCGGTCGTGGGCTGTGGGGACTTTCTGATATTATCTTTTTGGACTAGAAAACTTTGCCAGATGTACAGTTTGGTCCATGAAGTTTCAATATTTACAATTTGGTCCCCAGAGTTTCTGGAAAGGTGACGGAAGGCAGAAAACTTTCTGCCTTCCGTTGGAACTGTTTTTTGAGGCATTAATCAGCCATTACTTGGCTGATTAACTCCTCCATTATCAGTCATTCTTCATTGGCCATGAACAGCCGATTAACCACTTATTAATCTGCATCCTAATGGCCATTAACAGCCCTCACTAATGGCTATTTAGAGCCTTGTTTGTGGCTGTTGGGCTGCCCTCCTCCATGCTATATATTGGTGCCTCTTTTGGCTCAATAATGAGAGAGAATACACACGAAAATAGCAGCACATTTCAGTCACAAAAGAGCACGAAACAGTGGCCAAAATCTGTACAAACAGTGGCGAAAATCAGTGCAAAACTGTGACGAAAAACAGTGAGTTAATACACTCATATACACAACAGAGACACACTATATACACAGAGACAAAAGAGAAGAAAACAGAAACTCTTCCTTCCTTTTCCATATCTTCAGCAAGTCGATTCATATTTGTTTTATTCGTCAGGCTCAACCTATTGGCTTTGTAGCGTTGAGATTAAAGTGTTGTTTTATCTTGGGAGACTATTGCCCGCTAACGTAAAAGCACATATACGGGGCAATCTTGTCTTAAGGACAGAGGGAAATCAGTCGACTCAACACACAACGTTGTAACCATCCAGATTTAGTTGTTTCTTGATTTCAGGTTATCAAGATTCAAGACACAACAAGCTTGCGACAGTTTTGAAGATTGGCCTATTTGTTCAACAAGATTCAATTTCTGAATATTGAATATTTGTTTATCCTTTCGAATACTTGTAATAGTTATTTACTTCCCGTACTGCTTTATAAAGTACAATAGAGCACCAATAATTTAAGACAAGATTGTATTGTATTACTATTAGTGTTCGAAAGATGTCGGTCAAAAGTTGTGTGACCAAATCTGGATATGGCTGTGGTTTTCTACTTGAAGACAATGATGATGATATTGTTACAGTTCAACATGTTCTGGTGTCACCGCTCGCAAGAGTGGTGGCAACAAACGCTCACGAGAGGCTGAGGATGTCAACTGGGACAAGAGGAGAAGGCTGAAGATGTGATTCTATCTTGCAGCAGAAGGCCTATATCTGTCCCAGACAAATAATCCGAATTAAGGTAAGGAGGAAATGGACACTCAGTCCGATGAAGTGACTGAAGTGGGCCAGAATCCGAAATTGGGATAAGTTATTTTCTTCTTTGTCAAGAATAAAGATTAAAAGATGTCTGATTAAAAATGGCTTAAAGTAAGGAGGAATATGAAAATATTTTCCAAAATAATTTATATTCCTTGCGCTTTAAAAATAAGAAGTTTAATCTCTTCTTCTTTCCCGTTTAAAGATTGAATTTTGTAAACGACTTAAAAAGATCTGTTCTTTTAAGTGTAATGATTAAAAGTGTGTAAAGTATGTTCGCAAAATCACCTTACCAAATTCCGTCAAAGGAATAGCGAAAGAAGCACCGCTTCTCTAGAACTTAGTCACACCTACTTGGGTGATTTGAAGTTTATAAAAAATAGAGGGGGGAGACAAGTACTTTGTGACCTTCATTGATGATGGTACAAACGTATGGAATCCTTTGTTTGTTGAAAAGCAAAGATGAAGTTGTTGAAGCGAATAAACGCTACAAAGCAGAAGTTGAAAATCAACTAAGCCTATGGATTGAGGAATTCGTAGTGATAGAGGGGGAGAATGTGAAGCATCGTTCATCAAACGACTGCTCATTACTCACCTCAGTCTAACGGTGTTAGCCAAGCGCAAAACCGTATGACCAAATTATGTGGGGCATGACGATCCTTACCACTAATGCGATTCTCAATAGAACTCCGCATAAGGATAAGGGTAACCCTCAGTGTGAGACATTGAAAGGATCTCACATACAAATGTTGTGATGTGGGGTGGTTTCATACCTAAGACTGTTGATTGCATAACCACTGGATCTGCAAATAACAGTAGTGCTTATCGCCTCTTGGCGTCAAAGAATGTTGAATTCTTTGAAGATAGCTTTCCTTGAAAAAGGAAAAAGGAGTAATTGCTCAAGGTTAACAAGAACCCGCGAGGGCCTGACTGTCCGGAACTAGACGTTCCGTATCTATAGGACTCGAAAGTTACTGTCTATCCGGAACTTAATATTCCAGATCTGCAGAACTCAGGGATTCTAGATGTTGAACCGAGACGGAGCAAAGAAGGGGACAAAGATTTGTTCCAGTCCTTCTAGCTTGTATGGTTGAGAACGAACCATGGACAATTGACAAATAATTGTCATCTCCAGAAGCGCTTCTTTGGAAAGAAGCTACAAAGAGAGAAATAGATTCCATCATATAGAACCATACTTGCGTAATGGTTGATCTTCCTCCGGGAAAAGAACCTTTGGGTTGTGAAAATGGATACTCAAATGTGAGTACAAAGTAGATGGATCTACTGACAAGTATAAAGCCTCGGTTACTTGTACAAGTGCTCCCCTACGAGTAGCTTAACATCCTGGGCCATTGCAGTCTTGCGTGGCATGGATGTTGAGTTAGCCTTCCCAACCGGAGAGTTGGAAGAAGAGGATCAGAGTTGGTTTGCTGAACTGTTGGGCTTCTTCCTGGACTTTCATTTCGGTCCCTGAAATGTTTACATTTTGGTCCTGAAAGTTTCAGATAAAACAGACACAATGAATCTGACCACAGAAACATTGACTCTGAAGTTAGAAAGCCAACAGTTGGAGAATCAACAGTCTGAAAGTAAAATTCATATTGAAACAAAGTCTCGATATGAAAGATATGGGTATCACAGGTGACATCTTAGGAATTGGATTTCTAAGACATCTAACGGACTGGTTAATAGTTGACAGTCTCGTTGAAATCACCAATGGATATGAATCATATAACTGATTGAAATAATGGTGCACCCATAGATAATGAGTGATATGCACATGTCACGTGTAGTTCAATGTATTGTACACACTACAACCGACCTGATATCGTCATACAAAGCAGATCAGTTGAACTAAGGTTCACTGATAATTTTAATACATGATCGGTAGAAGGCGTTAAGTCGGATATGACGATATCTGAATTATTCGCTTATCTATAGATTATAGTATTCTAGATGTCCAGCGGTTCTGGGAGAACACCTTGATGCAAACTGGACATCAGATCTAAAAAACACCAAAGCCACAAGTAAATGTGTATGGTGGGTCTTGGAAAATCCTCTAAGCAAACTTGCATCGGCCGATTCATGAAGGAATCGAAGTTTATCGCTTTATACAAAGCATGAAAGAAGTTGAGTAACTTCACGACTCCTTAGAGGACGTCCCTTACTGGGAGAAACCCGTGTTTTCAGTAGTTATACACTGTGGCTAGCCGGTCGGCTTCAGGAAGGACACGGATGACGGCGTCTGGACATATCTGTCAGGATCTGTCGGAGACATAAGACTGAATGGCAGTTGATCATCACGGGTGTCACATCCTTGTTTACAAACTAAGGGACTACCCGGAGATCAAGTGTTCTGCTTGTCTAGGGGAATGACTTAAAACCCAAACAATACGAACCTTTGCGGTGGAAACCCAACCATACTGATTGGAGATCCCAAGAATTTGGTTCAATGGGAAAACTAAGCGGCAAAAGGTTCAGTTGAGCGCTTCGGTAGAAGCAAGAAGCACTTCGGATGATGATTTCTGTACGGAACATGAATCCAAAGCTATTCCCGCGATACACATTAAAGTGTTGCCTGCATGGTGGGTAAAGGTTAAGCTTCCAAACCTTTAAAATATCCTCAAACGGTTGAGGTTAAGGTTGGGGAAACTTTTAATGATTCCTAACACTTGTGAAGTGGGGTATAGCAGGATATCTTGTAGAAGATCACCTATTTAAGTGCGAGGATGGCCGCCTCAAATGAACACACTTAAGAATCCAAGTGTGTCCACGGCCACAACGGACAAAAATGTAAGAAGGAAAACGAATAAGAAAAGTTATTGTGTTGATATCATTGTCTTGGCTTACACTAAACACTGACGGTTAAAGACATCACGTTCAACGCGCAGTAAGTAAGTCCGATGGTATTCAACTAGGGAAGGTTCAAAGGGAAAGCTACCTCTCCTGATGCAATATATTTTCGCTGAAAGATTGCTGAAATGTATGCACCTTGTGTGTGCGCCAAAATCTCTCTTTCATAGAGGGGATTGTTTGAAATTTGCCTTTGACGGGGAGATGCGTCCACCTATCTTTGATGAATTAAACACTAGTGTTCCTCCTGTTGGAGACTTTGTCTCTTCGCACATGCATGATCTACGAAGTGAGTAGATGACCGCAGGTCCAAGAATCATCAAATTTCGTTGAGAAATGAAAGAGATATTGGTCCACGAAGTAAGGTGTTTGAGGCATGGAAATGTGGTATGGGACAAATCTACCACATCGGTGGGAATAGGAAGAATTGCTCTCTATATAAGTCTCTAATTGGTAAAGGGTTTGGGACCCCAAGGGGTATCCCATGTGTTTAAAGGAGGGAGGACCTAGATGTGCTTGGATTCAAGGCTAAGCGCACACGCGCGCCGCCGCCCGCCCGTCCCATCCGGTCCGGTCTCGGTCTCGGGTCGTGGACTCTGGGGACTTTCTGATATTATCTTTTTGGACAAGAGAACTTTGCCAGATGTACAGTTTGATCCCTGAAGTTTCATATGTACAGTTTGGCCCCTGACCCCAGAGTTTCTGGAAAGGTGACGAAAGGCAGAAAACTTTCTGCCTACGTTGGAACTGTTTTTTGAGGCATTAATCAGCCATTACTTGGCTGATTAACTCCTCCATTATTAGCCCTTCTTCATTGGCCATGAACAGCCCATTAACCACCCATTAATCTGCCTCCTAATGGCCATTAACAGCCCTCACTAATGGCTATTTACAGCCTTGTTTGTGGCTGTTGGGCTGCCCTCCTCCATGCTATATATTGGTGCCTCTTTTGGCTCAATAATGAGAGAGAATCACACGAAAATAGCAACACATTTCAGTCACAAAAGAGCACGAAACAGTGGCCAAATTCTGTACAAAACAATGGCGAAAATCAGTGCAAAACTGTGACGAAAAACAATGAGTTAAGACCCTCATATACACAAGATATATACAACAGAGACACACTATATACACAGAGACAAAAGAGAAGAGTAAACAGAAACTCTTCCTTCCTTTTCCATATCTTCATCAAGTCGATTCATATTTGTTTTCTTCGTCAGGCTCAACCTATTGGCTTTGTAGCGTTGAGATTAAAGTGTTGTTTTATCTTGGGAGACTATTGCCCGCTAACGTAAAAGCATATATACGGGGCAATCTTGTCTTAAGGACAGAGGGCAATCACTCGACTCAACACACAATGTTGTAACCATCCAGATTTAGTTGTTTCTTGATTTCAGGTTATCAAGATTCAAGACACAACAAGCTTGCGGCGGTTTTGAAGATTGGCCTATTTGTTCAACAAGATTCAATTTCTGAATATTGAATATTTGTTTATCCTTTCGAATACTTGTAATAGTTATTTACTTCCCGTACTGCTTTATAAAGTACAATAGAGCACCAACATGTTTACAATTATTGATAGCCAGGGGCAATTGCAAACTGATCCTAAGGCTGTAACACAAGCTTTTATGGAATTCTATACACAGTTACTAGGTACTCAACAGACTAAAAGAGATCCTGTGCATATTAACTTGGTGAGGCAAGGTCCTATTGTGCAAGAGCATCAGAGACAACGGATAGTACTTCCTATCACCTCAGAGGAGGTAAAACAGGTTTTGTGGTCTATTCAAGGGGATAAAGCCCCAAGGCCTGATGGATATAGTAGTCAGTTTTATAAAGATAGCTGGGAGGTGGTGGGTATTGATGTAACTGCTGTTGTACATGACTTCTTCATGGCAGGTAAGATGTTAAAAGCCTTGAACTCTACCCTTATTACTGTGATACTTAAGAGTAAACATGTTGAAGGGGTTGGGGATTTTAGAACTCTTGCTTGCTGTAACACTGTTTACAAGATCATATCTAAGGTGCTATGCAATAGGATAAGACCGGTGTTGCCAACTATAATCTCTGACAATCAGAGTGCCTTTGTGGAAGGGAGAACCATTGAACAGAACATTCTCATTTGTCAGGATCTAGTTAGCTTGTATAGGAGGAAGAATACAACACAGAGTTGTCTGCTTAAGATTGACCTTAGGAAGGCATATGACTCAGTAGAGTGGGAGTTTGTGAAGGAGATGCAATAGTATAGATAGGTCTTATTTATGCTCACTATTGTATTGTGTTTGTTTTGGTGATCAATAAAATCTTCCTTTTCACCAAAAAAAAATTGTAGTCTTGATAAAATATTTCACAACTTGAAACTCTACTCAATTGTGAATGTTGATATGAACTTATTTAAAATTCATTTTTCAAACTGAATGATGCATGTAACTACTATGGGGAAAAAGTAAACAACTAACAGATGATTGTGTATAACAAATGCCTAGTACCTATATACCAATTACATTTGTACTTACAAAGGCTTGTGTGTAACATGCAGATATAGAATGGTCTTCGAAAAAAAACTAATAGCTTGACTGATAATCATGACGTGGAACCTGTTACTTGTTTTAAGAAGATTTCTGGTTAAAAAGTTTTGCCCACACAACATGTAGAACAATTTGTCTATCTGGGTAATTATATAACTTCTGAACAATATTATTTTCAATTAAACATATTATGAATATTTATTTGTTCATATCTAGCTAACTCATGTTCAATAATTTTTAGGAAGCGTGGACATGCAAAGCGAGGTAGCAATTAGCTATCATTATGATAACTATTTTATATTTACCCCTTCTAGAAATTATTTGAGTGGCATTTGATGAAAGCAAGTATTGACATTGATTTCATTAGTTTTTTGATCTGTTGGATGATTTAAAAAAGCATTGTAACTTTAATATTTTAAATGGAGATATGCTCTTTTATTTGAGAGGTGATAAAATTATTAGTGATTATGATGGGCTAGCCAAATATCGTGACGATTCAGATGTTAAAATATGCTTGATAGTTACAAGATGTATAAGGAGAAGCCTATACATATTTATACATTGCTAAGAAAAATTGTGATATTTTTATGAGTATTTTTTTCGAAGGCAAGTGAGCGAAACAGTTGTAGAAGAACATGAATCAGCAAATTGGACAAGTTTATGTTATTGATTTTGGTCACTTCTGTTGATATTTTTGCTTGATGTTATTTATTTAATCTTTAAATATAGGTTTCGACACTGTGGAAAGAAAGACAAGAGGGTCTATACGGTGCGTAAAAATAATCAACTTAAAGGAGAGACAAAAATTGCCTGTAGAATTTTATGAGGATCATCAAGCTATCGGTGAGAATGCTACCCAATTCATTTGGTTCTTGGGCCAAATAGTTAGAAGTCGAACTAGTTGCCCTTTAAAAGTAAATGGTTGAAAAAAGATTGAGCAAGACAAAATCCATCATATGTAGGGCACCGTCTTGATAAGAAAAACTAGTAATGTAATAAAGTTTCTAATCTTCTTTAATATTTCTGGAGGAACCGGAACAATGAAAGGAATCCCTAAGATAAATTATTTTATCTTACATGGTATCAAGAGCCTAAACCCTACACTAGCACTTTTGACAACCCCTCTCAACGATCATCGTCTTCTTTTCACCCGGCGTTCGTCGTTACGAACATCAAGAACTCTATCCCTATAATTCTTGACCAAGAAGACTGTCAATATTCCATGTGGACAGAACTATTCTATATTCATGCATGTGCGTACAACGTGCTCGACCATATTGATGACTTAGTTCCTCGTCCCATCGATATTGCCGAATCAACATGGCGTCGCCTTGACGCCATCGTCAAACAGTGGATATACGGCACCATCTCAAAAGACTTGTTGTGTACTATCATGAAAACAGGTGCCACGGCACGTGACCTTTGGGTACGGTTGGAAGAAATCTTTCAGGACAACAAAAATACTCGAGCCGTGTATTTGGAGGAGCAATTCAACAATACGCGCCTCGAGAATTTCAACAACATGTCAGAATATTGCAAACAACTAAAACTCATAGCCGACCAACTTTCCAACGTCGGGACATCTGTTTCTGAAACCAAGATGGTACTCCAATTAGTTACGGGTTTACCGAAAGGTGAATACGATACTCTTGCAACAATGATTCAATAGGCCGACCCACTACCAAGTTTCACCAAGGCACGGTCACAATTATTGTTGGAAGAAACCCGACGTGCTAAACAAGAGGAACATAATCAAAAGGCGTTAGTCGTTGACGGGATGGCACCACCGGCAACCAACACCACCCCGCCACCACCGCAGGCCCACCAGCAGCAGTAGTCCAGCGACGGAGGTCGTGGCGGCAAAGGTCGCAACAATAAAGGCAAGGGCCGCGGCAAGGGCCAACGCAACCAGTGGGCTGGACAGCACCTGTGCCCAACTCCCCGCAGCTTTTCCGGTGGGGACAAGCGACCAGTGCCCAACTCCCCGCAGCTTTTCCAGGGGGGACAGCCAGCCGTGCCCAACTCCCCGCAGTTTTCCGGTGGGGGCCGGACAGCGGCCAAGATGGCCCAACCAGCGAGGCCGGGCCTCGCCGCATGCCCATACCCGATTGTAGGGGCCCGGGCCCAGCACCGCATGGTCGACGGCCTATTGGGCCCTTCTCCACCACCGAGCAGCCCACCAAGATAGTAGCAGCCCACCTGGTTGCGGTCCAACAAAGAAGAAGCAGCACCCGGCCAATGACCCCCACCGATTTGGGCCAGGTCTACAACACCGTGAACCTTCAACAGCCCGACGAAAATTGGTACATGGACACCGGAGCCACATCTCACCTCACCCGGTCGTCAGGTAACTTATCTCACCTACGTCGGTTAAAGTGTCCTCAATTTATTACTGTCGGCAATGGTCATCGCACTCCAATTAAAGGTTACGGTAACACACACACCAAACATCCACACCCGCCTTTCTCCCTAAACCACGTCCTATACACCCCTAACATCATTAAAAACTTAATCTCTGTTAGAAAATTCATTAGCAATAATTCTGTGTCTGTCGAATTTGACCCTTTTGGTTTTTCTGTGAAGGAACTCAATACGGGGAAAATTCTTACACGCTGCAATAGTGTGGGAGATATGTACCCATTCACTCAATCTTCCTTTGTCAGACCGCAAGCACCTCTATCCCTTGCGGCGATCTCTTCCTCAACCTGGCACAACAGACTCGGACACCCCGGAGACCCAGTTTTTTCTTTTCTTAGGAATTCTAAGCATATTCAATGTAATAATGGGAAAATTGCCCACTACTGTTTTTCTTGCCCACTAGGCAAGCACACTCATCTTCCATTTATGTCATCAAACAATGTTACTTTTTCTCCTTTTGATATTGTTCATGCTGATCTGTGGACATCTCCGATTGTTAGCTCTTTGATCACAAATTCTATCTAGTATTCTTAGATGATTTTTCACATTTTGTTTGGATTTACCCACTAAAATTCAAATCTGAAGGTTTTGCCAAATTCCTCGAGTTTCAAAAATTCATTAAAACACAACTTGAAAAATCTATCAAATCATTCAAATGTGACAATGGACGTGAATTTAATAACTCGGCATTTCACAATTTCTGTTCTAAACAAGGCATGGTTTTCCATTTTTCTTGTCCCTATACTTCCTCCCAAAACGGAAAGGCTGAATGAATTATCTGTACCATCAATAACATGGTTCGCACTCTTCTGTTTCATGCTTGTCTACCACCGCCTTTTTGGGTCTATGCTGTTAAAATGGTAGAATCCCTTCTTAATATTTTACCAACTAGCACTCTCCAAAAGAAGACCCCTACCGAAATCTTATACCGTAGGCTACCATCATATGATCACCTACGTATTTTTGGATGTTTATGCTACCCCAACATAGCCTCCACCGCACCTCACAAACTAGCCCCACGCACCACACCATGTGTATTCGTCGGTTTCTCCACAAATCATCGGGGTTACTTGTGCTATGACATAACCACTCGTAAGTCATCATCTCACGTCACGTCACATTCGATGAGACGAACTATCCATTTTCCAACCTTCAAAAATTCCAAACCACGAATTACACATTTTTAGAGGAGTCTCCTCTGTCTCCTCTAATCCAAACGATGTATCTCCGGCTGTTTCCAGTTCTGTCGCGGACTGCTCCAGCAGCTATGCCACCCATACTGTCCGGTATTATCAAACCCCCTCTATCTCAGTCGAACCCTCCACTCCTCGACACCTCCACTGCTCGACCAACCATCGACCTGAGACCTCTCACCACCCCTCCAGAAACAGACAATCCACAGCCCTCTATCGACCTGCAGATGCCACTGCCTTCAGAACCAGCACATTTGCTGTCACAAATACTCAGTCCAGACATACCACTACTGCCTACCCATCGCATGAAGACTCGTGCACAACACGGGATCTTCAAACCCAAGGTTCACTTCAATCTCTCCACACAAACCTTATCACCAATTCCAAAAAGTCCAAAACTAGCCAAACTGGACCCTAATTGGAATGCGGCCATGTACGAGGAGTTCAACGCTTTAACCAAGCAGGACACTTGGGATTTTGTACCTAGACCAGACGGTGTGAATGTTATCCGGTGTATGTGGCTATTTCGGCACAAGTTCAGAGACAGTGGTGACTTAGAGAGGTATAAGGCAAGACTAGATGCCAATGACACTAATCAGCAGGAGGGTATTGATTATGGTGAGACATTCAGTCCGGTTGTTAAATCGGCCACTATTCGGACTATTCTCAGTATTGCTATGGGCATGCATTGGCCGATTCATCAACTTGATGTCAAGAATGCATTTCTTCATGGGGATTTGAAAGAGACTGTGTACATGCATCAGCCTCCTAACTTTGTTCATCCGGCAGTTCCGCTGTTTGTATGTCGTCTCATGAAGTCATTGACATCAATACCAATTACAATATCCAATTAGAGAGACCATGGATACACATGGCCAGAGTTGTGCCATTATCTCTACATCAATCAATGAAGTTTATCTAGAAAGATCATGAGGTCGTGATCCATGGAGCATGAAGTATCCACAACTATCCTGACAATACTGTACTGGTAATTAAAGAGGTCCCGACAAACACCGACTTTCACCTAGTGGAACTGGTGGGATTTTCTCATTGAGGGGATGATGAAGACATTCCAATACCACCGTACTACAAAATGGTCACCGCCACTATGCCCCAGAATCAGTTTGAACCCGGAAAGGACTTAGGAAGAGAGCTTCAAGGCATTAAGGAACCAATATCCATCCCGGGCAACGAGTATCACTTTGTCCTTGGGTATATACCAAGATTCGCAGAAGCCTATGAGGCTTATCAGAAGAAGAGAGGTCCTCCAAAGATGAGAAAGCCTTTCCCCGGGTTGTACCACTCATTCCCGGTCCGCATGCCCATGTAGAACTGTGGGGACCCAAAGAAAGTTTGGGCATGCTGTTCCAAGAAGAGGAATATGCCACAATACTAGAGGAATGCTTTGAAGCACCCATAATATGAGATGCTGACCCAGACGAGCAACTATCTAACTGGACCTCTACACCATTTTTCACTCCTCAGTACAGAGAGAATTTTAAATTTGCTTTCAAAACTCAGTGAAATCGGCTTGAGGCCCGAGCCTTTACCCTTTATGTCTTTAACTTTTCAAGTGTTGTTCAAAAATGGAAATAACTCCACTATTGATCCGAGTCAGGACCACAGTTTGTACATTTGTCAAAATTTAATGAAAAGTCTCAGTTTATGCAAAAACAAACTTTATTTATTTATGTATATAACATGTTTTTACATACTAATGATGATTTTCCTTGTTTTTCATTAATAACATTAGAATAACTCATAATATCATGAGATATCGTGAGACGAGCGAGTCTAGTGACACAGAGTATGAAGAATATGATGACGAGGCAGTGCTACTAGAGGACCTCATGGATGAGGAAGATGAGTATGAGAATAGGCCGATGCCTAATTTGGATGAGACCGAAGCAATAGACCTCAGAGACGGGGAAACAATCAAGGAAACAAGGAAAAATGCGCATTTGGATGCATCTAGAAAAGAAGAACTGATAAATCTGTTGAGAGAATATGTCGACATAGTCGCGTAGTCATACACGGATATGCCTGGGTTGAGCATAGACATCGTATCCCATAAGCTATTTATCAACAAGGGATTCGCCCCAATTAAATAGAAGATTCGATAGTTCAAGCCTGACCTCAGTATAAGAATTAAGGATGAGGTCAACAAACAGATAAAGTCAGGGGTCATACAGGTGACCCCCTACCCTACATGGTTGGCCAACATCGTGCCAGTATCGAAAAAAGATGGTAAAATCAAAATCTGTGTAGACTACAGTGATCTCAACCGAGCTAGTCCCAAGAGTAATTTCTCCCTTCCAAACATTCACATACTTATCAATAACTGCGCAAATAATGAATTATAGTCATTTGTGGATTGCTTCACTGGTTATCATTACATTCTGATGAGTGAAGAATATTCTCAGAAAATAATATTCATCACTCTATATGGAGTATATCATTATCGTGTAATTTCGTTTAGTCTCAATAGCGTCGATGCCACCTACATGAGAGTAATGACCGCCATATTCACGATAGGATGCACAAGGAAATTGAGGTCTACATGGATGATGTCATAATCAAGTCGCGAAAAGGCTCCGACCATATCATACATTTGCGAAAATTCTTCGATAGGCTTCACAAGTTCAATTTTAAATTGAATCCGGCTAAATGCACATTTGGGGTGCCTGCCAGAAAATTTCTAGGGTTCATAGTCAGTCGCAGGGGCATCGAGCTAGATTCTACAAAGATTAAATCCATTCAAGAGCTTCTATCGCTAATAACTAAGAAGGATGTAATGAGTTTCCTGGGTAGGTTGAATTATGTTGGGCGCTTCATTGCGCAATATACAGTGATCGTAGAGCCCATCCTTAAGCTACTGAAAAATGATGTGCCCACCAAATGGACGGATGAGCATCAGAAAACCTTCGACACCATCAAGAGATAACTTTCTAACACACCAATTTTGGTTCCTCCCTGGCTAGGGAGGCCACTATTGCAGTACTTGTCAGTATCAGAGAATGCATTTGGATGCATATTAGCTCAGCACAATGAAATAGGAAATAAAGAACGAGCCATTTACTACCTCAAGAGATAACTTTCTAACAGACCGATTGTGGTTCCTCCCTGGCTAGGGAGCCCACTATTGCAGTACTTGTCAGTATCAAAGAATGCATTTGGATGCATATTAGCTCAACACAATGAAATAGGAAATAAAGAATGAGCCATTTACTACCTCCGCAAGAAGTTCACCGCTTGTAAGTCAAAATATACTCTGGTAGAAAAGACGTGTTGTGCGCTGACATGGATAGCGCAGAAGATGATACATAATATATCGGTGTACCCTACTCACTTGATATCCAAGATGGATCCGTTGAAGTACATATTCTGCCAGCCCATGCCTATGGGGAAACTGACTAAGTGGAAAATGTTATTGTGTAAGTTCAACATCAAATACATAGCCTAGAAAGCCATTAAGGGGAAAACATTAATTGATTTGCTAGCAGGAAGTCCGGTCGACAAAGAGCTCGCACCATTATGGACGTATTTCTCGGATGAGGTGATAATGGCAATAGAAGAAAAAATAATCGAGGTCTATTAAAGATGGAAAATGTTCTTCGACAGTGCAGTCAACTACAAAGGTTTTGGAATCAGAGTAGTTTTAGTTTCAAGAATAGGTCATATTACCCGATGGCAGCCAAACTCAATTTCCAAAGCACAAACAACATGGCATAATACGAAGCCTGAATCTTAGATCTTCATATAGTTATTGACATGGACATACAGGAACACCTGGTAATCGGAGACTTAAATTTGCTAATTCACCAGGTTCGGGGAGAATAGGGCCCCCAAAATGAAAAGATCTTACCATATGTCAACCTGGCACAAAGATTGCGCAATAGATTCAAAAAGATCGAACTCTGGCATACACCAAGGGCTCAAAATAAATTTGTCGATGCTGTTGCAACTATAACATCCATGATCCAGCACCCAAAAAGCAGTCACATCGATCTGGTGGAAATCATCATCAGGGAAGAACACGCCTACTGTTCCCATATAGAAGCGGAACCTAATGGCAAACCATGGTATGTCGATATAAGCACATATCTAGAAAAGTGGGAGTACCCCGAGAATACCATAGCCAATTAGAAAAAGACTATCAGAAAAATGGCCAATGGTTTCTTCCTGAACAAGGGAGTACTCCACAAGAGGATGCTCGACTTAAGGCTACTTAGATGAGTCAATAATGTAGAGGTCACAAAGCTACTCGAAAAGGTACACGCCAGAACTTGCAGGCCTCACATGAACGAGTTCGTCCCAACCAAGAAGATTTTAAGGGCAGGCTACTACTAGATGACAATGGAAACCAATTATAGTCGATTTGTGCAAAGATGACATCAATACCAGATTCACAGAGATTTGATCAAGGTTTCTCCAAATGAACTTAACGTCATAAGCTCACCCTAGCTATTTGTAGCTTGGGGTATGGACGCCATTAGGCCTATATAGCCAATAGCCTCCAACAGACATTGTTTCATCCTGGTTGCCATAGACTACTTCATAAAATGGGTTGAAGCTGCTTCTCATAGGTCAGTAATGAAGAAAATGGTAGCCGACTTTATGCGTCACAATATCATCTGTCAATTCGGCATTCTAGAGTCAATCATAACAGACAATGGAGCAAATTTAAACAACTACCTGATGAAAGAAATCTACAAACAATTCCGCATCACTCATCAGAATTCGACCGCATATAGGCCATAGATGAATGGAGCCGTAGAGGCAGCAAATAAGAACATTAAGAGAATCTTAAGGAAAATGACCGACAACTACAAGTTTTGGCATGAACAGCTGCACCATGCGTTGCTGGAATACCGAACAACCATTCGGTCCTCAACTGAAGCAACTACATATTTGCTTGTCTATGACACTGAAGTTGTGATACCAGCCAAGGTAGAGATACCCTCATTCAGAATCGTATAAAAAGTAGAATTAGATAACACAGAGTGGGTGCGCAAGAGATATGAGCAATTGCTCTACTCGATGAGAAAAACATAGTCACCGTATGCCACGGTCAGCTATATCAATAGAGAATGGCACTCGCCTTCAACAAACGGGTAAGAGTCCAAATCTTGTAGATAGGATAACTTGTGCTTAAGCGAGTGTTTCCACACTAAGATCCGTATAAGGGAAAGTTCGCACCCAACTAACAAGGTCCCTACATGGTGCACAAGGTACTATCAGGAGGAGCTGTCGTCCTTGATGATAATGATGACCAAGATTGGCCCAAAGAAATCAACTCAGATGCAATCAAGCGGTACTATGCGTGAACACACATTTCTCAAGGCTTGGAATCATCTTTCACTTGTAATCACATTGCTTTACTTGTAATCACATTATTTTTCTTCTTTTGCTTGTAATCATCATTTTCTACTTGTAATTGCATTAGAAAACTAAATCAATTATGTGTAACAAAATACGTGAGGACCTGATTCCCAAACAAAAAGAGGGGATACGTAGGCGTCCATAAACTGGGGAAAATATTTCACCAACAGTTTGGCTCAAAGGATTAGTCGTTCAAAGCTCATAAACTGGGGAAAATATTTGAGAGAAACTCAAAAATTCCTTCAAACGCATATCGGCCCAAGAGTCAATCGGTCCAAAATATGCAACTGGGCAAATTTTTTGAGAAGGCTTGAAAATTTCATCAGGGTCAAGATGAAAAGCAAGAGCAGAGCGCCAAAGACGTTCAAAAAATCTCTCTCAAGCGAATAATGTCATGACATGAATTGATAATACTTTTATATATAAAATGTTTTAGAAATATTCATTTTTCAAAATATTTTTTCAAATATTTCCATTCCTACCATTTTATCTCACTGTACTGTGGCCAAAAAAGGGTCGATACCAGTGAATAGAGAAACAACACAGCGGGAGTCGGAACCACAAATCGATTGCATAGGAAACTAACAAATCTTTTTATTATTACAGGTCACCAGAACGTCGTCAAAAAGATGATGGGTTTTCTTACTAACTTATTTGCTCATGATTGAAACAGGTACAACAAAAGAAACTCTGACATCAGAAAAATCACTACCAGGCCTCGAGAGCCACCAAACAAAACAAAGCCATGATGCCGAAAAATTCCATAAAAGGTGTGAGGTAAAAATACAACCTAACCTTGAGAGTCAAGAGTCAAATAATGTAATTCCAGCTGAAATGTCGTGCTCTTCATTCCATAGGGTCAGGTGATATAGTTCCAGTGAAGGTGTTGTGGTCGTCACACCAGTTGAATGATGTAATGCCAACCGAAATATGGTGGTCTTCATTCTACAGAGTCAGGTGATATAATTCCAGCGAAGGGTTTGTGGTCTTCACTCTTGTTGAATGATGTAATGCCAACTGAAAGGTCGTGGTCTTCATTCCATAGAGTCAGCTGATATAATTCTAGCGAAGGGGTTGCAGTCTTCACTCAAGTTGAATGATGTAATACCAACTGAAGTGTCATGGCCTTCATTCCATAGAGTCAGGTGATATAATTCCAGTAAAGGGGTTTTGGTCTTTACTCTAGTTGAATGATGTAATGTCATCCGAAAGGTTGTGGTTTTCATTCCATAGAGTCATGTGATTTAATTCTAGCAAAGGGGATGCGGTCTTCACTCCAATATAATAATGTAATGCCAGCCAAAAGGTTATGGTCTTCACTATATAGAGTCATGTGAAGTAATTCTAGTGAAGGGGCTACGACTTCACTCTAGTTAAATGATGTAATATTAGCCGAAAGATCGTGTTCTTTATTCCATAGAGTTAGGTGAGGTAATTTAAGCGAAAGGGTTGTTGTCTGCACACCAATTGAATGATGTAATGCCAACCGAAAGGTGGTGGTCTTCATTCTACAGAGTCAGGTGGTATAATTCCAGCGAAGGGGTTGCGGTCTTCACTCCAGTTGAATGATGTAATTCCAACTGAAAGGTCGTGGTCTTCATTCCATAGAGTCAGGTGATGTAATTCCAGTGAAGGGTTACGATCTTCACTCAAGTTTAATGATGTAATGTCAACCGAAAGGTCATGGTCTTCATTCCATAGAGTCAGGTGATGTAATTCCAATGAAGGGGTCGCGGTCTTAACTCAAGTTGAATGGTGTTATGCCAGTCAAAAGGTTGTGGTCTTCATTCCATAGAGTCAAGTGATGTAGTTCCAGCGAATGGGTTGCGGTCTTCACTCCAGTTGAATAATGTAATTTCGGCCGAAAGGTCATGGTCTTTATTCCATAGTGTCGAATGATGTAATTTTGGCCAAAAGGTTGCAGTATTCATTCCAAGAGTCAATGATATAATTCTAGTCGAAAGGTCATGGTTTTCATTCCATAATGTCAAATGATGTAATTTTGGGAGAAATGTTGCAGTGTTTATTCCAAGAGTTAGTGACGTAATTCCAGTCGAATGACTGCGGTCTTCACAACCCCAAGTCCGAATGATATACTTTTGGATAAAAGTTATAGTTGTCATTCCCCAAAAATCAAACTACAAGATCAACAATAACTATCAAGTCGAGACAAATAGTGTCGAAAGTGGAACCCGCTCGAACAAGAACTCCCCGATAAGTCAACAAAGCCAAATGGTATTGGAGGAGGCGCCCGCTCAAAACAATCACCCAAGAGGGTACAACAAAATGAAGCCACGCATGTATGAAAATATAAAATATAATAAACAACATATTGGTCTCAATATATGGAGATAGGTCGAAGCTACCAAAGGCGTAAAGCAGAAAGACCAGATCCTAACACATGAGAGCAAATATGGAAATTGTTCTTGGGTATCCGGTCGAAAATATGTGTCAACTAGAGTCAAGCTCTCTGCACATGAGCTTGAACATCACTCTACATCGACCTCACTCGCAAATCATAAAGTTTTACTTTTTAAACCTGTAACCGGTCGGGCATATACCGAAAGGGTCAAAGGGATTCCCATATAAGGGATACCTTTTTCAGTCCATCAAGTCGAACTACAAATGACTTGATTCCCAAAATTATTGATATATAGGCTACTCAATCTCCGAGGACTTGCCTTGGTTCTGGACATCTTAAAACTTTGGTACTTTTAGTATCTGAAGCCTTAACTTCTTTGTGAAGGTGTTTTAATAAGAGAGGACCCTTATTTTTAATAGTGTTGTAGAATAGGACGTCTCCTATTTATTATGGCATGAATTTTTTGATATGTTTAAGATAACATACGTTTTTATGCTCGCGATGGTAAAGATTTATCAATCATATATAGGAAATTTTATTGATTTCTTTATCTTACAAATGTGAAGACAAGTGCATGAATAATCCGGCTGCCATCTAGTGCGGTCAGTCTAATTACATATAGTTTGAAAATCTGGGCAGTCCCCAGTATCGGGTGCTTTTCCTTGAAGCACTAAATTTTTTGTAGGAGTTTCTTCACTCCTCTCCGGGTGTATATGTCCCCAAAGTTTCTACGAGTTCATACTATGAACATTCGGACATTGGATAGCTATCCTCGGTAGTAAGACAGTTAACATATTTATTTTGTAGTGCTGCCTCATTAAAAACTTTGCAGGAAACACCCAATTGGGACAAAAATCGGACGAAGGGAAAAAGAGTGCAACGCATGTTTTATCACACTACACATAGTACTTATTCAAATGGATTACATTTCAATTATTGGAAAGTTTGTTTCTTTTTTGGTATGACAGCTGATAATCTCCTTTACCAGCAATACCAGTGATGGTATACAACCCTTCCCAATTTGTACCTAATTTTCCTGCATTATGCTCCAGAGTACTCTGAGTTACCCTCCTGAGCACCAAGTCCCAGAGTTTGAAGTATCGGAGATTTGTGTACGGTTATAGTAACATTCCATTCATTGCTTTTGGGCTACCATCCAGACGTATACAAATTCAAAGTAATCTTGATAAACGAGGCATGTGGTTGATTAATAAAGTTCCCATAAGTAAAGAGTTAGCCTCACATACTTGTAAATTCTCCAATCCAACAAATTATCTTGCTTCACTGACGAAGAACACTCAAACCCTATCTTCAAATCATTGGAAAAGGTGATGTAAATCAAACCCCGCACATAATTCTTCAATTCAAGATAAGAAGTATAGCTCCAAGAATGCCTGAACTAGTAGTTACTTAGGACACATTAAGAACCCTTAGCTTCACCTAGTACACATTTAAGACACTATGTAAGGGGGAAATATGACAAGGCCGGAAGAAGCTTCATTCGAGAGTGACATGTCCCAGAATGCACACGACAACAAGAGTTAAATGCACCATCTAGAAGGTGTGCCCCTCAAGAGGATAAACCGTGTATGGACTTCCTAAATTTGACGACATCAAGATGAATTCGAGGAAGCCAAGGAGTTGCTCGAACTACTCCAACCGATCGGTCTAGTATACATATCAAGGGTGATGTCTTGCTCCACTCTCCAAGAAGGTCATTTAAAGATCACATGTGGAAGCTAACAAGAAAGGTTCTACAACTCGTTGGAAGATGGCATCCATCCCCTTTGGCCAAAGACTCTTCCCCTCCCCTATTCCCACCATAGCCGAGTTAGTTGTAGTTTGTGTCTTTACATTTTCCTTCTAGAATGGTCCTGTCTCTACTATAAAAAAGACCTTTATGCCATTGTAAAAATAAGTTGTTGTTGCATGAAAAAACTTGAGTGTTAACTCAATTTAGCTAAGTATTTCAATCCGGGATTGTTATACTTAGTTGATCCTCCGGGAGAACAACCCTTGTGTCAAAGGTTTCGATCACCCTTTCTAGGGTTTTGAGCATTGCGGGCAGAAAAACTCAAGCTAGTCCTTGTGAAATTGATCACAACACCTTGGAGCCAACACGAGCAATTAACTCCTCGTGTTACCATCCCAGGACCCATATCGACCGAATTGTGATTTGGTTTGTGACTCTCCAACAATCTGTATACAATCCGTGCTCCAATTACTTATTTGTTTACATCACCACTGTCCACATCATCTCACATACACCCCCACCAAATCTCAATACATGCAAGCAACTACAAACACCCACAAGTACAAACAACCACCCCAACGTCCCACCGAATCCTCTTCTCGGACCCTCACTGCCTCAGGTTGTTTCCGCAACCTTAGCTCCACTAAAATACCAAACCACCACCAACACCCTCTCCCTGAACATCCCTTGGATCACCTCCTAAACGCCAACTCACGCTATTAATCCAAGCCACCTGAAACAACCTTCAACCACCATACTACATACCTTGTCGATAAACCGAGAACCCCATTTTCCTTACCTATTTTCGGGTCAACCCGAATCTCACCAACACCCGAATCACTTACCAACTCAAATACCTCCGTACTTACATCAATTTGGTATCAGAGCCAAGCATTCCCGTGCTATGCAATGACGCTATGGCTAACATGAACGAGGAACTTAGGAGGGCCATGTCCGAAATGATTGACGAACACATGCAACTTCTAAGGAGAGAGTTTCAAGAGTGTGCCATGATTCATGACGTATAATCTGGAGAAGAAGTGGAAAAAAATAATCGTATGTATGCCAATGATGATATACTAGAAGAGCCAAAGACACGAAGGGGAACACGACCACGCCTTGCGGTTTGATCTCCGCACGTTTGATGGTAATATAGATCCGAAAGAATTTCTCTAATGACTGAGAGCCATTGAGAGATTGTTCGAGTTTAAACAGTATAATGACCGGAAGTTTTTCAAAGTTTCCATACTGAAGCTAAAGTATTTTTCTTCTATATGGTACAAAAATTTAGCAAAACAAAAATCGGCTCTTGGGCAAAGTGTAAGAAACAGTTGAAAAGAAAATTCTTGCCGCGATGGTACGAACAAGAACTCTACCTTAAACTCACCAAGCTCTGACAAGGTGCCCTTAAGGTCGAAGAATATGTTCGGGAGTTCGAAAAAGTCACGATGTTGTGTGGCTTGGATGAGAAGGAGACACAATGGATTGCTCGATTCATAAGTGGATTGATTCCGACAATACAAGAGAAGGTCGAGGTGTCCACTTATCATACCTTTGAGGATGTGTGCCATTTGGCACTAAAGTTCGAGCAAAAAAAAAAGAGGGGCGCCTCTAAACCATATGCTAAGTTTGTGAGTGACAAAAGAAGGAGTAGTGCTTCATATTCCAACCCTTTATACAATCAGTATGAGATGGGTAAGGGCAATGAGAGAAAGGTGGAGCCGGCCAAGGAAGTTAAAGGAGGCGGTAAGAGATTTTTTAAGTGTCAAGGCCTCAGACATTTTGCAAGAGAATGCCTGAATCCGAGGGCCATGACCCTTGAGGAGTACCAAGAGTGCGATAGTGCCTTTATCATGGAAGAACCCGAAGTGGAAGAAAGTCAAGGGGAAAATGAGACCATAGCAGAATAAAGGGTAAGTCTTGTTCTCCAACATGTGTTAAGCATGCAACCGGGAGAACTTGAAGAATCGCAACGAGAGTAGATCTTCTACACACGGTGCAAGGTGAAGGACCGAGTGTGTAGTGTGATAATTGATGGAGGAAGTTGCGCGAATATGGCTTCTCTAGAGATGGTAATCAAGTTATAATTGCCAACACGTGCACATCCCAAGCCCTACTGTCTTCGTTGGGTAAACAAAGCCGTAGGCTGACCTGGACTTGACTAAGCATCGTATTCCAGGTGTCACATTATAATTCGTACAACTTTCTTATATAAAATTTTCCCTATATAATTTACATATAATCCGCCTATTTATTTAAATTATAAGTAAGACCCTTTAAAACTTGAATTGATCGAATGATTAACACCTTTAATTACACTAGATCATAAAAGTACATGTCCGAGTCAAATACCAATCTGTGAAATACATATATAAATAATTGGGGTTACATATATAAATGATTGGGGACCAAAGTGTATGATTCTATGAAACTTTGCATAAATGTGCATTCATTAGAGCTAAGTTTATTTCTTCTTTCTCCGTCTAAAGTTTCTTTTTGTTCGCTTAAAAGTGTATGTTCTTCCGTTCATGAGAGTTAAGTTTAGAATGATGATTGTTTGGTGCCTATTAATTTGGTACTGGTTATTGATTCTTGTTGTGAGAGGGCTGAAAGTGGGAGTTTATTTGTTGGGGATTGAGGAGAATTCAGGATTTTAAAAGGATGGGTGCATCATTACTTTTAAAAGCTGCTTTAAAAATTAATAAAAAAAGACTCAAAAAAGTGTAGCAAGTTGGCTAGGATCTCTCAACCTTAAGGAATTAACCCAATGCTTAACCAGTATACCCACAAATCTCATTTGACAAAGGTTCCTTCATTTAAGATTAGATATATTTGAAGAATTATACACATAATATACCAAATTTAATCGGGTGATCATGGATTCACGTGACCCATTTTTTCTACATAAATTCGCCCCTAGATGGAGTTGCTGTGGCATATGGCTTATTTCAGTGTGAAAGATGTACTGTTGGTTTATATATGTGAACTTGTTCATCTCTTGGTGTATGAAGGGCGCCTGAAAAGAATTTAAAATTAGCTGATTTAACAGGTATATGTATACGTAATAGGGCTGGCAATTTCACCATAACCTGATGGATATCCGATCCACCCGACCCGATTATATGGATGAAAATCCGACAAAATATGGATTTAATCGGGTGACTGATCGGGTCGGATTCGGGTGGACATACATCCAACCCACCACCCGACCCACCCATCCACCCGTTATAAATTAATTATTTTCAATCCACCCCTCTTGTAGATCTTTTAATATTTGATATAAATAATTGATAAACATGATTGCTAATTATATCTACCAATTTATGGATCTATTTTTACAAAATATAAACTTGTGGTCAACTTTTACATTTAAAATTTGAAATCTCAAATCATGCATTTTTGGATGATTTGGAATTTCATCTCATGAGATGAAATCGCATGTCCAAACGATGATTCCATCTCATAAGATGAAATTGCATGTCCAAACGCTTAATAAATGCTATTTTTAATTTGACTGAATCAGGCTAATCAAAATAACTTGAGTTAAGAAATATATGGGTCGCTAACTCGTCCAAATTTAAACAGATTGAACAAATTATATATTTATCTGCTAATTATACCACTCTAAGTTTGATAAAGTAAAACGTACATTGAACAACATAAGAAAGGGAAAAAACAAATGTGGATCGTTTTCACATAAAATATGAACTCACAGTACTAGGAGGATCGATGATATTTATTTTATCTTAACAGTTGATATAATCAAATGCAACTTTGTGGGTTTACCAGACCCTGCCATTCTCGAATTAATCCGTACAATTCTCTACTTTCAATAAAATGAACAAAGTAAAGTTCATTTTTGTGAAATTTGAACTGACATATTTATTAACTGTCATAAATTACCTACAAGACTTGAGTATCAACCAATTTTCATAAGTCTTCGTCGCTTCCATCCGCGAAGCACCCGATTCACCCGTGGATGATGGGTGGATCGGATGTAGATTAAAAAAAATAGGGTGATGGATGGGTCGGGTGATGGATGGATCGTTGGCGGGTGGAGGCGGATTGAGCTCCACCCGATCCACCTCCGATCCATTGTCAGCCCTAATACGTAATGATATGCTTAAGTCTTCTGCTGCAATAAATTTACACCTGTTGTTTATACGAATTCACAACAAGAAAAAAGGGCTAGCGAGAGAAAATTCGATCGCTAAAAGTTATAATCTTGTCTTTATTAGTCAATTACGAATAGAAAAAAATCCAGTGGTCACCAGTCCCTAAACGATTTGACGTTAAAGTACACAACCGGATTAAGATCCGATCGATAAGAATCTTTAGCGACAATAAAAAATCGGATCGATAATTCCCCTTTTAACGAATAGATTTTCCCTTTGGAGGTTGTCATTCCGATCTTTAAAAACCTTTCATGGCGGTAAGAGAACCATATGGAGTAACTGACAAGATACCCGTTTGAGACATACTCTCTAGAAAACCCAATACCCTAATCAAGGTCCTAAAGCAAGGGAGCAACTATGAATCCCGCTGGGGCCTGAGCTAAGTATAGAAATTTCTTAAGTGTCTCATAGTCTCTTGAAGATATGTACAACCGTCTTTATATCGATACACAAGATTCTACTAAACATTACTCATGATTCATAAGACCGGTCAACCTAGTGTTCTCATATCACTTTGTCACAACCCAAAATACCTCTAAGCTGTGATGGCACCAACACACAACCCGAGTAGGCAAATCAGTTAACCAATTTTATCTATTTTCCTTTATTAGCAAAGATAATTAAAGGCATCAAAGCAACAAGTAACATAAATTAAGTTTGATACAATAGCAGTGCGGGAGACACAATCAAATCCCAAAACGAGGTGATATCAGTTAAGAGTGTCTAAGAGTAAAGTAAATAAAAGTATGAAACACTATCTGAGATAGAAAGATAGAAAATAAAGATAAAGGAGTCCAGTGTTGCGGATCAGTCAAGCAGCTCATCCTTAAATCTCCAATCAACTATTACTAGACACGATCATGCATTCCACTTGTATTTGAATTGAGATCTGAATAAAAAGTGCAGCAAATATAGTATGAGTATAAAAGAACAACGTGTACCTAATAAGTATTATTGAACGACTCCAACAAGATAGTGACGAGGATTGACCTTTTGAAATACTTGTCGTACATCCTGATTAGTTATAATCTCAACAAATGCATAATAACAAAAATAAAGTAAATCTAATCGAACAATGTCATAAAGGTATAAAAATCATCATGTAGTGAAACTATGCACAGATTCAACCAACAACATAGTAGAATTTCATATAATCAACCTATGTAGAAGATATACACAAATTCACTCAACAATATAGTAAAACGCACAGATAAGAGTCATACTGTGAAATATGTAATGCCAACCATTTATAACAACTATGTCAACCACTGAATCCAACACTCTGCGTAAACAATGGTCGGACTGGGGGTTGCTAGGCCAGTGACCCAATGGGGACAACCACGTTATCCATACGCCGCATTATCTCCACGTGTAGTGAAAAATCTCCAGGAACTTATAAGTACTCAACACAGATAATCTAAACACGCACAAATCATATTTAGCACAGCTGATCTCCACGTGCACATCATGCTCAATCGCATAGTAATGTATGTTATATCAATAAAATATGATTATCAGCTAAACATGTCAACGACATCCACATAGCTCAAATGAAACCTAACATGGAAACTGTAGATTTTTGTTGGGTTCAAAACACATAAGTAAGGCACATCGGAAGTTTAAGAGTATTGTTTCTTACTTACCCCAACAATAATTCTGGTATGATTATACAATAATGGAACTTGTAACATAAAAATATTTACTTACAAGTTATAATAATTTGGAATCTTTATCAACTGTGAGGTGCACACACGATTGCCCTTCCAATTTGAAGCTCCAAGCTTCAATGTATTTCTCTTTCGGAAAGCTAGGAAATCCGGCAGAAGTTCGAGAGTATTTGATTATAAGTCTCTAAGGCATAGAATGTTTTTCAGAAATTGGTGTGTTGAATAATGAAATGAATGCCTCTATTTATAGTTGAAAAATAGGTGAAAACCGAATTAGGGTTTGACCTTGGGCCTGACCTAAAAATAGAGGCAGAGGCGTCGCGACGCTCGACATGCGCCTGCACTGCGCCGCGGCCCTAAGGTATGGGCATCGCGGTGCTCGACATGCGCATGCACTGCGCCGCGGCCCTAGGGTATGGGCGCCGCAGCGCTCGACTTTATTTTTCGTGCATTCTTAATTAAATCCAAAATCCAATTTTGACTTAATTAAAATAATTATTATTCATTTAAATGTCTCGATTTCAAATCGAACATTTTAATTACTCTCTCAATACATCCTTAGATCGAAACGGACAATCGACATAGTGTGACCCTACAGGCTTTCTCATATCGACATTAATCAAATTAAGGTCTACACGGAACTCCTAGACGGCGCCGGAAGACGAACTCAATATGTGAAGTACGTTTACACGAATCCAGTAGACTTAACCTTTATGTGGTAAGATAGAATCCTTTCATTCACGACGCACCCGATCAAGCTTAGGATTTGTCAAGTGTCTATCCAAATGGCTTAATCATTGTATCTCATCTATATTAGTTGACAACTATACCATATTCTAAATATGTCTATTACATTGGCTAACGACTTAGTCAACCTAATATCACTGAGAATCCGAGTGTTCTCTCGAATATACATCCGAGGAATGAATCCTAATCTTGGCTCAACTACCACCTTCAATCCACATCGTAATGTACCCAATGCAAGTTGTATCTCAACCTATAAGGCATTTGAGCTTAGGACGGGATCAAAGTACATTACTTTGTAGACAAGGTGCGTATTGACCTCAAGTCTAAAGACTTCTATCTCCCACACGCTGATCATACTTTAGAAAAGTATAATAAACAGTATATCAGCAGGGTATATCAATACTTCCAAAGTATCCATGTTTCCATCACGAGTAGCTATTACTCGTAGCAGGTGAGACATACTACATCCTCAAAGGATGTGATGCAGACCACATGATGACTTATCACATATCATCGATATCCCATTCTCGATGATCATTAGTCGAGGTTATTTTAAGAGTTACGCTCTATCATTAACATCTCACTCTATTAATGACAACGTAAGCTCAAGGGATGCACATTAATGAATAATTACAAATAATCAAATAATAATTTAATAATTGCAAATGCCAAAATATTAATCTCCATTAATAATAATATGAATGTGTATAAAGTACATTTGTCCTAATACAGATTGTCTCTAGGACATAAATATACTTTCAATCTCCCACTGGGCCTAGAGCCAATCTCCAACATATCTAATTCCCATATTCTCAAAATGACCATTATGCTTAACTAAGCTTAATGTTTTAGTGAATGGGTCAGCTAGATTATCGTCTGTGGGAACATAGTCTAATCTGATCTCTTCAGTCTCTACTATCTCCCTGAGTATGTGGTACTTCCTTGGTACATGCTTGTTTATGTTGGTTGATCTTGATTCCTTAGCTTGCACAATCGCACTAGTGTTGTCACAATAAACCGTTATTGGACAAGTGGCACTTGGAACAACCCCTAGGTCCTTCAGGAACTTAGATATCGCGACAACTTCTTTACTAGCTTCCGATCCAGTAATGTACTCAGCTTCTGTTGTCGAATCAGCAGTTGTAGCTTGTTTGAAACTTTTCCAGCTTACTGCTCCACCGTTGAAAATGAATGTGTACCCTGATTGAGATTTGTAGTCATCAACATCTGTCTGGAAGCTAGCATCAGTGTACCCAGTACATACCAGCTTCTCTTATCCACCATAGACTAAGAAATATTCTTTAGTTCGTCTAAGATACTTAAGAATATTCTTAACTGCCTTCCAGTGTTCTTCCCAAGGATTCTGTTGGAACTTGCAAGTCATACTAAGTGCAAAGGCCACATCTGGCCTAGTACAGGTCATGGCATACATGATCGATCCTATAGCCGAAGCATATGGGATCCTTTTCATGCGTTCAAGTTCTATAGTATTAGAAAGACTATCCTTCTTAGATAACTTGATGCCTTGTCCCATAGGTAGACCGCCTTTCTTGGAATTTTCCATAGAAAAACGTTTAAGCACTTTGTCTATGTAGACTGACTGTGACAGCCCCAATAATCTGTTAAGTCTATCTCTATAGATCCTAATCCCCATAATGTAGCAGGCTTCACCTAAATCCTTCATCATAAAGGTACTGGACAACCACTCTTTGACTGACTGTAGGAGAGTCTTATTGTCTCCCATTATTAATATGTCATCTACATATATGATAATGAAGGCAATACCCCCATCCTTGCGTTTACTATAAACACATGGATCCTCTTTGCTTGCTTCTGATGAAATCAAATGACTTGATAGCCTTTTCAAAGCAAATGTTCTAAATCCTCGAGGCTTGCTTAAGCCCATAAATGGAATTTTGTAGCTTGCATACAACATTTGGTTTGGACTCAAGTGAAAAACCCTCAGATTGTTTCATAAACACTTCCTCAACTAGATTACCATTGAGGAAAGCAGTTTTGACATCCATCTGCCAAATGTCATAGTCATAATATGCAGCTATTGCAAGCAAAATCCGAATGGACTTAATCTTAGCAATAGGTGAAAAGGTTTCATCATAATCGACCCCAGGCCGTTGATTATAACCTTTAGCCACCAATCTTGCTTTATAACTCTGTACCTTGCGATATGAATCAATCTTCTTCTTGAAGACCCATTTGCATCCAATGGGTCTAACCCCTGTTGGCAAATCAACCAAGTTCTAAAATTAATTTGTGTACATCGAGTCCATCTCAGATTTCATGGCTTGTTTCCATCTCTGTGAATCAATGTCTAATATAGCTTCGTTGTAGGTTGTAGGTTCATCGTCATCAGGAATATCTATCTCATTGTGTGTTTCAACAAGGAGATTAAGTCTTTCAGGCGGACGATGAGTCCTAGTGGTCCTACGGAGTTGAGTATTCTGTGTTTCAGTGTTTATTACATTCTGATTGTGAGAAGGTCTTTGTGTGTTGGACAATCCATTACCTTGAGAGCTTTCAGGAATGTCATTTTCATGTATTTCCTTAATGGAATGATGTACAACCATTGTATCATCTTCCATTGGTTGTGTATGAGAGTCTTCAATTTCTGCACTATCTCTCACAGCACTCCCCCTTGCTGAAGGGCGTACTCTAAGTACCCAATCTTCACCAGATACTCCCAATGAATCCTTGTTTAGGTCATTCAACAAGGGTTCAACTTCTGTGTTATCTTGTGGTTCTTGAATTTCTTCAAGTTCTATCTCTGTGCAGCTATGTTCCTTGTAGACGTATTATTCTTCAAGGAAAGTTGCGTTCCTGGAAACAATGACCCTATATTCTCTAGGAAGATAGAAGTAGTATCCTTTAGTTTCCTTTGGATACCCCACGAAGTAACATTTCTCACTCTTGGATTCCAACTTGTCAGTGAGCATCTTCTTAACATATGCAGGGCACCCCCAGGGTCTCATATGTTTAATAGCTGGCTTCTTGCCACACCATATCTCATAGGGTGTCTTTTCTATTGACTTAGAAGGAACCATGTTCAGAACATATACAGAGGTTTGTCTAGCATGTCCCTAAATGTATGTTGGTAGAGCTGCGGAGTTCATCATAGATCGAACCATATCCAATAAGGTTCGGTTTCTCCTCTCGGCAACACCATTCATCTGTGGTGTTCCTGGAGGTGTCCATTCTGATTGGACTCCATGTAGCTTTAAGTAATCTAGAAAATCCTTTCTCAAGTATTCACCTTCTCGATCCGATCGAAGGGTCTTGATACTTGTTGCAAGTTGCTTCTCTACTTCCGACTTGTACTCCTTGAACTTCTCAAATGCCGCGGATTTATGTCTCATAAGATACACATATCCATACCTTGTGAAGTCGTCAGTAAAAGTTATGAAGTATGGGAAGCCTCTTTTAGCTTGCGTTGAAAACGGCCCACATACATCAGTATGGACCAACTCAAGCACATCCTTTGCACGCACACCTTTCCCAAAAAGTGGTTTATTGGTCATATTTCCTCTCAAACAAGATTCACAGTTACCATAAGACTTCAAGTCAAATGGTTCGAGGTAGTCTAACTTCCTCAATCTTGCTATCCTTGATTCGTTGATATAACCAAGTCTGCAGTGCCATAGGTAGGTAGAGTTTCTATTACTTGTCTTGGCTCATTTGTTTTGTACATTGAATATCTCTCAACTACAGTTCAGTGTATATAATCCATCCACAAGAGGAGCAGCTCCATTTATAACATTATTAAAAGGCAGTACGTGACTGCTATTATAAATATACGAGGAAAAGCCCTCCATGTCCAACACTGGGATATAAATAATGTTCCTCGTTAACGAGGGAACGTAAAAACAATCATTCAACACTAAACAATTGCCGGAAGGTAAATTTAATCTATAAGTCCCTACGCGCTCAGCATCAACTCGTGCTCTATTTCCAACGCATAGGTCTATCTCTCTCGGTCCAACCTTCTTGCTACCAGTTAGCCCCTGCACATTTATACAAATGTGTGAGATACAAGCAGTATCCAATACCCAGGAATGAGAGTTATTTATAGACATATTTATTTCAATGACGTACATACCTTGTCCACCAAAGGCAGAAGTACCTGGTGCTTTTCCTCCTCCTAGTGTCATACAGTCCTTTTTCCAATGCCCCTTCCTATGGCAGTTGAGGCATTTATCCTTAGCCGCGTTCACCTTCTTCTTCACACATCCCTTGGGCTTCATAGCTGAGGGCGCAACGATTGCTTTGCCCTTCTTCTTCTACCATTCCTTGCCTTTCGGCTTGGGTCGGCTAGAAAAGCTCACCATGAGCACAGCTTTGCCTTTGGAAGTGGAAGACTCAAAGGTCTTGAGCATGTTGTGCAGCTCCGGTAGTGTCGCATTCGTTCCATTCATGTTGAAGTTCACTATGAAGTTCTCAAAGGAACGAGGGAGAGAGTTCAGGATGAGGGCGGTAGCGACATTCTTTTCAAGCTTCGTTCCAATCGAAACAAGCCTCTCTAATAGCCCTATCATCTTCAGCACATGCTGCGAGACCTGGCCCCCTTCATTGAGCTTACACTTAAAGAGCTCTATTAGCAGCTCATATTCTATCGTCTGGGATTGAGAATCATAGAGACTCTTCAAGTGTTCGAGCATGTCATTGGGCCCCATGTTCTCATGCTGTCTCTGAAGTTCCATAGACATGGAAGACAGTATTACGCATTGCGCCGAAGTGGCATCATCTTGATGTTTCTGGTAAGCACCTTTATCAAAAGAGGCATATTCGTCAGAATCTGTCGCAGGGACTGTTGGGAACACCGTGTCCAACACGTATTCAATTTTCTCTTGTCTCAATACTATTCCCAAATTCCTTAGCCAGTCAAGGTAGTTTGGTCCAGTAAGTTTATTCATCTTAATTAATATTTTCAACGATAAGCTCAACATCTTTAATAATATGAAGAATTAGATAGACCAGAAATCAAATTCAAAATCTATTTTCTATTATACACATTCATTTAGGCTAATCAACAAGGCCTTTTATTTAATTTGCTCCCCACTATTTTATCATACTTCTACGACCCCATGGTAGAATACGGACCTATATTAATTGAGGTCATAATGGGCCAAGATCCAATCCTATGTTATCTTCGTGTTTGCTTTGGCTGATAACTTCAACAACATATCTTGGTAGGTTCTAAACCAATTGCAAAACTTATTCGCAACTCTTGGTTAATCAAATATTACATTTAATCTTGCGTCCTTAGATTAGTCCGACACTTTGGCGCTAAGATTTGTCTAAGCAAGTCAACCCCATTACACGACTGCGTTTATGTATCTAAGCAAATTTGGCCTTTGTGAGCAAACACTTTGGTGTAAATACCCATAAAATTTTATCATTCACCTTTACATTAAAACACATCTATGAAAGAGTCTGGATCCTCATAGACTTAGAGCAAATGCTTTGGCATAAATACTCGTATCACCGAAAAGGATTTTGCACTCTAACAATTATAATGGACGATGCGTTTTAATATAGACTTATATTTAAAATTTGGGGAACATTTTTAATTCAGGGTTCTAACCAAGATCAACTCTTTTACGCCATATCCAATATGACATCTTAACATCATGCAAATTAAATACACATATAGTTTGGGAACCGTCAACCCAATATACATGATATAAGATGGTTTAATTAAACACTAGGCGTCGTCTGCCTAAACAATTATAGCGGACATTATTCTAGAAATGTAAATGATAAATATTTTGACATTTAGCACATAAACAGTATTCTTATCAAATATATTGTATAATAATAATCATGGGTTAAACATTCTGAACAAAAAAAAAAATTACCGTCGGGGCCGCGGCACTAATCATTAGGGTCGCGGTGCCAGTGAGGCAGAAACTGAATTTCTTCTTCTGCAATGCATTAGAGTCGCGGCGCTCCACCATGAGGCCGCGGTGCTTGCAAGGCAGAAACCTTCAGCTTGCATTAGGGCCGCGGCGCTTCACCATGGGGCCGCGACGCCTAATGTCCAGAAAGTCCGGAACTTAAAAAAATGAAGCATTAGGGCCGCGACGCTTCCTTCAAAATAGCCCTAAATCCAATTTAGGGATCAAATCACAGGTCCTTTATCATCACCCACCATTATCAATAACGCCCATATCGACCATCATCCGTTCTTAGCTGTGCACCGTGTAATGAGCCGGAAAAAGCACTTTTGGCTTAGTTCGAGTTAGAGCAGAATGACTTCCTCGAGTTAGCGTAGGAGATAACTTAGGGTGATATCAAAAAGTTTAACATTCGATCAAGACGTGTAGGATTTCAAGAACCTCGTTTTAATCCAATTTTATGTTTAATCCATATTATTATTCTATTCATTTGTGATATAGCCATTGAACCAACCTGGGCTCTAATACCACTGAAGGGTTTTTGTTGGGTTCAAAACATATAAGTAAGGCACAACGGAAGTTTAAAAGTTTTGTTTCTTACTTACCCCAATAATAATTCTGGTATGGTTATACAACAATGGAACTTGTAACCTAACAACATTTACTTACAAGTTATAATAATCTGAAATCTTTATCAAACGTGAGGTGCACACGTGATTGCCCTTCCATTTGCAAGCTCCAAGCTTCAATGTATTTCTCTTTCGGAAAGCTAGGAAATCTGGCAGAGGTTCGAGAGTATTTGATTCTAAGTCTCTAAGGCTTAGAATGTTTTTCAGAAATTTGTGTGTTGAATAATGAAATGAATGCCTCTATTTATAGTTGAAAAATAGGTCAAAACCGGATTAGGGTTTGACCTTGGGCCTGGCCTAAATATCGAGGCAGAGGCATCGCGGCCCTAGGGTATGGGCATCGCAGCGCTCGACATGCGCCTGTACTATGCCGCGACCCTAGGGTATGGGCGTCGCGGCGCTCGACTTTATTTTTCATGCATTCTTAATTAAATCCAAAATCCAATTTTGACTTAATTAAAATAATCATTATTCATTTAAATGTCTTAATTCCAAATCGAACATTTTAATTACTCTCTCAATACATCCTTAGATCGAAACGGACAATCGACATAGTGTGACCCTACATGCCTTCTCATATCGACATTAATCAAATTAAGGTCTACTTGGAACTCCTAGACGGCGCCGGAAGACGAACTCAATATGTGAAGTACGTTTACACGAATCCAGTAAACTTAACCTTTATGTGGTAAGATAAAATCCTTTCATTCACGACACACCCGATCAAGCTTAGGATTTGTCAAATGTCTATCCAAATGGCTTAATCATTGTATCTCATCTATATTAGTTGACAACTAGACCATATTCTAAATATGTCTATTACGTTGGCCAACGACTTAGTCAACCTAACATCACTAAGAATCCGAGTGTTCTCTCGAATATACATCCGAGGAATGAATCCTAATCTTGGCTCAACTACCACCTTCAATCCACATCGTAATGTACCCAATGCAAGCCGTATCTCAACCTATAAGGAATTTCAGCTTAGGATGGGATCAAAGTACATTACTTTGTAGACAAGGTGCGTATTGACCTCAACTCTAAGGACTTCTAACTCCCACACACTGATCATACTTTAGACAAGTATAACAAACAGTATATCAACAGGGTATACCAATACTTCCAAAGTATCCATGTGTCCATCACGAGTAGCCATTACTCGTAGCAGGTGAGACATACTACATCCTCTAAGGATGTGATGCAGACTACATGTTGACTTATCACATATCATCGATATCTCATTCTCAATGATCATTAGTCGAGGTTATTTTAAGAGTTATGCTTTATCATTAACATCTCACTCTATTAATGACAACGTAAGCTCAAGGGATGCACATTAATGAATAATTACAAACAATCAAATAATAATTCAATAATTGCAAATGCCAAAATATTAATCTCCATTAATAATAATATGAATGTGTATAAAGTACATTTGTCCTAATAAAGATTGTCTCTACGACATAAATATACTTTCAGAAACAATACTCACGACAACAACACTAGCATGAAATTGTGCTTAGTATATCAAATAATCAGACAAATCAATCAATAGAGCATATAAGGCGGTAACCCTCACATGTCACCCGATACCCGCATAGGTGTTCGTCACGTAGCCTATATGTCAACATCTTACCCACAGATCATTTTATGAATTATCTAGTTGGAAAATATTTTCATTGAAGTTTAGTCTTAACTTACCTTAATCTAAAATTTTTACAAATCTCTAGAATAATTTTTTATCTCCTCAAGACTCTAGAAACATCTCATCTATTCAAAAGTGCACTTTAGAATGTCAAAAGAATCCAAAAATACCCATATTACAATATAAAAATAGTCAGGTCAAAAGTCAAACTCGAGCCTTGGGTCAAACTCTAAAATTGATTCCAAAATTGGGTTACACATTCCTTAAGAATTCCAAATCTAAATTTTCATGTCAATCTAACCCCAAATCGACTTTCAAATCATATAATAGCCTCTTAATCTAGGGCTAGAAATTTCCAACTTTAAACCAGATTATGAATTAATCACCTAATTTAAGCTGATAATCAAGTGGATAACCATTCAAGGCTTGAATTCTTACCCCAAGTTAAATATTAATTCCCTCGAAAATCACCTTGAACCGAGCTCTACAAATCTCCAAAATTTATGAAATGTCGAATCACGGTCTGAAATATTTTTAACATGGTCAGGTATTAACCCTTCCGTGACGGGACCCTCCACAATCACAAAGAGCAATCAATCAAGGAACCCAACGTGATCGCGAGCCCAGGAAACCCCAACACTTCGAGGTAGTGATTGCCAACCACGTGACCACAAATGTCTGCTGCACCAAAAAAAACATATAATCTAGTCCAACCTCTATCTGGTTTGAATCACCGAAACTCATCCGAATGTTTTGGGTTGCAATCCAAACATATGTACAAGTTGAAATCATCATAGAAATCTATTGGAACTTTCAAATTATCAACCCGAGCCCGTCCACTAAAAAACCACAATTAGCTACAAATTTCATCGTTAATCCATCGTTGAATTGCTCATAGTTAATAGGATTTTTTGATAATTTATCGCTAATCCATCGCTAAATAGGATTAGAGACGGAATTCTCTATTTAGATACAGAATCTTTTTGTCGCTAATTTATGTTTTTTTGGTAGTGATCTAATCACATTTTTTACTTTGGTCAAGTCGTAGTATTTGAAATCACTAGTTTTAATTTTTATGTTTCGAATTCACCCAAGATCCTCAGAATCCGTACCCTGTATCACCACACGCGCAAGTCATAAAACTTGCACCTACGAAAAATCTCAAATAGGTGAAGGGGTTCTAAAACTCAAAATGACCTAACAGGTTTTTACAAATTGGATCAAAAAAGTGATTAGTTTAAGTTTATTCTTATTGGATATTTTTTTACCAAGCTTTACTAAGGTCTTATTTGTTTGCACTTAATAAAGGTCTAAATCTTAATCATTCAGATATCAATCATTGAGTCTATTTGTTTTTAGGTCTAAATCTTAATCATTTAGATCTTCATTATTAAGTGTGTTTGTTTTTATGTTACAACTACTTAATGGATTTGAATAGATCTACATGATTAAGAGTTGTAATAAAGTGTTAATATCATTTAGATACTTGTTCAAGGATTTCTACAGAGATGACAGTTCACCAGTTTTATTTATTATTCAACGTTATCGTCATCTTCCACCATTATGGTCAACTGCTACTATTACTACCCACCACTCCACAACCACAACCACCGCCATTGTCAATCACTACAATCAATCATCATCATCACTAGCTACCACTTATAATCATCACCGCTAACCACCATTACCACAACAACTATCAGTCACTACTGACAATCATCACCCTCAACCACCACTATCTATCGCCTACTACTATCATCATTCACCACAACCATTAGCCATCACTGTCATCCATCACAACTATTAATTTTTATAATCAACCACTACTATTAGTCACCATCACAACTAGGTACTACGCGTAACACCACAATTAGTCAACATGATTTCTAATTGGCACCCTCAACTATCACCACTATCTATCACATGACCACCAACTGTCATAAAATATTTTTAGTGATATAGTATTAGATTAATATAGTCTTTTATAAAATTTATATTTATTACCAATATTTAAATAAAGACAAGTTTTATACATTTAGATGTTTTAAAAACAATCGGTCATAATTAAGTAATATTCAGATCTTAATACATCATCTTAATATTCAGATTCAAAACATTTCAATCTTAATATTCAAATTCAAAAGTCTTATTAATCTTAATAAAAATAAATCATACCTGACTTATCATATATAGTTAAGTGATTTAATAAGATGAAAGCATATATTAATTAATTTTTATTAAGTGAAGAAAGTTTATATGCAAACACATATGATGTATATTTGTTAGATCACTCTATGTGAGTGAGTTTCCACCCGAAATTGGTAAATGTACAAAGTAAAACTTTATAATGCTCCATGTTATTAGCACGTTTCCTAAGTTCCATAGAAGTATAGTGCCAAGTGATATTTTCAAAGTTACTTTTCTATACTTATTCCCCCCAAACTAGATCTGCTTTGTTAATCCTCCATTGACATGGAGCTTCCCTTCTGGAAAAACTTCATTACATCTCAAAAACCCAAAGAATACTCATACTTATAGCTTTAACATTAACCATTATTCCTTTTTACCACCCTTCTTATGTCACATATATATTACACCATTATCATTAACCATTATTTGAGCCGAGGGTCTCTCGGAAACAATCGCTCTGCCTAGATAGAGGTAAGGTCTGTGTACACTCTACTCTCCCCAGACCCCACATTGTGGGATTTCACTAGGTATGATGTTGTTGTTGTTGTATCAAGCCCATGAGAAATATTGTGATATTTTTAGAGGAGAGTGGATTCCGAATCCGGATGGTCCATATTACAACAACAACACTAAAAGACCACGATATACACGGTCAAGATACCGTGTGTATTACATTGGTAATATTGTAAATATGTACATAATTAGTAGAGTTCTTGTACATGTATAATTATGGTAGTAGTCTTGTAGTAGGAAAGCTATTAGACTTGTATTAGGAAAATGTAGATTTATTTTCCATAATTAGAAATTGTATATCATGTATATATAACTCTTCATTAATGAAAATAATCAAGGGATTATTCTCTTTCATTGTATCAGAAGTCTAGGGCAAAATTTCATTCTCCAATTTTCAGCTTCCGCCACCCCTCTTCTCGGTTTCCTAGCTCCGGCCGAGCACCTACTTTCTCCCAAATTTTCTTTCAAATCCCTAATTCTCCTCTTGTTCTTTCATCATGTCGACCACAAAGAACACGTTTAATCCTGTCCTTACAGTCTCTAACATCAAGAATAACATCCTTATCATTCTTGAGATAGAAAACGTCTAATACGCGACGTGTGCAGAATTATTTAAAGTTCACACACGCTCTCATAGAGTCCTTAATCACATCATTCCCTCAAAAACAGGCAAGGAGAAGGTGCCTACCACCGATGATAACATAGAGTTATGGGTAACTCTTGATGCTACGATACTCCAGTGGATTTATTCTACTATCTCTACAGGTCTCTTGCATACTATTATTGAACCCGGCGCTATGGAAATGGACACTTGGAATAGGTTGCGTGATATATTCCAAGATAACAAAAATTCTCGTGACGTGACCCTTGAGCAGGAATTCTCCCACATTAATATGGAGGATTTTCCGAATGTCTCAGCCTATTGTAAAAGGATCAAGGAGTTAGCGGATCAACTAAAAAATGTTGGTGCGCCCGTCACGAACATCGTCTAGTTCTTCAGATGGTTGCAGGCCTATCCGAGGCTGATAATGGCGTTGGAACGCTTCTTCATCAAAGTAATCCTCTCTCACCGTTCTACCAAGCACGTTCTATGCTCACCTTAGAAGAGGTCGGCTTGGCTAAAAAGGCGGCTACCGGAGCAAATTCCGTCATGATGATGGACATGTCCGATGACCCCCACTAATTCTCGAACAATTCTTGACAAAATTGAAATAACAGTGGTGGCAAAGAGGGTCAAAATCGAAAAAATGGTGGCAAGAACAGCGACGGCGACTGCGCCAGTAGCGGCGAATGTGGCGGTGGCGGCAATGGCGGGGGACGTGGTGACAGTGGACCGGCTGGGCTGTAGCACCACTGGCCGCAGCGTTGGGCCAGTACACAGTGGCCGTGGGGCCGGGCTAGTGGCCCACACCACAATTGCCAGTTTTTACTCCCAATTGGGCTAGGCCTAATTTCACCCGATGAGCATTGGCGGCAGCACCAACAACACGGGACCGGGCCCCGGCGATAGGCTTGCTTGCTTGGTCCTTGGCCTCAGCAGGCCTTCGCTGTTGCGGGCCCATTATCGATTCCGACGCCTACGAATATCCAGACGGTTGTTGACACCCAATTTTGTCCCATCTTTTTCGATTTATTTGCAATTTTAAATATTTTTGACACCTCAAAAAAATATTTTTTATATATATACATATAGGCATATATATACATATATAAGATTATTCTCAATGTTGTTGTTATTATTATTATTATTATTATTATTATTATTATTTATTAGTATTTCTACAACCATTTACCTTTTTAAATCATGATCGTAGTTTCTATTGTAATATTCTATATTATTTTATTTTAGCAAAAACGACATCGTATTCCTTTATTTTTTATTAAGAATTAAGCATTTCACAAATATTATGTTTTATTATTATCACATCTTATACTATATTCTAAATAATTTTACATTTTTATTCAAAGCTTTTTTAATATTAAACCCCTTTTATATTTTTAGATCCATAACCCATTTTATTTCCCATCCCAAAATAATTTCTACCCAAACAACACCCAATTTAAAAGATGGCAGCCCAATTGACCTCCCCCAAATTCGCAGCCCATTTTCAGCCCAAATCAGCAACCCAATAACCAGCCCAAATCACCCGAAATCTCGGCCCATACCCAACAACCCAACTCCCCATTCCCCTTTTTATTTCTCTTATCCCTGAACCAATACAACTGGACCGACCCAATCCCCTAACCCGTCGACCCCAAACCCGGATCGGCCCAATCCTCAACCCGTCGGCCCCAAACCCGGTACCCCTTAAAACCCAACCCCAAAGCCCCTAACCCTAAAACCACATCGACCAACAACCCCAGACCCTCTCCAATCGCCGCACACCCCTACACCCCTACCCCTACGTCGTCGCACCCTACGTCTGACACCACTAGTCGCCGACACCACCGTCTGACACCACCAACCTACCCCATCACCTCACACCGACCCATGCCTCAAGAAATCTTCCCAAAAACCAAACGAAAACCAAAAAAATCCAGCAGCCCTTCACACCGGTTCCACCTTCAGACAGCCGGATAAATACCAACACCACTGCCACCATCGACCTCTCGCATCACCCATCCCTTTTCCTAAAGATTTAGGCCTGCAAAAACTGCGACAATAGCTGTGAAAGAGAAAACCCAAAAATCCTTCGGTTACCTCTTCAAATTTGATGGGTAAAAGCACCAATCCATACCCCTTTATCATCATCTCAGCCTTTTTCAAAAATCTGTCGGAAACCGTCACATTTTCCCCCTTTATTTTGAATTCAAATTTCAAATTACATGCTTCTTGAAGAGGTCGTTGAACCTTCAACTCTGAGCTATAAATAGAGCCCTTGGGGCTGTGTGAAAAGGGGGATTTTCAGACATAGAAAAGGGACCTTTCTTTCATTCTCACAAGTCATTTTGGAACAAGTTTCGATTTCGAAAATCTTTTCTTTTACTCTCAGTTCTGGCTCGACACAACCATAAAACACTCATGCTCATTTTCTATTCAATCGCATAAACGCACTTCTCCGAGCGGACTCGACGATTCGAGACGACGCCTCGGGTCGCTGCCCGGAGAAGGTCAGTAAACACAAACCCTTTTGATTTTCTATATGATTAGCTTAGTATAATTTACATTATGTGTTTGCGTGTTGATTAAGCATGTTTAATTATTGTTTGAGCCTGCTAGTTAATTATTACGTATGTTTTGTTAAATTAGCCACTGTCTGGGATCATTAGGTTATCTATTAAGCATATTAAGCATGTATGGTTATAATGGTTACTGCTTGTGTTCATTAACCAATTATTAGTGTGTTAACTACGGCTTGTTTTTAACCATTTCTTGATTGTTTGGTTCATATGATGTTGGTTTGAGAAGCATGTTTGACCTCTTAAAGACTCTGTTTAGCCAATCCATGTCCCTGTGTCCTTGTTATGCCATTCAACACCAATTTTAAGTTAAGAACATGTTGTTAAGAGAAATCAATGCTTGTATAATGTGTATGTTGGCCTCTGGACATCTTACTTGGCTTGAATATGTTTAAAATGCTCATAATATGTCACCTAGAATCTGTTTGGTTAAATAATAATCTAAAATGGTTGATGCTTGGTTTGGGTTAGTCTGTTTAATCCAAGGATAACCAAGACTGTGCCATATCGTTTACCTTAGCACACTTGTCTACATTATTCTGGTTCTGGCTTACCCTTTTCAAGAGATTAATATAGCTAGTTAGGCTTGAATCCTAAATGCACCTGCCTATTCATGATGAAACACTTAGGATATTCTATGTATTTGTCCTGTCCATATATCCTTGTGGTTTGTGAGTGATGTGATGCATGTTAGTATTCTCTGTGAACATTCATTTAGTCTGCCTAAGTCTGTATGAAATGAATCTGGAGATAACCAATATATAGCCTTATGCATGTCTGTGGATTTCTGGATATGATTAACTAGGGATAATCTAAATAATATTGAAACATGTTTGTTCCTGTTAGAGTTCTTGTGCTTAATTTAACATGTCCTAGATATTTCTTTGATTTTGATATAACAACTTGTTGACTTAAGGTTCATTTGATAACCATGTTGAGTCATGCCATGTCTAATACCAATTGTCACAAATATCTGTATATATACTTGCACATCTATGTTGAAACTGTCAGTTTTAAATCTAAGTCATTTAGCCTAATATCTATTTTAGATGGAGTTTCAAATCTGAATTACTATGATAAAGGTCAGGATTTGTGCATTTTTCTGAAATATAGGGTAATTTGAATCATGTCTGTGTCACTTAGGAGCTAGTTGAAAGGGTTAATGGAATTGTCTACACCTGCTTGTGTGAAATAGAGATTACGACTTCAGTTAAAATTTATGATATTTTTTAATCTTGCTGTGTTAAGTGCAGAGTATATCTTTCCTGAAATTCTGTGTTCTTCATTGGTTCTATCCTTGTAAAAGAATTACATCTATGCATCTTGAGTATTCAAATTTGCCTGAACTACTGCATTTACAGTGGCATGTTTCAGTGTATAGAAAGTATAGACATCTAGGTATACCCCAGATGAATATCTAGGTTGTATATTCCCAAGCATATTATGTATACTTTGAATATTCCATGAATATCAATTCCTCTACATGGCTGAGTATGTATCTAACTAGAAGGGTTTGTATTTCATGTTATATGAATCCTCTGTGTTTGAAATCACTCACTGTTCTACAAGTTTGAATGATAAGTCTGTGTTTCCAGTCCTTCCATCTCATGTCTTGTTCCTGTCTTTGTTTGAGACTTTCAGAATATATATGTTAGGTTTTATATTTATCTTGTTATGCTGGTTGAAAGCGAAGACAAGCTTCGGGTTGGGTTTAGCCTTCTTCGATAGCCTGCCATGCCTAAGGTTCAAGAAGCCTTTTGAATCTTGTTGCGGCATCGGAAATGAATGGTGGTAGCCCTATTTGTCTTCTTATCTTTCAAATTTGAGGTTTAGTGTGATTAGTTTTTAAGTTTACCTTTCCCTTTATGTCTTTGCTATGCTACGTTGGTTGTGGTATCCTGTTGCACCTTGAGATTGGGATACATGCCATCTTTAAATAGTTCTCGTTATGGGTTTGTTCCTTTTGGCTGCTGATTCTCAGACTGCTAGTTGCTGCAATACTTGGGCTGATTACTGCACTTTTGAGCCATTATTCAGATACTGCGTTTGTCGCGCATAACTGCTGCAATCTTGACCATTTACACTTCTTTTTGGAAATATTTTACTGCTACATTTTGAGCATAGTTGATGTCTTATCACTGCTGTATTTTAGCCCAAATTGCTGTTGTTTTCTTGGCTGAAAAATAGCTGCTTTAAGACTGCTTTGGACAGCCGCAATATTTCTGAAAAGTCTACTGGCTTGAATAGAATACTACACTTAGGCCAATGAAATTGAATTTGAGGTCGCGTCCCTTCGGAATCGGAAATTTGCCTCTGTTCAGTTTATTGATTTTGGCATTTAAACATCCGTGCACGGATGTCCTACTGATTTACTGATTTACTGATTTGAACAAATACTACACTTGGTCGATGAAAAATATCCGTCGATTTTGAGGCCTCCACAGTTTGAAAGACGAAAATATAACTTCTGGGCAAGGATGAGACTTAAATCTTTTTTCTTATTTCACCTGAGAGATCAACATGTTTAGTAGGCGAGGCAATTAAAATGACCGATGAGTTATATCTTTGCAGCCACGACGTGATTGTAATGATCTTTTTTTTCAAAATTTAAGTCTGAGCCCTCCGTAATAAAAACATTCACATTTGGATCCGGATCCGAAGTTATTTATATTTAACTGCTTCTAACTGTTTGTTCTTGACAGCTTGCAAGGAACAAATTTAACCAAGGGAGATACTCCTCGGAGATTATTTATTTTGTTGTTTTTACTTTCTTTAATTCAGCTTCATCTCGCTCTGTGTTGTAATATTATTTATTGCACTTATGTAATTATTGAAATGCTTAGAATAGGTAGACTTAGAATTAATTCATAGGATAGTCTAAGATTGGAAACCCGTCGCTAGCTTATTTACTTGTAGGCTCGGTTAATTCATACTTAGAAACCCTCCGCTAGTTTATTTATTTTTAGGCTCGTCATGCATATTTAAAATTTTCAAAACAAACTTTGATCATCTTCTGTTCATTTTATTAATTGTACAACTCAAAATGATTTCCAAAAATTACTTCTTTGGCATTATTCGTTTTTTTCTCCTTGCTATTAATTGTCCCAAATGCATACTTTTTCAACTTTACATGTATTTTTCTTTAAAAATCATACAAATGCATACTTGTACAAAATGCATCCTTTTACTAAATACTTGCAACATCATTTTAAGTTTATATTTTTAAGCATGCATTTTTTCTTAAATACATAATTAACCTGAGTTTGACCAGATAACCGCAAGTTAGCGGATCTTAAAGGATGCCTAACCCCTTCCCTTTAGGAGAATAAAGAACCCTTACCTAGAATCTCATTAGTTTCGCAGACCTTAAAATTGGAGTTACATTGCAGCATTATTTAATATTTAGGTGTCCTAATTCACCGTAAAAATAATTAGGTGGCGACTCCTTAATCAATACCCGGGAATCACCGACACGTTGTGCTCCGCTTCGACCCACGGGTCAAAAATGGGCGCGACAACGGCAATGCATACACTTGATTTAAATCCTCCGGACGCGAATTGGTACATGGACACCGAAGCCACCTCTCATATGATGTCCGCGCCATGTAATCTCTCATCTTATTTCAATTTGAGCAAAAATCGTGGCATTATTATTGGTAATGACAATTCAATTCCTATTCGTGGTTATGATCACACACATTTATCTCCCCCGAACCCACCTTTAGCTATGAAAAATGTCCTTCATGCTCCTCACTTAATTAAAAATTTGGTATCTTTTCAAAAATTCACAACTGATAATTGGGTTCTGTTGACTTTGACCCTTTTGGATTTTCTGTGAAGGATTTCACAACGGGGATACCTTTAATGAGATGTAATAGTCGGGGAGAGCTTTATCCAATCACCACCACCACCACTTTCACGAGTCAAGCCACACTATCAACGTTTTCCGATCTAGCACCTTCCTTATGGCATGCTAGTTTGGGTCATCCAAGGGCGTCTGTTATTTCTTCTCTTAAAAATAATAATTTTATTGAATGTAATAGTACGCGTAGTACTAATATTTTTCCTTGTCCGCTTGGGAAACATGTTAAGTTACCATTTGTAGCCTCTCATTCTAGTACTTTGTTGCATTTTGATATTATTCATAGTGATTTGTGGACATCTCCTGTTTTAAGCTCTTTTGACCACCGCTATTATGTGCTATTTTTGCATGATTATTCTAATTTTTTATGGACCTTTCCTTTATCTAAAAAGTCTCAAGTGTTTTTCACATTCTTAACGTTTAGAGCATTCATCCGTACCCAATTTGAACGAGAAATTTAAAACATTCAATGTGATAATGGAAGAGAATTTAATAATGGGTCGTGTGTCGGGAATTTTGTAACACTAATGGCATCTCTTTCCATTTTCCTTGCCCTCATACGTCCTCATAAAATGGGAAAGCTGAAACAAAAATTTGTACCATTAATAATATTATCCAAACCTTACTAGCCCATGTTTCATTACCACCCTCCTTTTGGCATCATGCATTACAAATGGTTACTTACCTCTTTAACATACTCCCTAGCAAAGGGTTAGCATATCAATCTCCCCTTAAAATTCTTTATCATAAAGACCCTTCGTACTCTCATCTTAGGGTGTTTGAGTGTTTGTGCTATCCACTTTTTCCGTCCACTACAATTAACAAACTTCAACCCCGTTCTATTGCTTGTGTGTTTTTGGGTTATCCGTCTAATCATCATGGTTACAAATGTTTGATTTATCTTCTAATAAAATCATAATTAGTCGTCATGTTATTTTTTATGAAACCAAATATTTGTTTGCTAAATTGTATAATTCCGTGTCTAGTTCTTATAATTTTTTGGATGATGAGCTCTCACCGTATATTCTCCAACAATGGGCCTGACCTGCCCGTGATCTAATTATGCCAGCAGGCACACTGTCTGTTGGCCCAAATGGTCTCGGTATGGTTCCAAATTCTCAACCAACAGGCCAGTTAATGGGCTAGCAAGCCCACTGCCTGCTGGCCAGTCTCGAGCCAACCCAACACCTACCCAAATCCCATCTAATTTTATCTTGAGTCAAGGGCCCTTTACTCGTAGCCAACGGGGTATTTTTAAACCAAAATGACATTTTAATCTTAATTCTAATGTCACTAAATCACCCCTACCTCGTAACCCAGTGTCTACCCTTCATGACCCAAATTAGAAAATTGTCATGAATGATGAATATAATGCTCCTATTAAAAATAAGACGTGGGAGTTGGTGCCCCGTCCGCCTGGTATCAATGTTATTCATTCTATGTAGATTTTTACTCATAAGAAAAAATATGACAGTTGTTTTGAGAGGCATAAGGCTCGTCTTGTAGGTGATGGTAAAACTCAATAGGTTGGCATGGATTGTGGAGAGACATTTAGTCCGGTGGTCAAACTGGCAACCATTCACACTGTTCTAAGTCTAGCTCTCTTGAAAGCGTGGCCCATTCATCAGCTGGATGTGAAGAATATTTTCTTACACGGTGATCTCAAGGAGACAGTATACATGCATTAGCCCTTGGGTTTCAGGGGCCCCGATCATCCTAACCATGTATGTTTGCTCAAGAAGTCCTTGTATGGACTTAAGTAGGCCCCACGGGCTTGGTATAAGATGTTTGCAAATTATATGTCTACTATTGAGTTTTCTCACAACAGGTCTGGTCATTCTCTGTTCATCTATCGTTATGGTACTTCTCCGACATACATTCTATTATATGTAGATGATATTATTTTGAATGCCTCTTCTGATAATCTGCGCAAGTATATCATGTCTTTTCTCGGTTCCGAATTGGCCATGAAATACTTGGGGCCCTTGAGTTATTTTTTAGGTATAACTGTCACACGTCATGCAGGTGGTCTATTTTTATTAAAGAAGAAGTATGCGACTGATATTGTTGAGAGAGTTGGCATGTCATCTTGTAATTCCTCTTCTACTCCAGTTGATACCAAACCGAAGCTGGGTGCTACTTCTAGCATACCTTATGCGGATCCCACCCATTATCGCAGTCTTACAGGGGCTCTTCAGTATCTTACTTTCATGAGACCCGATATTACTTATGCAATGCAACATGTGTGTTTATTTATACATGATCCGAGGGACAAGAACATGCATGCTCTCAAACACATTGTGTGTTACATACATGGCACTCTTGATTATGATTTGCATTTATATCCATCCTCCGTCTCTACTCTCGTGTCTTATACAGATGTTCATTGGGGTGGGTGTCCAGATACCAGACGTTCGACATCTAGTTATTATATGTTTCTTGATGATAACTTGGTCTCTTGGTCAGCAATACGCCAGACTACTTTATCGTGATCCAGTGCGGAGGCCAAGTATCGAGGGGTAGCCAATGTGGTGTCTGAGTCATGTTGGCTGCGTAATCTTGTATTAGAGCTTCAATTTCCTATTCAGAAAGCTACCTTGGTCTACTGTGATAATGTTAGTGCAGTCTATCTCTCTGGAAATCCGGTCCAACATCAGCGCACTAAACATATCGAGATGAATATTCACTTTGTTCGCGAAACGGTAGCTCGTGGACAAGTATGTGTCTTGCATGTCCCGTCATGGTACCAAATTGCTGACATCTTTACTAAGGATCTTCCCTTAGTTCTGTTTGAAGATTTCAGGGACAACATCAGCGTACGACAATCGCCCGCTATGACTGCGGGGTGTAAAAGACCACGATATACACGGTCAAGATACCGTGTATATCACTTTGGTAATACTGTAAATATGTCCATAATTAGTAGAGTTCTTGTACATGTATAATTATGGTAGTAGTCTTGTAGTAGGAAAAGCTATTAGACTTGTATTAGGAAAAGGTAGATTTATTTTTCATAAGTAGATATTGTATATCATGTATATATAACTCTTCATTAATGAAAATTATCAAGAGATTATTCTCTTTCAAACACATGTAGGGAGATACATGAGCATCAAAATTGTATGAAATATGGGAGGCCATATACAGATTTCTTGAAATGGAGATGGAAGCTTAAATGATGTGAGTTGCCTATTTTTAACCCGTATGAGTTCTTGGAGATGATGAGGAACAAGTCATTAGCATTTGTTGGAATTCAGTTGGAAGAAACCAAATGCAATCCTTGATATGCCTCTTGTCTCAGGTACTTTACTATCAACTCTCTGCAATATTTGTTCATCAGTGTTTTTAATTAATGCTGTATAATACTACAAAGAGTTTTAACTTTTGAGTTTAAGTTATATGTGGTCAGTATAATTATTTTTTACACTATCACATTTACTTGTTATAGAAGGTACTATATTTTATTTTTAAGATTACAAATTATACATTTTAAGAAGACTTATCTGTAGATATATTTTGGGTAATCTGCTAGTGTAATGTATATAACTTAAATCTTTAACTTCTATACATTACTAGACGGTAGTGTATAACTTTTTTTACATGGTTTAATCATAAGAAATACTCCATGAGTTTAATTTCTATAAGTCGACAATGTGAAAGATTTGTTAATGCTATTTTATCTCCTAAATGATAATTACAAGTTACTACCGTTCATAATAAGTGAAATTAACAATTGAAAGCAAGATATACTATCTATTACAATTTTTTAAAATGTATAGAGAGTGTAAAAGTTTTTTAATTTACATTATCAATATGTATAAGTTAAATTTTAATATTATATGTAAGTGTCCATAAACAGTTAGTAACGTGGAAAATAAGGCTGGATAATTACCTACTGTTACTTGTTAAATCATACCGATGGTGAACAAAATTGTTTACATACATTGTCATTCAAATTGGATTGACATCATTTTTTTCTTGGGTTGGTTGCAAATGGCTTGTAGTGTTAGTGTAAGAGGGTTTTCTTTACCCTAGATAACAAGGCAGAGGTTAGGTGCATGTAGAGGAAGGTTTGGTTTACCAAGAAGGTTGAAGCTTAGGTGAAATCTATGTTGACCATACTCTACAAAAATATTATTGCACACATGTTGAATTTTTCAAAAATATATTACTTTTGAATAATTCCACACGCACTCGTCAACATATTTTTTAAGAGTCCGAGCAATATAGAGTGAAATTCTACAAAAGGCACCAATAAGGTTGAAGTTTAAATTGCTAATAGTTTTCTTTTTCCACAGCAATTGTGAAAACGAAATATACAATGATATAGTCATTGTCATTCAAAGTGGTTAATTTTAAGGCTTAGTGTAACAAAATCAACGTCTTTTTTACTAAGCTTCTGGCTTTTGATGGTATCTTTTTTTTTTGAAAAGAAAGTTACGTCAATGTGAGTATATTGCAGCTTAATTAATTTTTATCAAATTGCAACTATATCTTCTCAAGTATATCAGAACTAAGTGCCGTAGCATATTTAGATCTAATATTTTTTCACATTAAATTATATCCTCAAATGACGTCAATTTTTGTTGAAGAATCCAAGACTAGTAACGTGGGTTCTTAACTTTGTTCGATCAAGAAATGTTTAAGAAATGGGATACCTCTTCCTTTCTAGAGATTGTTGGCCAAATCATTAACAAGAATCCAATCCTCTAGGTCCAGAGGCGGGATCCATGTTTTGGAATTATGAATATTTATAGTAATTTTTAAATTAATATATAATAATAATTTAATTTACAATCAAATATTTATAAATATTTAATAAATTTTTTAATACGTACACAAAATTTAAAATCTAAATAAAAAGCTATTGAGTTCACGTGAATCCATATTTAGTAATCTAGTCCGCCCCTATATGAGTCTTCACATCATAACTAAAGGTAGACAAATTTGCTTCATATATATATATATAAACTAGCAGATTCTCGATCCATTCACATCGTGACATAAAAATTTGGTGTTTTTCTATCTCTTTTTTATTTTTGTAATAAATTAATCCAGGACTGCTAACAACGCAAGTGGCCAACTGCCTAATAAGCATACATTTCCGCAAACTCTCGTCTTTCTGGCCTATTTGACATGACGCTAGAATTATTTGAGAGAGATATTTTTATGGGAACAACAATATATTCCAAAACTTCCAAATATTTTTTGTATAGAAGTTGTATGATGATAAGGAATGGATTTTGGGCTAATTCAACCGCAGTTAATGTGAGTTAGACACTTAACATTTTTACTATATTTCTAAATATATAAAATCATTTTAGTAAAGTTAAACAAATAATGAATGTTTGAGTCCCCAAAAATATGTACAATTTTGTTGTAGGGTGTGAGTGTACATGTACATACTTATTTTTGTACTATCAGGTCATCTAAGATAAAATTATATGTAATCTTTCATACAAAAATGAGATTAGTAATCTGAAAAATATGAAAGTTTACTGGCAACACCAAATTAAATCTATTACCAATCATTGCATATAAGTTAAATCCTTCCTTAATACTATACTATGTAAGAACCCGAATTGAAATTAATTACTTAAGTTGCAAATATTTCATTGTTTTCTTGATGCTTTTTTTTTCTTTTATAGGTAGAACATCCAGTGGATATCTCCCCCACTCTTGATTTCAATTTCAAAAGGTGGAAATACACAACATACAATTTTACCCTCTCAACATATAGGTCACCATTCTTAGTCAAAATGGAAGGAGCAGATTCTGATGGTCCAAGGCATGATGGAGTCTTCAACATTTATCTTGATGAATTTGACAAAAATTGGGCAAGTAAAATCAATGATTTCAACTATATCATCCTTAATTCTGGCTATTGGTTTAGTAGATTGCCTGTCTACTATGAGAAAAATCAACTAGTTGGATGTTGGCGTTGTGGACTAAAAAATATTACTTAACTCCCAAATTATTATGGATACAAAAGGGTATTTAAAACAGCATTAAAAGCCATCAATGACTTAGAAAATTTTAAGGGTACAACTTTTGTTAGGACATTTGTACCTTCTCATTTTGAAGGTGGAGAATGGAATTTAGGTGGGAATTGCTTGACGAAAATGCCATTTACAAGTAATGAAAAAACTTTGGAGGGATTAGATTTGGAGTTTTATAAGTCTCAAGTGGAAGAATTTAGGGAAGCAGAGAAAGAAGGGAAGAGAAAAGGGAAAAGGTTTAGATTGATGGATGTAACACATGCCATGTTGTTGAGACCAGATGGTCATCCAAGTAAATATGGACATTGACCAAATGAGAATGCCGTGTTGTATAATGATTGTGTGCATTGGTGTTTGGCAGGTCCTATTGATTCTTGGAATGATTTTTTGTAGGGATGTCAACAAGGTGGGGCGGGGGCGGGGAAGGGTACCCATATTCGTACCCGCCACCTAAAACCCACCCCACACTTGCCCCACCACTCATGGCGGGTAGCACTTTTGATATCCATACCCGCCCCACCACCCACCAAACCATCCCCCATACCCGACCCAACTGGAGCGGGTGCGGGGAGATACCCGCATTTACCCGCCCCACTGGAGATGTTTGGAGTATTATTGGACAGGAGATGACAAGTGTTGTGCTGGAGTTCTTTGAGAATGGTAAATTACTAAGATAAGTAAATTCAGCCATTATATCTCTGATCTCCAAAGTGGTAGCCCCCAATAAGTTAGTTAATATAGGCACATATCTTGCTGCAATGTCCTATATAAATGCATTTCTAAATTAATTTGCATGAGATTAAAGAACATCATTCCTACTGTTGTGGCTGATAATCAAGCAACTTTTGTAGCTGGAAGATCATGGGTTCATAATGTCTTGATATGTCATGATTTGTTTAGGCAGGGAGATCCCATGTCACCACTATTGTTTGTGTTGGTGATGGAATATCTTTGTAGAACTCTACAAGAAATGAGTGAACTATCTGATTTTCACTTCCATCCTATGTGTAAACTCTCAAAATTGACTCACCTTATCTTTGATGTTGACTTGATAATTTTCTGCAAATGAAATATGAATATCATCTCTAGAGTTATAGAGGCACTCAGGCATTTCAGTGATGTAACAGATTTGGTGGCTAATTTAGATGTCAGTGGGGCGGGTAAATGCGGGTACCCGCCCCATTATTTAGGTGGTGCGGGTATGGGCGGTGCGGGTACGGTGCGGTGCGAGTGCGGTGCGAGTACGGTACGAGTCTTATATGAAATCCACCCCGCCCCACTATCCATGGCGGGTAACACTTTTGATACTCATACCCGCCCCACCACCTACCAAACCATCCCCATACTCAACCCAACTAGAGTGGGTGCGGAGCGGTACCCGCATTTACCCGCCCCACCAACATTCCTAATTTCTTGCTTCATATGTTGAAGATGGAGCAGGGTATGCTTTAATTTGAGTAAAATATTGATGTGGTGAGTGACGTCTCATAATTTGATACTAGAAATTTCATCATTAAGTTATTTGTATTGTTTGAATCATTTACATATAGTTAAGTTACTTTAATATAGTATGCCAAAATATAGTTTGATAACTTTACTGTTATAGTGTATAAATTTCAACGACCATACATGGAATTGACCCAAAAATGTCTTACATTGTTAAGATTGGCGTGAAGTTTAATATAATCAATTTATATGATTTATGTTATCAATACATATTCAAAAAGTAGTCTTATGATGGGTCTGAAGTTACGAATGACTGAACTTTGAAACTTTATACTGAAGGTTTAAAATTTGATTTCAAAATAGCTAAAATTTAAGAATATATAAACTTCAACTATATTTTAAATAGTAGTCATTCAAGCGGTTATTTGTGCACTTTCCCCATGGAAGCTCCAAGCACGACGCTTCCAGTTGATTAAAAATAAATTAAGACTTTCGAATGAAGAGTCAAAAAATATGAGCAATTTAAATTTGGGTCCACAAACAAAATAAATGAAGCTAAGTATCTTTACTAGCTAATTTCAAATGTATTTGAAACGAGTTAACTATGCTATTTGACTAAAGAAGCTCATTAACTACATTTAAAATCTACATTTAGATTTTGTAATTAGCTTTTCTGTTGTGCTGATCATTTAGATAAGTGAAATTTATTACATAATCAAATTACAATTCACAACTAGCAATGCATTGATTAATGCACTCTTCAATTATATGAGGATCATTTAGCTAGTATCCATCTAGATAAGATTGGAAGAATTGGACGTTACACGTGTGCAAGTTAGGTCCTATAGGCTCCAAAAGGTGGTGCCCAAGGAGAATAAGTGTTTGCACAAGTAAAGGATTTATGCCATCTAAATATACATTGACATCCTAAAGAACTTTCACAATGTAATTTAATTAGATATACCAAGTTATTATTTAGTTTCAGCTTACCACATATATAAGAGTTGTGATAAAAATTGAATTTAAATTATATGTCCTCATTATGCATAATATACCATTAAAGTTTAATATGTGATATCAGGTTATTCAATATTTTCATCAGATTAATTATCAAAAAATATTTATCATAAAGATCAACTTATAATTAATTACCTTATAAATAATCTGATATATATTTTTTATACCCCGTCAGTGTAAAGCTAGAACTTGAACTCTAAAAACTTACGTATTATTAAAACTTAACCTATGACGTAAAAAAATACTATAAATTAAGCTCGTCAATTAGATCTAATAATAATTAGTATATTACTAGCACGTTGCTTGTTCTCATGTAAGTGCCAACTAGTCCTTTGTTTTTTCTTGATGCCATTTCCATAACTCATATTTTAAAACTTTTAACTTTTCCTACTTCCTCCCATCTCTACTTTCACTTCAATCCTCCATTGAAGAAGTTAACTCCAAAGCAAATGGAGTTCCCTTGTAGGAAAAACTCCAATAATGCAGCTCAAAGAACCCCCAAAATATTCATGCTTCTAGCTTTAACATTAATTATTCTAGGTATTATCCCTCTTCACCACACTTCTAAGTGGTATCATGCCACAAATTTACCAAACCATGAAAATTCATCCACATATCATATAGAAGATATGGAGATAAAGATTATGGATGATGAGACATGTGATATTTCCATAGGAGAGTGGATTCCGAATCCAGATGGTCCATATTATACGAACACTACTTGTTGGGCGATCCACGAGCACCAGAATTGCATGAAATATGGAAGGCCTGATACCGACTTCTTGAAATGGAGGTACGTTGGAAATTTTGATCATAGGACGAACAATCTTAACCAATCATATTCTCTTGAAGATAAAAAAAAAATTATTCATCTTTGCTTGTATTGAAATTGTTAAGAGTCTCACATCGAATATGGAATGAGAACATAGACTCTTTATATGGATTTGGATACCATGTAAAGAATGGATATTGGGTCTAACTCAACCCCAAAAGTTAGCTTGTAGGGTGAGGCTGTCCAAGTTCATATAAGGAGTACATGTTCACATTTCATATCCGATGTGGGACTCTTAACAGAAATGACTTTTATAAAGTATATAGGTATAGTATATATGTATTTATAGGTACTTTTCAAACATGGATGGACTTTTTAGTTCGTACTCCAATGGAGTGCGGAAGGAGGAAGAATGGAATGCCCTCACTTTATTGATAGGAAATTTGATCCTCTTTTCTAGTTCAAAAAAGGATCAACATTAGAATTTTATTTTTGCGAAGTAATTTCTGAAGTTTTTCTAGTCTAGTTTTATATGTATCCTAATTTAATTCTAGTTTTTTTTCCATATAATTTGTGAATAAGATGGTGAATGCACCTTTATATTGATTTCTTAATATGAACCGAAAAAATTTATGTACTCGAAATGAATCTAATTTTGAATAGGTGGAAGCCTAAGGGATGTGAGTTGCCTATCTTCAACCCATATCAATTCTTGGATATGATGAGAAACAAGTCATTGGCATTTGTTGGAGACTCAGTTGGAAGAAACCAAATGCAATCCTTAATATGCCTCTTGTCCCGGGTACCATTTTCCTCTTCATACTTCTTATTATTGTTCATTGCCTACACCCTTTCTTCCATGTTCATACACGAGTTCAAATTCTAAGTATTGGCTCGGCAGTTATATGATTACGTCACTTACAAGTTAGTATAAGTAAGATTCTATAATAAACAGTAATCGGTAGTCTGATAAAATGATAAATAACCGCTATTGCAAGTTAATAAATTATACTGATTGTGGAAGTACTTTTACATACCTTATCAGTATATAATTTAAAACATTTATACAGTATTTGCATATTTGGTAAGTTGTGGTCTGGATTAGAAAATTGGATGTATAATTAATTTTTCTTCATTGCCTTGGGTTGAGTGCACACATCTTGTACTGTAATGCAGAGGTTGGGTTTGGTTTACCAAATATAGACGTATTTCAAAGTTTAGGTAAATTTCTATTGAAGGCACCAACAAGTTTTGGACTTAACCATGATATGAAATAAGTCGATAAAGTATAAATCCAAATGTCATTAGAGCCTCCTAAAACGATCTACTAAATTCATCGAGATGTTCCAAAGGATCAAAACGGCCAGTTATTAATGAAATTCCTTGTCGGCTATGATCAGGCGCTTTAAGATGAGTTGACTAGCGAATAGCAATTGAACTGAGAGAGGAGAGAGCAGTGTCTTGACCAAAAACGGACTTTCTCTATTAACGAGAGATCCCATTAAACGTGAATCCCTTATTCAATCCAACATCCCTCTTCCTTTGGCTTCTTCCATTCCTCATACCTAGCCGAGTTCAAATGGCTTCCGCACCTTCCTTCTCTTCTTTTCTTAGCGAGGAATAGCCCATTATCGACACGGTAAGTTCACTTCAAACAAGTGAAATTCATGCCTTACCTTTACCTTTGTCAAGGCCTTCGGCTTTTTAGCGTCTCATGAGGCCTAGTTTGAGTATTTAGATTTAGTTGCTTTATAATAGCTAGGGTGTTGTTACGTAACTGTTATAAGATAAGTCCTTCAAGCCGCCCAATCCTCAAGAGTGGGTACTACGGTTACTACCGTGATCGACGACTTTGAGGATGCAACCATTCATGATGATCCGGCTAAGACGGTAGGGTCTCGCTTCTCTTGGACCGTCGGTGGGTGTGGGTATGAAATCGCTTGAGAATAAAGTTGATTCGTGCGGCTCGGCTACTCGAACTTAAATGCCTCGGAGTTTTTTAACGAAGACCAAGCGGATTCGAGGATTAATCACGGTCGTAGGCCTCACATTTGATTGATAGGTCTCAACGGATCTCCTCGGGAAACGGGCTCAGATAGCACTTTTTCCAGCGGAGAGGGATAGTACCAGGGTTTAGTTAGAACTGCAGCTCACGAAGTCACATTTTGAGAGTGACCACAAGCTCCGCTTAAGCGCTCGACTTGCAGTTAGCTTCAAACTTTCCGGATGTGGCTTCATCAGCGACGCCACAAGCAGCTAACCATGCAAATCAAATGACGAGGAGCTTTAGCAACTCTCTTCAGTAACTTTCACAAGAATCGGAATTTGACCTCCTGTGCCTGTGAATTAAAAAAAGGAGGAGCGTTCAGCCACTCTCTTGACTATAAGGAAAGAGAGGAGTGGAAAGTCATTTGAACTTGCCTTTATTATAAGATAGGAGAGGAGGTCAATCAAAAAAAAAAAGATGTTAATTAATCAAAGGTCCAACTGATCACCACGTCTGTATTGTAAATATGCAATTAAGAATAATCCAGCCAAAGTAATAGGAACCTCTCGACTTAGCTCCACTTCCAGCTACTCACAACTTTAGTGGTTTGAATTTTCTACTATTTCTTTATTCTTGTTTTCCTTGTGAATACGAAATTAACAATCAAACAAGTCATCTTATTGTCAAAGTGGTTTATTGAGACTCGGGGTTGATAGTAGAACAAAGTCGTTATCTTTTTCTCATAAAAAGGTCCCCACCTCAAATTCATTAGTATACTAACTGCGTAATAAGTGAAATTAGTTACTTGAAAAATAAAGTAAACTACCACAACAATCAGAAGCGTATCTAGGTGGAAGAGTATGAGTTCACATGAATCTAGAATACTTTCTCAATGAATAGCAATGTTATATTTTTACAAATTACTTTAATTTATATGTGTGGATCCAAGTTCAAAGTACATTATACTGCAATTATTATATTTGGTGCATCTCTACAAGTGAAAGAGGCAGTTCAAATCACGTTTATCTTGTTATAATTTTTCCTTTTTCTACAACTGAGCTTAGAGGTACTTTTTAAACTTTTGTTCGTTGGTTTATTCTTTCATATTCGACAGTAAAAATCCTAATTCTATTTTTATCATCGTAAAATTTTAGGAAATTAAACCAAATATCCATATTACTACTAGCGGTGGACGATATAGCATATAATCAATTACTCAACAAATCTCATCATTTTCGGATTTCAACACAGAGTAAGATATCAAGTAAAATTCATTAAAACTATTAAAAGAAATTTAATTTTTATCCTATAATTTTAAAAGTATAATGAATCAATGGTAAAAGTTGTGAAAGAACCTGAAAATTAAACACGTCAAATATGTATATTTTAAATCCATCTCTTTATTAGCACACTTATTTTTTAAAAATTATAAATCTGCCCTAAGATAATAATAATAACATGTTAGAACTAATCTTAGATCCAAATATATCAATGGTTGTGACAAAATCTGAAAGAGTGCAAGTGATAACGTGGGTTTCCAGCTAAAATGTTATTCCCTCGTAAATAATTATAATAATGTTAAATCATTCAGAGGATAATTGTCCCTTTCCACAGATTTGTTGACTAAATCGTTGACAGACTAAGGTCCAATACAATGGATCTTTATCTTTTACCATTTTAAAAAATATTTTTTGTTAATTTAAAAATACTAAGTTGGAGAATAAGGCAGGAACCAGCAGATTCTCCATAAAATATCGATGCTTTTTTTGTCCAGGTTGCTAAACAACTCCGCATGTGCTACTTCATGTGTCTAAATATTCGTTTCAGTAGATAGTTTAATAGTGTCTATATACTGTTAAGCTAAAGAGTTTATATATTATTTGATCACTTAAAAGTCAGAAGGAATGTTTTTTCTATAGCCAATTACAACTTAAATAAAATAATTTGATCTTTTCAGATCTCTTGTATTACTTTTAGATCTCTTAGTGTAAATGAAAACTTCTAAAATTATAAACTACAACAACAACATACCTAGTGAAATCCCACAACGTGGGGTCTGGGAAGGGTAGAGTGTATGTAAACTTTATCTCTACCTTGACAGGTAGAGTGACTATTTTCGAAAGACCCTCGGCTCAAGACAAATCATAAACACAAGCAAAGCAAGATAAACGGTCATACCTAGACAAGAAGTTTATAACAGTATGAAAATGATGGTAACAAAAGTGAATAAGCCATGATAACGCATTCTGGAAAAAAAAACAAGAAGCAGCAACTAACGCATGTAAATAAGATAAACAAAATACACTAAAGAACACATAGTAGCAGAAATCAAACGAAAGGGGACTATAAAGCAATACTACGTCTACTAGTATGATAGGCAAAGCAGACCTACAATAATAGCACTACAATCACCAGTTTGTAAGCGTAAGTAGGACTACACTCAACTACCTACTACCCTTCTACCTAATTCGTGTCCTCCACAACCCCCTATCTAAACTCATGTCCTTAGTAAGTTGCACCTACGCCATATCCCGTCTAATCACCTCTCCCCAATACTTCTTCGGCCTACCGCTACCCCTCCTGAACCCGTCCATAGCCAACCTCACACCTCCGCACTGGGCATTTATGTCTCTCCTCTGCATATGCCCGAACCATCTAAACCTCGCTTCCCGCATCTTATCCTCCACCGAGGCCACTCCTACTCTGTCCCGGATATCATTATTTCTAATCCTATCCCTCCTTGTATGCCCACACATCTATCTCAGCATCCTCATTTCCGCAACTTTCATCTTTTGGATGTGCAAAGTCTTGACTGGCCAACACTCTGCCCCATACAACATAGTCGGTCTAATCACCACCCTCTAGAACTTGCCTTTAAGTTTTTGTGGAATATTTTTATCGCACAAGACTCCAGATGCGAGCCTCTATTTCATCCACCATGCCCCAATACGATGTGTGACATCGTCATTAATCTCACAATTCATTTGGATAATAGACCCGAGGTACTTGAAGCTTCCTATATTTGGAATGACCTGAGTACCAAGCTTCACCTCCACGCCTGTCTCAAGGTCACTCCCGTTACTGAACTTGCACTCCAAGTATTCTGTCTTGGTCCTACTCAGCATGAACCCTTTAGACTCTAGCGTCTATCTCCAAACTTTCAGCTTAGCCTTCACTCCGCTGTGAGTCTCATTAATTAGGATTATGTCGTCTGCGAATAACATACACCATGGCACCTCCCCTTGGATTTGTCGCGCCAGTCCATCCATCACCAAGGCGAATAAGAATAAGCTAAGAGTTGATCCCTGGTGTAGCCCCATCATCACTGGAAAGTGCTCCGAGTCTCCTCCTACTGTTTGTGCCCTGGTCTTAGCTCCATCGTACATATCCTTGATCGCCCTAGTGTACGCCACATGTACACCTCTAACCTCCAAACATCTCCATAGAACCTCCCTAGGGACTTTGTCATATGCCTTCTCGAAGTCGATGAAAACCATATGTAAGTCTCTCTTCCTCTCCCTATAATGCTCCACCAACCTCCGAATAAGATGAATGGCTTCTGTAGTCGAACGCCCCGGCATGAATCTAAACTGATTCTCAGAAATAGACACGCCTCTTCTCACCCTCATCTCCACAACCATTTTCCAAGTTTCATAGTGTAGCTTAGCAACTTGATACCCCTATAGTTGTTGCAACTCTGGAGTCACATTTGTTCTTGTACAAAGGAATCATGGTACTCCATCTCCATTCTTCTGGCATTCTCGCTATCTTAAAAAGACGTTAAACAACTCAGTCAGCTACTCCAAACCTGCCCTGCTTGCTAAAAGTGAATTTATAAAAGACTACAAATCAATAGATAAATTATTTTGAAATTAACTTATATATGATATTGCATCCCAGTATATAAAGCATTCCATTTTAGCAAGGTTCGAAGAAGGACCACATCCAAAAATGTGATGTAGACTGCTTACCCTAATATATGATAATGTAACAAAAATTTGCAGTAGCTAGAATCTATTTTAATCTATTGTCTAATGGATATCTGTCTTATTTTTCAAGGTGCAAGTCTCTCTTTAATGGACATTTTTTGTAATTGTTATTTAGTTGATCTGATAATGTAAGAAAAGTTTTAGTACTAATTTGATTAGCATGAATTAGAGCTTGTTTGGATTGATTTATTTTAAGTATTTTTAAGTCAAAATAGCTTTTAAGTATTTTTGTAGTATTTTAATAGAATTAAAAAAATGCTTTTAAGTACTTATTTTCAAGTTAAAATAACAAAAAAAAGCCAAAAGTCATAAATTAAAATTCCTAACGTATGACTTTTAGCTTATAAATAAAAAATCATAAACCCATCCAACACGGGCTCTTAGCCTCTTCGGAGAAGTTGACTTATTAAGGGCCAAGAGAAAATGACACTCCAAATGAGAAGAGCAAGTTCCAAATGATTGTTCTAAAATAATTATTTCTTATAATTTCTCCTTCTGATGTAGTGGCACTATCAATTAGTAGAAGTTAAACTCAACTTTTGAATAAATATGAATTTGTTACCTGCAAAATATTATAATTGACGTATTACCACATATTAAACTGAAATCAATAATAACATACTCAATGTAAATCCACACAGTGGGGATAGATTAAACTACAATAAGTTACAAAATTAGTACTGTAGATTATTAAATTTTTTTGGTAAAATACAGGTCCATCTGTTCTATGTTACATGATCTAATTGTCCGTGGTTGATTCAATGTGTAAGCTATGAGTTTAGGGAAATAGAGATGAATTCAGAATTTTGAGTTTATAGATTTTAGAAAGACAACTTAGTGGATTTAAATAAATTATATATACATATTAAGTAAATTTTTTAATGTAAATATAGAGTTTTGATCAAAGCTATTGATTTTGTTGAACCAATAGTTTAGCTCCGCTTCTGTACGAGAACCCAATAGCTTTTGTTAATATCTATTAAATATTTATAAATATTTTATTGTTAACTCAATTATTATTATATATTAACTTAAAATTATTATAAAAATTCATGAATTTTAAATTCCAAATCCGTCTCTGCTTATTCTTATGCGGGGAGTCATAATTTCCATGATTTTCTTGATTCTTTTTTTCCTATACAGGCAGTGTATCCAATTGATGACTCTATAAGTCCAGATGAAAATTTTAAAAGGTGGAAATATGTTGATTACAACTTTACCCTCGCAACATATTGGTCACCATTCTTGATAAGAATGAATGAGACGGATGCTGATGGTCCAACAAAAACTGGACTCTTCAACCTTTATCTTGATGAAGCTGATGACAAATGGGCAACCCAAATTGAAGAATTTGACTATGTCATCATCAATGGTGGCCACTGGTTTACTAGGTGCAGTGTTTACTATGAGAACAACCAAATAGTTGGCTGCAGGTACGGTTAATTTCACGATCATTAAACTTTATTCGTTACCATTAAAACTAACTAAATTTTATCGATTATAACCGTAAAGTCACAAAACTTTATCCGTTATAACAGTAAAGTCACCTTGATGGGTAAGTTTAATCGTGTAGTGGTTAAATTTAGTGACTCTACTGTTATGGTGGATAAAATTTTAATTACTTTAATATAACAAAAGATAGCGCTCTGTGACTTTATTGTTATAGTTGGTAAAGTTTAATCACTACTCATTTAGTTACTTTATTATGACAAAATAGTATTATAACTTTAATATTATACTACTAAAAAAAATGGAATTCACGAATACAAATTTATAGTTAAACAACAAAATTTACGGCTAATCTAATTCAACAACGGATTATCAAAAGAATCTGTTAGCTACGAATTAGCGACGAAATATCTAATTTCAATTTTATATAGTGCATAAAGTTGAGTGACCTTACCTGAAATCAACCCGTTGTTGCAGGTATTGTCAACTTCCAAATGTCACTGACCTCCCATCTACTTATGGTTACCAGAGAGCAATCAGGACAGTTTTGAGAACCATCAACAACTTGGAAAACTTTAAGGGCATAACTCTTGTTAGGACATTTGCACCTTCACATTTTGAAGGTGGAGAATGGAATAAGGGTGGGAATTGTGTGAGGGAAAGACCATTTACAAGCAATGAAACATCTTTAGAGGGCCTTCACTTGGAGTTATATACAATCCAAATTGAAGAATTTAAGGCAGCAGAGAAGGAAGGGAAGAAAAAGGGGAAAAGGTTTAGATTGTTGGACACAACACAAGCTATGTTGTTGAGACCAGATGGCCATCCAAGTAGATATGGGCATTGGCCAAATGAGAATGTAGTGTTGTATAATGATTGTGTGCATTGGTGTTTGCCTGGTCCTATTGATTCTTTGAGTGATTTCTTGCTTCATATGTTGAAGTTGGAGGGAAGGAGATCACATGAAGAAAAGCTTCAATTTATGAATCAGTAGAGCAAGAGTTGAGTTCACCCAATTGTTTCTCGAATAATTTTTTATTTAAAGTCATATCTGAAATTTATTAGTCAGTAGAAAATATAGAAAATTTGAAATCTTTATTATTACTTTTATAGAACTAAGCTCCTGCTTGACCATAGATTTTGGGAGCATATTTTGCAGATTTGTTTTCAAATCTTCATTTGGCAATAAAATTTTGATAGATTTTGAAAACAAATCTTCATATTCCCAAAATGTGGCTCAAATCTGTTTTTGGGCCAAGATCTATGTTTTTGCCTTTTCAAACTTTTAAAAACTATCCCAAACTTTTATTTTATAAAAAAATATTTATTTATTATCCAACTAATTCTATCTACCATGTTCTTCCATTAAAACTGTATCTATCATGTTTCCACAATTAAAGCAGTCTCTTTTATAAAGTGACACTACTACAAAAATATCCTACGGTGACGGGTAAAAATAGTCATCTAACCCCTAAAATGACGGTTCTCGTAAGTGTCATCTTTGCCACTATCACAAAAGGATGACAGTTATATATCTGTCACGATATGTGACGGTTCAAACCCATCACACAAATGTCACATAAATTTTAACTTCCCGCCTTTGGTTTTTTCAAATTTTGAAATTTTCCGCCTACGTTGAAAAATAAATTGGCGCCAAATATTCAATTTTTTTTATAATTTCTATTAAATTAATAATTTATTTTAATATGACGGAAAATTATTATTATTTTTTGACAATTTAATTTCAATATTGCAAATTGAGTGCACCGATGAAATGGACTAAAAATTTAAATAACACCAAAAATATACATTGAATAGCTAGATCAGTTGTACAAAGTCTTCCCAAAATGGATAATCATTCAAAGTGCTATTAAAGTGTTTAATTAAAGACTAAAACATTGTTAATCAAGTATCTTATCAATCTAAAATATTCACTTATCAACATTTAGTTTACCAACTTCTGTTTCAGCAAGTATCTTCGAAAAATGCAATCCCCACTCGACACGAATATCATCAAGTTCCTCTTGTGAGTACATGTGTTTGCCGTAGAACTATAAACCACAAAAAGAAAATAATTAGTAATGCTTGAAATGATGTAACAATTAACATGGTTAATGGTCTATCTCCCAACTTTTTTCTATCTATCCTTAGAAGTAGGGCGAGTGTCTAAAGACCGGGTTATCTCTCTGAATCAGGTTATTCACTGGGCTGTTAAACCATCGAGTCTTCTAGGGCGACCCATTTCAAGAGGATTCATCAAGTATAGAAGTACTTACATTATTTGTCATTAAAGTCGAGTCTAGCATCAACTTTTTCATGAAACGCATCACACAATAGCCACACTCGGTACCACTAGGTTGTAGTGGTGCCTGCCATTGAATTAAATATCAACATGTAAATATAACTTAAAACAAAAGTTGTAAAGATTCACTAAATATATAATCACTTAGGTATGCAGACCAAATAAAACAAGTCATACTTTAACATATTTCACCACATAAGCCCACTTTTGCCTTTGACCAACTGTAGTTGTAAACATTTGCATGCCGCTGCGAGAAATTTGATGAACACTTTCAGATTCAAAACAGTAACTATAGAAGCATATTTCACTAAATAGAGTGACGTACATGTTTAGTAGCCTTTCCAAATCTGTATCCGGAGCTTTACCGAGAGGATCTAAATAAAACACCTCATTCTTCTTCATGTTAAACACTATCAAAACCCAGTGATCCCTAAAGGTGAAATTCCATTAAATTCTAATAGTAATGCATTCTTAAAATTAAACTGACATATATGTGTAATGTGATTATCTTACTTTGGATTATATGGCATGAAAAGATATTGTCCCTTGTCCCCCTTCCAAAGCCGATCACAAAGTGCGCATGCCCTTCCATCAATTGGACTCGCAGGTTTGCCTTTGTCATTTAGTCATCTTAATTGGTCCATACAGACTATTACAACTATATTTCACTAAATTCATGATTCATAGCTTACAACACATAAGACTAAGCCACATGGACATGCTTTAGTTCATTTTAAGTGTCAATCCTTATATATCCTAAAAGCTAAACCATATTGAGGCAGAAATCAAACTTATACAGGGTATAGGACTACATAGGTTGAATAAGTTATGCATACATGCTTATATAATTCATATACAAAGCCAACATAGTCTTAAAGTCCACAATAAACCATATCTTAAGCCTAGATTAGCAAAATGGACACATGATAGACATGAAATGAGTTACACAAAACAGTCAAGGTACATACCATTCCTATACTAGAACTAAACAAATCTCAACACACACAGTGAACATATTAGGAAACAAAACCAAGCTCATTAACATAAAAATTAGACATCTTGAGTTCCTATTAAGCCTATGAGGACCTAATAACAGTGTGACTTGACCAACATAAGCTCAGACAGACCTTCTCAATTCAATCTCGTCCTAGACTGTTCTCAAGCTAAGTGTGAATGTTAACCAGAGCTCAAACAACTTTATCATCTTCAGTGACCACTAAACAACAGCAATTTTTAAATCATTTTTAGAGATATACATATTCTAAGCTAAATACAGAAGACACTCCCTAATCTTAACAAAACAGAGAATCATTCAGGTTACAACTAAACACCTAGGACATGCAATACAAATAGAGATAATCCTTTGTTATACTTATATTCAGCATTTAACCTCCCTGGGCTAGATTGATAACATTCAAACTAAGCATGTTCATTATCCAAACTAGAGCAGATTTTGGTCTCCTCAAGACATGGTAATTTAAGATCATTCTTAAACTAAAACTAACCTAGAACAGTCATTGAAACACGCATATCTCATAAGATCAACTAGACAAGATCATTATCACATAATTACATACAGAAACACATTTTTATGCTTCTTTTAGACTTAATTAACTATCATAACAACTATAATAGGCATAAATTCACCCAAAAAAATTCATAACACATAAATGCACAAATAATTGAATTACAATTAAAGAAAATAAATGTAGGAGCAAATACCTTCTTGTGAGGCGGCCTAAGGTAAAAATAGAGGCTTAAATCGTCAACTGAACACCCAATTGCATTCGCACACACAAAAATAAAAAGGTTTTAGAACTAATAGAACAATTTTGAGATTAAGGACACAACCAAAGGACTTGCAATTCAAAATATACTCAAAATCAGTTTAATTTGATCGAAAATGGCTCTTAAAATATAAAAGCCTAGAAATTCGAAGTCTAGAACTCTGGACAATAAAGGCATGGGTCTCAATTTATAGAGACCCTCAAACCCTAGGATTTCTATGGAATCTGATGTGGGAGAACAGATTTTGGGGGGAAACTCCACCCCCCCACCCAGTTCTCGACCAATCACAATGCAAAATTTAAAATCAAACGAGACAAACAATCATAACATCGTATTAGAGGAGTACGAGAGGGGAAACCTCACCTTTGGTGGGGGTGGGGGTGGCTCTGCGGTCAACTGGGCGAGAAAGGGAAAAAGCATTAATTTCTCTTGTCCAAAATGGACGGACAAAGCTTTGTAAAAGCAATAGTACATTGAACCCTTGTCATTATCGGCCATGGAGAAAGAGGACGAAGCCCTAGGGCTTCTCTCTCTTCAATTTCGCGATTTGGAAAGGGTATAGGGGCTTTGGGCATTTGATGGTATAGAATATTGGGCCGGGTTGCGGTCCCCTTGGGCCGGACCCGACCGATTTAAAAGGAAAAGAGTAAGGCCCAACTGTGTTTTTTGAATTAAAAAGAGAGTAACTACCACATTTTACAAATGTGGCCACTTTTTAAATTAAAATATGATCAAATAATTTCAATTATAAGCTCATTAAATCAAGAGCTTCAAATGAAGTCTAAATTTGATATTAATCGGAGACGACGGCGCGGACTGTGTCGACTTTGGGTTTTAGGGTTAGATTTTTTAACTTGATTGACTTTGAATTCAGTATCACTTTCACGAATTGGAAGTAGAATTGATTTTTTTTTTTTAGATTAATAGCGAGGATAAAATAAGAAAAATTAAACCAACAAGAGTCAGTGAAGTGGGGGAAGCAAAACCTAATTGTGTGAGCGTGAAGACACTTAGTATTTTTGCAGAGTTTTTGATCTTTTATTTTTTATAATGTTAAAACGACAACGTTTAATTTGTTTTTATTAAAAAAAATTTAAAAAAAATAAAAATCGTGTAAGTCTTAATTTGAATTAAAAAAGTGCTAAATAAATAATTAAAAACAATGTCATTTTAAACAGTCAAACACGTCATTTTTGGTCAATTTAAAACACAAGTCACTTATTTATGTGACATTTCACAAAACCGTCACACAAACGTCATAAATAAATGACACTTAAAAAATCCGTCACACAAATGTCATAATTATATGACACTTAAAAATCCTGTCACATGAATGTCAAGAAAAAGCCTAAATTTAGTAAAAAGATGTGACACTTGCATTTTTGTCACATGTGAACTGTCACCGTAGCCTGTTTTTCTCATAGTGTGAAGATTGTTGGTACAATGTGGGAAGATTATATTAAAGCATAGCTAGTTACTACCGTTGTTTTTTTTTTCTTGCACAGATGGATCTTTGTATTGTAATTTGAACTGTAATAGCTAGTAAGTGTGTTATTAGCAATTGTTATTAAAATATCATGTTCTGCATAGTTTGGAATCAACAAGTATGCATGGTTTGTATGGTTGGGTACTCTTGATAGTTTTTTGAACTTATGGCTAGAAGTAAAGTTTCATGTTTTCCAAAACAAAAAGTGAAATATGTTTTGAAAAACTATAGCCAAACACATCTTCAAAACTTGAAAAACTTCACCTAAATTAAGTTTTTCAAAAAACAATTGAGAATATATGGCCAAACGCTAGCTAAGATGAGCTTAAATAGAATGCTATTACAATGAGAATTCATATAATTAATCCCAACTTACTTGATATTGAGGCATTGTAGTATTCTTTTATTTAAAGTGAAAACGAGTTACTTTGACTTGCATCCTTTTAAGAATTGGCTTGAAGTTTATATAATGAATTTTGTTCTAAGAAAATTTTGATAGCTCCCAAAAGATGGGTCGTTCTTTAGTGGAACCCAAAAGGGCATACTTTCATGACGACTGCACTCACTGTAAATATTTGGTACAGGGAAAAAGCACAAATATGTTATTGAACTGTCGGAAATGGATTATTTATGTCACTCGTTAATAATTTAACTCATTTATGTCATTATCGTCACCAAAATGGCTCATCCATGCCATTTTTCATTAACGCCGGCGTTAATGAAGAATGGTATTGTAAAACCGGCGTTAGTGAAAAATGGCATAGATGAGCCATTTTGGTAACGACGATGGCATAAATGAGCCAAACTATGAATAACATAAATGAGTCATTTCCGATAGTTCGATGACATATTTGAGCCTTCAGGAAAGTTAAGACTCACAGCTCAAAAGGAAAAAAAGATGAAGTTGAAAAATAAGTTTGGAGCACTTTTCCTTAGATGAAATCCAACTCCAAGTTGGATTCAAAAAATTTATAACCAAACACCGATTTTAAATAAAGAAAAATTATTCCGGGAAAAAAATAACAATTTTCATGGCCAAACTGCTCCAAATGGCACTAGCAAATATGACAGACTTCACTATTAAAGCTACCAAACATAGCTAATTAACCCATTTATCTGTAGAATTGTATTAATCTCTCTTGGGAAGCCTTTCTCATTAATACAAATATATATTGGTGTACAATATTTTATCCTTCCATAATAAGGATCCAATCCTACCATAATTATACAATACAAAATATGGTAAATTATGTAACCTATACACGTGATAATACACCCCCGCAATCGGAGCGGGAGAAGGCCGGACTGTAAGACTGGATCTGAAGTCGAGGAAGAGTTGTCTAGGAAGGCCCTTTGTGAATATGTCCACATACTGATACGAAGAAGGCACATGCAATACCCTTATATGACCAAGAGCAACATTCTGACGAACGAAGTGGATGTCCATCTCAATATACTTGGTTGGCTGATATTGAACCAGATTATGAAACAGATATACGACGGATATATTATCACAATAAACCAAAGAAGTCTTACGTATTGGACATTGAAGCTCTAAAAGAAGGTTTCCGAGCTAACAGATCTCAGCAACAACATTAGCAACGCCTCTGTATTCTGCTTCTGCACTCGAATGAGACAGTGTGGGTTGCCTCTTGGCAGACCACGAAATGAGATTATCTCCCAAGAACACACAGTAGCCTGATGTGGATCGTCGCGTGTCCGAAAAGTCTGCCAATCAGCATCCGTATATGATAACAACCGGGTTGGTGCTGAGGGATAGAGATGCAATCCATAATCAAGAACGTATCGAATGATACATTTGAAGGCAGTAAATGGGGCTCCCTAGGGGCATGCATGAATAGACATACCTGCTGAACAACATAAACAATATCAAGTTTGGTGAAAATAAGGTATGGTAGTGCACCTGCAAGACTCTGGTAGAGGATGGGATCTGACACGGGATCACCATCCAAAGCACTGACCTTGGATTTAGAATCAACTGGAGTAGACATGATCTTGTAATTTGCCATTTTAGCCCTATACACAATCTCCTCTCCATACTTACGCTGACAAAGGAACATAGTATCTTTCGACCTAGTCACTGAAATCCCCAAAAAATAGCTCAACTTCACCAAGTCAGTCATAGCAAATTCTGTTTTGAGCAGTGCAATGATCTCATTTTTCAACAATTCTGATGAGGAAGTAAACACAATATCATCCGCATACAATAATAAATATGCAATGTTACTACCTCTATGAAAAATAAACAGAGAATTATCACACTTGCTATACAAACCCAATCTGCATGATGTAATGGGCAAAACGATCATACCACGCTCTAGGGGCATGTTTCAGGCCATATAGTGACTTACGGAGACGACATACATACTGAGGGGCTGCTGGATGGACAAACCCAGGCGGATGGTGCATATAAACAATTTCTTTTAGATCCCTATGTAGAAAGGCATTCTTCACATCAAGATGCTTACCCATAGCAATGTTCAAAACTATGCGAATAGTGGCCGGTTTCATAACCGGACTGAAAGTCTCACCACAGTCAATACCCTAGTGCTGATTTGTGACATTGGCCACAAGTCTTGCCTTATATTTCTCAAGGTCATCAATGTCTCTATATTTGTGACGAAATAGCCATATGCAACAGATCATATTCACTCACTCCGGTCTAGGAACCAAATTCCAAATGTGATGTTTTGTTAAAGCATGAAATTTCTTACACGTGGTTGCATTCCAATTCGGGACTAGTTTGGCCAATTTTAGGTTTTTGAGAATTGGGGATACTGTCTGAGTGGATAGGTTAAAATGGACTTTGGGTTTGAAAATCCTGTGTTGAGCACAGGTTTTTATATGGTGCGAAGGGACAAATGTGTGCGAGGTGGGTGTCGGCTGGTTGTCAGAGGTCGAATCGGGTAGTGGTTGGGTGTCGATGGTGACGTCGATGGGTAACGGTGAGGGTGCTGGTCGGGTTGTCTGAGGGGATAGTAGTGTCGATCTGGAGGGTGGGCCTGGTTGGGTCGGGTAGGACGTTGGAGGCGGCGATGGTAGAGATGGAGGGTGGGGTGGTGTTCTATGGCAGAGGCGATTCCAGCGGAATACCAATGGTTGCAAGGGCTGGCAGTAGTAATGGTGGACCAGAGAACTGTCGGACATAGGACGCCGGTACCGGCGGTGACGGTAGGATTGTTGTGGCAGTGCATTGGAGTTCGTGAAGAATAACTGGGGAGATGTTAGTCTCATCAAAAAGGTGTAGTCCATGTTGCGAATTTTTTGGATGTTTGCAAATGGAAAAATCGTATCTCATCAAACGTGACGTGACGAGACACATGAATTTTACGAGTGGATAAGTCATAGAACAAATAACCCCTATGGTTAGGTGGGAAGCCTAAAAAGACACATGGAGAGGTTCCAAGTGCTAACTTATGAGGGGTGGTAGACGCGAGATTGGGATAACACAAGCAACCGAAAATTCGAAGATGGTCATAGGAAGGGATTCAACTGTATAATATTTCGGTTGGGGTCATGTTATGAAGTGTACTGGTTGGTAAAATATTAAGGACGTATTTTACCATTTTAACAGCATAGACTCAAAACGCGGGAGGTAAAGAAACATGAAACAGAAAAGTGCGAACCGTATTATTTATAGTGCAAATGATTTTCTCAGCTTTCCCATGTTTTGGGGGGAGGTGTGGGGACACGAAAAATGAAACACCATGCCATTATTTTTACAAAATTTGTGAAACATGGAATTATTAAATTCACGACCATTATCACATTGAAAAGATTTAATGGCTTTTTCAAATTGTGTGTGGATGAAAATACGAAACTCAAGAAATTTGGCAAAGACTTCTGAGTTAAATTTAAGAGGATAAATCCAGATAAAGTGAGAGTAGTCATCCAAAACAAGAAACACAATTTTGGGCAAGTTTCCTGTTATATTGAATAAAATTATTGGTTCTAAGAAAATTAAAAACAGGAACTCCTGGGTGTCCAGGTCTATTATGCCAAGTTGACGGAGATATGGCAGCAAGAGATATATGAGAGCATGAACTTGCAGTGGATGTGGATGGAAAATGATATAGATCTCCCGTGCTATTGTATCTCGCGAGAGGTGTCCCCGTACAAAGATCATTTCTCCAAACCTCCAGCTTAGCATTCACTCCGCTGCGAGTCTCATCAATCAGGACTATGTCTTTTGCGAATAACATACATCATGGCACCTCCCCTTGGATTTGTTACGTCAGTCCATTCATCACCAAGGCAAATAAGAATGGACTAAGAGTTGATCCCTGGTGCAGCCACATCATCACAGGGAAGTGCTCCGAGTCTCCCTCCACTGTCCGTACCCCGGTCTTGGCTCCATCATACATATCATTGATCGCCCTAGTGTACACCACAAGTATACCTCTAGCCTCCAAATATCTCCAAAGAAACTCCCTAGGGACTTTTTCGTATGTCTTCTTGAGGTCGATAAAAACTATATGTAAGTCTCTTTTCCTCTCCCTATACTGCTCCACCAACCTCCTAATAAGATGAATGGCTTCTGTAGTCGAACGCCCCAGCATAAATCCAAACTGGTTCTCAGAAATAGACACATCTCTTCTCATCCTCATCTCCACGACCCTTTCCCAAACTTTCATATTATGGCTCATCAGCTTGATACATCTACAGTTGTTACAACTCTGGATATCACATTTGTTCTTGTACAAAGGAATCATTGTACTCCACCTCCATTCTTCGGGCATTCTTGTCATCTTAAAAATGACGTTAAACAACTCAGTCAGCCACTCCAAACCTACCTTCTTGCGCTCTTCCAAAATTCAATTGGGATCTCATCAGACCATATCGCTCATCCAATGCGCATCCTGCTAACATCACCATTAACCTCATCAATCTTAATGCTTCTACAATACCCAAAATCTCGATACCTACCAAATTGCTTTAGATCTCCCAGCACAATGTCTCTATCTACTTTTTCATTCAATAGTTTATGGAAGTAAGACTGCCACCTTCGCCTAATATGCGCGTCCTCCACCAATACTGTGTCGTCCTCATCCGTGATGCATCTCACGTGATTCAAGTCACAGGCCCTCCTCTCCTTCGCCTTGTCTAGTCTGTACAACTTCTTATCCCCGTCGTTTTCCTCTAATTCCATGTATAGGCGTTCAAAAGCCATCATTTTTGCCACCATGACCGTTTGCCTCCTTTCTCACCATCTTATATAGTTCCCTATTCGTCCATTTCTCCACATCATCCTTGCTTTCTACCAATTTTGCGTACGCCACTTTCTTCACGGGTTCAGGATGAGTAGGACCAACAGAATACTTGGAGTGCATGTTTCTCAATGGGAGAAACCTTGAGACAAGCATGTAGGTGATGCTTGATACTCAGGTCATTCAGAAGAAAGGAATTTTCAAGTACCTCGGGTCTATTATCATAGGGAATGGAAAGATTGATGACGATGTTACACATCGTATTGAGGTAGGGTGGATGAAATAGAGGCTCGCATCTGGAGTCTTATGCGATAAAAATGTGCCACCAAAACTAAAAGGAAAGTTTTTTAGGGTGGTGGTTAGACCGATTATGTTGTATGGGGCGGAATGTTGGCCAGTCAATACGTCGCACATCCAAAAGATAAGAGTGGCGGAGATGAGGATGCTGAGATGGATGTGTGGGCATACAAGGAGGGATAAGATTAGAAATAATGATATCTGGGGCAGAGTGAGAGTGGCCTCAGTGGAGGATAAGATGAGGGAAGCGAGGTTGAGATGGTTTGGGCATGTGCAGAGGAGAGACACAAATGCCCCAGTGCGGAGGTGTGAGAGGTTGGGTATGGACGGGTTCAGAAAGGGTAGAGGTAGGCCCAAGAAATATTGGAGAGAGATGATTATATGGGATATGACACATGTGCAACTTACTGAGGACATGACCTTAGATAGGGGGTTGTAGAGGACACGAATTAGGGTATAAGGGTAGTAGGTAGTCGAGTGTAGTCCTACTTACGCTTACAAACTGGTAGTTGTAGTGTTATTACTGTAGGTCCGCTTAGCATATCATACGAATAGGCGTAGTATTGCTTTATAGTCCCCTGTAGTTTAATTTCTTCTGCTATGTGTTCTTTAGGGTACTTTATTTATCTTCTTTACCTGCGTTAGTTATTGCTTCTTTTTCCAGGATGCGCTATCATGACGTATTCGTAATTGATACCAGCATTCTCATACTGTTTTAAATTTTTGACAGAGTCTGACTGTTTTTCCTGCTTTGTTTGTCCTGAGCCGTGGGTCTCTCGGAAAAACTGCTCTACCTACCAAGGTAGAGGTAAGGTCTGCGTACACTCTACCCTCTCCAGACCCCACGTTGTGGTATTTCACTGAGTATGTTGTTGTTGTATGTAAAAAGGATCAAATATATCCTCCATAATACTTTCAGTTCAAAAATACCCTTACCGTTGTACTATTAGCTCAGATACACCCCTCTTCTATTAGGGTTGTCCAAGATGGACATCAAATTCCATGTGACACTAACTTTTCAGTGACTTGGCATGCCACCTCACTAGCCATAACCTATTTTCCCTCATCTCCTCCACTTTCTTCCACCAGTAGAACCTCCTCTCCCACCACCGCTATTGCCACCATCTCCACGGACTAAATCCCCAAGTTTCTCCCCCTATCAAACACAAGATCGCAAGACCATTTGTCTTAAGAATACGAATATTCGCTTATTCTTCCCCTTTTTGCCACATAATTTTATACTTCTACAGTAGAATAAACATGTCATATCTCCACAATTGATAGTATTCTAACATATATTGATCGGACAAAAGTAAAATTATCCTCAAGTACTAAAATTGTTAAATTAGTTTACAAATACGTTACAAAGTGGGAATTATAGTTGCCCACACAATTCATACTGGAGAAAGAATGTACGTTTGTCAAGTTAATAAAAAATAGAGTACCCAATTCTATATAATCCATCATTTTTCTAAAGATATTGTAACTGGATTATGCGTATATTTAGGAATTATTAATGGGAGAGCTTTGAGATTTTGGCCTATGGGGTATGTAACAGTAGTTGGGAGAGGAGGTTCTGGTGAAAGAAAAGTGGAGAAGATGAGGGAAAATAGGTTGGGACAGTGAGGTGGTATGCCACGTGGTATTCACGTCACCGAAAAGTCAGTATCACGTGGAATTTAGTGTCCACCTTGGACAGCCCTAACGGAAGAGTGGTAAATTTAGTATAACATCAAAGGTATTTTTGAGCTGAATGTATAACGGGGATATTTTTGATTTTTTTCACCTAGTACATGGGTAAATTTGACAATTTTTCCGATTTCTTATTATAAGAAGTGAACTAATTTTAAATTATAAAACTTATATTTGTAACTAAACAATCATGAAATTAGTGAAACAATATTATAATAATCTAAAATAATAATAATTAATGAGTAATGCTAATAACGTGTTGAAAAATAATTGTGATGATCATAGATATATGTAAAAACTTGAAATTGGTGACATAACTATATGTGAAAATCACATATTTTTTTAGCCATGATGCAAATGGTTACTATACTGCATATGATCTATATTGAAATTGATGATATAATTACATGTGATCAATGTGAAATGTTTTTGTCTTTATTGCAACATGTGAAATAATTACGCCACCAACTTATAATGTTTAGATTAATAGACTGTATTATTTCATCTAATGTAACCAATTTTTTAAAATTTAAATAAGAAGTGAACTAATTTTAGATTATAAAACTTATATATGTTGAAACAACACTATAATAATCTAAAACAGTGCAGATAATTAACGGGTAATGTTAATAATGTGTTGAAGAAAAAGTTATGATGATCATAGCTATATGTAACAACTTGGAATTGATGACATAACTATATCTGAACATCACACATTTTTTAGTCATGTTGCAAATGGTTACTATACTACATATGATCTACATTGAAATTGATGACTTAATTACAATGTAGTGATACATATTATATACAATAGTGATACATTTTTTGAAGGATCAATATAAATATTTTTTGTTGATCTTTAGTTGTGACTAAAATCGCTACAAATAGTCCTGTTCTTTTTGCAGTGAAACTTTTAATGATGACTTTTCGATCTAAAAAGTTAATTTTTTAAGTTAATGGACTGGGCGACTAGCGCCTGAAATTATTTTGGATGAAGGGCCAGCTCGGGATATTAAGTTCAAAATGGGGTCTTGTTGAGCCTTTTTGTTTTGCTAATGGCCTCTCAATATTTCCCCCCAAAAATAGTATGTTAACACAAAAGATGTACCGTAATAATTAGTGGATGTGCCGTGGGTCAGGTGTGCTGTACATGTGAAATTGTAGTGTCCACGTGATGAAAATGAAAAAGTGAGAATGATGGGTGTTAATTTTTTTTATACCCAGCTTTCCGGAGTACGCCAAATTATTCCTGGAGATAGTAGTCCTGGTCCCTCAACACTACTATCGGTAAATCGCGGGATGTGCCTAAATGACCAGAGTTTGGGAACAGAGCAACTGATATCACCTACAAATTCCTACTCCAGAAGAGAGCAAATTGCTCCCACCAAGGTTCAAACACACGATGCAAGCTTCCCGCTGGAATTGGTAGTGTGACTTGTGAGAGTTTGATGTGTGGGCGATAAGAAGGAATGATCTCTCTTTCTTTCTTTGCTAACTAACTAATTATTTTTAGATTAAAAAATATAAGAAAATTAATAATTATACTATATTTAAATAAGTATCATTAATAAAAAATATCAAAGTTCTTAATTATAAGACTTTAAATTGAAAAAGTAAAATAAAGACAAAGTTGATATTTTTAAAAGTTACGTTTTTGTTTTAATTTTCTCAAATCAAACCTACCTATAAATAAAATTAAAAAAAAATATTAAAATAAGACCTAAAACTATATAAATAATAAAAATATAAAATAATGAAGGGAGGGTAAAAAATTAAACTATATGAGTTGAGGTGGGATGGTTGGGCTGGACTACCCTTAACTAGAGGTCTCGAGTTTGAGTTCTGGAAATGGAAAAATCATGTTGGGAGTACTGCCCCTAAAATGGGTGTTACGACACGCAATCCAAAATTAATCGATCTCCAATACGAGTAAAAAACACTGGGTGAAATAAACTATATCAATTGTACATAATATATTTATATTTTCAATACATATACCAACGTTCAACTATCTCTTTTTCTACTTCAACGGGATATTTTGAATATCGACTAAGATTCACATAATATCTCCATGAATGTACTCACCTCATATGCCGGTCACGGGTTCTCAACCTCGTCCTACTCTTGTGGCCAAGAATGTGTTTTACCACTTACCTTACAATTTATATTTACAGAGGTCGGCAATGAATGAGCTTAGAGCTCTATAAATATAGAGTTTTTGTAAAATAATTACACACATCCATAAGCAATTAATTGTGCCCACTATTAATTATTCCAAGTTCAAAAGCAAATGATGGATACTTAGAAAATAGCCCACCAAATTGGCCATATTTGAAGTAGATTACTTGGCTCGTTGGTAGGTGTTTCATTGAGCAGAATCTACTCTAAACCATTAGATCAATACTAGACATCGTAGCATACGAAGTGACCATAAAGCATTTGGAATTGTTAGTGTTTTCCTTAAAATAAGAATTGGATTTGATACTTGTTCGTTGCATATTTGCTGTGTTAATTGCATTATTATAAAGATCACCCTAATTGTACACCTAGGTACCTGGTTGGAGAATCGAGGGGCAAGCTAGCCTTAGTTGCATCATTTGTAGTTAATTGTGCGCGCTATAAAATGTTCTTAGCAAAGAGTAGGTGAAGCGACTGGTAAGGAATGATGTTGCTTGGGTCTTGAAGTCTCAATAATAAGCAATAGTTGTTGGCAATGATAAAAGTCGAGAACCCATAAGAATCCAATCTAGATACTTGTTGATAGTTTTATATGTTGAATTGGATCCATTCCAGTTTATTCAACTTTCATCAAATATTATGCCACTTGATGTGATTGTATACGGTAGTTGGAGTTATTAGCTGTCTTCTTGAAATGAAAGTCCTTAGAGGCCGGGTGTGATAGGCGCCGGATTGTGTACTTGGTAATTGTATAGTTGTCCCCTATCAGTTGCAGTAGTAGCGGGACTTCCCTAGTTAAATATCTATGCACTTGCGTGGTTGTCAACATTGGTTGCCTTAGTAGTTGTTACTTCTCCAGTTGTATGCTTGTGTACTTGGTTAAACTTTGAGGATAAGCGAGTCTTTAGTTACATTTCTCAAAGGTAATTGTAGATAACAGGTTGTTTCTCCTCAGAAAGAGAATTGTAGTTGAGCGAGTTGATGTATAAAGAACTTAGTTAATCTATGTGACACAATTCATCAGACCTCGTGGCCTATTTTTCAGCTTGCGCCTATTTGCTAGCCATTGAGCTTATTTGCTAGGCTTCGGGCTTATTTGCTAGCCATCGAGGCTTATTTGATGGTCTACAAGACCTATTTGTCACCCTAAGAAGAAAATATTTGTGAGACAAAGATCGACTAAACAAGTAAATAACACTTAGGCCCGTTGTGATACGTTCACTAGTATAATTGATAAGCGTTCTAGTAGAGTGTCACCTACAGGTAAGTGACAGTCCTCCTATACTTTTTGCTACTTGTTTACTTGCTTTACTTTAAGTTTCAGTATTTATCATTTGTTTTATCCTCCTTACATACCCGGTGCACCATTCGTACTAACATTCCTTTTACCGGGAAGGCTGCATGTCATGCTGCAGGTTCAGGTTCGAAAATGGTAGATTTTTGTGTAGATGCTCCAGCTGATCATTAGAATTTTGGTGAGCTCCACTTCCTCCTGCAGTAGCCGAGTCGAGTCATTTGTAGTATAGTTGTGCATGCTAGTTGGATAGGTCGGGCCCCTGTCCTGACCAAGTTGTTTTGTCAAACACTCTTAGAGGCTTTTGTAGACAGATGGATACATATGGTCAGTAATGTTATGTGATGTTGGATTGTATAGTTGAGGCCTTGTAGGCCCACATATCTATATACTTGTTTGGGCTCTTCTGATTGTAGGTAATTGAACATAGTAAATCATTTGTATTGAGGAGTATACTACTCGTATAGAGGTGGCACTAGGTGCCCGTCCACCCACCAAGGTTGGGGTGTGACACTGTGATCTTCGACAAAAAAACATAATTTAGGTGACAAGGGCTTGCAAAATATAGAAGCTGAAGAAGTGAAAACATCATCGATTCCTTCTAAGGCTGTTGAAATCTCACCTGGAAAGATGGATCTGATGAGTCAAGTCAAAAGGCATGCAAGAATCTGATGTTCCCACTATGTCTCATGAAGATGAATATCAGTACCAGATACTTAAGGGTCTTGACAAACGAATCATGAAGATCATGCATATAAACAAGATAATGAGGTGGTACATGATGTGCCTAGAAATTACAGCATATTTGATACCATTTTCATAGATTATTGTTACCCTTTATACATTTGTAGTAGTCTTTTCTTTTCTTATGTTATTTTATTTTTTGTAGGATTTGTATGTTGGGACACCAAGAATGAGGAAATGTGCTGAAACATAGTTAAAAATGCTGAAAAGTAGAGAAGTACTGAAAAGGCCACTTCTGCGGACTGTAGAACCAGATCGCGGACCGCAGAATGGAAACCTGAGCCGTAAAAATCAACAGTGAAATAAGAATTTCGGAGCCCCGAAGTGCAACCCAAACTGCGGTCCGCACTTCCATTTTGCGGAGCGTAGTCCGATCTACGAACCACTGCTCCAACTCGAGTTCAACTTAGATTGCGAAGATCCAAGGCACTTCTACGAACCGCAGTTCAGTTCTGGAGACCGTATATCTAGCCGCAGTTTCAGACATTTCAGATCAATACCCACTTTGCGAACCCTAGGTCTATTTTGCGGATCACAGACCTATTCTATGGTCCCCTTCTGCGGTCACAGAGTGGCGTGCAGTGGCATTTTTGTAAATAATTATAGTCCAAAAATTAGATCCCTATATAAATCCACCTAGGGTTTTGTGATGGGACACATGATTCCATACCTAGATTTCAAAAGTTCATAGTCACATTTTGAATATTCCTTACCCCATCTTTATTATTCACCTCTTAGTCATTTCAAGAAAAGAATTCTTGACCCATTGTCTAAAGACAAGTTTTGTTCATCATTAATCATTGTAAGCATATTTTTATATTCATTGTGTCTTGTGACATTTATTATTATGTTGTGTATTTAATATTTGCAATGAGTGGATAAATTTAGGCTGGGGTTGTGATTAAATAATGGAATGTGGTAGTTGGGGTATTTAGTAAATAAATAAAATGGTGTGTTAATGTAGGATTCAACTACCCATCATACTTAATATTAAATGGTTGGCTGCAAATATCTCGTTCTTGCCTATTGTCTCTAGTCAAACTTGAGAAAGGAGACTAGAGTCTACGAAATGAGTATGTTGATTAGGACTTGGGGCTTTAAACCCTATTTATTGATTCTCAACTTTAATTAGAAGGGAATCAACTAAGGGTACATAATGGGTGTTCATAAATGTCACACTGCAGAGCTTGAGAAAACCTAAAGTGAAATTAGGTGGATCAATTGAGAAGTTCCCACCTAGAAACAAGTCCCAATTACCTATACCACACTAATACATCTACTTAAGCCTAAACTCAACACCAGTTCCATGAATTGAGTCACAATTACTTGATAATTTAAGCATATTTAAAGTTGATATTTTGAAGTAGATAAAACAAACAAAGAAATTGGTTACTGTAGAAGTAAAGTAATAGTAAAGTTATAATATGTGTATGAATAGACTAGTTTCTCATTGTATTCCTTGTGGGATTCGACCCCAACCTATGTTGGGTTACTATATTTGACAATGTCCGCGTTATACCATTAAAGTTGTAATTTGAGTGAGATCAAATTTTGGCACCGTTGCCGAGGAATACAGTCTTGAAATTTTCTATTTGTTGTATTATTACTTTGCTAAGAGCTTTATTTTTAAATTTACGTTTACTTGTTGTTTTTGTGTTGTAGGTGCTATGATAGATTTATCCGACGATGAGGGAAACATAGAGATGGCCACATTTGCCAATGCTATCCGGCCACTCCAAATTTCGGGGAATGCAAATTTCCATATCACTTTCACCATGATCCACATGCTCAACAACAAGGGCCTACTCGGAGGATCGACATCCGATGACCCGAATAGGCACTTGGGGAATTTCAATGAGGTATGCCTTGCCTTTCATCATTCCAACGTGTCCGAAGAAGCCATGAAGCTAAGGCTCTTCCCATTCTCTCTAACAGGGGAGGCGACTATATGGTTGGATGACTTGCCTTCCGAGTCCATCACTACATGGACCGAGTTGGTAGAAGAATTCATTGATAGGTTCTTCCCGCTGGCTCGCATGCTTCAACTCCGAGATAAAATCTTGACATTCCATCAAATACCGAGTGAAGACTTATATAAGGCTTGGTTAAGGTTCAAGAAGAAGCTCAAATAATGCTACAATCATAGGTTAAGTGATGATGTTTTGCTACAAATATTCTATCGGGCGCTAGATTCGGTCAACAAGTCGGTGACCAACAACATATAGGAAGGTGTATTGATGGATAATTCGTTTATGGTAGTAAGTGAGCTTCTTGATAAGATAACGAAGACAAACCATGCTTGGCATACGAGGTCATCGAAAGTAGTTGGGGGTGGTCCCTTATAAAGTGATATGTAGAGAGACATTGAAGAAAAATGAAGAGAGGTATGAGACCATGGTGCAACTAATAACCCAAATGGCGGTCCTTACAAAACATGTTATGGAGAAAGGGACCAAGAAGGTGAATGCAGTCACTAGCATAGGTCTAACACAAAATGCAATCGAGATTGTACCCTACGAACAAGGGGGGTACAATGAGAGTAAAGAAGATGCGAACTTTGTGAACAACGTGCAAGAGGGGGTTTCCACCCTAATTACCAATGATCGGGCCAACTGTGGTGATCTAGTAATCAAGGCAGGAATCAAGGTTGGAGAAATGATCAAGGCGGTCTTAATCGGAGGAAGAGAAATGAAAGGGGAGAGAGAGAAAGCAACGACAATGGGTACCAAAACCATAGCTCTAACCCTTAGTTCCACAAAGAGGGAAAACTTACCAACAACCTACCCAACCTCCTCCTTACCACATTCGTGAGTCGACTAGAGATCCTTCTAGTTCAAAACTTGAAGAGATGATATCTCAGGTGTTGAAAAATCAAGACAAGTCCGATGCTAACATAAAAGAGCTTAACAACCTTGTATCCTCACATTCAACATCCATCAAGAAATTAGAAGCCAATTAGGGCAAAATGCTTCCACACCAAACCCAAGACAAAAGGGGACCATTCCTAGTGATATGGTAGCCAATCCAAGAAACGAAGGGGGAGGGGTGTCTCATTGTTTAGCCATTTCTACTAGAAGTGGGAAGGTGTTGGAGGAGCCGAAGATACCGATGGATTTGGTAGATGATGGGTGTGTTGCGGTTGAAAAGCCAAAGAAGAATGATGACAAGATGGTAGATGACTTTGTCTTGATAGAAGAGAAGAGTGATGAGAAAGAGAATGTTGATGAAGAAGAGAAAATGCTTGAAAATGAAGAAGGGAACTACAAAGAAGAGGAGTCTAAAAAAGACTTAAAGCCTATTCCAAGACCTCTTCCACCTTTTACACAAAGATTTGCTTGGAGATGTTAAAGTAATTGTCGGGCATATTCCACTTGTTGAAGCCTTGGAACAAATGTCGGGGTACGTCAAGTTTATGAAAAATTTACTTACAAAGAAGTAGAGAGTGAGCTTTGAAATAATGGATGTTACTCGCTAATGTAGCGCCATCATTTCTATCTCTCTTGTGAAGAAGCAAGAGGATCTCAGTGCTTTCACCATTCCGTTCACCATTGGGGTGTACTGATTGTCCTTTGTAACCTTGGGGCAAGCATCAATTTGATGCCATTTGCTATTTTCAAGAAGCTAGGTTTAGACAATCCCTGACCTACAAGTATGAGATTTCTCATGGTAGATAGGACGGTGAAGCGACCATTGGGGATCATATATGATGTTCTTGTGAATGTTGATAAATTTATATTCCCTACCGATTTTGTGATTTTGGATTATGCGGTCAACTATAATATTCCCATAATCTTGGGATATCCATTCTTAGAAACGGGGAGAGCGGTGTGTGATGTGGAAAATGGAGAGTTGAAGTTCTGAATGAATGATAAAGAGGTCACCTTTCATGTGTGAAAATCCATGAAAAAATCTATGGATATGAGGGTTATTTTAGTGATTGATGATGAGGTAGAATTGAATGCTGAAGTTGATGTTATCGAAGGAGTGTTGATGACAGTATTGATAAACCACGATGATAAGGTAGTTGAGGGGATGGCGGAGACTATGCTTGCTCTTGAGACCAAGGGTCTATTCTTATGCTCCTAGGCGTTCGGCCTGGGACTTGGAAAATCGTGGAGTCCTTCCCCTCAGACCTTCCATTGAAGAATTGCCAACCCTTTAGCTCAAGCCACTTCCAAGCCATCTAGATTACAAGTTCCTTGGGCCGAATAATTCATTGCCAGTTATTATCTCATCCAAGCTTAATGAAAGCCAAGTGGAAGCTTTATTGTCAATCTTGAGAACCTATAGAAGGGCAATTAGGTGGACTATTGTGGACATCCGAGGGATAAGTCCGGGTGTATGTACTCATCGAATCCATCTTGAAAAGAATAGTTCCCCAAGTGTTTAGCATCAACGGAGGCTAAACCCCTAAATGCAAGAGGTTGTCAAGAATGTAATTATAATATGGTTAGATACCGGGGTGGTGTACCCTATTTTCGATAGTGCATGTGTAAGCCCCGTGCAATGTGTGCCAAAGAAAGAAGGGATCACGGTGGTCCCAAATGATATAAATGAGTTGATACCAATAAGGACGGTAACCGGGTGCAGAGTTTGCATGGACTACCAAAAGTTGAATAGTGCTACAAGGAAGGATCATTTTCCTCTACCTTCTATTGACCAAATACTTGATAGGTTGGCGAGAAAGTCTCACTATTATTTCTTATATGGGTACTCGGGCTACAATCAAATCCAAATAGCCCCGTAGGATCAAGAAAAGACCATATTCACTTGTCCATATGGTACATTTTCCTTTCAAATGATGCCTTTTGGTCTTTGCAATGCTCCCGCCACCTTCTAATGTTGTATGATGACAATTTTTGATGATCTAGTGGAAGATGTTATGGAGGTGTTCATGGATGACTTATCCGTGGTTGGAGAGTCCTTTGAAGCTTGCTTTCTTCTTTGTATTAAAGAGATGTGAAGAGACCAACTTGGTCTTAAATTGGGAGAAGTGTCACTTTATGGTCACGGAGGGTATAGTCCTTTGTCACAAAATCTCCAAGGATGGTATTGAAGTGGACAAGGGCAAGATTGAAGTGATAACCAAGTTGGCTCCACCAACAACGGTCAAGGGTATCCAAAGTTTCTCAGGGCATGCCGAATTTTATAGAAGATTCATCATGGCTTTTTCAAAGATCACAAGACCAATGTGCAAGCTCTTGGAAAAATATGAAAAATTTGAGTTCAATGAAGCATGTCTCAAAGATTTTGAGGATTTAAAAGAGAAATTGGTTTCATCTCCTATAATTGTGACTCCAAATTGGGATCTCCCCTTTGAATTGATATGTGATGCAAGTGGGGTTGATATTGGGGCTATGTTGGGTCAAAGACATGGCAAATCCTTCACCCAATCTACTATGCAAATAGATCGCTTAATGAGGCTCAAAAGAATTATACGATGATGGAGAAAGAGTTGCTTGCCATTATCTTTGCTTTTTGAAAATGTTTGGTCTTACCTATGGGGTTCTAAAGTAGTGGTATATTCCGGTCATGCAACCCTTTGATACTTCATGTCAAATAAGAATGCAAAGTCACGCTTGATTAGGTGGGTACTCCTTCTACAAGAGTTTAATTTTGAGATCAAAGATCGAAAAGGCTGTGAGAACCAAGTAGTGGCCATTTGTCAAGGATTGAAGAGGCCGGAAGGACAAAGAATGAATTGGAGATCAATGATGCTTTTCCGGATGAGAAAGTCTTTGCTTCATCTCAAGATCTCATCCCTTGGTATGTCGATTTTTCCTATTACTTGGTGAGTGAAATCATGTCAGATCATCTAAACTCTCATCAAAAGAAGAAATTCTTGAGAGACTTCTGGCATTATTATTGGGATGAGACTTATCGCTTCCGGATTTGTGCCGACAATATGATTCAGAGATGTGTGCCTGACGTTGAGACTTTGCCTATCATGGAAGCATGTCATACTTCATCAGTTGGGGATCACCATGCCAGTCAAAGCATGGCCTCCTAAATTCTCCAAAGTGGCTTTTATTGGCCAACGATTTACAAAGACTCTCATGAATTTGTGAAGAATTGTGACCAATGTCAAAGGGAAGGTAATTTATCTAGAAGTCATGAGTTGCATAAGTATCCTAATAATGAAGTGGAATTGTTTGATGTGTGGGGAATAGATTTCATGGGGCCATTCGTGAGTTCGTTTGGCAATAAATATATACTTGTCGCATTTGATTATGTGTCCAAGTGAGTTGAAGCCGTAGCCCTTCCGAACAACTAAGGGATGAATGTCACAACTTTCCTCAAGAAAAACATTTTCACTCGTTTTGGGACCCCTAGAGCCATCATAAGTGATAAAGGCTATCACTTTTGCAATAGAGTGTTTGCCTCCTTTCTTGAAAAGTTTGGGGTAAAGCATAAGGTGGCAACTCTTTACCACCCTCAAATGAGTGGTCAAGTGGAAGTGTCTAACCGAGATATAAAAAGTATTTTGATGAAGACAATTAATCTCATGAGAACATATTGGTAGAGAAAGCTTGATGACGCCTTGTGGGCGTATAAGAGGCATACAAGTCTCCTATTGGGATGTCACTGTACAAGTTGGTATTTGGAAAGGCATGTCATCTTTCGGTAGAGGTGCAATACAAGGCACTTTGGGCATTAAAGAAGCTAAACATTGATTGGGATAATGCATCGAATTTAAGAAGGGACCAAATCAACAAGATGGATGAGTTTCGTCTCCTAGCTTATGACAATTCCATTTTCTACAAGGAGAAGATGAAGTTCCTCCATGATAAGAGGATCTTGAAGCGGGAATTTTCACCCGGGTACTTGGTCTTGCTCTACAACTCTAGACTCATGTTGTTTTATGTGAAGTTGAAGTTGAGATGGTCGGGTCCTTTCAAAGTGATGAAGGTCTTCCCATATGGTACCATTGAATTGGAGAGCAAAGCCGGTCACCTTTTCAAGGTGAATGGCCAAAGAGTCAAGCATTACTTGGAAAGTTATGATGATCATAGGGTGAATGAAATCATCATCCTCTACTAATCTTGAAGAATTTGTTGTAACATTCGTCGTGCCGCAACGTTAAATCAAGCGCTAATGGGAGGCAACCCAATGTTTTTCTTTTTTTTCTTTTTTTTTCTTTGTTCACTTGTGTGTTTGATAGTTTATTAAGTGTGTAGGATCTGGAAACACATGAAAAAAGAGAGGAAACCTTGAAAGATGAGCAAACCAAGTCAAAAGAGAAAGAGAGACAATTGTGCGGCCTACTCTGCAGACCGCAATCTAGGTCTACGGACCGCACAATGGACTGCAAAACTCCAAAGAGAATTGGAAAAATGATATCTTATAAAGGAGTAATTGCGACCCGAACTGTGGCTCGCATTCCAAAATTGTGGACCGCACTTTGGTCCGCAGAATTACACAGTGCAATTGGTAGTTTTCAGACAAAATTGCTGAGAAACATACCTTTTTGTGACTGCTAGCACAGTTGTATCTAGTGATGAGGAGTCCCAAACTTCTCATGCGACTACACATTCATCCTTCTAGTTTGATGAGGATGTTGTTGGGGAAGAAGAAGCCCGGGCAGCCGAGTTAAGACAAAAAGAGGGCCCAAGAGGTCAAGAGGTTCGATGTTAAGGGTTCCAAAGAGCAATATCAGAAAAGAAAAAGTCAGACCTTCATCGAAGAGAAGCGGATCTCTATGAATGGGTTGCGGGACCAATTCTGCAGAGTGTGGTATTTGATTGACTTTCATGGGTGGAAATGCTTTCTCAAGCCATTGACCCAATACAACAAAGAATTGGTCCGTGAATAGTATGCTTTCTATGCCTAATATGTGCCCAAGGAAACAAAAGGGCAACCAAAAGCATTGCTAGATGAGGTAGAGGTTCGGGGAGTCAAGGTGCAATTTGGAAGCCTAGAGATTAATAAAGCACTTGACCCAACCTTTCATGTGATCATAATGAGTATGCAATCAAAATCTCAGATCGGATGAATGATGAGCGTGCATGGGCAGTCAGAATTGTAACCAATACAACCCAGAGTGGATCGCCACATGTACAAAGATTTACAATAATACTTTGAGTACGAAAGCGATATTTTGGCTAAGCTATGTGAGTAGTCGATTGAAGTCGTTATTCAATGAGACGAACATTCAGCTAAAGAAAATTTTGTTAATTGCATGAGTTATGAGCCGACTTTACATAAATATTAGGATTGTTTTCCATTAACCGAATTCTTCTAGGTTGAACAGAGTATTTTGGCCCAACTTCATACAATATTGTTGTTGTTGTCACACATGCTAATTGTACGCGCAATTACTGAGATTCACTCGCTGCAAATAGCCATTACTGCAAGAAGATGCTTTCAAGGATTCAAGTTGCTCAACTGAAGAACCTGATCCAAAGAGGATGTAGTCTACTTCTTTAGTTGTCGAGTCTTGGTTCATTGTAAGGTGTTTGAGACATAAAAAGATTGAGTTTTTTGGTCAAAAATGACAAATCTCCCTCATTGGTAAAAGATTAAGAGTTTATGCAATATAAACTCTAAATTTGAGTAAGGGTTTGGTACCCCTAGGGGTAACCCATGTGTTTAGAAGGGAGAGGACCTAGGTGAGCTTAGGTTCGGGACTAAACACCACGCGCCGCCCGTCCGGTCTCAAGTCACAGGCTATTGGGCTTTTCCTGAACTTTCTTTCATGACTGTTTGTCTTCCTTTTCCACTCTTATAAATTGAATGTTTTTGTTCAATTCGGAACACTGTGATTGAGAAGGAGCTCGGCAAGAGAGCTCAACAAAACGAGACCTCATTCCCTTTTCGTTGCGTGATTACTGAGTTATGTCATAGGGCCAAGGTTCTTGAGTTGTCTTTTGTGGATAATGTAGTCAATGCCTTGTTAACATACAATATTTTGAAGGTACAAGACGAAGTGAACCAGAGTAGAAAGAAAAGAAAGACTACCAGCACCTCGATATATACTGGACCGATTCACTTAGTTGACTTGGAGGGATCCGCATCTGAGCGGACAGAGACACAAGCCACCACATCGGTCGACCATAATTCATTTATTCCTTCAATAGTCGGAATATCTACTCCGACAAGCACTCCAACTTCAGCAGATGCTATTCCTCTTGCACCTTCAGTTGCTGCCAGATTAGAGTCCGTCTTATCGAGGGTCGATATAGTAATAATATGCCAAATTGAGGCCATTGCTGAGTCTAGATCATCCAGACTTGAGATGAGTATTCCAGAGATGATCCAGACTGCCTTAGCTCGATTAGATATACTTTGAGTGCAATGCAGTAGAGGCAGAGAGAGCATGGGGATGCTCTTGTACTCTTGAAGGTCGGGTACACAGACTTGAGGCCAGTAGCAATGGTGATGTCTCCTCACTTCGAGCAAACATAAACATCTTGAAGAATGAAGTGCAGAGCTTAAAAACTATCGAGATTGATGACCTCTTGGGTATCCCGCTCCAGCCACTGAGGGTTGAGACATAGTAGGTGAGTGGCCTCAGGGTAGAGGGCCGTACAAAGGGTGTAGTTAAGACCCCAGATGACTCTCAGAGGCAGGAGTAGGTGGATCAGGATGATGATGAGACAAATGAGGAAGGGCTTATAAGCCCTGCACAGTTGAGCGAGTTGTTGTTGATAATGACCTGCTATTGACAGAGCAAGTAGTGTTTGGTGAGGTAATGCACAGTCTCATGAGGAGACCTCGATGATAGATTCGAGTAGATTAGCCCAGGAGCCACATGTAGATATTAATACTAAAGGTCCTACTCTTCCACCAGTTGTGGCACCACTTCACCAGCTATCGAGACCACACCACCACCACCACAGAGTGAGCCTGTCATGGGCGATGCAGAGTTACCCGCTCCCACTCCACAATAACAGGGCATTGATGCCCCCGTAGAGGCCACGTTCGTGAGATAGACTTAGGAGGGTGTCTAGTGCAGCTCAAGGAGACCCCTCAAACTTTTTTTCCTTTCTCTTTATATTTTTTTTATGCATTGAGGACAATACATGTTTTTAAAGTTGGGGGTGACGTACTTTGTATGTTTTTGAAAAAAATGAAAAATAGCTACTATCGTATTTTGTTGTGTTTTGTATTTTATTAGTTTTCATATGGTATTTTGTTATTTTTCGTATTGTGTTTTTATTTTGTTCCCCTTGATTTTTCTTTGCCTGGTTCTTTTCCAAGGGTGTATGTTCAGTAATCATGGCCTAGTGATAGAATAGTTTTGACTTGGTTGGTACTTGTATATAATTTGTAGCATGTGTAGCTCTTTTTGGTTTTAATGACACCCCTCAAAAACTTATATTTGGAAACAAGAGCTGCATGATCCTTCAAATGATTGTCTTATGAAAGCATGCCTCATTTTGTGACTTTATGTCTACTTGTGTTTGAATCTCATGAGATGATAGCCTTGTGTTCAATAGAGAGTATAAAATGTATCGGTTCTTGTAGTTCATGTGCATAGAGTGGTGAGGACTTAATTGTTATCTTGTGTTTGCTTGTGTCATCTAGAACTTGTCTCGTTGGTTTGTCACCGCGAAATTAGAGTTGCTTGGTTGAGGAAATGATCTTAGGCTTTCACATGAGAGTGAACTGTCTTGATTAACAACTTTTTTGACCTACCCGTGAGTGAGAGAACTAGGTTTTCTCCTTTTGAGCTTTTTGATATTTCTTTGGCTACCACATTACAAACCGAAATTCTTTTTGAAACAAACCATCTTTTGAACCAAATCCCTCATTGAATGCATGAAAAGTGATGAATCAGGCCAAAATCCAAAGTTGGGGATAGGATGTGCAAAGAAAAGAAGATTGTGATGTGAGTGGTTCTAAAAAAAAAAGAAAAAGAGAAAATTGAGAAAAAGAAGAAAATGAAATGAAAAAGCAATCAAAAAGTGAAAGAGAAAATGAACCACAAAAAGAATGAAATAAAGTGGGGAAATGCCTTAATAAAGGGGGTGACGAAGGAAATTGGAAAACAAAAGAAGAAGTTGAGCTCTGAAATGAGAAACATGTAGTACAAAGGACGGGAAAAGTCACTTGTACCTAAATGAATACCATACTATCCCTAAGCCTACATTACAAGCTTGATAAAGTCCTTAGAGATCCAAAACTGAACATTCTTTGAGTTGTAGTGACTCAAAATAAAGGCAAGCATATGGCATGATACTTGTGGCACTTGTCATTCTTTGTGAGTGTGAGTGATCTTGTTTGTACCTTGTTTTGAAAAGAAAATCTTTAAGTGAGTATGGGACTTCTTTGTTGTGAGGGCACATTGAATTGCATGAACCTTGTGAAGTGAAAGATCTTCTAGTTGAATATCTTGGCGCATCTGGTCACTAGTAGCATCTAGACATCTCTTGAGGCTTGAAGTTCATGGGCTCATTGATAGTAGATACACACTTTTGTACTTTTGTTTTGGAAAAAATGAGGGGTTGTCAATTTTGTGAAACACATGCTTGTAGACTTGTAGGTACAATCAATCAGTGATCTTTGTTTTGTCATTAGTTGTACCTTAGTAATGTTTAGGTTGCTTGAGGATAAGCAATAGTTTATGTTGGGGGTTGATGTTTCTAGAAATTACGACACATTTGATATCATTTTCATGGATTATTGTTGTCCTCTATTCATTTGTAGTAGTCGTTTCTTATGTTATTTTGGTTTTTGTAGGATTTGTATGTTGGGACACCAAGAATGAGGAAATGTGCTGAAATATAGTCAAAATGCTGAAAAATAGAAGAAGTTCTGAGAAGGCCACTTTTACGGACCGCAGAACCAGATTGCGGAACTAGAATGGTAACCAGAGCCGCAAAATCAACAGTGAAATAAGAATTCTGGAGCCCTGAAGTGCGACCCAAACTATGATCCGTACTTCTATTCTGTGGACCGCAGTCCAATCTACGAATCACTGCTCCAACTCGAGTTCAACTTATATTACGAATATGCAAGGCACTTGTGCGAGCCATAGTTCAATTCTGCAGACTGCACTTCCAACTATAGTTTCAGACTATCCAGATCAAGACCCACTCTGCGAACCCTAGATCCATTTTGTGGACCGCATACCTATTTTGCAGTCTCTTTCTGCGATCGCAAAGTGGCATGCAGTGGCATTTTTATAAATAATTAAGGTCCGAAAATTAAGACCCTATATATACACATCTAGGATTTTGTGATGGGACACATGATTCCATACCTAGATTCTAAAAGTCCATAGCCACCTTTTGAATATTCCTTGTTCCATCTTTATTATTCATCTCTTAGTCATTCAAGAAAAGATTCTTGACCCATTGTGTAAAGACATGTTTTGTTCATCATTAATCATTATAAGCATCTTTTTATATTCATTATGTCTTGTGATTTGTAATGAGTGGCAAGATTTAGGTTGGGGTTGTGATTAAATAATAAAATATGGTAGTTGGAGTATTTAATAAACAAAGAAAAATGTGTGTTAATGACTATCCTTCATACTTAATGTTAAAGGGTTGGTTGCAAACATCTCTTTCTTGCATATTGTCTCTAGTCAAACTTGAGAAAGGAGACTAGAGTCTAGGAAATGAGTAGCTTGATTAGCACTTAGGGCTTTAAACCTCATTTAATAATTTTCAACTTTAATTAGAAGGAAATCAACTAAGGGTACATAATGGGTGTTCATAAATGTCACACTTTATATCTTGAGAAAGCCTAAAGGGAAATTTGGTGGGTCAATTGAGAAATCCCACCTAGACACAAGCCTCCATTATCCATACCACACTAATACATCTACTTAAGCATAAACCCAACACCACTTCCATGAATTGAGTCACAACCCTAACATTTCAATTACTTGATAATTTAAATATCTTTAAAGTTGATATTTTGAAGTAGATAAAACAAACAAACACACAAACAACTTTATTACTATAAAAGTAAAGTAATTAGTAAAGTTATAATACGTGTACGAATAGTCTAGTTTCTCATCGTATTCCTTGTGGGATTCGATCTCAACCTATGTTGGATTACTATATCTGACAATGGACGCATTATACCATTAAAGGTGTGATTTGGGAAAGATCAGTACACTCTGTAGAATGTGGTTCTTCAGATCCTCAGAGGACTAGTCAATCTGAGTAGTGGAAAATGAGCTTCAACAGTCTGAGAGGAACAAAGCACATAACATGATATTCAGATCTGGCCACCAAACCATCACATGAACCAGGTAAATCAAATTCCAGAGGCACTATGATCAGTCAACAAAAGTACTTCAAGAAGGCTGCCAAAGGAATTCCAAGTACTTCATAGAAACAGACCTAGTCCCCATATTTTATTCAGGAGAAAACCTGAAACTTGGGTGGACTATGCTGGATATCAGAGGAATAGAAAGAGCACATATGAATCTACTGTATTTCTGGTATCATGCCTGATCTAATTGGATTCAAGGAAACAAAACTCATTGGCTCTTTTCTATTGCAGAAGCTGAATATGTAGTTGTGCTCCATGTTGTGGTAAACAATGTTTTGGATCAAGCAACATCTTGAGGATTCTGATGTATTACTGAATGTGTGTCCCTTCTACACAATAATACAAGTACACTCAATATGATAGAAAATTCAGTGCAACACAAGAGGACCAAACATTGATGTTAAGCATTACCTCCTAAGGGACAATACTGAAAAGGGGTTGATCTGTATGAAGTTTGGCAAAATGAAGGACCAGGTAGATGACATATTCATAAAAGACACTCTGCAAGAAGCACTGTGAAAGGAGTCACTTGAAGATGGGATAAATCAAAATTCAACTAGTTGTCTCTTCAAAAGATCCCTAAATGATTGGCTATGATAAGTAAATGTGTAAAATGCTAAAAGTGTTTTTCGGTGGCATCTAACTCAGCTCTATATTGTTACAGGTATGTATGCATGTCTATCTCAGGACAACTAAAGTATGGGTAGCATCTAACTCATCATAGTGCTTGCCTTTTTGCTCAATTATTGTCTAAGAACCTGGTTCTTATGACTCAGGTAAGTAGTCTTTTCAGTACCTATGTGTGCATTAAATTGCCTAGAGTGCCTCATCATTAACTTTTTTCCACCTCCACTTTTAAATAAGCTCTTAATGGTCATGTCGTGTCTGAGAGGTTACGAGAAATTAAGAGTCTTTTTTTTTCTTTCACCTATCATAATCGGTTCCTTCATTTGTCTTAGGACACCACAACCCCTCTTCCTTATCTCTTCAAAACTCTATGAACAAACTCTCTCATTCAGTCTCTCTCTATCTCTCAAAACCAAACGACTCTAAAATTCTTAGACTTTCTAACCTTTTTCCGATCAAGTCAGAGAAATGTCACAATTTTCTCCATCCAACTCACCTAAATCAATCACCACTGTGTCTTCTCCAAAATCCCTAAATCTACTTGAACAAAACCCTTCGTCTTTGCCCTCAAAATCCCCTCCATCATCTCCAACCTCACTTATTCCTCCCTCCTCACCCAGTTATCTATGCATTTCGAAGGACCAAACCCCCAACAAACCCTCGCTTGAGATTTTCTACACAATTTCTAAAAAACAACCCTCAACTGAAAAATCTCGAACTAGCTGAAACTCCAATTGAAACAGGGGTGAAGTCTGTGAATCTTTCAAGCCAAACTCCTCAAATGCTGCTGAGGATCAAAGACAATATGATGAGTCGGCCAAGCGTTCTTAGTGAATTATTTAAGCTACACACCTTTTTTTCTTTGAATAAAAAGTCAAGCAAAATCAAGTAGAGCAGTAAGTTCAATTATTTTATTTGTGTTAAAGGCACCAGGTAATATTACTTCTATTGCTGATATAACTCTTATTGATCCAGACAAAGGACACTTTGAGTCCTATGTCGATCATATATTTGATAGTAGTCTGGATGAGGGAGAAAAGAGAAGAGAGAACATTTTGGAAAGTGAGGTTGTTGAGATCGTGTCAGGTTTTGTATATTCTCTGGATAGATTAAGCAGCAAAGAAACTGATACAGGAACTGATGCCCTCACTCAGAGGGAACCTATGATTGTACCTGAAGAAGGAATTGGTCTGTCTATCTAGGGAACTTGTGAATCTCCTAAGTTTAAGACTGCTTCTCTTTGGGATGGGACACTAGGTTCCTTGAAGGCAACGTTGGATATCATTCCTCAATCTGTGACCACTATCACCGTACCCCTAGGAGAGCTCTCCCCTGAAGGGGAACCTAGTGTTGTCAATCCTTCTTAGCAGGTTGATGCTGAGGATGAAATGATTTTGAGTGTTGTGTTAAAAAGAAAACCTAAGACCTCTTCTAAGGCTTATTTGAATGAAAATGAGATAAAGCACATTGCCTACGAAGCACCAACCACCAGACTAAGGAAGAAAGCCCAACTAGAGTCTTTCCTGAAAGCTAACAAATAGAAAAGCTCAATAAAGAAACATAAATGGCTGGTGAAAGGATTGTTGTTTGATGAGGAGGAAGTGTCACCTGAAAATGTGGTGACTGTTGAAAATGAAGAAAGTAAGGTAAAGGAATCCTCACTTGTAAGAAAGAATTCATAAAATAAAACCATGATGAAAGGAAAATTAGCTGAGAGTGCTGACCCAGAGGATAAATCTAGAGAGTCTCAAAAGTAGAAATAAGAGACCCGTCTTCTAAGAAAGAGGAAGGAAGTTTTGGAAGTGGAACCTGTCTCCTCATTAAAGAAACCAAAGAAAGAACTATCTGAGTGGGAGAGAAAAGAGATCCTAAAATCTTAAAAAGTGTTGTGTGACAGTGTTTTTGACCCTGAGATTGCAGGAAAGAGTGAGATGAAAGAACTGCTGGAAATAGTTGATTTCCAGAAGTGGAATCATCTATTTTCCCTTCCAATTCCCAGTGTGTTTGAAGAAGAAGTTGCTAACTTCTATTGGGACTTGTTTGATACTGATGATGATATATTGATGGTAACTGTGAATGGAACTAACTTTGTTCTCGATGAAGAGAAGCTTGGTAAGATCCTCAGTGTTCCCACTGATGAATTAAAGATTGTTAAAAGAAGTGCTGCTTTGGCTGAATTTTTAAGTAACATCGTAAAGCAAGATGGAATGGAGATAGGGGCAACAATATTCAAGAAACACCTCAAGCCCGAATATAAGTTCATGTTTGAGCTAGTCAACAAAGTGTTACTTCCTATAGCTGAAAGTGGTAAATACAAAGGATGGTAGGCATGGTCTTCCCAACGAGTTCTTTCTCACACAATTCTTTAAGCATTTTAATGTTAAAACAGGAAAACCACCTTGGGAAGCAGGAACCAAATGTTCTCATTGACTACGCTGGAAGAGTGTGAATGTGTGCCAAGGAAGGAAAAGTAGGAAGCAATTTCGTAATTTCAAAACTGATTGAGGCTCATGAATAGGCGACTACTGAGATCCAGAGATTGCAGGCTGAAAATATAATCTTAAAATCTCAACTTGCAAAAAAGGGGAGAGAACCAGGTCCAGTGGTCCTCTGGAGGAAGCCAATGCTCAGTTGAAGGCTAAGAATGAAAAGCTAAAGCAAAAGGTAGAGGAGCTTTGTGAGAAGGTGGTATAGGATGAAAGAATTGCAAATGAAAGGATGGACAAGCTTCTTAAGATCTTTCCTGTTTAAGTCTTCCTCTAAACTCCCCTGTTTCTTATCCAAATTCTTGACAAATCTCATGTTTTAATGGTTGTATTTTGATGACTTTGGGCACCCTAGACTATTTAATTTTCATATATGTACTCATTAGCACTAATTGCTGATGTGCTAAACTATCTTTTCGGTCATTCTCTCTATTTACGTGCAATGTTACTTATACTGCTTGTCACAGTTATTTCTTATGTTGTGTTTCCCGAGTGGTCATGAGTTAATATTGCTGAACTTCTATATTCTTGAGATAAAACAATTCAATGTTTTTCGATGATGCCAAAAGGGAAAATGTGTGTGTCCAATTCCTTTTTTGTGTCTTATCCTCAGGGGTACATGTTACATGTTAAGGATTCATGGTTGTGACATGGTTGTGTGCTACTGATTTACAGTGTTGCAATATTTCAAAACTATAAGTCAACAAGCTGGAAATCTGGTTCTCAAGGGGAACATCTACTATGAGTTTGTCATCATCAAAAAAGGGAAAATTCATAAGTTATACTATTTTCAGTTTTGATGATTTTCAAACATTTACGAAGAACTAGATATGGATCAGATGGAATTAGGTTCTCTAGCGGTCGTACCTTACAACTGTAAAAGTTGCAGTACTATACCGACTAGCAATAATGCAACAACACATCTGTAAATCGCTAAACCAACCGATGTATTGTCTCCCTCACTTACTCTCATATAAAAACATGTTACAACTACAAACCTACCACTTGAAAACCTAAAAAGATTTTTCTCCCAAGTGCCAATCCACGGCTGCTCTCAAGACTATCTCAAGAACAAAGCTGAAACAAACTCAAGGACATGTTCTCTATCACTGAAGATGTCTTAAGTCCTTAAGTTGTTGAGTATTTGTCATTTGATATTTAACTTGTAAACCTACTCATCTTATGAGAAGTTGTATGTAGGTAGCTTTCTTTCTTAAGTCTTTGAGTTGTATACTTGGCTAGGGTTAGTCAATGAGTGTCTTTGTAATAGAGTTACTGTAGAGAGAGGGCAATGGAGTTATTGTACCAAGATAGCAACAAAGTTATTGCATCGAGATTGCAATAGAGTTGTTGTAAGGGTTGAGAGATTACGAGTTTAATTCCTAGATTGCAATAGGTTGTAATCTAAACATTGCTCAGTTATAGTGAAGTTTTGAAAATCCTACAATTGTAGGTCATGATTTTTAATCCCTTGAACAAGAAATTTTCCACGTAAATATCTTATGTTATTTATCTTCTATCTTTACTGTATTTGGTGGACTCATACTTTACATTAGTAAGGCAGCAAGTAAACTTACAAATTTATAACAACAGTAAAAGGCAGTCTGGTGCACAAAGCATCATGCGTTAACATGATCATTTATAACAACAGTAAACTTACCAATAAAATCTACACAAATAATATAATATAATATTACTAGCAAAGAACAAAACCTTGAAATGGAATTTGGTTCAAAACCTCTACCACCTGATCCCTTAGTCTTCCGGGACACTAACGAGCCGCAGCAACGCCTAACATCCAGGTTTTATTTCTCTGATTCTGGCGGTGAACAATAGTGTCCGACTTCAAGCGGTGAACAGTAGTCTCCGACGGTGAAGTTCTTCTTTAGGGAACAAGTTCTATTCACATGGAGTTGGTACCTCCGGTTGTCCTTATTGATTTTATGTCGTTCATCTTTTTCGTTAAATTTATCTGTTACGCCTTGCTGAATCTTGACATTACATTCTTGTCCTTTATTTTATCATTTGGGTTTGTAGAAACCTGACTTACCTCTAGATTATTGCTAACTTTTGCTTTAGTATTGGTTCCCGTGTGTGTTAGCGTTAACCTTTGACTAGTATTTTTTGCTCTAGTTGGTTTGGTGAATGATGGTAGACTAGGGTCATATTCTTGGTCAGGAACGGAGGCGAGGGTTAAGGGGGTAAGTGGGGTAAGAAAGATGCTATGCTGATAATATAGTCTTGGAACATTGGGACTTTAACGGGGAAGTCTATAGAGCTAGTTAAGATTCTCAAGAAGAGGAGGATTAATATATCCTGTGTCCAGGAGACCAAATGTTAGGACCTAAGGCTAAGGATGTGGACGGGTATAATTTATGGTTCTCAGATAGGTTGAGGTATAGGAATAGGGTAGGCATTTTTGGTAGAGAACGAGTTAAGGGATCATGTGGTAGAGTTTAAGAGGGTCAATAACAGGATGATGGCGATTAAGTTGATAGTTGGAGGGTTCACTATGAATATTATTAGTGCTTACGCGCCGCAAGCGGGTTTGGACAGGAGGAGAAGATGCGCTTTTGGAAGGATTTGGACGAGGTGGTGAGAGGTATACCACTCACTGAGAAATTATCTGTATAAGGGGATTTCAATAGACATATCGGGTCACTTTCGGGGGATTATGACGACGTGTATGAAGGATTTTGCCCTCGGGGACAGGAACGGGGGAGGCTTTTGGAGTTCGCTATAGCTTTGGGATGGTGATAGCCAATTCGAGGTTCCTGAAGAAGGAGAAGCACTTGGTGACATTCCGTAGTTTGGTGGCTAAGACTCTGATAGACGTTTTGCTCCTTAGGAATGTTGACAATAGTCTTTGTAAAGACTAAAAGGTTATTCCAAATAAGTATCTTACAATGCATGTATGTGGAATTAGAGAAAAGATTGGGGATAAGAAGTTGTACAGACTAGCCAAGGCGAGGGAGAGAAAGACTTGTCACTTGGATCACATGAGGTGCATCAAGGACGAGGACGGCAAAGTACTGGTGGAGGACGCGCGTATTAGACGGAGGTGGCAATTTTATTTCCATAAACTCTTGAACGAAGAAGAAGATAAAGACATTGTGCTGGTAGATCTGGAGCAATCCGGAAGGTACCAGAATTTTGGATATTATAGAAGTATTAAGGTTGAAAAGGTTAATGGTGATGTTCGCAGGATGCGCAAGGGACGAGCGACCGGGCCTGATGAGATCCCAGTTGAATTTTGGAGGAGTGTATACATGATAGGTTTGGAGTGACTTACTGAGTTGTTTAATGTCATTTTTAAGACGGCTAGAATGTCCAAAGAATGCAGGTGGAGTACAATGATTCCTTTGTACAAGAGCAAAGGTGACATCCAGAGTTGCAACAACTATATGGGTATCAAGCTTCTAAGACACACTATGAAAGTTTGAGAAAGGGTCATGGAGATGAGGGTGAGAAGAGGCGTGTCTATTTCCGAGAAATAGTTTGGATTCATGCTGGGGAATTCGACTACAGAAGTCATCCATCTTATTAGGAGGTTGGTGGAGCAGTATAGGGAGAGGAAAAGAGACTTACATATGGTTTTCATCGACCTCGAGAAGGCATACGATAAAGTCCCTAGGAAGGTTCTATGGAGATGTTTGGAGGTTAGAGATGTACATGTGGCGTACACTAGAGCGATCAATGATATGTATGATAGAGCCAAGACCATGGTACAGATAGTTGAAGGAGACTCGGAACACTTTTCAGTGATGATGGGGCTGCACCAGGGATCAACTCTTAGCCTATTCTTATTTAGCTTGGTGATGGATGGACTGACGCGAAAAATTCAAGGGGATGTGCCATGGTGTATGTTATTTGCAGATGACATATTCATGATTGATGAGACTCACAACGGAGTGAACGCTAAGCTGGAGGTTTGGAGACATACTCTGGAGTCTAAAGGGTTCAGGATAAGTAAGACCAAGACAGAATACTTAGAGTGCAAGTTCAGTAATGGGAGTGACCATGAGACATACGTGAAGGTGAGGCTTGGTACCTAGGACATTCCAAATAGAGGAAGCTTCAAGTATTAGGGGTCTATTATTCAAGAGAATTGAGAGATTGATAACGATGCCATATATCGTATTGGTGTAGGGTGGATGAAATAAAGGCTCGCATATGGAGTCTTGTACGATAAAAAGGTGCTACTAAAACTTAAAGGTAAGTTCTATAGGGTAGTGGTTAGACCGACTATGTTGCATGGGGCAGAGTATTGGCAAGTCAAGACGTCGCACATCCGAAAGATAAAAGTTGCGGAGATGAGGATGCTGAGATGGATGTGTGGGCATACGAGGAGGAATAGGATTATAAATGATGATATTTGGGATAGAGTGGGAGTGGCCTCGGTGGATGATAAGATGCGGGAAACGAGGTTGAGATGGTTTGGGCATGTGCATAGGAGAGACATAAATGCCCCAGTGCGGAGGTGTGAAAGGTTAGCTATAGACGGGTTCTAAAGGGGTAGAGGTAGGCCGAAGAAGTATTGGGGAGAGATGATTAGACGGGATATGGCGCAGATGCAACTTACTGAGGACATGACCTTAGATAAGAGATTGTGGTGGACACATATTAGGTTAGAAGGGTATTAGGTAGTTGAGCGTAGTACTACTTACTCTTACATACTGGTAGTTATAGTGTTATTATTATAGCCCTGCTTAGCCTATCATACTAGTAGACACAATATTATTTTATAGTCTCTTGTCTTTTGATTTCTGCTGCTGGATGTTCTTTCATGTACTTTGTTTATCTTATTTACTTATGTTAGTTATTGCTTTTTTTTCAGAATGCTTTATCATGGCTTATTCGCTTTTGTTACCTTAATTTTCATACTGCTTTAAATTTCTTATCCGGGTCTAACTGTTTCTCTTACTTTGCTTGTGCTTATACTTTGTCTTGAGCTGAGGGTCTTTCGGAAACAACCTCTCTACTTACCAAGGTAGAGGTAAGGTCTGTGTACACTCTACCCTCTTCATATCCCACGTTGTGGGACTTCACTGGGTATGTTGTTGTTGTTAATTTCATATTGTGGATGTGTTTTCGAGTAGTTCATGTATTAGTTTCTCAAAGGACAAGTATGATGATCCACCTTCCGTTATGCTGGCCATGCTCTTCTATTTCATCTATTTTGCCTTATCTCTTACTTCTGTATTAGTTTCCATTAATTTTTTTATCCCTTTTTCTATAGCTTGTGCAATTATCATAGGCTAATCACCTTAACTCCTCTCACAGTAATCCAAAGTGATCTCCACTACATTTCCTACTTCTTTCACTAACTGAAATACATTCCCTGCTGTTCCGAGTACAACAGCCATGTCGCTATAGGTGTTGGAAATTTACTAATGTGAAATTAAGTTTATCCCATTATTTATGACTCGAACAATTGGATCCCCGCACGTCGGAAATGTCGTTTCCACACACATAGTGCCAAGTATCTCAAATTTCATTAGTGAAAGAGATATTGGTACGTACGTAATACTTTTGAGACATAGAATGATGGACAATTATTGGCCAAATGACAAGTATTCCAGGAAGGAAGAAGTGTACGAAGTGTAAGATGAAATGAGTCAGAAATCGCCGCGGAACCGTGAAGGACCGCGGCGCAAAACCGTCGGAGCCGCGATGCTAAATGATGGCTTGGCTACTGGAGCCGAGGCGTCGCGACACTAATTCGGGAGCCGCGGCACTTTTGAGGCAGAATGCTGCGACGGGAAGATAGAAAGTTCTGACTCTTAGGCTGGTTTTGGAGCATTGAATCTCCATTATTTGGCACATGAATTCAGCCATTATTTGGCTGAATGTAACCCCTCAATAAGTGCCATTACATGGCTATTGAAGGCCATTAGTTGGCTAGTTGAGGGGTCATTTCCTTATACTATAAGTTGAGGCCTTTGCCTCAATTGTTCAACACTTAGAAACTTTTCTGAAATCTTCTTCTTCCTCTCTAGCAAGTTTTTCTATATTCAAAGTTCTTCAAGAGTAACACTTGAATTTCCTTTGCTCATTTGTTAAGTTGTTGTTGTATCTTGGGAGACTATTGTCCGATACCGTAAAAGGATATATACGGGGAAATCTTGTCTTAAAGACAGAGTGCCATCACTCGACTCAGCAAATCACAAGGAGTTTGTATCGTTCTTGATTCCAGTTTGTTGTAATCCTTAGTTTATCCTTTCTAACAATTTGTAATATTTGCTTATTTCTCATTTCCTACAATTGTTGTAACCCATAATTTTAAGACAAGATTGTGCTTAGAAAGATGACTGGAAGAGAACAACTCGTTTCTGATTCTGCTTCTGCTGCTGCTGCTACTCAAGGTAACTCCTCTGCCTTCGCCACTGCTCAAGGCACACCCAATGCCTTTCTGGTTGCTCAAGGGACCGTTATTGTTCCTCCACCCTCCAGTTTCCACAATGAACGCCCAGAGAAGTTTATGGGCTCCAACTTCAAGAGATGGTAGCAGAAGATGTTGTTTTATCTGACTGTTATGGGAATGACTCATTTCCGAACAGAAGATCCTCCACACGCTGGAGATGAAGTGGACCCTTAGCCTAATGAAACGACTGGAGGGAGCCAAGGTATCCATGTCGTCATGGCATGAAGATGGTTCTTGATGCTTAGAGTCATAGTGACTTCATGTGCAGGAACTATATTCTGAACTGTCTATCAGACCCACTCTACATGGTGTATTGCGTCGTAGGCACCGCCAAAGAGTTATGGGAAAAGCTGCAAAAGAAGTACAACGCACAAGATGCTGGTACGAAGAAATTCATCGTTGGGAAATTCCTGAAATTTCAAATGGTGGATAGCAAAACTGTGATGTCCCAAGTAAGAATTCCAAATGATTCTACATCACCTGGATTTGGAAGGTATGAAACCAAATGAGCAATTCTTTATTGCATCACTGATTGAGAAGTTACCTCTCTCGTGGAATGAGTTTATAAGTTACTTAAAACTCAAGACAAAGGAAATGCCCTTTGAGGAACTTATTATCAAACTTCAGATTCATTGAAGATAATAAGAAGGCCTTGCCTAGGGGAAAACAACCCGCAGAGGCAAAGAAAAATCTGGCTGAGGCCAAAGGGAACCCAAGCAAGAAACGCAAGTTCCAGAAAGACGGTAAGACCCAGGCAGCGGAGAAGTTCAAGGAGAACTGTCAGCACTGTGGAAAACCTGGTCACATGATCAAAGACTGTCGTAAGCTCAAGACTGAGCAACAAGAGAAGGACAAGGCCAAAGGCAAAGCACAGGCTAACGTCATCAAAGACACGTTTCTTGACGACATGATTGAGGAGTTCTCGGTGGTGGTGCTTAAAGCAAACCGTGTTGAGAATCACATGCAATGGTGGATGGACACAGGTGCTACCAGACACATCTGTTCCAATAGAGATGTCTTCTCCACATATACACCAGTTATAGACAAAAAGCTGTTTATGGGTAACAACGTTTTCTCGGACGTGCTGGGGGTAGGAAAGGTAGTCCTGAAGATGACTTCTGGAAATGAGCTCACTCTGAAGGAGGTGATGCATGTCCCTCAGATAGGAGGAATTTAATTTCAGGTCATTTATTGGTTAATGTTGATTTTAGGCTAGTATTTGAGTCCAATAAGTTTGTAATCACCAAGAATGGAAATCTATCCTACGTGGAAAACAGTAAGTAAATAAAACACGATGTTTACGTGGAAAACTCCTTACTCAAAGGATTAAAAATCACGACATACCATGTATGATTTCCAACTCCAATAAATGAGCAACTTCAGATTACAACTTGATTGCAATCTAGGAATTAAAACTATTAATCTCTCACCCCTTACAATACCTCAATTGTAAGCCCCTTTACAATATCTCTATTGCAAAGCTACAACGTTGACCAACTCTAGTGAAGAATACAAATGAATGAAGGTTGAAATCTATCCTACCATGACACTTCTTAAAAGTAGTGTAGGATTTACAATGAAGAACAAAAGACAAAGACTCAAAACAAACTAAAGGACATAGACATATTCAATCGTCTGGATCTAGTGCTCCATCTTATAGATAGCTTTGTTCTTAAGAGCACTTGGAAACTTATGGCGGTTGAGCTTGCACAAATGATTTTAGGTTTTCAAGTGATGAGTAAAACATTGGAACATGTTGTGTATATATTGAGAATCATGTGGGATGAGATAGCGACTACGCATCCCCTTGTTTGACATCGAGCATACCGCAGCAATGCTGCTGTACTTGTGACAGTGAACAATACATCTTTACAGCTGTTACTGTTGATTTTACAATGTACTGAGAGAACGGATAGCAGACCAGGTCCCTCTCTGGTTCTTCAATAGTTTGGCAAATCATCAAAACATACAATGTAACGTAGTTTATTAGTACTAAAAAGGCATGTAGAACATGGTTCTCCAAACCCATGTCTTGAGGTTCAAATCCTATAACCGGCCAATTTGTAGAACAGTAGGGGTACTAAATTATTTCCCTTAGGTTTTTCTGCCAATTCCTTTTTTATGTTTGCCACCATATATACTCTATCGGGGACTAATTAAATCTGGATTAGGAAGTAAATTGCCCCGTAATGAAGGTAATTCTATATTCAAAGCTCAAATATGAGACGTTAAATGACTTCCAGATTCACACCAAAGGTAAGACAAAGGCTGAAGCTTATAGGTAAAATACAGTAAAATTTCTTCAGAAGTTTATCGCTGATGAACAGTAGAACTTAAGAATAAAACTGCAATAAAATCTGTTTAATTATTAGATTAGCAAACCACTCATGCAAAATGTTACAAGATAAAATCCAACAACAGCAACAACAACAATAGCAACATACCCATTATAATCACACCCAGTGGGGTTTGGGGAGATTACAAGATAAAATCCATGACTAAAAAAATTACACTTTCTTCTGTCATGCATGCATCAGAGAGCAAATGAACTGAAGAAACTGTCCTTTTATGTCTGTCTAATAAAGCTAAAGAGACAGCATGATAGGCATCTCTCATCCTCTTTACTGTACAGAGGAGCTAGAACACATAGCCAACTAGAATCAAAGTACAATAATATCCTATCCATATGTATATTGGTACTTTTAATTCATCTAACAGCACGAGCACACCAGATGTTAAAAGACAAATAGCCAAAAGTCAGAAAAAGGAAGCAGCTAGCAATTGCATTCCATAGACCACTATTCCAACAGGGGAGAAATATCGACTCATTTCAAGTCTCTGAACCATTTCTTCGAGCCGCCCTAAATTTTACACAATTGTACCCTCCTCTTGACTCTTGAGAATGAGCTTCTCAATTTGGTCATTTGAAAAGATTGTGCTTTTTGTAGAGACAATATAGTTCTTTCGCCATCAAATCAATTAGAATTAGAGACTTATACTAACATGCTTAGTATAATAAATACCAAGACAATCCCAAGGAAAGCCAAATTGGGAATTTGAGCCTTGTAAGGCAACACAAATTGCTCAACAAACTTTGATTCACTTAACCGGAGAACATGATAATGATAATGTTCTCTTGTACCTAACTTCTAACCCAAAATTTGTAAGACTTCAATCTGTGGCAGGACTTTTTTCTCCAGGATATACGATAACAGGGAAGCAGAATCCAACATCTCTGGTTTAAATCCCAATTCTTTATTTTTGATAAAGAGTAGAAGATTTTACTAGGTTTAATTCCCAATTCCTTCGTAAGAAAATCTAACTTCCTCTTGATTGTACCCTCTGATAGAGTTAAATGACAAGGTACATTTCGAACCATGGTAAGTATATCCTAGTTAACTCCTGAAAACTGCAAACTTCTTCTGTAAAAGCGGCTCACTGATATAAACAAAGACATAAACTCCATAGAAGAACATGCTCGAGTTACAATCAAGAAATGCCAAAAGCATTCACAACTCTACACACTATGTCCAGAAACCTGCATATAAAGTAATTCTTGTAGTAGATAATTCACTTGCTTCTCTTCTCAATAGAGAATATATGACCTCCCGTTTACGTGGTTTCTCATATTTCAGAACTACTGAACTAGGTATGCTTTGAGTTATCCCAATGTGTACTGAAAGCAACACGACATAAAGAGAAATAATTTTTGGCAACACCTGAAAACATGCAAGTAGGTCACTAGAAAGCAAAATAAGTTTGAGATGAAAAGAATACTTCAATGATATTTTTGCTTTATCAGGACAAAAATGATTTGGCAACAACAAACACAACAACAACAACATACCCAGTGAAATCCCACATCGTGGGGTCTGGAGAGGGTAGAGTGTACGCAGACCTTACCTCTACCTAGGTAGGTAGAGCGACTGTTTCCGAGAGACAGCCTGAAAAATGATTTGGCAACACTGACTATTTATTTCAGAATACAAACTGAAAAAAGAAAAGAGAAATTGTATTGGACTACAACTGAAAATATAGAAAGATCTCACCACCTATAGTGCCAAAAGTACAGTAAAACTATTAAGGAGCCACAGTTTTCTTAAGTGGTTCATATAAATCAGGTAATCGATCCTTATAGGGAAGCACAAAATACTCTATGAACTTTGTCTCTGTTAAGCTCATCACATTATAAAGAGCATACTTTCTCCTCTGAAGCTTCTTTTCGTCCAAAATTTTCAAGACTTTCATCCGAGGTAACACCCTTTTTTCCATACTATAGACCAAAACGGAAGGGCGAGAAGCCAAGTAAGCAGGTTCAAGACCACACTCCTTCATGAAAAAATTCAACCCTTTCTGAATTTTAACCTCTGAGAGAGCAATACAATAAGGTAGCTTCCTGAACATCGTGAGTACATCATCATCAGACCATCCAAAACTCTTGAAAATTCCAATCTTCTTTTCACACCTAGACTTCTTTTGCGAGGCTAATGTATGAAATCCATACGGAAACATAGCAGAGTCAGGCGGAACTCGAAAATCGTTCTCCAACCTATGCAACAAATCCTTAACCCAGTCAGTCTTTTGTGTAATACATCTAGGATTTCTAAGCACGAGCTTTCTTATTCTCACATCAGGAACACCAGAGTTTCTCAACAACAATACATTAGTCTCAATTATATTATGAGCACCAAAAGAAAGCAACCAAGAAGTTTTCTTTAAAGCCTTAACTATATTTTCATCACTACCCAATGTTCTCCTAAGACAATCAATGGTAGGTCTCAAATGAGTAACTAAACCTCTTTCAACAATTGTTACATCTTTAGAAATTACATTCACCAGGTCCGACCCGGATAGTCCGAGATCCATAAGGCACTGGAATTTAGGTTTTAGGATTTTGGAAAAATCATAGAATAGCAATTTGGGTGATACAGAAACCAGTTTTTTCATCTGGGTGTTGTCCAAACCAATCTGTTTCAAGAAATTGAGGACTAAATCTGAATTCTTTAAGGATTTCCATGAAGTTACCTTGGAAGATGCCAACGTTGCTTCTTGTTTGGAGAACCCGAGAGAATCAACCAGATATTTCACCAACAAATGGGTCCGAGCAGGGGTTGCGGTTGTTGAGTAGAGATATTGAGAATTGAAACTATACAAGGAATGGAGGTCTGCAAAACCCTGAATTTTGCTTTTGAATCGGACGAGCATTGCTATTGATATTGAGTAAAAAAACACTTGTTGTAGAGAAATGTTACTGTCTAGGGTCCTAAGGGGATAATAATACCTTGGGTCTCTCTCTCTCTCTCTCTCTATATATATATATATATATACTATTTTGAACCTTTTTTATTCTTTTAGAAGAAATTTAAAATACATCTAACTTTGATGTGATTTCGGTTTAGTTTTTAAAAGATACAACTTACGTATTAATTAGGTATAAAACATTGTTTTTTACAATTGAAATAGTAGGAAAAAAATCCATTAAAAAAGAGCAAATACCTACCAGAGGGATATGACATGTTTAAGGACTCACTAAACTGTGTTTGGAGCGGCTTATTTTAAGTGCTACTTTGCCGAAATAGCTTTTAAGCTAAAATGTGGTTTTTGAAAAGATAAAAAATATTTTTGAGCACTTATGTTTACCAAAATAAGTTAAAGTTATTTTTAAAAAGACAATTCAAACACATTCTAAGTGAATAAGTTAAATAAATCCTACACTATCACTGTTTTACAAGTCTTACCTAAATTATTTAATTTTCACAAAGCCCCTGAACTAACCTGAACTCATTGTACCACGTAGATTCATTTTTAAGACTTTTTTTTATGTCTCACGCACCTCTCAACAGTTATGGGAATATTTAGAGCTTTTGACCAATATCATCCTTATTGTTTCATACAAACTTCCTCTACATCCTTATATTATCATTTGGAATACCTAAGTCTAGGTCTGAAAATGATCATTATTTTAAATAATAATAAAGAATAGAACAAAACAAAAGAAATCTACAATCAGGATGGATAATAGTACTATTCATAAATAGAGATTTTAATTCGAGCATATTCCAATAATTATACATAGATCAATACGAAAAACGGCACATGAAAATGCCTTATGCCTAACCACGGCGACGGCTGAAAGGGCACTCCGTACGACAAGAACATAATTGTTAGAATACCTCAGAACCCATGGTGATATGTACTAATATCATTTCCGGAATTTCAGTGTAGAATTCTATTTCATTCTATCCTTTTTTTTTAATTAAACCATATTATCGCAGAGCATCTAAGACAATATAGGCTTATTAGCCTATCATATGAAATACTAAGAAATATAAAAGAGAAGGGGAGAGAATAGTACCTAAGTTGTGTTCAAGAGAGAGAAGGTATACAACGAAAACTGAAATATTATTATGAAGAGAGTGATTTTCTTCCAAGGCTTGCTTTACAAATGAAAGAGAGTCCCCTTTTATAGGTGAAGACGGACTTCAAAACTGAATACAATTTACAAAATAAAAATAGTAAACGAATCTAATAATTACATATCGACAAACAACTTTGCGGAAAGGAAAACTTTACATAAAGTAAGATAAGATTCCTCGACATACGTCGCTTTCTTATCTTGAAAAAATAAAAAAATTATAAAAAGTTTAAAACTTTATTAAAGTTTTGAAGGACATTTGTCCTATCCGGCCGTTATTGAATTTGCGTGGCCACCAACGTCACTTCACTCTGACATTTTTGTTTTTCCCTCTGAATTGGTGTCCTCCTTCTTGGATTTGTGTTTTTGTTGGATTGCCTATATTAGGCTGTCAAACAGATCCTCTATTGTTGGATGGTAAGTATAATCCTTCAATGGTTGTGATTCACCTTTTAGACAAGCATATTGGTTGTCTTCAGGGACATCTTTCATGGATGCGGTAGATGCCTCAGAATAGGGATTATCATCCACCTTTGCCTTAAATTTTTTTATGAAATCCTCCTTTACCTTATCAAGATATGCTGACATGAGATCCTCGTCTGATGCTTGGGGATTTTGGACTTTAATAGTTTTTTCCAATTTGGAAAAGAAAGATGATTCATCTTCTTTAGTCTTTTTCTCCATATGATGGATATTTTTAAGACTTTTAACTAGTGAGATATATCGCCTTCTAATTGTCATCCATAATGGCGAGTTTTATCTTCTGGATCTTTATCTAATAATTTGGACTAGAACTTACAAAGGAATTTTCTTTTGAGACATATAATGCCTTGCTATTCCTTCCTGCTTCTGGAATCCATTTCCATATCCAAGGGATTCCTGCCTGCATGAAGAAAAATAATGAAGCAGATCCTTCGATATAATCAGAGGGATTTTCTGTGGTAATACATGGTGTTACTTGAACTCATTCTTTATAGAAAGTCATATAAGGTTCTTGTAAGACCTGAATTTCAGGTCCAATGACACTCCACCACGGGAATATCCATCCTGGAAGTAATAAACCATTCTGACTGCTTTTAAAAATCTCAGGATTAATTTTAATCCACCAGGAATGACTATGTTTTTTTATTTTCATAGTAGAAAACCTGAGTGAAAACATTGATATAATCATAGTAATTAAATGTCATCTTAATGGTCGTTCGAGGAATTATAAATTCTTTTGATCTGAATGGGCTAATTTCCCACTCATAAGGAGATTTAATCTTCTTAAGATAGAATTTTGAAAAATTCCTTTCTGCTCCAAGCTTATTATCCGGGAATGATATGATCTCAGCAGTGCTAGTCGCAATAAGGATATATTCATAATACATCATGTTCTTTCCTTCTGGAAAAGGATTGTAGAAATTTTCTACATATCGATTCATTAGAACCCAAGGATCATTTAGATAATTTTTATCTTCATGATGTAGGTAGAGAATTGTTTCTTCATGACCTTTGACTAAATATTGATCTCTGTTTTCTTTCTCCGATTGTTGGAGTTTTTTGGCATATGAGCCTTGTTGTTGGCTACTAGAAGAGCCTTCTTTGTCCACGAGTATTACTCTTGGAATATTGGAAATATTATTTCTAGTGGAACTAGATTTGCCAGAACCTCGTCCCGAGCCTCTGCCTCTTCCTCTGGCTCTACCCCTATTAGGAGTAGGTGGTGTCCATTCTGAACGCATCTTATCCCTGCAAATATTTATGAGTAAGAAAGTCAGGTAGTGAATTGTCCTTTCCTTAAAGATATTGAATTTCAAAATCAAATGAGGCTAAATGTGTCTGCCATCTTGCAAACATTTTTTTGGACACATCAAGTTTAAAATCTTTCTGAAACATGAATTTGGCTGCATTTCAGTCTGTTCTTATTAAGAATTTTGTATTATAAAGATCATCCTGGAATTTCAGGACGCACTTAACTATAGCAAGAATTTCTTTAGCTATAGTAGCATAATTCTTTTGACTATTAGTCAATTTTCCTGAATGTTACCGAACAAGATATTCTTGTTTGGTTTGGAGATTAATTTGTTTAAGTATCCCACCATAACTGATGTCTTAAGCATCAGTCTCAATAATCTTTCCCCAATTTGGGTTAGCAAGCATAAGGCATGGCAAAGCTTGTACATTCTTCTTAATTTTTTGTACCGCTTCTGTGTGGGTATTTGTCCACGAAGTGATAGCTTTTTTCAACCTATCATATAAGATGACTGCATCCACAGATAAATTCTTATAATAAGGAGAAATATAGTTTAGACTTCCTAAAAACCTTTGTAATTGGGTTTTATTAAGAATTTCATTAGGAAATTTAGAAGCAAATTCTATACTTCTAGTAATAGGAACAATTTTCCCCTGTTCAATATTATGACCAAGAAATCGAACTTTTGTTTGGAAACTATTCATTTTGGGTTTTGATATAACCAAACCATTTGACATAGTAATTTTCTTTAAAATTTCAAGATGCTTAATATGATCTTGTATATTTTTCGAAAAGACTAATATGTCATCTATGTAGACAATGATAAAATTACTATATGAAGTAAAAATATCATTCATGACATGCTGAAATTCTGATGGAGCATTCTTTAGTCCAAAAGGCATGACATTCCATTCATAATGTCCGAATGGGACTGTAAAGGCAGTTTTATACATGTCAGATTCATCAACTCAGATCTCAAAAACCTGATTTTAAATCAAATTTTGAAAATATGTTAGACTGGTATAACCTGTCAAGTAAATCATTTTATTAGAAATTGAATATCTAATCCATTTTAAAACCTTATTCAATGGTTTATAATTAATAACTAATCTGGGAACTCCTCATTCCTGTTCCACATGCTTATTAACATAGAACGCTATACAACTCCATGGGGGAGTTTGAAGGACGAATTAACTTTTTTTCTATTAGAGTTGCAATTTCTTTTTTGCAAATTTCTAGATATTCCATATTCATCTGGCAAGATCTAGCCTTTGTTGGAATATTTTGTTCATGAAACCCTTCTTCGTATGGAAGACTAACTATATGTTTTTTCCTGTTCCAAAAAGCAGTAGGTAAATCATTGCAAATAGAAATAGAAAAATCATGCTCTATTCCTTTTATTTTATCCTGTAATTTAGGATTCTGCAATTGGTCTATGATATTATAAGTCATTCATTCTTGCTGCAGATAATTAAGATGTTGCTTCTTGTTCTGCACAAGATTAATAAGACTTACTGTACTTGATGCAGGAACCCAAGAAAAAGTGATTGAATTATTTTCAAAGGTACCTGTTAAAACCTTATCATCGATATGTGTAAGAGGCATTAGTCCATTAATAAAAGGTATGCCTAAGATAATATCATGAGCCAAATTTTTGACTAAGACAAAAGAATGTTCTATACACATTCTATCATGGAAAACATGGGCACTTGGTAACTTGTAGGAGACATCTAATTTGCTCTCATATGCACCACTTACTATACGAGTAGTCTTGGTGAAGTATTTGGTAGGGATAAGTCCTTCCCTAATGCAATTAAGATCTTCCCCTAAATCAAGCAATGTAGGGACATGTCTATATATGATACCTCTATTAATTAACAAATTAATACGAGTAATCCATCTTTGGCGGTAATATAATTTAATGGATCCCATAAAGTCTGCCTCATTTGGATTATCATAGGTAGTTGGTTGGTCGAGTATAGGAGTATAACCTAACTCTATAGGAGTATCAGGAAGAGGAGTATGACTAGCCTGTCCTGATTCTAATGAAGTAACTCTATCATCTAGTGTAGTGTAATGATATCAAAGTAGAGTTAGCTTCGTTTTGAGATCATAAATCTCATTTTTCAATTCCTGGACTGTAAGAGAACTATTAGGACTCCGTTTTTTCTATAATTCCTGAAGAACTTCAGAAAAGTTATAAGGTGGATCAATTCTTGATCTGATTTTGAAAGGAACTTTGTCCTTTTCATGAGCTTTAAACAAAGCTTCGATGACCTGTTCTTTCTAAGCTTTGTCCTGAATATTATCCAGTAGGTCACTGACTTCTTCTCCATTTATGACATTTATATTGCAGTTGGCAGCCAAAGGTAATCACTAGACCGATGCTCATATTGTTATGATGATAACTGCAAGATTCACAAGACAACTTAAAGCATGGTGGGATAATTATCTCACACCAGAACAAAAAACTTCTATTTGTAATGTTGTAAAGAAAAAGGGTAATGAGGCTCAACCTTATGCAGTTTTTACTCTCGTTCTAACCATTTTAGATCACTTTACAAGAAATTATTCAACCAATTATGATAATATCAGAACTCTTCTGCAAAACCATAGGTGCCCCACCTTAACTTCATTTAGGTGGTATAAAGATATCTTCCTTAGCAGAGTGTTAAACCTCCCAGAAGCCAATAGTAGTTTCTGAAAAGCCAGGTTCATAGATGGGCTTCCCTCTCTTTTTGCTGAAAAAATTAAGAGAAGCTTAAAAAAAAGGATTCGGGAGATTCCCAGATCCAATGGGATCTTTATTCTTACGGTAAGCTAATAGGAAAATGCCTGGAAGAAGGATTAGCTCTATGCAATGATCTAACATTACAGAAACAACTTAAAAAGCAGAAATTGACAGAAAAAACTCAATTAGGAGAATTCTGCCAACAGTTCGCATTTGATGAACCGACCTCTCACCAGAATGGGAAAAAGAGGAAAAACCCGATTAAACCCCATAAAAAGCAGTACTATGAAAAGTACAAATCTGAGTATACTGCAAAGAAATAAGCCAAAAATGCAAAGAAGGGTTATATCCCTAAGAGAGAGAAAAAGTCTCCTACATGTTATGCATGTGGTGAAAAAGGACATTACGCCAATAGGTGTAAGAAGAAAAAGATCGACAAGATCAAGAATCTCAATATAGATGAAAGCATTAAGGATGCTTTGATGAAGATTGTTGTCTCATCGGATTAGTCTAATGACTCAGAGGAGATTATGAGTTTAGACTATGAAGATCCTTACTCCTCCTCTATGGAAGACGAAGCTCCTTGCACCTGCATTGCAAAAGTTAAATGTCAGTCTATCAAGAATAATGAAGAAACTGATGATGAGTTAAACTTCAAGCATAATTCTCCAACTGCAATATAAATGTCATAAATGGAGAAGAAGTCAGTGACCTACTGGATAATATTCAGGACAAAGCTTAGAAAGCATAGGTCATCAAATATTTATTTAAAGCTCAGGGAAATGACAAAGTTCCTCTCAAAATCAGATCAAGAATTGATCCACCTTATAACTTTTCTGAAGTTCTTCAGGAATTATAGAAAAAACGGAGTCCTAATAGTTCTCTTACAGTCCATGAATTGAAAAATGAGATTTATGATCTCAAAACAGAGCTAACTCTACTTCGACATCATTACACTACACTAGATGATAGAGTTACTTAATTAGAATCAGGACAGGCTAGTCATACTCCTCTTCCTGATACTCCTATAGAGTTAGGTTATACTCATATACTCGACCAACCAACTACCTCTGATAATCCAAATGAGGCATACTTTATGGGAGCCATTAATTTATATTCCCGCCAAAGATGGATTACCCGTATTAATTTATTAATTAATAGAGGTATAATATATAGACATATCCCTACATTGATGGATTCAGGGCCAGATCTTAATTTCATTAGGGAAGGACTTATCCCTACCAAATACTTCACCAAGACTACTCGTAGAGTAAGTGGTGCAGATGGGAGCAAATTAGATGTCTCCTACAAGTTACCAAGTGTCCATGTTTGCCATGATAGAATGTATATAGAACATTCTTTTGTCTTGGTAAAAATTTTGGCTTATGATATTATCTTAGGCATACCTTTTATTAATGGACTAATGCCTCTTACACATATCGATGATAAGGTTTTAACAGGTACCTTTGAAAATAATTCAATCACTTTTTCTTGGGTTCCTACATCAAGTACAGTAAGCCTTATTAATCTTGTGCAGAACAAGAAGCAACATCTTGATTATCTGCAACAAGAATTAATGACTTATAATATCATAGACCAGTTGCAGAATCCTAAATTACAGGATAAAATAAAAGGAATAGACCATGATTTTTCTATTTCTATTTGCAATGATTTACCTATTGCTTTTTGGAACAGGAAAAAACATATAGTTAGTCTTCCATATGAAAAAGGGTTTCATGAACAAAATATTCTAACAAAGGCTAGACCTTTCCAGATGAACATGGAATATCTAGAAATTTGCAAAAAAGAAATTGCAACTCTAATAGAAAAAATGTTAATACGTCCTTCAAACTCCCCATGGAGTTGTACATCATTCTATGTTAATAAGCATGCTGAACATGAACGAGGAATTACCAGATTAGTTATTAATTATAAACCATCGAATAAGGTTTTAAAATGGATTAGATATCTAATTCCCAATAAAAAAGATTTACTTGACAGGTTATACCAGTCTAACATATTTTCAAAATTTGATTTAAAATCAAGTTTTTGGCAGATACATGTTGATGAATCTGACAGGTATAAAAATGCCTTTACAGTCCCATTTGGACATTATGAATGGAATGTCATGCCTTTTGGACTAAAGAATGCACCATCAGAATTTCAGCATGTCATGAATGATATTTTTACTTCATATAGTATTTTTATCATTGTCTACATAGATGACATATTAGTCTTTTCAAAAAACATACAAGATCATATTAAGAATCCTGTAATTTTTAAGAAAATTATTATTTCAAATGGTTTGGTTATATCAAAACCCAAAATGAATATTTTCCAAACAAAATTTCGATTTCTTGGTCATAATATTGAACAGGGGAAAATTGTTCCTATTACTAGAAGTATAGAATTTGCTTCTAATTTTCCTAATGAAATTCTTGATAAAACCCAATTACAAAGGTTTTTAGGGAGTCTAAACTATATTTCTCCTTATTATAATAATTTATCTGTGGATGCAGTCATCTTATATGATAGGTTGAAAAATGCTGCCACTTCGTGGACAAATACCCACACAGAAGCGGTACAAAAAATTAAGAAGAATGTACAAGCTTTGCCATGCCTTATGCTTGCTAACCCAAATTGGGGAAAGATTATTGAGACTGATGCTTAAGACATCAGTTATTGTGGCATACTTAAACAAATTAATCCCCAAACCAAACAAGAATATCTTGTTCGGTATCATTCACGAAAATGGACTAATAGTCAAAAGAATTATGCTACTATAGCTAAAGAAATTCTTGCTATAGTTAAGTGCGTCCTGAAATTCTAGGATGATATTTATAATACAAAATTCTTAATAAGAACAGACTGCAATGCAGCCAAATTCATGTTTCAGAAAGATTTTAAACATGATGTGTCCAAACAAATGTTTGTAAGATGGCAGACACATTTAGCCCCATTTGATTTTGAAATTTAATATCTTAAAGGAGAGGACAATTCACTCCCTGACTTTCTTACTCGTGAATATTTGCAGGGATAAGATGCATCCAGAATGGACACCACCTACTCCTAATAGGGGTAGAGGCAGAGGAAGAAGCAGAGGCTCGGGATGAGGCTTTGGAAAATCTAGTTCCACTAGAAATAATATTTCCAATATTCCAAGAGTAATACTCGTGGACAAAGAGGGCTCTTCTAGTAGGCAACAACAAGGCTCATATGCCGAAAAACTCCAACAATCAGAGAAAGAAAACAGAGATCAATATTTAGTCAAGGGTCATGAAGAAACAATTCTCTACCTACATCATGAAGATAAAAATTATCTAAATGATCCTTGGTTTCTAATTAATCGATATGTAGAAAATTTCTACAATCCTTTCCCAGAAGAAAAGAATAGGAAGTATTATGAATATATCCTTATTGCGACTAGCACTGATGAGATTACATCGTTCCCGGATAATAAGCCTGGAGCAGAAAGGAATTTTTCAAAATTCTATCTTAAGAAGACTATATCTCCTTATGAGTAGGGAATTAGCCCATTCAGATCAAAAGAATTTATAATTCCTCGAACGACCATTAAGATGGTGTTTAATTACTATGATTATATCAATGCTTTCACTAATGCTTTCACAATGATTAGATAAAGATCCAGAAGACAAAACTCGCCATTATGGATGGAAATTAGAAGACGATATATCTTCACTAGTTAAAAGTCTTAAAAATATCCATCATATGGAGAAAAAGACTAAAGAAGATGAATCATCTTTCTTTTCCAAATTGGAAAAAACTATTAAAGTCCGAAATCCCCAAGCATCAGACGAGGATCTCATGTCAGCATATCTTGATAAGGTAAAGGAGAATTTCATAAAAAAAATTAAGGCAAAGGTGGATAATAGTCTCTATTATGAGGCATCTACGTATCCATGAAAGATGTCCCTGATGACAACCAATATGCTTGTCTACAAGGTGAATCACAACCATTGGAGGATTATACTTACAATCCAACAACAGAAGATCTGTTTGACAGCCTAATAGAGGCAATCCAACAAAAACACAAATCCAAGGAGGACACCAATTCAAAGGGAAAAACAAAAATGTCAGAGTGAAGTGACGTTGGTGGCTACGCGGATTCAATAATGGCCAGATAGGACAAATGTCCTTTCAGAACTTTAATAAAAATTTTAACTTTTGATAAATGTTTTCTTTTTTCAAGATAAGAAAGCGACGTATGTCGGGGAATCTTATCTTACTTTATGTAAAAATTTCCTTTCCTCAAAGTTGTTTGTCCATATGTAATTATTAGATTCGTTTACTATTTTTATTTTGTAAATTGTATTTAGTTTTGAAGTGCACCTTCACCTATAAAAGGGGACTCTATTTCATTTGTAAAGCAAGCCTTGGAAGAAAATCACAAAGCACTATAAAAATTCTCTTCATAATAATATTTTAGTTTTCATTGTATACTTTATCTCTCTTGGACACAACTTAGGTACTATTCTCTCACCTTCTCTTTTATATTTCTTAGTATTTCATATGATGGGCTAATAATCTTATATTGTCTAAGATGCTCTACTATAATATGGTTTAATTTAAAAAAGGATAGAATGAATTATAATTCTGCACTGAAATTCCGGAAAGGATATTAGTACATATCACCATGGGTTCTGAGATATTCTAACAATTATGCTCTTGTCATACGGAGTGCCCTTTCAGCCATCACCGTGGTTAGGAATAAGGCATTTTCATGGGCCGTTTTTCGTATTGATAAATGTATATCTGTTGGAATATGATCGGATTAAAATTCCTATTTATGAATAGTACTATGATCCATCCTGGTTGTAGATTTCTTTTTTTTTGTTCTATTCTTTATTATTATCATTTTTAAATATAAGTGCAGTTGGAGAATTGTTCTTCAAGTTTATAAAACTCATCTTCAGTTTCTTCATTATCCTTGATTGCCTGACATTTATCTTTTGCAATGCAGGTGTAAGGAGCTTCATCTTCCGTAGAGGAGGAGTAAGGATCTTCATAGTCTCTGAACTCATAATCTCCTCTGAGTCATTAGACTCATTCGATAAGACAACAATCTTCATCAAAGCATCCTTAATGCTTTCATCTATATAGAGATTATTGATCTTGTCGATCTTTTTCTTCTTACACCTATTGGTGTAATGTCCCTTTTTCACCACATGCATAACATGTAGGATACTTTTTCTCTCTCATAGGGATATAACCCTTCTTTGAATTTTTGGCTCTTTTCTTTGCAGCATACTTTTTGTAAGAGTTAGATTTGTACTTTTCATAGTACTGCTTTTTATGGGGTTTAACCAAGTTTTTCCTCTTTTTCCCATTCTGGTGAGAGGTCGATTCATCGAATGCGAACTGTTGCCAGAATTCTCCTAATTAGATTTTTTCTGTCAATTTCTGCTTTTAAGTTGTTTCTCTAATTTCAGATCATTGCATAGAGTTAATCCTTCTTCCATGCATTTGCTTATTAGCTGACTGTAAGAATAAAGATCCCATTGGATCTGGGAATCTCCTGAATCCTTTTTTTAAGGTTCTCTTAATTTTTTCAGCAAAAAGAGAGGGAAGCCCATCTATGAATCTGGCTTTCCAGAAACTACTATTGGCTTCTGGGAGGTTTAACACTCTGCTATGGAAGACATCTTTATACCACCTAAATGAAGTTAAGGTGGGGCACCTATGGTTTTGCAGAAGAGTTTTGATATTATCATAATTGGTTGAATAATTTCCTGTAAAGTGATCTAAAATTGTTAGAACGAGAGTAAAAACTACATAAGGCTGAGCCTCATTACCCTCTTGCTTTACATCATTACAAATAGAAGCTTTTTATTCTGGTGTGAGATAATTATCCCACCATGCTTTCAGCTATCCTGTGAATCTTGCAGTTATCATCTTAACGATGTGAGCATCAGTTTGGTGATTACCTTTGGCTGCTGCAGCATACATGATGATTTTGTGGCAAGTCCTGAAGATTTGACTATCAGCGCCACCATCTATGTTCCATTCAATAATTTATGTACCGGTATAAGCGTTAGGCTCATTCTTATAAGCTTGTTATTCAATTAGAACATCCATGGGTGTAGGCCTCGGATAGTAGTAATTTTCCGAATTGAATTTGGGTTTCCATTTACCCATCCTCATCGCAGCAATTTGTGCATCATCGTCAGACTTAGATAAATTATCTGTACAAATCATCATAACAATTGATATAGAACCATCTTTCGGAGAAATGTTCAACTTACTCTGAAATTGAGAGAGTAAATTTTCAAGAATTTTTACTAATGGTTCTATGGTCTTTTTTGTCAGGGAAATTCCTTCCATTGAAGGAGGAGGCTGGATATTTGCTGGAATTTCCTGAGATTTTAGAGGTTGGTCGGTAGCAGCATCAATCTTGACTCGTTGACTCTCTATAAGAGATCTGAGCTTGTCTACTTTGTTATGTAATAAGCTCATTTGTTCACTAATAACCTTAAGATGGATATTGGTATGGTTATTTTATTTGAACAGGGTGTTGATAAGATCAATAGTATGACCATTATGAAGGGTCTGATGTATTAGATTCATTAAAGGTTGGGCTTGTAAATCAATGTTACTATTGTCATTTTTAACGAAAAAGGTTCATCTGGAGGGTATATACTCATAAGAACTCTTTTGGAATCCAAATGTCATTGTCTTTCAATAAAATTGATATTGGGTAGAGCATAGTCTTCGACAAACCATCTAACAAAAGGCTTATAATCCTCCTTGGTTTGAAACTCATCATAAAATTGATCCCTAACGGAACACTGTTCTTTTGTAGTAAAAAATGAAAAGAACTATCTTCTAAAAAGATAATAATCTTCACTCAGAAAGTCTTTCGAAATAATTTTTCTCAGACCTGAACCTGGACTATAATCTAGAGGAGAAGCACGAATATGGTCGCTATCCATCTTTAAAATAATCAGTGAATCCCATTTCACTGGGAGTAGGATCTGTATTAATTCCTACAGGAATTTGGTTATCTCCTATTTTTATTTTATCAATCTTCTCATCCTGAGAGATTTTTGAAGGAGTGGTAACCTTATAAAGGTCTTCGTTAACCTGGGAGGTTGACGCTCTAACAGTAGAAGGTCTGGGAATGTCATCGAGAGGAGAGAGAGGTAATAATGAGATGACATCGATCTACCTAATTTAGGTAGTTGAGTAGTGAATTGGAGATGAATATTTCAATCAGTAGTTTGAACTACCTGAGCAATCCAAGTATCTATCATAGGTTGGACAGGGATAGCCTTCTTAATTAGCCAATCGTCGAGATAATTTATTTCATCCCAACTGATATGTCTTCTAGTTGTTATCTTAGACCTTTTGGCTAGGTTATGTTTCTATAAGAACTGTTTGTCTATTTCTCTTATCATCCATAATCTTACAATTAGGATTCATAGTGTCTAACACACGGAAATAGATACGATAACAGATGCACATAACTTCTGCTTCAGGCATATAATTATAACCATGAGCTTTGACATATAAAGTTAAAGCATGAAAAATATTTGGATCAGACAAAGATAGAGTAAGATTTGGTCTGACATCAAAATAAACTGGTCCATATGCCATATTGGATTGCATAGCACCCATAAGAGATTGTTTCCAATTTAAATTTCTAGCATCTCTTAAAACAGTCATAAAACTTTCAGGTAAACCCTTTAAAGTTAAAGGTTTAAATGCAATTTGCACTAATCCAATATGCACAAATTTATAACGCAATTTTTGATATCTTTCAATATCAGTATAAGAAAATAACTGTTTAGGTTTTTCTTGATTATCCATTTGGACAGATTCTTCAATAGTCTTAATAACATGGTGATTTCGCAAATTTTTAAAAATACCGAAATTATAAATTTCCTTAGTGGGAACAAATGAACAAATGGAATAGTCCATTTGTTTAAAGCATCTAACTGTTGTGGAAGTTCATGTTCTTCCGATCTAGCATTCTTAATGCTATATTTATAACTTCTAAAAATACTCATGATAATGTAAATACTGTCTGCGAATACTCTTTGAAAATATGGCTCTGATACCATGTTAACTAATATAAAATTGAATTTCTGTGCGGATCTTTTAATCATCTAGTAACCTTGAAAAGGGTAGGAATATAGATGGTATATTAATAAAATTTTATCTAAGTTTATCAAATAATAAACATGTAGTAAGGAAACGGATAGTATCAACTCAAAATTTATTTTTAAATAAAAGACTATAATCTTTAACCAATATGAACATCATAATTACATAGTTTAACACTTATGAAAATCATAATTAAAAACACATAGTCTAGAAATCATACCTCTTAATCAGAATTTCAGATCACCGGAGATCTCAACCCACCCTTGGCCCTGCTTCCCTTCTTCTTCCACCGAAATTGCGGGATAATTAGCCTAGGTGCCTGGGAGTTCTCAACAGACTATCTTCTAAAATTCTTATCAAGGTGCAGGTTTAAATACTAATATGGTTCTAATTAAAATATTTCAAAGTGTTTTATCTCTGGTATTATGATATTATAATTGATCTGGATTATAGATTAAGGAGGGGGTTTAGCTAGACATAGAGAGTTTTAAAACAAAAAAATTGTATAGAGTTTTCGAATGAATGATATGGTTACAAGAGGCTCTTTATATAGATAACCTCAGCTGATAAGATGACAAAATTGCTTTCTCAAAAGTCATAAAGTAAATAGTAATATTTTTTCCAAATGTCTAAAGTGCTACAGTTTGTCTGCTACGATTGCCTAATATTTTCAAAGTTTTTGTCTTTATTGTAGTCTTTTTTCGAGGCTGTCGCTTTCTTCTTTTGTCCCTTTTGTTCGGCTGCTTTCCACATGTCCTCCTTGATAAAGGCTGTCTCTTTCTATTAAATGTTGTCTCTTTCTTCAATGTGTGTTTTAATTTCTTCTATCTCATTTTCAGAATATTTTTCTTTTGTTTGTTTTAATTCTACTTTGGTTTCCTTTAATATTTTCTTCGTATCTTTAAATTTGTGTATATATTTTTTATACTTATCATACCATTCTTCGTTATTATGTGATCTCAATTTTGTATTCTCTGTTTTTAACTCACATATTTATTGTTCTTGTTTATCTAGTTTTAGGTTTAAATATTCATCGGTTGTTTTTTCTGTGTCTTTTAAGTAAATGTTTTCTTCTTTTGAATTTTATCTTCTTTTGGTGTTCTTGTCCTTATAGGTTCATACTTGTATCTTTCTTTTTATATTATCGTTTTCCCATTATTTTTTAAAAATGGAAGTACACTGGGTACACTAGGTTCTTGTTTTTCAATTAAAGTTGTACTTTTTTATTTAATATCGCTAGACTATCCAATGTTTTTTCTACTTCTGTGGATAATTTTGATTTTATTTTACTAATGTCTACCATTATAGGTTCTTTACTTCTTCTCCACGCATCTATTGGTACTAATTCTGGTTGTTGAGTAGTAGTACTAGTTATTATATTTTCTTTACTTGTACTTGGTTCATTATCTCCTGCTACTTGTTTACCTTTGTTTTTCTCTTCTATTAACATATTAAGTTTTTCTAATATTATCTTAAATGTTGGTATTTCAGATACATTCCATAGGTTAGTCAATTCTTCTCTTATCACTTGTTGTATTTGGGTTTGATTTTCTTTTATTTCATCCATCATTATCAATGTATTTTTCATTTTTTCTTTTACTGTTATTTCTTTCCATAACGCATTAATTTTTTCGTTAGGTTTAGTCAGGATTGTTTATTCTCTTTTTTCACCCATTTCTCATATCTATCCATATTTTATCAAATTTATCACATTGTTGTTCTAATTGTTTTATCTTTTCTTCTAATTTTATTTCTTTTGCCTTGTATTTTAAATATTTTAGTTGGGAAAATATCTCTTCTGATAAACCTGTCCCTATTACTTTTAATTTATGTTTTTCGCTATTATTTCTCTTTGTATATTCATACTTTATTTACGAATCTTATTTTTCCTTGATCATTTATTTCAATTCCGTTATTATTTATCTTATAATTTATCATGGTTAAAAAGTCACTTTCTAAAAATAGTTCATTGAAACTGTCATATTCTATTACTCCTATATTTATCTTATATTCTAAATCTTGGATTTTGAATCTTAAATTAATACTTTTAGTAATTATTATTTCTCTTTCATTTTCAGGTTAATTATAAGTTTGTGGGTCTATTAAATCACAATCATTTTCATTAATCTTACTTATATGTATAAAACTTTTAATGGCTCCAGTATTTATTTCAGCTATACAATCTTTCTTATGATACCTTTAAATATTATTACCTTAATCTTCAATCTATTTGTATTTATATTTATTAAATCTAATATTCTATGTTGTATAACGCTAGTCTATCGTGACATTATCGGTTCTCTTATAATACCAATCTAGATCCTTCTATTTTTGGTATTAATCTTTTTGATGGTGTAAGGGTTCTGGTATTAAAATCCATAAATATTTCTTCTGGTATAGTTATTTTAGAATTTTCTTTATGTTCTATCTGTTCTAATATTTCTTGGTACATTCTTGGTACTAATATATTTATTTCGTGTTGTTTCTTTACATGGTGGTTTCCGGTTAGGGCATATATCATTTTTGTTTCAATACTTATGACTTTACTTCCTGGTGGCATTGTTATTCCATCTAGTATGTAATATAGTGTTAAGGCTAAGTCTTCGTGTTCATCTTTTAATGATATACTAAAGTCTGGTTGTACCGTAAATTTTAGTTTTTGATATATTAAATTTTCTTTTATTACTGATATTAAAGCATCTTGTAAATTCCCTAATATCCTATCATCTAATATGTATATTTGTATAGACACATCTATGTTTTTCTGAAAGTATATTTCATAGTAAATTCTACTCCTCCAAAGTATATGTTTCTATATTTTCTAGCTTCTCTAATAGATAGTTTTGCTAACTCTCTTTTTATTACTTCATTTGTTATCAAGTTTATTTTTGTTCTTCTATTTACACTCATTGTATCTATTATATTTTCATGTTTGTGTGCTATATATCTTATTTATTTATTTCTTTCAAACCATTTTGTTTTAAATATTTTCTTAATAGATAATTCCTCTTTTTCGTCTTATATCTTCGGATATGTTTCTGGCTTAAAGCTTAATGTTTGTGTTGATCCTCCTTCATATGTATTCATCTGATAATATGTTTCTTTAGAGTCTTCTACTATTTCTTTTCCTTTATCCATATTTTAATAGGTTGATGTACTTATATTGTTCTTCTATAATATCATTTAGATATTTTAATTCATTATCTTTTCTGATCAATTATAATCCAGATCAATTGTAATATCATAATACCAAAGATAAAACACTTTGAAAGATTATAATTAGAACCATATTAGTCTTTAAACCTACACCTTGATAAGAATTTTAGAAGATAGTCTGTTGAGAACTCTCATGCACCTAGGCTAATTATCCCGCAATTTCGGTGGAAGAAGAAGGGAAGCAGGGCCAAAACCTTATTCAATGATTTATAATTAATAACTAATCAGGGAACTCCTTGTTCCTGTTCCGCATGCTTATTAACATAGAACGCTGTACAACTCCATGGGGAGTTTGAAATACGAATTAACCTTTTTTCTATTAGAGTTGCAATTTCTTTTTTTTGCAAATTTCTAGATATTCCATATTCATCTGGCAAGGTCTAGCCTTTGTTGGAATATTTTGTTCATGAAACCCTTATTCATATGGAAGACTAACTATATGCTTTTTCATGTTCCAAAAAGCAGTAGGTAAATCATTGCAAATAAAAATAAAAAAATCATGCTCTATTCCTTTTATTTTATCCTGTAATTTAGGATTCTGCAATTGGTCTATGATATTATAAGTCATTCATTCTTGCTGCAGATAATTAAGATGTTGCTTCTTGTTCTGCACAAGATTAATAAGACTTACTGTACTTGATGCAGGAACCCAAGGAAAAGTGATTGAATTATTTTCAAAGGTACCTGTGAAAACCTTATCATCGATATGTGTAAGAGGCATTAGTCCATTAATAAAAGGTATGCCTAAGATAATATCATGAGCTAAATTTTTTACTAAGACAAAAGAATGTTTTATACACATTCTATCATGGCAAACATGGGCACTTGGTAACTTGTAGGAGACATCTAATTTGCTCCCATATGCACCACTTCTTCTACGAGTAGTCTTGGTGAAGTATTTGGTAGGGATAAGTCCTTCCCTAATGCAATTAAGATCTGCCCCTGAATCAATCAATAGTAGGACCATTATGAAGGGTCTGATGTATTAGCTTCATAAAAGGTTGGGCCTGTAAATCATTGTTACTATTATCCTTTTTAACGAAAAAGGTTCATCTGGAGGGTATATACTCCTAAGAACTTTTTTGGAATTCAAATGCCATTGTCTTTCAATAAAATTGATATTGGGTAGATCATAGTCTTCGACAAACCATCTAACAAAAGGCTTATAATCCTTCTTGGTTTGCAACTCATCATAAAATTGATCCCTAATGGAACATTGTTCTTTTGTAGTAAAAAATGAAAAGAACTATATTCTAAAAAGATAATAATCTTCACTCAGAAAGTCTTTCGAAATAACTTTTCTCAGACCTGAACCTGGACTATAATCCAGAGGAGAAACACGAATATGATCGCTATCCATCTTTAAAATAATCAGTGAATCTCATTTCACTGGGAGTAGGATCTGTATTAATTCCTACAGGAATTTGGTTATCTCCTATTTTTATTTTATCAATCTTCTCATCCTGAGAGATTTCTGAAGGAGTGGTAACTATATAAAGGTCTTCGTTAACCTGAGAGGTTGACGCTTTAGCAGTAGAAGGTCTGGGAATGTCATCGAGAGAAGAGAGGTAATAATGAGATGACATCGATCTACCTAATTTAGGTGGTTGAGTAGCAAATTGGAGATGGATATTTCCATAATTAGTTTGAACTACCTGAGCAATCCGAGTATCTATCCTAGGTTGGACAGGGATAGCCTTCTCAATTAGCCAATCATCGGGATAATTTATTTCATCCCAACTGATAGGTCTTCTAGTTGTTATCTTAGACCTTTTTACTAGGTTTTGTTTTTATAAGAACAGTTTGTCTATTTCTCTTATCATCCATAATCTTACAATTACGATTCATAGTGTCTTAACACACGGAAATAGATACGATAACAGATACACATAACTCTGTTTCAGGCATATAATTATAACCATGAGCTTTGACATATAAAGTAAAAGTGTGCAAAATATTTGGATCAGACAAAGATAGAGTAAGATTTGGTCTGACATCAAAATAAACTGGTCCATAAGCTAGACTGGATTGAATAGCACCCATAAGAGATTGTTTCCAATTTAAATTTCTAGCATCTCTTAAAACAGTCATAAAACAATCAAGTAAACCCTTTAAAGTTAAAGGTTTAAATGCAATTTGCACTAATCCAATATGCAAAAATTTATAACGCAATTTTTGATATCTTTCAATATCAGTATCAGAAAATAACTGTATAGTTTTTTCTTGATTATCCATTTGAAAAGATTCTTCAATAGTCTTAATAACATGGCGATTTCACAAATTTTCAAAAATATCAAAATTATAAATTTCCTTAGTGGAAACAAATGGAATAGTCTATTTGTTTAAAGCATCTAGCTGCTGTGGAAGTTCATGTTCTTCCGATCTAGCATTCTTAAGGCTATGTTTATAACTTCTAAAAATATTCATGATAATGAAAATACTGTCAGCGAATACTCTTTGAAAATATGGCTCTGATACCATGTTCACTAATATGAAAATGAATTTCTGTGCGGACCTTTTCATCATCTAGTAACCTTGAAGAGGGTAGGAATATAAATGGTATATTAATAAAATTTTATCTAAGTTTATCTAATAATAAACATATAGTAAAGAAATTGGTAGTATCAACTCAAAATTTATTTTTAAATAAAAGTCTATAATCTTTAACTAATATGAACATCATAATTACAAAGTTTAACACTTATGAAAATCATAATTAAAAACACATAGTCTAGAAATCATACCTCTTAATCAGAATTTCAGATCAACAGAGATCTCAACCCACCCTTGGCCCTGCTTCCCTTCTTCTTCCACCGAAATTGCGGGATAATTAGCCTAGGTGCCTGGGAGTTCTCAACAGACTATCTTCTAAAATTCTTATCAAGGTGCAGGTTTAAAGACTAATATGGTTCTAATTAAAATCTTTCAAAGTATTTTATCTCTAGTATTATGATATTATAATTGATCTGTATTATAGATTAAGGAGGGGGGTTAGCTAGACATAGAGAGTTTTCAAACAAAGATTTGTATAGAAAGTTTTCGAATGAATGATGTGGTTACAAGAGGCTCTTTATATAGATAACCTTGACTGATAAGATGACAAAATTGCTTTCTCAAAAGTCATAAAGTAAATAGTAATGACTTTTCTAAAAGTCTAAAGTGCTACAGTTTGTCTGCTATGATTGCCTGATATTTTCAAAAATTTTGTCTTTGTTGTACTTTTTTTTCGAGGCTGTGTCTTTCTTCTTTTGTCCCTTTTGTTCGGTTGCTTTCCAGGTGTCCTCCTTGATAATATCTTCTTGACATGAGTTGATATCTCCATCAGATTCTCTTGCTATTGTCTTCCTTGTCATTCTTTTGATAATTGTTTTTTTATTTTTGAATGATATAGTTTGTAATAAATGGTAGTACGTAGTAATACATAGTAGTAAATTGGGTTGCATGTAGTAAAACTACAGGCTCCCTATCAGAGTAGTAAATTGGGGCTGCAAGTAGTAAAACTACAGGCTCCCTATCAGAGTAGTAAATTGGGCTTCAAGTAGAAAAGCTACATATCCCTATCAAAGTAGTAATTTCTCACATCCTTATGCAAAAGGATCAAAATTCCCATCTTTTTTTTATTTTATTAGTAATAGTAGTAGGTCTAGTATTTATTACAGGCCTTTTATTTTGTTCAATTGTCCTTTGGTATTGGTCAATCGTTTCTTTTGCATGTTTATATTTCTGGTTTATAATTCTGCCATGCATTTCTGTTAGTTTCATGGTATCTTGTGTCATAATGTCATTGTTGTAATACAAGGTGATAATGTCTTCCACTGCTCCTCCTTTCGAGTCTCCAATAATACATGCTTTCTTTGCTCATAACATGTCCTATATTTTCTGGTTTTCAAGGTTAATAATCCAAATGTTCTTTTTGCACTGAGCCACTCTTGGAATTTCTCCAAAGTGCACGGTATTTTCATGTTCAAATTTTCATCATCTCCGCAGATAGTACTATTTTTTCCTGTCTTGAATATTTGAAATATCACAATGGGCTTTCCCGTTAGGTCTGTTGATGCATCAAATATTTGTATTCCATCTACTCCTTTTCCGAATGATTCCATCATGAGTTTTGTAGATTCTACAATAATACTTGGTAATCTAGCAATGTTGTACATGTCCTCATCCACTATTAGTTTATCAATAAAATCCTAAGTGAATAATTTTGATACTATTTCCGGGTTAGCCTATTCACTGCACAAGAATCTGGGATACTTGCTCAGTTTCGCACTGCGTAAAATATGAGGGTTAGTCTTATAATCATAAAATTTATTGATCTTTTCATAAGCACTGATATATTCAGGTGTATATTTCAGTTTGTCGGCCATTGATACTGTTGATGAAGATGATGGTATTGAAGATGGTATAGTTGCCAGTTTTGATACAAATGGTGCCAGAGTTTTAGTAGTAGGTTTTTTTGGTTTTTCAGGTGTAGTGATAGGTAATTTGGATTGGGTTTCATTTTGTAAAGTTTTCAGGGTTATCAAGTCTTGTATGGCTTCTCCAAGTTGGTTTATAAGATTGGTGTTTTCTTGTAATATGGATATTAAGATTTCATTGATTTGTATAATGGAATCTATGGCGTTGGTAATATATTCTTCAAGGTAATCACTGTTGATTGACATTGTTATATCTGCTAAGAAAATCAGCTAAAACATTTTTAGTTCCTGATTAATTCTTAACAATAAAATCATAACAACAAAAGAATGATTGTCAATTTCTCCTTGTATTCAATTCTGGTAAAGAATCTATCTTGTTTTTAATAAAAGCTCTTACCTATGTGTTGTCAGTTCTAATAACAAATTTTACTGGTAATAGGTGGTAATGAAATCTCTTTATTCCAAATTTTACTGCTAATAATTCTTTCTCATTAATATGATAATTTTTCTCATTTGGTTTCCATGTTCCTCCTCCATATCCACAAATTAGTGGTTTCTCTTTATCTATATATCCTTTATAATAAGCTATAAGGACTGCTCCCCATCCTATATCACTAGCATTAGTAAAAAGTTCTAGTTGATCTTTTTCTGTTGGTATTCTATGTTTTGGTAATGTTTTTACATTTTCCTTGATTTCTTTCATAGCTTTAGTATGTTCTTCTTTCCATTCAAATGTTATGTTTTTCTTTGTTAATTCTTGTAATGGTTTTCTTAAGAATGGTAAATCCTTTATATGGTCTGAAGCATAATTTATTACTCCTAAAAACTATTGTACTTCTTTTTTACTTTCTAGCTTTTCTTTGAAATTCCTTATCTTTGTTACTATGTGTTCTTATAGTTGTAATCCTTCATTCTCTATAATATATCCTAAATATTCAATATTGTTTTTAAAGATTTCAGATTTCTTTTCAAATAATAATATTCAGTGTTGTTTTATAGTTACTATAAATTCTTCTACATGTTTTATATGATCGTCTAGATTATCGCTAAATATTAATATGTTGTCAACATATACTATATAAAATTCTGTTAATTTTCTAAACACTTGGTTCATTCTTCTTTGAAATATTTGTGGTGCATTATTTAATCCAAAGGGTAGGTCATTCCATTCATAGTGTCCTTGAGGGGCACTAAAGGCTGTTAAATTTTTTGATTCATTTGTTAGTTTTATTTGCCAAAATCCACTTTTACAATCAAACTTACTAAACCATTTTTTATTTCCTAATCTGTTAATAAAGTTTCTTTTATATGGTAGAAAATATCTATCAAATATTGTCTTTTTATTTAGTTCTCTATAATCAATTACCATTCTGCCTTTTCCTTTTTTTTGTTCACTATATTTTCTTACTAAAAAGGCTGAGCTACTATGTGGGCTTTTACTTTCTTGTATCATTTTAAATTCTAGTAATTCTTTTTTAATCTTTCGTTTCAAATTCTTTTTGATCTGTTGGACTATATCTAATAGGTTTGGATCTAATTATATCATTTTCATTTATTAGCTTAATTTCTGCATATATTTTTTCTTTTTCCCATAGTTGAATTGGATTTTCTCCAAAGTTCATTTTTAGTATATTAAGATATTTTTCTTTTAATAGTTGTAGGTTATTATTCCTATCGGTTTTATAGTACATAATCTTAATGTATGTATTGGTAATATTCTTTTTAATACTATCCATTTATTACAAGGTGTTTGTAAGCTAAAAGTATTGCTATTTATAACCTGTGTCTTAAAGTAATCTAAGAAGTTGTTTCCTAATAATACATGTTGTTTCATATTATCTAATTGATATATTATTGGTAATCTGAATATTGTTTTTCCTAATACAATTCTCATGTTTTCTGCTACTACATCTAATTCTTTTGATTGTTCATTGAATCCTGATACTCTTGCTCTATGTGATCTGGTTCTCTTCCACATGTGTGATTCTAATACATCTTTTCTAGCTAAGCATAAATCTGCTCCGCTATCAATAAAGATTTTTTGTTTTATCATTTTATTAGGCTTATATTCTATATGAGCTTCTATATAGATTGCTACCATTTTATTAGGTATTAGTATTTTGTCTGATATCCATTCTCTTAATCTTTGTTGGATATTTTCATCTTGTTCTAATTCTCTTACCTCTTGGCGAATGTTTTCAACTTCCATTATTTCTTCTATACTCCTTATTCTAATAAGTTGCCAATTTATCTCACTTAATCTTTCTCTTATTCTACTAAGTTTTTTAGTAACTTTGTTATATCTATCATTATAATATTTATTTCCTGTTTCACTTGTAGTTGTAGTTGTAATAAGCTTATAGCGAACATGTTGTTCACATTGTATCCAATAATTTCTTTCTTCTAATAATTTTCTTTTTTTCTTTTTCTTGTACATTCATTTTACTCAGAACTATTTTCACTATCTGAGTGTTGGTTAATAAAGTTAATATTTTCTAATCCGATTCACTTTCGTCATCAGTTTGGCTGACATAAAAGTCTTTGTATTCATACCATTTATCATTATCTTCTCTGATCTGTTGTAAACTCATTATAAATTGTGTCGTATTTATATATTTTACTCCATTTTTCTTTGGTTTTGGGAATTTATTAGCATAATGTCCTTTTTCATTACAATTTCAGCATTTACATTCTTTAACCTTTTCTGCTTCTACGGGTTTCACATATTTTCTTTTTCTAAATTCTCTCTTGTATCTAAATTTCTTCCTGGTTTCAGGGGTACTTTTATATCTTTTAAATCTCTTTTTCCTATAAGGTTTGTTATTATAATTTGGTTTGTTATTATTTCTCCTATATTTCTTTGTTTGATATCTTTTATTACTTTCTTATATTTCATTTCTTTTCTTTTATAATCACATCCAAATACTAATCTTCTTTATGTGAATCCACATGTTTTTCTTAATCCTAGTTTCTTTTCTTTTTTAATCTTTTGTTGCATTCTAAATTCTTCGCATTTTCGCATTAAGTATACTCTTAGTACTCTTATTCTTTCTCCTAATGTGTTTTCTTTTGGTTCTAGTTGGGTATATTCTTTTGATACTTCAGTATTATAAGGTGTTGGCAAGTGGTCATAATAAAGTTATTGATATATTAAACCTTCTTGTGGTAAGAATCTTGCTTCATAAAAGAACTTACTAAAACTAATTGTATATTCTGGTAATTTATTAATGTTACAACATTTCATATTATTCAAATTCATTACTATTTCAATTTTTCTTTCTGCAAGTACGTTTTCTCTAGCTACTAACCATCTTTCTCCTAAAAATTCTCTTTTTAGTATAATATCAAATATTATTAACATAGATTTTCAATCTGTTGCATGGCTAAGTACTTCTCCTCTTAATTGGTATGCTATAGATTCTATCCAATATGCTACTTTTCCAATTAATGTTTTCGATATTAATTGATACATGTATCCTAGGTTTTTTGTTTGTGTAGAGTTCATTAGTGCTATATACATTCTAAGATTCCAATCATTTATCCTTCTTACTATTTCTTGTTCATCATAAACATTATCTAGGTCTAGAAAATAACCATTGTAGTTTACTCCTTGTGCCATTGATCCTACAAATTCTTTAAATTCGGCTTGTTGTCCTACTGGTATGTGGTTTGGTAATCTAGTCCATTTTCTTGCTATTATTTCTAAAGTAGGGTCTACTAATTCTTCTTCAGGATAATCATTTGCATCTTCATTTATTACATCATCTGTTTCTATAGGTCTATTAAATTCATCTTCTACATCACTTTCAAGTTCTTCTTCTATGATTGCATTTACTCTTTTCATTTTTCGTAAAGCTTCTATTATCTGGTTGTTTTCTTTTACTTTCTATTTCTTTTTCATAAGTTATATCTATATTTTAATAGGTTGACGTACTTATATTGTTCTTCTATAATATCATTTAGATATTTTAATTCATTATCTTTTCTTATTATTTCTCTTAATTTTTCCTCCAGCAGTTTCAAATTTTCTTCTTCCTTTTGTCTCAACTTTTCGTCCTTTAATGCTATTCTATTTTTTAATAGTTTCTTCCAGTTCATATATTTGTTTAGAATCTTCTGGTAAACGTTGATCTTTTTCTTCTATTAGCTCTATACTTATTCTACAACTTACTATATGTTGGTTTATATATATCTATTAAATGTAAGGGGTTTATCTGTTATCATTCTAAGTTCTCTTAACTTATTTTGTTGTTCCATTAGTCTTTTTTCATCCATAGTGTTCTATTTCCATTCGTAGATCTGCTTCTAAATCTAATATCATAATGTTTTGTTCATTTATTCTTGTATTTATCTCTATTATCCTTCTATATGTTGCTACAATATCTTCTATGTGTGTTTTAATTTCTTCTATCTCACTTTTAGAATATTTTTCTTTTGTTTGTTTTAATTCTACTTTGGTTTCCTTTAATATTTTATTCGTATCTTTAAATTTGTGTTTATATTTTTTATACTTATCATACCATTCTTCGTTATTCTGTGATCTCAATTTTGTATTATCTGTTTTTAACTCACATATTTGTTGTTTTTGTTTATCTAGTTTTAGGTTTAAATATTCATAGGTTGTTTTTTCTGTGTCTTTTAAGTAAATGTTTTCTTCTTTTGAATTTTATCTTCTTTTGGTGTTCTTGTCTTTATAGGTTCATACTTGTATCTTTCTTTTTCTATTATTTTTTTCCCATTGTTTTTAAAAAACGTAAGTACACTGGGTACACTAGGTTCTTGTTTTTCCATTAAAATTGTACTTTTTTATTTAATATTGCTAGACTATCCAATGTTTTTTCTACTTCTGTGGATAATTTTGGTTTTATTTTACTAATGTCTACCATTATAGGTTCTTTACTTCTTCTTCACACATCTATTGGTACTAATTCTGGTTGTTGACTAGTAGTACTAGTTATTGTATTTTCTTTACTTGTACTTGGTTCATTATCTCCTGCTACTTGTTTACCTTTGTTTTTCTCTTCTATTAGGATATTAAGTTTTTCTAATATTATCTTAAATATTGGTGTTTCAGATACATTCCATAGGTTAGTCAATTCTTCTCTTATCACTTGTTGTGTTTGGGTTTGATTTTCTTTTATTTCATCCATTATTATCAATGTATTTTTCATTTTTTCTTTTACTATTATTTCTTCCCATAATGCATTAATTTTTTCGTTAGGTTTAGTCAGGATTATTTATTCTCTTTTTCCACCCATTTCTCATATCTATCCATATTTTATCAAATTTATCACATTGTTGTTCTAATTGTTTTATCTTTTTTTCTAAAGATCGAGAAGACAAAACTCACCATTATGGATGGAAATTAGAAGACGGTATATCTTCACTAGTTAAAAGTCTTAAAAATATCCATCATATGGAGAAAAAGACTAAAGAAGATGAATCATCTTTCTTTTCCAAATTGGAAAAAAACTATTAAAGTCTGAAATCTCCAAGCATCAGACGAGGATCTCATGTCAGCATATCTTGACAAGGTAAAGGAGGATTTCATAAAAAAAATTAAGGCAAAGGTGGATGATAGTGGTTTCAATGGCATTGAATCCACCCAATAATGGTCATTACTTGGACCATTATGTTGCTGCATTACTTCGGGGTTAAATGCCATCCATTACATGGCAATTGAATGCCATTATGGGGCATTTGAAAGGCCATCTTACACACCTATAAATTGAGGCCTTTGGCTCAATTCTATAGATGAAGATGAACAAAAATGAACATATGAACATACTTACAAGTTAACAACACCACAAAGAGATCAGTTTTTCTGATAAGCAATCCTTCTCTTAGCAATCTTTATTATTCGTGTTCTTCGCTGGGATTATTTGTGTAGGCTTTGCACATTTGATAGTTTGTTGTTTCATCTTGGGAGACTATTGTCCACACTACTGTAAAGCCTAGATACGGGGGAAATCTTGTCTTAAAGACAGAGAGTCATCTCTCGACTCAGCCAGTGGTGTTTTGATTATCTAATTGGTTGCTAAGTGTTTCAGGTGTGAACTTGAATCTAGAAGGACTCTAACCGTTCGGATTCTCAGGAGTTCTACAAGCCACAAGTGTAGTAGTTCATGTTCTTGTATTTCTGAATACAAGATCCAGATTTGAAGTTCCAATTCAAGATCAAGAGATTGACAACTTCTTGTTGTAATCTTTGTTGTTTATCCTTTCGATTACTGTAATAGTTATTTACTATTCCCGTACGTGCTTTACATATCCAACAATTTAGGCCATATATGAACTCATATGGATAACTGAACTTCATGCATTTATGTCTACAAAATTGCATATGATTGGGTATGCAGTTGCTGACTTGCTGCTGAAATTGGTTAGCTTTCGTATGTATTTGCTTACCCAAGGCCAAATAATCTTTCCGCGGAGAAGTTCCTCAAAAATAATTGTTAATCAGGAAAAATCCACATTAAAGATGCAATTACTTTGATGTCATCTCATAATATAATAGGATGGTTGCTGTATATTATTCGACTAATTTCATCACCATCACACTAAGTTTAACGGTTCACTCCACAAATTGCTCTCAAGCTTATCCTTCAAATTCTTTTTTGTTTTCAAATGTCTATTAAACAACTGATATACAAAAGTGATACAAGTCTTATAAGAGAAATACATTCTGATAAACATGTACGAATTAAAGGACAATTTATATAGCTATACACATTCTGAAGGACAAATCAGCTCATGTATATTATACTTAAGTTTTGTAAAATAAGGAATATACCGTCAGTTATATAAGTTTTATAATAGATATATACTTTAATATACATGTATGAAAGACAACTTATATTCGTAAAGAATGTTGGATGATATTTAGGAGAGAGAAAACGGTACTGGAACTATGGAAGTGAGAGAATATGATATAATATAATACCGAGATAAATATGGTTACAGATAGGGATGTCAGTGGGGCGGGTAAATGCGGGTACCGCCCCGCATCCGTTCTAGTTGGATCAGGTATGGGTATCAAAAGTGCTACCCGCCATGGGTAGTGGGGCGGGGGTGGATTTCATATAAGACCCGCACCACACCCGCTACCCGCACCATTTGTACCCGCACCGCCCATACCCGCACCGTCTAAAATCATCAAGTCATCATCAAAGATAAGGTGAGTCAATTTTGAGAGTTTACACATAGGATGGAACTGAAAATCAGATAGTTCACTCATTCTTGTAAAGTTCTAGAAAGATATTCCATCACCAACACAAACAATAGTGGTAACATGGGATCTCCCTGCCTAAACAAATCATGACATATCAAGACATTATGAACCAATGATCTTCCAGCTACAAAAGTTGTTTGATTCTCAGCCACAACAGGAGGAATGATGTTCTTTAATCTCATGCAAATTAATTTAGAAATGCATTTATATAGGACATTGCAGCAAGATATGGACCTATATTAACTAACATATTGGGGGCTGCCACTTTGGGGATCAGAGATAGAATGGTAGAATTTATTTGTCTTAGTAATTTACCATTCTCAAAGAACTACAGCACAACACTTGTCACCTCCTGCCCAATAATACTCCAAGCATCTCCAGTGGACGGGTAAATGCGGGTACCACCCCGCACCTGCTCCAGTTGGGTCGGGTATGGAGGATGGTTTGGTGGGTGGTGGGGCGGGTATAGTATCAAAAGTGCTATCCGCCATGGGTTGAGGCGGGTGTGGGGGTGAGTTTTAAGTGGCGGGTACGGGTATGGGGTACTCTTCCCCCACCCCCGCCCCCGCCCCCGCCCCGTTGACATCCCCAGTTACAGACGTGAGAGAATATGGGGAGTTTTAAGGAGGATATCTTTTTCAATAGGAGAGATAATTATTAATTTGTACGTTTAATTAATATGCTATACAATGCCAAAAAATTAAGAAGGAATTTTGAATTTGTGCTATTAGATGCCAAAGTTAAAACTTGGTTGTTTTGTGCCAATATTTTGCCTTGAAAATTATCGCTAATCTTATTTAGGGATAAATTACCGACATATTAACAAAAAAGTATGTTACCTACAAGATAATTAGTGACATATTCGCTACGAACTAAAATGAGTAATCATTCAAATTTTAATGGGTGAATGACATATAAATACACAATAAGAAAAGTATTTACGGAATATGACGAAACTTTTTAATTTACAAATCATAGCAATAGATTTCTTACAAAATATATACGAAATTTCAGCTCAATTTGTTTTTAAAGAAAATAACTTTCTTTTAAAAAATATTTTTTATTTTTTAAAATTTTATTTTTTTCGCTCAAGGCTTAAAACATCGCTCAAAATTGTGTATGAAATGTGTATATCTCGCAAAGCTTAAAAAGTTCGCTCAGAATTTTGTGTATGAAATGTGTATATATGGTTCAAAGCTTAATAATTTCGCTCAAAATTGTGTAGAAAAATGGTATGAAATATGTATATCTCGCTCAAGGTTTAGCATTCCGCTCACATTTTTTGTGTATAAAGTTCATGTTAGGTTTCTGGAAAATTAATACAACTACAACAACATTGTATACAACTTTCATATAATATTTAATGATTAAAAATCACTCAAAATTGTGTGTATGAAATGTGTATATCTCGCTCAAGGTTTAAAAAGTTCGCTCAAAATTTGTGTATGAAAACTGTATTAAAAATTCACTCACATATACACATTTCATACATTTATCACACATTTTTATACACAAAAAAATGACTGAATTTTTCAAGCCTTGAGCGAAAAAAACTAAAAAAGAATTAATTTTAAAAAAAATATATGAAAATGAAGATCTATTATATTTTGTAAATTTTTTGTTATGTTTTGTAAATAAGGAAAAGTATCGTTATAGTTTGTAATAAAAAATCTTAAGTAGGTAGCCTATGTCATTTTCCCAATTTTAATCCGAGAGAGTTTGTACTTTCAAGTGATATTAACACATAATTTTCTTAGAGCCTGGAATAGGACACGGGGAAAGCCTAAACTTACGTAATAGAACAATCAAATTCTAAAGACAAAATATACCAATAAAAAACAAGTGCGTCCCAAATAGAGCTGTTAAAATCGGCTTGACCCGCGAGGCCAATCCAACCCAACCCTTTTTTAAGTAGGGTTGGGCCATGATTTTTCTGGTTTTTTTTAGAAATGAGGCTCAAAAGCATAGCCTCTGTTGGCCCGCCGGCCTCAAGAGCAGCCCTTGAGGCTAGAAAAATAAATAAATTATTTGATTTTAAAAAAATTATAAGTAAATTAAATAAAAAGATAAAAATTAATGAAGGCAAAAAGAAAGTAATAATTATTGATCAATAAATTGGAAACTAAAGTTATACTCTCTAGTCTCTTCTGGCACAAAGTTTAAGAAATAAAGGAAGATTTTTTAAATTTGTGGTCTAAAACAACGCATATAAATTTATGTGGCTAGAAATTATTTCATTAAGGGCTCGTTTAGATGGGAAACAACTTATCTCTGGATAACTAATTCTGAAATTAGTTATCTGGAGATTAGTTATTCCATCCTCAATGTACGATAAAATAACACTACAATCTCGTGATAACTAATCCCGGGATTAGTTATCTCGAAATTTTATTTCAACCAAACATGGGATAAGAAGGTACTAAAATTTTATCCTGGGATTATTTTTGCTTATCCATCATACTAAACGACCACTAAGGTAATAATGGTATATTTAGTGTTGAATTATTACTAAATATATAAATGTGTCATTCTTTTTGGGACTGGTTAAAAAGAAAAGAGTGTTATATAAATTGGAACGGAGGGAGTACTTTTTAATCTCATTTTTCTTTTGGATGTGACTTAAATTAGTGAATAAAGATAGTAATTTATGTTTGTTCTTTTGAATTTATGTGTTTATGTAATGTGAGTTCGTGAGAGAATGATGTGGTAGAAAATTCTATTTTAGCCCGCAAAAAACTTCGTGTTCAGATTGTTCAAAAAGTCACTTAAGAGATGTTATTTCAGAAGAAAATTATTTTAAAGGGCTGGCTCGTCCTAACCCGTAGCCCGCATAGGGCTGTGTTGGGCTACCATTTTAGGGGCCTTTCAGTAAAAAGGGATAGCCCACTCCATCCCTTTTAACTCTATGGCCCTTTAGAATTGGAATGGGTTGAACTAGACCAGCCCGTTTTGACACCTCTAGTCCCAAGTATCAATATCCCTATAGTATAAGGAACTCTTATGAGCTTTATAAACAAATGCTTCGAAATGACAATGAGTTTTATCGATTCAAACCTGAATTGAGTGCACTGAGTACTTTTTTTCTAGTTAAATCAGCATAAGTGCTTGTTTTGTACTATTTTTTTCTTCTTATAATTATCTCTATTAGTGAATATCATTTAAATATTCACCATACTTTTGTAATTATTACGGGTCAGGCGTATGAGAGGTAGTGATTGTATCGGGTAAGTGGTGTGGGTGGTCGACGGATGGTGGTAAGGTACAGGCGGCATCGGGTGATGGAGATAGGTGGGGTGGGGTCGAGGATCTGGTCCAATCGAGTGGGTTGGGGTTACGGGATACGGGATCCGGCGACGGGGAATGGTTGGGTAGTGTGTGTCTGGATGAAGATTGGGCGATTGGAGTCGGGGTAATGGTACGGTGCTGGGTTGGGGGGACCAGAACAGTAAGGGAGTAGTCTGGTGGACTAGAATGACGGTGGTTGGTGATGGTGACACTGGGGTCGTCGGCGTGGGTTGCCGATGAGTGGTGGATGTGTCGACTGGACAGATCCGTGAAGTAGCAGGCCGATTGTCGGTGGGAACAGTGGCAATCAGCGGTAACCGCGACTGGACTGGCAGACTGCTGGTAGTGGCAGTGATGGATGGCAGTGTGGTCGTGGTACGACAGAGTTCTGTGGGTATGATGGGGGAGGTGTCGGACTCGTCTAGAAAGGTATAGTCCATGTTTCAGAACTTTTGGATGTTGGCAAAAGGGAAAAATGTTTCGTCAAACGTGACGTGACAAGAGACATGGATTTGACGAATGGACAAGTCATAACACATATAGCCCCTATGATTAGACGGGAAATCTACGAAGACACACGGAGTGGATCGGGGTGCTAATTTGTGAGGGGAAGTGGATGCAAGATTTGGGTAGCATAGACAGTTGAAGATCCAAAGGTAATCATAGGAGGGGATCCAATGGTATAAAATTCCGGTTGGGGTCATGTTATGAAGAGTAGAGTAGGTAAAATATTAAAGACGTATTCTACCATTTTGACTGCATAGACCCAAAAAACCGGAGGAAGAGATGCATGAAACAGGAGAGTGTGTACCATGTTATTTATAGTGCGAATGATTCGTTCTGCTTTGCCATTTTGAGGGGAGGTGTGAGGACACGAAAACCGAAAAACTATGCCGTTATTTTTGCAAATTTTGTGAAACGTGGAATTATTAAATTCACGACCATTATCACACTGGAAAGATTTGACGGCTTTTTCAAATTGGGTTTTGATAAAATTGCGAAACTCAAGAAACTTGACAAAAACTTCTGACTTGAAATTTAATGGGTAAATCCAGATAAAGTGGGAGTAATCATCTAATAAGACTAGATAATATTTATAACCCGGTGAGCTAGTAATGAGAGATGTCCATAAATCAACATGAACAATATCAAAAGGAGCAAACGTAACACTAAGAGACGACTTAAAAGGAAGGCAAACATGTTTGCCTAAATGACAGGAAGCACAATTTTGGACAAGTTTTCCATTATTACAATGAATAAAATTATTGCTTCTAAGAAAATTGAAAACATGAGCTCCTGTGTGTCCATGCCTATTGTGCCAAGTTGACGGAGAGATAGCAGCGAAAGAGGTGTGTGAGCGGGTACTGGTAGCGGAAGAGGATGGGAAAAGATAGAGGTCCCCTGTGTTATTGCATCTCGTAAGAGGTGTCCCCGTACGTAAATCCTTCACGGTAAAACCAAATGGATCAAAATCAACAGACACAAAATTGTTACAAGTAAATTTCCTAACAGAGATTAAATTTTTGATGATATTAGGGGCATACAGGACGTTCTTTAGGGAGAAAGGCGGGTAAGGTGGTTGTGTATAGGTGATACCATAGCCGTTAACTGGAATGTGTTGACCATTATCAACCGTAATATATTGAGGATACTTTAAATGAAGCAGTTGGGAGAGATTACCGGAGGAGCGGGTGAGGTGAGATGTGGCACCCGTGTCCATGTACCAATTTTCATCGGTCTGTTGCAAGTTGAAAGTGTTGAAGGCCTGGCCCAAATCGGTTTGGGTCAAATCGTAACTCTGTTGCGTTGGATGGGCTACGGACATATGGGCATGTTGGGCAATTGGTGTTGGCTGGCGTGGGCCTGGTCCCTAGTCTAGAATGTCGTGTTGCCAGGTCTGCGGGTGATGTGCTCCTGCTACTGGATATGGGTCGTAGGCTGAGGCCCAATTTCCTGAATTAGACTAGGGAGTTGGGCCAGGCCACGGAAATTGCTGGGTTGGTGCAGGTTGTTGGCGGCCCCCTTTGCGCTGCCGTCGCCGCGGTTGTTCCGCGGTTAGTGGTTTTTCAATGGTGGAGGTTGGCCGGCGGCGGTGGTGTCTTGAGTGGTAGTTTCAACTGCTAACGCCTTTTGATTGTGTTCATCCTGCTTGGCACGTCTGGTTTCTTCCAACAATAATTGTGAATGGGTTTTGTTGAAGCTGGGTAGTGGGTCCGCCTATTGTATTATTGTGGAGAGAGTGTCATATTCACCCTTAGGTAGACCAGCAACTAGTTGGAGAACCATCTTTGTTTCGGAAACAAGCGTTTCCACGTTGGACAATTGGTCTGCAACTAGCTTCAACTGCTTACAATATTCTGACATGTTAGAAAAAATTTCAAGACGTGTATTATTAAATTGTTCTTCCAAGTAGACAGCACAGATGTGCTTGTTGTCCTGAAAAATCTCCTCTAACTGAATCCATAATTCATGAGCAGAGGCATCGATTTTCATTATCGGCAGGAGTAAGTCCTTTGAGATGGTGTCATATATCCACTGTTTGACAATGACGTCAAGACGACGCCATGTTGGGTCATCAACCTCAGTAGGACGAGGGAGGGAGTCGTCAATGTGATCAAGCACGTTATAGACACATGTATGGATACGGAAAAGTTCAACCCACGATGAGTATTGGACGTCTTCTTGGTCAAGAATCACTGGAATGAAGTTCTTAATGTTGGTGACGGTGAGGGCTGGATGAACAGAGGGTGACAAGGATGACGTGGGTGAGGCAGGGATGACGACTGACGGGGTTGAAGCCACTGTGGGAGATGTGGGAGGAGTCATTATAGTGGATGAATGTGTGTGAGGGAACGAAAAAAAAAATCCGGGAGGGAGAGCCGCCGGCTGAAAAATCCGAGAGGTGGGAGGGGGGGTTTCTTTTTGAAGTGACGATGAGAGAAGAAATATAGGATTTAGGTTTAGGCTCCTGATACCATGTAAGATTGTATTAATCTCCCCTTGGAGAGTTTTTCTCATTAATACAAATATATATAGTGTGTACAATGTAGAATCCTAATACAATAGGAATCTTATTTCTAACATAATTATACATCACTAATAATTACAAAATATATGGTGAATATTTAAATAATATTCACTAATAATCTCAAAGAGCTTATAAATTGAATACTCATTCATCAAGGAAAATTTGTACTCCTACTAATTACGTAATTCAAATAAGATGAAAATAGATTTATGGTAGAGCATGCATGTAATGTATTCGTGCAGGTAGATTTAATTAATAAGACATGAGACATGGGAGGAGGGAAAATATACATTAAAGGCATGCATGATCATGGAAGGAAATTAATTCCAAAGTAGCAGAACGTTAATGTTGAAACTTCATTTATTCCAATGTTCAGAACTTCACGTTTTAGCAGAGCCCATCTTCAAAAGACTTCTTAATTATTTCTCTCCCCTTTACTTTGCCAAATGCTATCTTCTCTTCAATTCTTATATCTCCACCCCACTTGAACTTTTCGTGTCCTCTAGCAAATTACTTTAGTATTTCATACTTTATGAAGGGGAAAGTCCCGAAGGCGAAACCCCCACCTGTACTAGAGGCCCCTTGGCCAGGTGAGATGTAAATCGAGGGATATGCGCGAGTGGCAGCCCTACAAGGAGAGGACCAACTGGACACGAACTCAGCAACAATCCTTGCAATATTTCAACAAAGACTGTTACCACACGGATTCGAACCCGCGACGTCGGAGTGGTTGTACCCCAATCACCTTGCCACTTACCAACTCGCCTATGTCCCTGGGGGCCCTTTAGTATTCCATACTTAAAATATACAAATAGAAGTATTACATCTTTAGCAATTTAATTATTTTTTAGATAAAGTGATGCCATATATAATAAATCGACCAACGTATGATGGGGTATGTAATGCAAACCTAAATAATGTATAAATGATATAATTTAACTTTTTACACTATAATGTTATGTAAAAAAATAATTATAAGTAACCATTCAAGCATGATAAATTAATTGACAATATAAAATATACTAAAACATGTTAAAATACACTGATTGTAATTCTCTATACTATAGCAATTCTTTATGCTGTCGTCTATGAATGTAAAACAAATTAAATCCATAAAAGTATCAAACTGTCTAACAAACAAACTTTTAATTGTTTAAATAAGGTGTCCCTGACATAATTCAACAGCAACATGGTACGCTTCTTAATTATATACTCTGATTCTTCCGCCAAGCCAACTGTATCACACATATGTACGTGTTCTACTAAACCAGTAAAATGAATGCATATTGTCCCTCGTGTAATCATGTTAATTTGTCTTAGATGTTTCAATACTGGCATTTTCTTGTCCTTTTTCTTTGAAGGGATACTTTACATTTTAAAAAATAAATATAAAAATCACAATCGGCCGATCTGAAAATAAGAGTTTTTTTTTTAATTAGAAAAACAGCTAGCTAGTTCAACCTAGTTTAGTAACAAGTTGTATCTAGTATGGGGAAACAATTCTACCAATAAATTCAAATCTCAAAGTATCGAATATAATTGTTGGACCTTGAAATCTTGGACTATGTGATAAATTTTATATTTCGAAGCAATATTTTATCCATCTTTTACGATAGTTGAAGAGCAAAATTCAACATTTGAATTTAAAGTCTTTAATTAGACAAAAATGACCAATTGGTATAAATTAAAGTTATAAATCGAGACACATGAAACTAAGGTGGCAGATCCACCCTAGTTACGTGGGGTTACATTTTTCTGTCGTAGGAATCTATCAAAGCCAAATGGAACTTTTTTTTTCATGGGATTTAACTTATACTCGGAGATATATAATGTAAATATTTTATACTATGTGCGAAATTCAACCTACTATATATAATAGTAAGTGATTTATCTTAATTTTTCAAATTGCTTATCCTAATTTCTTAGAATGATTATCTATAATTAATTTTAGATGATTTCATACACAATAGGAAAAGAATGGATCTTGGGTCTAACTTAACCCCAAAAACTAACTTGTAGGGTGAGATTTGTCCAAGTCCATATAAGGAGTCCATATTCGCATTCCATATCCGATGTGAGACTCTTAACGCTCCCCGCACGCCCAAACCTCGTTAACTGGAGCGTGGATAATATAATTTGGGGGCCCAACATCGGTGAACAAATAATTGGAATGAGCCTGACTCTGATACCATGCTGCGGAGTATAAAACGAAAATCTTAGAAATGTAAGAGTATAAGTTCTTATGGCATCTCTTAACAGGTAGTCGAATCGCGTACCATCCTTTATCATAAGTCCCAAAGATGATTAGTAGTTAATAGAAGTAAGTTACAAGTTTTACCAGCTAAAGTGTTAAGACTCCTAGGATGCTTATATATATATGTAGACATTGCATAGATGCCTTCAAGATTAAAATGGAAACCTTGGGGATAAGCTATTTCTCTTACGGAAACATAGCAGCAATGTTATTTTCCATTCATAGCAGCAATGTAATCTCCGTTTTAGGTTGAAATGGTACTTTACATTTGGAGGAGACAAGTATAATTTCTCTCAAGAACCTCACTTGTTCCACATGTAGGTATCAAAGCCATGTTATTTTTAAAAGAGTATTCATAGACAGTATTTCATTTTAAATGAATATTTTCAAAACTTATAAGCATACTATTAAAAATGCTAGAAAGGAAGAATATGAACTTCCCCAGCAGCTAGATGCTTTAAACAAATGGACTATTCCCTTTGTTGCCACTAAAGAAATTTATAATTTTGACATATTTGAAAACCTTCGTAGTCGTCATATCATTAAGACTATCGAAGAATCTGTCCAGATGGACAATCAAGAAAAAACCATACAGTTATTTTCTGATTATGATATTGATAGATATCAAAAAATGCATTATAAATTTCTGCATATTGGTTTAGTGCAAATTACTTTTAAACCTTTAACTTTAGAAGGTTTACCAGAAAGTTTTATGACTGTTTTAAGAGATGCCAGGAATTTAAACTGGAAACAATCTCTAATGAGTGCTATGCAATCTAGTTTGGCCTATGGTCCTGTATATTTTAATGTCAGACTTAATCTTACTTTATCTTTGTCTGACCCAAATATATTGCATGCTTTAACTTTATATGTAAAAGCTAATGGTTATAATTACATGCCTGAAACAGAGGTCATGTGTATCTATTACCGTGTTTATTTACGTGTTCTCGACACTATGAATCCTAATTGTAGGATCATGGATGATAAAAGAAATAGACAAACGATCCTAATAGAGACCAATCTAGCCAATAGGTCAAAAATCACTACGAGAAGACCTGTAAGTTGGGATGAAATTGAGTATCCCGAAGATTGGCTTATAGAGAAAGCTATTCCGGTTCATACCAGGATAGACTCTCAAATTGCTCATGTGGTGCAAAGTGCTGATGGAAATATCCGTCTTCAATTTGCTAAACAACTGGCAAAGATGGGCAGATCCTTGTCATCTCATTATTTTATTTCACCTCTAGATGACATACCCACAAACTCTACTGCTAGAGCTTCGACCTCTCAAGTAAATGAAAATCTTTATAAGATTACTACTCCTTCAGAAATATCTCAAGAGGAGAAGGTTGAAAAAATTAAGGTTGAAAACCAGATACCTGTTGAGGTACAGGACGGCAATACTGCTTATTCTGATTATTTTAATTATGGATAAAAACATTGTTGATTATTCTACGGATCTGAGTTTTGCTCCAGGTTCAGGATTAAGAAAAATTATTTCAGAGGATTTTCTTGGTGAAGAATATTTTCTTTTCCGAAAATGGGTTTTCTCAATTTTTACTAGAGAAGAACAAGAAAAAATTAGAGACCAATTTTACAATGCATTGCAGACCAAACAATTTTTCAAAATATTTGTGAAATGGTTTGTTGAAGATTATGCTTTGCTTAATATTAATGTTATAGAAAGGCAATGGCATTTAGACTCCAGAAAAGTCCTCAAGAGTATTTATCCTCCGGATGAACCTTTTGCATTAAAAAAAGATAGCGGTAATACTGATTTACATGCCAGCCTTACATGAAGTTGATTCATCAAACTCTTGCGAATGGCCCTACAGTTGATCATATCAACAATTTTTTCAAGCAGAACAACCACACTAATATACATCTCAAAGTTATTAATGAGCAAATGACTTTATTACATAATAAGGTCGACAAGCTTAGGTCTCTTATAGAGGAACAACGTGCAAGTGTCCAGGTAGTTCATGATCGACCTCCAAGTGCCTTGAAAACTCGTGCTAATATCCAGCCTCCTCCCTCTATAGAAGGAATCAACCAGAGAAAAGACCAGACAAGTCATATTAAGAATGATTTAGAAAGCTTACTCTCTAAATTTAGAGACAAAATGAAGATCTCTAAGGATCCTGATAAAAATCCTATAGTTGGAATGATTAACAATACCAACGACAGTGAAGCTCATGTTGAGGCTGTGAAAGGGAATAAATGGAAGCCTAAATTCAGCTCGGAAAATTATTATTATCCGAGACCCAGTCGTATGGACGTATTGCTTGATCCTCAAGCATATAAAAATGAGCCAACGGCCTTTACGAGCACTGAGATAGTGGAGTGGAATATTGATGGTGGTGGTGACAGTCAAATCTTTAGAACTTTCCATAAAATTATTATGTATGCGGCTGCAGCTAAAGGCAATAATCAGTCTGAAGCTAGCATCGTCAAAATAATGACAGTAGGTTTTACTGGTCAACTCAAGGTGTGGTGGGATAATTATCTTACCATGGAACAGAAGGCTATTATCATTAATTCTGTTAAATAGAAGGGTAATGAGCTCAAGCCTAATTCGGTTTTCACCCTAGTTTTAACCATTTTGGACCATTTTACTGGTAATTATTCTACCAATTATGATAATATCAGGGCTCTTCTCCAAAATCACAGATGTCCTACTCTAACCTCTTTCAGATGGTATAAGGATATTTTCCTTAGCAGAGTTTTAAATCTCCCCGAAGCTAGTAATAGTTTCTGGAAGGCCAGATTTATTGATGGCTTACCTCCTCTCTTTGCTGAAAAAGTTAAGAGGACCCTGAGGATAGATTCAGGTGATTCCCAAATTCAATGGGATAAGTATTCTTATGGTCAGCTTATTGGCAAATGCACAGAAGAAGGTTTAACTCTTTGCAATGACCTAAAGTTACAAAAGCAGCTTAAAAAGCAAAGATTGACATAAAAGACTCAATTAGGAGAATTCTTTCAATAATTCGCCATGGATGAACCTACGTCCTCCCATTAATCTGAGAAGAAGAGGAAAAACGTAGTTAAACCTCATAAAAAAGAGTACTATGAGAAGTACAAATCTGACTCCTACAAAAAACAAGCTGCAAAGAAAAGAGCTAGAAATAATAAGAAGGGTTATACCCCTAAGAAGACTAGAAGATCTCCTACGTGCTATGCATGTGGAGAAAAGGGACATTATGCCAACAAGTGTAATAAGAAGAAGATTGACAAAATTAAAAGTCTCAATGTTGATGAAAGCATTAAAGATGCTTTAATGAAAATTATGATTTCATCAGAAGAATCAGATGATTCTGGAGGTTCCATTAGCACGGACTCTGAAGATCCTTATTCATCATCAACTGAGGAAGTGTGCTTGTACCTCTAAAAACAAGTGTCAGCCATAAAGAAGGATGATGACACGGATGATGAGTTTTATAAACTCCAAGCCCAATTCTTCAGTATTAATATTAATGTCATCAACGGAGAAGAAATTAGTGAGCTCTTAGATGATATTCCTGACAAAGCTCAGAAGGCAAAAATTATTGATGCCCTTATTAAGGCTCAGGAAAAGGAAAATATTCCTCGCAAGATCAAGTCCAGAATTGATCCCCCCCTATAACTTCTCCGAAGTTCTTACTGAATTGCAGAAGAAAAGGAATAATAGCCCTTTAACTACCCAACAATTGAAAAATGAGATTCATGATCTCAAGACTGAGATAACTATTTTAAAAGATCACTATGGTGAATTAGAAGAAAGAATTATCCAGCTAGAATCAGGATAGTCTGGTAATTCTGCTACTCCTGATCTTCCTATTCAAATGGGTCATACTCCCATTATGGACCAGCCTACTACTAGTACTCCGGCTGAAGATAATTTTATGGGAGCTGTTAATATGGTTTCCCGTCAAAGGTGGATCACCTGTATCAGTTTATTAATTGATAAAGATGTTTTTTTCAGAGATGTCCCGACTCTCATTGATTCAGGGCCAGACCTCAACTGCATTCGTGAAGGACTTATTCCTACAAAATACTTTACCAAGACCACCCGTAAAGTATCTGGAGCAGATGGAAACAGGTTCTCCATTTCCTACAAATTGTCTAGCGCTTATATTTGCCATGACAAAGTTTATATTGAGCATTCGTTCATTTTAGTTAAAAATTTAGCTAATGATATTATTCTAGGCATACCTTTCATTAATGGTTTAATGCCTATTAACAATGTTACTGAAAAAGGTTTTTCAGGAACTCATGAGGGAAGAACTATCACTTTTCCATGGATGGCCTCCTGTAGGTCTATCAGTTTTATTAATCTTGTGTAGAATATAAAACAACATCTGGATTATCTGCAACAAGAATTGATGATTTACAATGTTAGTGACCAGCTAACGAATCCTAAATTACAGGATGAGATTAAAGGAATAGAACAAGATTTTGCTATTTCTATTTGCAGTGATTTGCCTACTGCCTTCTGGAACATGAAGAAACATATTGTCGGACTTCCTTATGAAGAAGATTTTCAAGAACAAAGTATCCCAACTAAGGCTAGATCATGCCAAATGAATATGGAATATCTGGAAATCTGCAAAACAGAGATTGCTTCTCTTATAGGGAAAAGGTTAATCCGCCCCTCAAACTCCCCAATGGAGTTGTAAGACGTTCTATGTCAGTAAATATGCTAAGCAGGAACGAGGAGTTCCTAGATTAGTTATTAACTATAAACCTTTAAACAAAGTTTTAAAATGGATTAGATATACAATCCCGAATAAAAAGGATTTACTCGATAGATTATATCAATCTAATATATTTTCAAATTTTGATCTAAAATCTGGATTTTGGCAAATACAAGTCAATGAATCTGACATGTATAAGATTGCCTTCACAGTTCCATTTGGTCATTATGAATGGAATGTCATGCCTTTCGGACTAAAAAATGCTCTGTCTGAATTTCAACATATTATGAATGACATTTTTACCCCTTATAGTGGTTTTATTATTGTTTACATTGACGACATATTAGTCTATTAAAAAACTATACAAGATCATATAAGACATCTTGATATTTTCAAGAAAATTATCATTACTAATGGTTTGGTTATCTCTAAACCAAAGATGAGTATTTTCCAGACTAAGATTAGATTTCTTGGTCACAATATTGATCAGGGAAAAATCATTCCTATTTATAGAAGTATCGAATTTGCTTCTAAATTTCCTGATGAAATTTTAGATAGGACTCAATTACAAAGATTTCTATGAAGCCTAAATTATATTTCTTCCTATTATAAAAATCTTTTTGTGGATGCAGTTGTTTTATATGTCAGACTGAAAAAGACTGCCACTCCTTGGACAAATGTTCATACTGAAGTAGTAAAAAAGATAAAGAAGAATGTTCAAGCTTTGCCATGTCTTATGCTTGCTAACCCAACTTGGGGAAAGATTACTGAAACGGATGCCTCTGACATTGGTTATGGTGGAATTCTGAAACAGATAAATCCTCAAACCAAACAGGAATACATGGTTCGGTATAATTCTGGAAAATTGACTAATAGTCAAAAGAATTATGCTACTATAGCTAAAGAAATTCTTGTTATAGTAAAGTGTGTCTTGAAATTCCAAGATGATCTTTATAATACAAAGTTCTTAATAAGAACAGACTACAATGCAGCTAAATTCATGTTCCAAAAAGATTTTAAACATGATGTTTTCAAACAAATGTTTGCAAGATGGCAGGCACACCTAGCCCCATTCGATTTTGAAATTCAATATCTAAAAGGTGAAGATAACTCACTCCCTGACTTTCTCACTCGTGAATTTTTACAAGGATAAAATGTGTCCGGAATGGCCGCCACCTACTCATAATAGGGGTAGAGGAAGAGGTCGAGGTCGAGGAAGGACTGATCCTCCTAAAAATACTCCGAAAATGATACTTACGGGAGAAGGATCAGCTAGCCAGCAGGGCTCATATGCCCAAAAACTCTTACAACAAGAAGATAACAGGAACCAATATTTGGTCCGTCCACATGAGGAAGTTATACTTCTTTTAACTCATGAAGATAAAAACTATCTGAATGACCCATGGATTCTTATGAATCGTTATGTGGAAAATTTCTACCATCCTTTCAAAGAAGGGAAAAACAGGATGTATTATGAATATATCCTCACAACAACAAGTACTGCTGAAATCACTTCTTACCCTGAGCATAAGCCGAGCGTAGAAAAGAGCTTCTCCAAGTTCTACCTAAATAAGATTATATCTCCATATGAATGGGGAATTAGCCCATTCCGATCAAAGGAATTTATAATTCCCAGAACGGATATTAAAATGGCGTTCAATTATTACGACTACATTGACACTTTTACTTATACATTTTATTATGAAAATAAAAAGCATTGTCATACTTGGTGGATTAAAATTAATCCAGAAATCTTCAAGATCAGCCAGAATGGTCAGTTACTTTCAGGATGGATATTTCTGTGGTGGAACATTGTGGGACCTGAAATTCAGGTTTTACCAAAACCTTATATGGATTATTATAAGGAATGGATCCAGTTGACACCATGTGTCTCTCCTGAAAACCCTTCTGATTATATCGAAGGATCTGCATCACTGTTCTTTTTTATGCAGACAGGTACCCCATGGATATGGAAGTGGATCCCTGAAGCAGGAAGAAATTCACATGGCATATTATGTCTTAAGAGGAAATTCCTCTGTAAATTCTGGTTTAAATTACTGGAAAGTGAAAAAGAAAATCCAACTCGCAAATATGGATGGCAGTTAGAAGAAGAAATTACTTCTCTTATTAAGACTTTAAAATATATTCATCATATGAAGAAAGAGGCCAAAGAAGAAGATTCTTTCTTCTCTAAATTAGAAAAATCTATCAGGATGAAGAATCCTCATGCATCAGAAGAAGAACTGATGACTGCTTACCTTGATAAGGTAAAAACAGACTTTATTAAAAAAATTAAGACAAAGATTAATGACAGTCCCTATTCAGAGACATCAACAGCTTCCATGAAAGAAGCAACAGACGACAATCCCTATGGTTGCCTAGGAGGAGAATCTCAGCCGTTGAAAGATTATACCTACCAACCCACGACAGAAGACCTATTCGACAGCCTGATTGAGGTGGTAAAGGAAAAGGCAAAAGCCAAACAAGAAGACAAGAGCTCCCGAGGAAAGGAGAAAATGACAGAATAAAGTAATGGGTCCTACCCAGCATTAATAATGGAAGGAAAGACTAAAGAGACATATTCGTCCCCACAACTTTAATAAAGTTATTCCGACTTTAATAAAGTCGTTTGTTTTCTTTTACTTTTACTTTTCAGAAGATAAGATGTCTTTATTTTCTTTTAGTAAAGTTTTTTTTGGAGTTTTGTTATTAGTTAGATTCCTTTACTATTTATTTTACGCATTGTAAAATGAATTGGAGTCCGCCTTCATCTATAAAAGGGGACATACGTTCATTAGGATAGGGCAGACAAAAAATACAAAAACTGAGCATTGTAAATTCTCATTTGAATAATAACATTGGAATTCGCTCACTCTCTCTCTCTCTCTCTCTCTTGAGTACGGTTTTAGGTAAATTGCTCCCCCTTTACTTATTTTGTTGTTTTCTTTAATGATAGGCTAATAAGCCTATACTGTCTAAGAATGCTCTAAGATAATATGTTAGAATGAGGAAGAGTTTTAATCTCTGAAGAACTAATCGCTAAGGGTCATGGTATTGTCGTAATAGTTATACTCTTGTCGGACGGGGTGCCCTATCAGCCGTCGCCGATGTTAGGCATAAAGGCATTTTCACGGGCCGTTTTACGTCTTGATCTATGTATTACTATTAAGGTATAACATGGTAAAATCCCATGGGTGAACAGTTCTATTAGAGATTTCTGACTCTTTCCTTTATTCATCTTGATCTCTGATTAAGATCCTTACAGGCCTATGTATCAAGCCTTATTGTTCTTTACATAGTATCAGAGTCAGGATCTTTCCAATTATTTGTTCATCGATGTTGGGCCCCCAAATTATATTATTCACGCTCCAGTTAACGAGGTCTGGGCGTGCGGGGGAGTGAAAAGAGTCCCACATCGGATATGGAATGCGAACATGGACTCCTTATATGGTCTTGAGCAATCATCACCCTACAAGGTAGCTTTTGAGGTTGAGTTAGGCCCAAGATCCATTCTTACATGGTATCAGAGCTACCTTATAGGGCGAGGATTGTCCAAGTCCATATAAGGAGTCCATGTTCCCATTCCATATCCGATGTGGGACTCTTAACACAATATATACACAAAAGTTCTTTTATACTAATGTATATAACTTAAATATATTCTTCTTTAGAATTTCCTCTCTATCTTTTATTTCTTACCGGGGGTCATTAATTTGGGGCATGGGGGAGGAGAAAAATATTTGGATTTCTATATACCTGTGAGATTTAATTTAAAGAAGTCAAGAAAACCTGTGAATGTTTGAAAAGGTGGGCGTGTATCATGTGAAGTTCATCAGGTGTACAATATCCTACATTAATTAAAATCACCTCTTCATTTCAAAATTCAATCTTCCCTTGGGAGTATATTTATTTGAGACATGTTGGTCCCAATTTTTCTGTTCATATCTTCCAACTATTTTTAGTTACTATATATTTCTTGCACCAATTTTCAAGAATCTCAAGTTGGTTGGTCCTGAAAAATCAAGACAACAGGCACAACACAAAGAAAATGGTGAATACCACACCATTTGGAATTTTGAGTCTGTCCATAGTTACTCTTGTTCTAATGCTGCTGGTTGTCTCTAGCCAAAGCCTACGCCCATATCATTGTAAGTGTCCACTATATGTTTTGTCCTATTTTAGTTGTCATGTCAGGTTGTTGTCACAATTGTGTTAAAATTTCCATAATTGTAACATATACTCCTTATATGGACTTGGACAATCCTCTCATCACAAGCTAGCTTTTGGGGTTGAGTTAGACCCAAGATCCATTCTTTACATAGTATCGGAGTCAGACTCATTCCAATTCTTTGTTCACCGATGTTGGGTCCCCAAATTATATTATCCACGCTCCAGTTAACAAGGTCTGGGCGTGCGGGGGAGCGTTAAGAGTTCCACATCGGATATGGAATGGGAACATAGACTCCTTATATGGACTTGAACAATCCTCCCTCACAAGCTAGCTTTTGGGGTTGAGTTAGCCCAAGATCCATTCTTTACAAATTGGACTTGCAAGTAATTTTTTGGCCCGGAACTGTAATAGTTTTAAGATTTTACTTATTGTCTTAAATTGATATTACATTATATTATTTTCAAGCGGTACCTGTTGGGCTAGTATATATTTACACATATATTTTAGGCTAGTATATATACACATTTTTTTTAAAAATACTAGTGTATTACACTTTTTTGTGAAATGTTATAATGACACCCCTACTAAAAGATGTCTTTGTCACTACATGTTAGAAGAGCAATGACCCCTTCCACGCTAGTGCTTTTGATGCACATCTTAAGATTAGAGAGGACGTTTTCACAATATATACTACTACTCCTGTTTATTGCTTAAATTATCTGTCCAATCGAACTAAAACACACAAATTGAGACGGAGTAACATTTCTGAATTCTGACGCGGGAGTTTTCTTCTCCTGTACTATTGTTGGAAATTAGAATATAAGAAAAAAGAAATTCCCGGGCCCACATCCCTTAATTTGAATGAAAAAACATATAGTCACCCGTTTGCAAAATGAACTAGGAGTATTCAACTTGTGTATTTATTTTTCAACCGGCACAATTTAACATAAATATGGGTGATATGAAGAATTTTAAGTGGTTTTCAAGCATTTAAAATAACAATGCAAACACTATATGGTGGGGTAGTCGAGGGTGGGTGAGCGCAGGGGGGAGGGGGTCCGGGTGGGGTGGTATACCAGGGCATAACAATACTAAGGTACTTTTAGTACTATAGCTAGTTATACCCTGTTGTTATGCATGTCCTCAGTTATTAAATGTTGTCTCCTTATTAAATTTCAGTTACCTACCATGGAAAAGGAATAAACAAGGACAATCAAAACCATGTTCCCCTTAAGGTAACTTAATTTGTCTCCCAATTTTGAAGCCATTTAATTTTGTCATATTTTTTTCTTTTCCCCTGCTAACAGTTGGTAAAATTAAAAATTGATTTGCAGGAAGAAAAAAAAGGAGATGTGTTAGGAATGGAGCTGTATCCAACAGGATCAAGTTTACCAGATTGTTCCCATGCTTGTGGACCTTGTTTTCCTTGCAAGAGAGTGATGGTGAGCTTTGTATGCTCCACAGAGTCTTGCCCTATTGTCTACAGGTGTATGTGTAGAGGAAAATATTATCATGTCCCTTCCAATTGACCCATCATGCCAAAAATGCACAAGTCGCCACTGGAAATTCAGTTTCATTTCCTCTAGTGTATGTTTATTATGGAGTACTAGCTATTGTTATGCTTTGTTGCATTTCTATCTTTTGAATTTTGCCTGATTAAATTTCCTTAGAGAGTTCAGTAGGTGTTGAAGAAGAGGCTTTTAGTTTTAGTAAGGTAGCAGAAAGATTTTGGTAGTCATTGTAAATAGGAAGTGAAGCTATTAGAATGTTCTCTTTGCTTAATCTCTTTCAAGGCTTTTTGTACTTTTATTTATTTGTTTGATGATACTGTTAGAATTTTATTAATTGTAATGTGTACTAGCCCAATTAATATAAAGTTCATAACTAATATTTAATGTAGAATAAATTTCGTCTGATAGATGGGTTACTTTATGGACGTACCGTATTAAGTCACAATTTCTATAAATTGGTCCTCCCTCCACCCATTAGGGTTATCACATATTCTCTACACATTTTCCATCAATGACGACTGTGGTGACGTAAGGCTAGGGCAAGGAAGTAGAAACCAATTTCAACTAACGCTTCCGGTCATCTCTGCGATAATATCTTCCGCATCAGGTATGTTTTCTGTAACGTCTCTCCGTAAGATTATCATGTTCAAGATCACCTTGTTCGATTGAACTCGTTGGTTCCGCGCTCTATTTGGTCGTAACTCGGTTCGAGTAAGTTAAAGCTTACATGTGGCATCCGAGCCTGGATATTTGCAACTGATAATCTTCGCATAAGACAACCTATATTGTGATGCATGAATAATTATTCTAACGGGATTATTGAATTGCTTTAAAGTCACGGTTAAAAATTGTAATGCTTCCGCATCTGATGTGACGAATAAAGCTCGACGGGCAGCACCTATAATGATTCACTGATGAAAGAGATTTTCTACGTTCTCTTATTTCTTTTGATAATGTTTACCTTAGGCTCTATCTAGCCCTAAAGTTTTCTAGTATAAAGTGTTAATAATTGGCTAATACAGATCTTAAGGAAATATAGTTTTTGTTATGGGTACGAATACGTGTGGGGACAAACTATCCCAAAAACCCGTCACTGCATAGTATTGTGACATTTATTGGGTGTTCTTTTATAAGTTTGATTTCTTATGATTCATGAAAGCTGATTTTTTTTCCGATCAAATTTGGTCTCATTTTTATACTTGCCTACTGTTGAATTATTTAATTATCAGTAAAGTAAATTTATGTTGGACTACTTAAAGTGCTTGAACTGTTAAGTTAATGAAGCCCTATTAGTAATGTTTACTTTGCACAAATTCTGAAACTACACTTTAGTTTCACATGATGTAATAAGTACGTTTGTTTTATATTGTGCAATAAATTAAAGTGGTCCTTATGCTAAATAATAAACAATATATGTGTGCTTAGTGATATATAGTCATCAAAGTGACCAAGCTAAAATATTTAACGTTTACACACATAGTATTTGTGATCACTTGATGCATATTTTATGTTTCTATAGTTTGTTAGTTACCAAAGTGGCCAAATTAGAATATTTAAAATATTCACATAAATAAAAATTTATGATAATTATTTTATGTGTGCATTTATATTCATATAGTTTGTTAGTCCTCAAAGTGGTCGAAATAGTATGTTTAAGAAAAATATGCATACATAAAAATTATCGTTTATCCATGAAACTAATGAAATGCCTATTTTTAAAAAATAAATGGATAAATTGACTTTCACTATTGCTAGAACTTAAGAATTTACCCAAATGTGAGTCAATTATTCTATGAATAGTGAACATAACGAGGTAAATTAATGTTCTTTAGTCAAATATATATTGTATATCCAAAGATGTCATATATGTTTGATTGAAAATATTTAATTGCCTATTAAAGTTTAAAATGACATTTAAATTGTGATAGTATGTCGTAGTATGACCCAAAGGAGAATTACGATATACTTTTATTGTTTGCTGAATCCATATTATTGTATATCTATTTTGCATCTATTCCTCTGTTATTGTGTTCAACAGATTGAACTTCTCTATGAGGCATGAACAAGTCCAGTTCCACTTTGGTGTGATGGATCTTGACTTATCTCTTCTGAAAGATAAACTTATTGACATTACTGATATGAGCAGTGTAGATGAGAAGTCTTTTCATAAAGCATGGTAACGCTCTAACAGATTGAGCCTTATGTTTATGTGAAGGACTATTGCCAACAACAAGAAGAGTACTATTCCACAGACAGAAAGTATCAGGGAATACCTAAAGTTTGTGAAAGAACGTTTTCGTTCTGCTGATAAGTCTCTCGCTGGTACATTAATGGCTGAACTCATGACCATGAAGTTTGATGGGTCGCGTAGTATGCAAAATCATATCATCGAGATGACTAACATTGCAGCAAGACTCCAAACCTTGGAGATGAAAATGGATGACACCTTCTTGGTTCAGTTTAATCTGAACTCATTGCCTCCTGAGTGTGGACCATTTCAAATTAACTATAACACTATTAAGGATAAGTTGCTTGTTAATGAATTATCCAGTATGCTTACTCAGGAGGAGTCAAGACTTAAGAAACAAGAAAGTCATTCTATTAACCTCATGGGACAAGGAGCTAGTAAGACATAAAGTGAAGGCCAACACGCTCAAGAAGAAGATAGCACCTGCTAAAGTTCAACAGGATGCTCATAAGGAACTCAACGCAGATGTGTGTCATTTCTGTAGAAAGGAAGGACACTATCAGAAAGATTTCCAAAAACGTAAAGCTTGGTTCGAAAATAAAGGTGGTTTTAATGCTTTTGTATGTTTCGAATCAAATTTAGTAAAAGTTCCTAATAATACTTGGTGGCTTGATTTTGGTGCAACTACTCATGTATCCACAATGTTGGAGGGATTTCTTACGATCCAAACTACAAATCCAAATAAGGATTTTTTGTTCATGGGAAATCGTATTAAAGGAATATGGACTTACCATTTGATCTTGGAGAGTGGACATCACCTTGATCTATTACAGACTCTTTATGTTCCTTCAGTTTCTAGGAATTTAATTTCTCTTTCAAGACTTGATGTTTCTGGATTTGATTTCAAGTTTGGACATGGATGTTTCAATTTATATAAATGTTAGGATTTGATTCACAAATCCTACCTAATCAGAAAACAGTGAATAAGCAAATAACAAATAACACACATAGATTTATAGTGGTTCACCCTCAATGCGAGAGCTACGTCCATTTTGCCGCTACAGATTTTACTATAATCAAATAGGGAGTTTGAGTTTACAATTCTCTCTTTCTCTCTTGCTCGACCTCTAAGAAAGAAAAACGTCGCCCTAGTCTATATATAGCGAAAACTATGACGAACATAATACAAGCCTAAAACTCAACACTTATATAGGTTGCGTAGGGTCTTCATAATGTCGACGGTGAATTAGGCTCCACAACTCAATAATAAGAATGTTTTGTTTTATGATTTTGGTGTTCTTATTGATGGTTTATATAAATTAAAACTTGATAATATTTTTTCTGAATTCCTTCTTGCTATTCATCAAAATATTGGAATTAAACGTAGTTCACTGGATGAAAGTTCTGCTTACTTGTGGCATAGACATTTGGGTCATATATCCAAAGAAATGTTAGAAATATTAGTAAAGAATGAGATTCTCTAGAATCTAGATTTTACTGATCTTAATATATGTTTAGATTGCATTAAGGGAAAGCAAACCAAACATAGTAAGAAAGGTGCCACAAGAAGCACCCAACTTCTTGAAATTATACACACCGATATTTGCGGACCCTTTAATGTTCCATCGGAGAAGAACATTTTATCACTATTAGCGATGATTTTTCACGTTATTGATATATCTATTTGTTGGAAGAAAAATCTCAAACAATGGACGCTCTCAAAGTGTATGTCAATGAGATTGAAAGGCAATTAGATAGAAAGGTGAAAATCATTAGGTCAAATAAAGGTGGTGAATATTATGGGAAATACAATGAATCGGGACAATGTCTATGTCCATTTGCAAAGTTTCTTGAGAAATATGGCATATGTACACAATATACTATGTCAGGAATACCTCAACAAAATGGAGTTGTAGAAAGGCGTAATCGAACACTTATGGATATAATTAGGAGTATGATAGTAATTCTTCATTACTCAAATTTTTGTGGATGTATGCTTTTAATACCGTTGTGTATTTATTAAACATGCTTCCTAGTAAGGCAATTTAAAATACTCCTTTTGAACTGTGGACGGAAAGTAAACCTCATTTAAGACACTTGCATGTTTGGGATGCCCAATGAAGGCTAGAATTTATAATCCACATGAAAAGAAATTAAATTCTCGAACAATAAGTGGTTACTTTATTGGTTACCCATAGATCTAAAGGGTATAGGTTTTACTGTCCAAATCATATCTCGAGGATTGTTGAAACCTGTAATCGAGAACACTCGCCTCGTCGATTCTTCCCCTCGTTCTTTTTATCAACGATTACTTTCATTCTTTAAATAATTAAATAATGCAAGATTTATTGACATTGGTGAAGTTAGTGGGAGTGTTGAACGACAAAGTGTGGAAATGAATGAGGTGAGGGTTAATGTTCCATTACCCACGAATGTGCCTATTTCCACATCAATAACAAGTATTGTTGATGTTGTCGAAGAACACTTTGACAATACTGAATAACATTTGAATGAAACACTCCATGATGAAACTAACTCACAAATATCTGACACAAATAAACCACAAACAATTACATTAAAAAGTCTCAAAGTGTAAGAAAATCGGCTATTCTAGATGATTATGTGGTTTGTTTACAAGAGTTAGATTTATCCATTTGATTTAATAAAGACCCAGTTTCATTTTCACAAGTCATAGAAAGTACTGAATCTGACAAACGGATTGATGCCATGAAAGATGAGATAAAGTTTGGGATCTCGTTGAATTGCCAGAAAGTTCTAAAAGAATCGGCTATAGATGGGTCTTCAAGACCAAACATGATTCAAATGGCATTATTAAACGATATAAAGCCAGACTTGTTACCAATGGTTATACTCATAAATGAGGCATTAATTATAAAGAGACCTTTCCACCAGTCTCAAAGAAAGACTCATTAAGAATTATTATGGTTTTGGTGGCTCTTTATGATTAAGAGTTACACCAGATGGATGTCAAAAATTGTCTTTATATGGACCAACCAGAGGGTTTCTAAAGAAAAATGTCAGATGGTGTGTTAATGAAATGAGTCAATGTATGTGCTAAATATATCTCATGATTATGATTTATTAAATTTAATAATACCATAGTATTTTTTATTGAAAAATACCGTTAATCGGGGAATATACCAAAAAATTAGTGGCAGTGTGTTTGTATTTTATCCCACATATTGATAATATAATGGTTGTTGCTAGTGGTTTGGTGATTTTGCATGAAAGTTTTATCTCCAAAAATTCTTAGAATGAAAGATACAAGTGAGACATCCTTTTAACATGAATGAAATATTTCATAATAAGTCATATTAATTAGTGGATTGTCTCATAGATTGTGTTTCTGAGAATTCTAGAGAGATTGCATAAGTGCTCACCTATAATTTATCGCTAAAAAGATGCAGAAAGTATTGTGGTACCTAAAGAACAAGTGATAAATGTTTATGTATATGAGATCTAATATAATGAAAGTTGATTGGATACCCGAATTTAGCTTTACCAAAATATTTTGACAGTTAAAAAATAACAAATAAAATCACATTTAAATATTTGTTCCTATTATGTGAAGGAACAATAATATGGAATAATGTTAAGTAAACAGTCATTATATTATGAAGAATGAAAGTGAAATTTGTGACATTATGTTTAAAATCACTATTCACGCTTATGATTACAGAACTTTAGTTCAGTATTTGGGGTTGTCGACGCCATTATCAAGACACTGAAACTTATGATGCTTATTTTGTAATAGTGCTCTTTTCTAAAAATGACAAATACTCTAAAGGTACCAAACTTATGAAATAAAAAAGAATTTTGTTATCAAAGAGAAGACCGGAAAACAAAGAGTGTCTACTACAATAATCTCATAATTGTAGATCTATTAATGAAAATTTTCAATCAAAGACATTTAAAGAATATGTACATATAATGAGTCTTGATTGTACTTATGATGTTCTGACACTCTTTGCTGAATTATGGGTTTTTGATATACATTAATGAATTTTCTCATAAGGGTGTACACATTATTGTTTTGAGATATTACAGAAATAAGTTTCAATGAGACATTATTGTGGACCATAATGTTAAAATGTTTTATAGCTTATGAACCCGGTATGATGAGTTGCTAATGTTGTAGTATATGTTTTATAGCTTATGAACCCGGTATGATGAGTTGCTAATGTTGTAGTATATGAAAGGGAGTATGTAGCACAAAATTATGTATAACCCCTATAACTCGCATTAATGGTTTGTCATATTATGGTATGTACGATGGACATTATTATAGAGTTTATTTTATGCGCAACTAATATTTATGTCGGTAAGTATTAGTGTTATGCGGTCATTGGGGCAAGTGGAAGAATGCTAGAAGTTTATTAATTATAATGTGTGGCCCAATTAATCTAAAACTCATAACTAATATTTGATGAAGAATAAATCTCGTCCGTTAAATCGATTACTTGATGGACTTACCGTATTAAATCACAATTCCTATAAATTGGTTCTCCGTCCGTTCATTAGGGTTATCACATATTATTTACACATTTTTTATCGTTGATGAATGTGGTAACGTAAGACTAGAGCAAGGAGGTAGAAACCAATTTCAACTAACACTTCCGCTCACTACTACAAAAATTGTGTTTTTCGACCTCAAAATTTTGACCTTAATTGAGGTTGAAATTTCCATCATTTTATTTTTTATTTTATATACGATTTCGACCTCATGGGGTTGAAATATTAATGTAAAAACAATATTTCGACCTCATGAGATCGAAATGATTTTTAATACAATTAAAAAAAAAAATTATTTTTTGATAAATTATTTTATATTAACAATTTCAACCTAATGAGATCGAAATTTAAAAAGATATAATATTCGAGTTGAAAAAAGTAAGTCAAATTTGGTCAAGGGTCGAAAAAATTAAGCACAAAACAGATCTGGGTGTCGATAGAAAAATCATATGTCCGTCTCTCTCTCTCTCTTTCTCTCACCGGCGCACCACCACTCCCGTTGCCCCACCGCCGACGCACCCCCACCCCCACTGCCCCCGCCGCCTTAGTCCCAAACACCACCGGCGATCCTCCTTCCTCGCCGCAGCAGTCCGCCGCTGCCACAAAACAGGTCAGTTTTTTTTTTTAATCTAATTTTTTTCATTATTAGTTTAATTGTAGTTAAATTAGTAGATTTTTTAACTTTATTTATTGTTCAAGGGTTTAGGATGTTAACTTTATTTTAGGGTTTTGTATTGAGATTGAATGTTGTTGTTGTTGTATTGAATTCCAGCTGTTCCCTTAACATCATCAATGGTTTCATAGCCTCTCAAACTCAAATTTGCAGGTGAATCCTTTTCTGCTGTGTTACCCTTTGTTGAATCAATCAACACTGATGCATCACATCCCTTTATGAAGAAACAAAATTAAGATGTTCAGAAGAAAAATAAGGATAATACCAAGGTATGTTAATACTAATATGAAATATAGTATGTTAATAAAGTGCAAAAATTCTTGTAACTACATATATATAGTAGATTGAAAAGAATTTTCACGTCTCATGCATGGTAAATGATTTTGCTGCATCTGTCCACCTCCTGCAATCTCTTGAGAATTCAGCTCTTCATTACGTCACAAGCCAAATCATGACAGCATTCAGCAGACACATGATTGCTTCAATGTTTGTGCTAAGTTTATGATTGACGAGATTGCTAATGACTCTGGAGCAGTTGTTCATGCAACTCATAATATTGAGTCAGGTAAGTTTTAAGATGGTACACTTTTATTTACTTAATCATATGTTCAATGGGTCCTTACATGTGCGAGCCTAATTCTTTTTTATGGACCAAGCGCGTTAAAATTCTTTTTGATAATGAGTGGTGGTGAAATTCTTTGATACCATGCTTAGTTCTGTTTATTAACTCAATTATATTTTCAGTATTGCTTAAACAGTATAAAATGTTCTGGTTAACAGGAAAACTTGCTGCATCCAAGGTTTAGATTTAGAATCAGAGAGGTTAGTCAAAAACTTCAATTTTGCTCAGCTATATGGAATGGCAAAAGGGATTTCTTTTGTCCGGAGAAATGCAGGATCTTAGGTTAGCAAGTATTTACCATTTGAACCTGGTGAGCAACATCTTCAAATATAAGGTACATTATTTTCTTCAACTGGATATTATTGTTGTACAATATATATGAGGTGCCCGAATTAATTTGATAACTAATAGTACTATAAATATGTTGCAACTCTTATTTGCTTTAGAAGTCAATACAAGTGTGCTGGTATTATGGCTTATTGATCCATTTCAGTGAATGTTTATATAATTTTCTTCGTTTGCCGATGGAGTTGTTAGGATTAAAAGATTTTCTTAAATTTCTTATTTTGTTAACATGTCGAGCTTGGTTCCTATGATAATAAGAAATCAATGGAAAGGACAAATACCTTTTTTACATGGTGCTATTATATATTAGCAATTACAAATATTCTTAGATGCTCTCTTTACTACTGAGATGTTAGCTAAATAAATCATGTTGGTAGTTTAGATAAAATATTGAAAGCAAAAAGTTGGAAATAGTGGTCCATAATTCATCTATCCCCACCTTAGCCAAACCAAAGTCATTATACATTATCATAATCTTAAGTGTGATCAGTGCATATTGATTGCACGTTCCTGTGTTTTTTGCTTTTCTCTACTTGTGACGTCGATATTAGCTGTATAAGTTAAATTTCTAAGAACTAGACATTGTAGTCTAGCTTTCGGCACTCATGCATACTTTTTAGCGTAACGTTTATTTTTATTGCTATATGATCTCATCTTTGAGTTCCATCAAAATTCTTGTTAGAGCATACTTCTTAGGAGTTTGCATAAAACAATTTTATATATAGAAATGAGATACATTACTCTATGCAGAACACACACATGTATTGCAGGATATAGTAGGAGATCCAACTTTGCCTCGTATGAGATCTGTTCAATCTTCTCAATGTGGACGTGGAGAGGTAGTTTTTTTCCTGGTCATTACTTGTCTATGATTTATTTTTTATTTAAGCCTCAAATGCTTGCATAGAACTCTATTGATGTTTATAAAGTGCCAGCATTTCTAGTTTTAGTTGCTGGGCAATTTAAGTTTCGTATCTCGTCCTATCTGCCTTGTGATCTTATCTGGATTTTTTTTAACCTATTCTATGGTGAAAGTAAATGACTTTTGATATTCCCTGGAATTAGGCCTGAAATGCTCTGCTTCCTATGGTCTTTCCCTTGAGTGGTATACAAACTGTTAGCAACATCATCTTCCTACTTATTAATTAAGATTAACTTTGTATGCTTATATTGCTAGGTGGTAAGGAGTTTGAGATTGTTTTCATGTTTGAACTTGTCTGATCTTAACCGGTCCTGGCAAACTTTATAAAGTTACAAACCCATACTTTTTCTTAATATGAGAACCATAGTAAAATCATACACGACTCACATTGCGAATGTTGTGTTCTTTATACTTTTTGAATGAACTTTTTCCATCATTTGTAGGTGGATCAAATGAGCAAAGAGTACATGAAAGCAATGAAGATAATATTTAGAGTCAGGAATGTTGATGAAACATTAGTTTCTTTAGATATATTGGAAATTTTTTATTCCCTAACTTTATTTCATTACTCTTCAAACTTATGTATGTTACTATAACAACGACATACCTAGTGAAATCCCACAACGTGTGGTCTGGGGAGGGTAGAGTGTACGCAAACCTTACATTTACCTTGGTAGGTAGAGCGGCTGTTTCCGGGAGACCCTCGGCTCAAGACAATGCATAATCACATGCAAAGCAAAGCAATAGAAACGGTCAGACCCAGACAAGAAATTAAAGCAGTATGAACATGTTAATGACAAAATTGAATACGTCATGGTAGCGCATTATGACAAAAGGAAGCAATAGCTAACTTAGATAAATAAGATAGACAAAGTTAACTAAAGAACACGTAGCAACAGAAATCAAACTACAGGGGACTACAAAGCAATACTGCTCCTATGAGTGATAGGCTAATCGGGCCTATGGTAATAGCACTGCAACTATCATTTTGTACGCTCAACTACCTATTTTTCCTTTTACCCTAATTCGTGTTCTCCACAACCTCCTATCTAAGGTCATGTCCTCAGTAAGTTGCGCCTGCGTTATGTCCCGTTTAATCACCTCTCTCTAATACTTCTTTGGCCTATCTCTACCCCTTCTAATTGATAATTTTCCAGATCATTGATACAAAAAATATCCAAATACCAAACCCACCCCTTCTGAACCCGTTCATTGCTAACCTCTCACACCTCCGCATTGGGGCATCTGTGTCTCTCCTCTGCACATGCTTGAACCATCTCAACCTCGCTTCTCGCATCTTATCCTCCACCGAGGCCACTCTCACTCTTTCTCGGATATCTTCATTTCTAATCCTATCTCTCCTTGTATGCCCACACATCAATCTCAGCATCCTCATCTCCGCAACTTTCATCTTTTGGATGTGCGAAGTCTTGACTGGCCAACACTCTGCCCCATACAACAAAGTCGGCTAACCACCACCCTATAGAACTTGTCTTAAAGTTTTTGTCGCACAAGACTCCAGATACGAGCCTCCATTTCATCCACCCTGCCCCAATACGATGTGTGACATCGTCATCAATCTCTCCATTCCCTTGGATAATCGACACGAGGTACTTGAAGCCTCATTTCTTTGGAATGACCTGAGTACCAAGCCTCACCTACATACCTGTCTCAGGGTCGCTCCCGTTGCTGAACTTGCACTCCAAATATTATGTCTTGGTTTTACTCAACCTGAACTCTTTACACTCCAAAATCTGTCTCCAAACCTCCAGCTTGGCGTTCACTCCGCTGCGAGTCTCATCAATCAGGACTATGTCGTCTGCGAATAACATACACAGTGGCACCTCCCTTTGGATTTGTCGCGTTAGTTCGTCCATCACCAAGACAAATAGAAACGGGTTAAGAGCTGATCCTTGGTGCAGTCCCATCATCACTGGGAAGTGCTCCGAGTCTCCTCCTACTGTTTGTACCCTAGTCTTGGCTCCATCATACATATCCTTGATCGCTCTAGTGTACGCCACAGGTACACCTCTAACCTTCAAACATCTCCCTAGAACCTCCAAACTTATGTATGTTACTATTTGGATATTTTGGATTATCATTTCGATTAATAATAGTTTCCATCTTTTGCCATAGGTCTATTTTCTAGTAGTGGTTGTAGAATGTAAAATGTAGTATTTCTTATGTTTTGTTTGATTGTTGCCAGCCATTTGAGCTGGTTGTTGATGAAATAGATATTGTGTTTTGTTTGGTAGGTGGGCTGCTTTAGAAGCAGGGAGGAGTTCCAGAATTTCGACCTCATTAGGTCATATATTAGCCCAAAAGTTGCTAAATTTCGACCTCAATGAGGTCGAAAAATAGCAATATTGTTTACAGATTTTGACCTCACGAGGTCGAAATAATTTTTTAAACATAATTCGACCTCATGAGGTCGAAAATCAGCCTAGAAGTTGCTAAATTTTGACCTCATGAAGTCGAAATTCTGCCCAAAACAAAAAAATTTCAACCTCATGAGGTCAAAAATAGCAATATTGTTTACAGATTTCGACCTCATGAGGTCTAAATAAAATTTTAACAAAATTCAACCTCATGAGGTTGAAATTCTGCCCATAAAAAAATATTTCGACCTCATAAGGTCGAAAAATAACAATATTGTTTACAGATTATTTTATTTCATGAATAATTTTTTTTTTTTTACAAAATTTCGACCTCACTAGGTCAAAAATTTTAAATCAATTAACAATCTTGTTTCAAAATTTCAACCTCACGAGGTCGAAAATTTAATTTTTTATTTTGGGTGAGGTCGAAAAAAATTTTTGACCAAGCTTTTATCGACCTACACTTGAGGTCGAACTTTCGACTTTTTCGACCTCGTGAGGTCTAAAATTGGGGTCAAAATTCCCTGTTTCTTTAGTAGTGGCTCATATTTGCGATAATGTCTTCCGCATCGGGTATGTTTTCCGTAAGATTATCATGTTTAAGATTCTGCCTACATTAAGTTAAGTTAAAGCTTACCGCTACTGCCTACTACGTACTAAAGTATTAATTGTGTCCATCAGGCCACTGCCGTGACTATTGCTCCTTGAGAGTATTAATTTGCCCTGCAAAATACCATTCAATTTGACAACTTCAAACTATACGGTGATACATATATAGTGTTGCCGTGATGTATATATTTTCCAGCCTTTGTTAAATGTCAACCTTAAAAATAATAAAAAGAGAAATTAAAGCATATGGAAAATCTTGAATAAATGTAGACATTGCTATACAATAATACATTTGGTTAGCTAATGAGAATAATTAACCAAATATTCTACAATAGAGAAATACATATTTAATTATAATTTTAAAGTATCCATAATCTAACATCTTCGGATCCGTGGCGCAATGGTAGCGCGTCTGACTCCAGATCAGAAGGTTGCGTGTTCGATTCACGTCGGGTTCAGTCTCCCGATACAAACGGGTCCTTCCTTTTTTTTTTTGTTGATAAATTGCCTTTTTAAGTCTCTTATGGAGTATAAAAATCTTGTTTTTTTCTTCTTATTTTATCCCTTACTTTTTTCTCTTCACATAATTGACATTTGTCAAATTCTACAATGATAAATTCTAACAACTCTAATTACTAAGGCTATACCAGATATATTTATATTATGTAACTGGAGATATATATGTATACATGAAACTCACACCCTAGCGAGAAAATCTAATTTTACTTTGTGAGGATGATGCCAAAATACTTTTATTACAATAAAAATCAAATTTAGGAGGGGTATTCAATTGAGATTTAAAAAGACTATTTATAGATAAATAAATTCAGTGAATTTTAAAAGATCATTTAGGAATGTAATGATCAAAAATATTTTTTTTAAATTTTTTTACAATCATTTTAAAAGATTTATCATAAGATTTATAAAGATTTTAAATGACCACGTGGATTTTTTACTTTCATTCCGGAAAATAAAAGGAATATTAACTACTTTAAAATGGCCCCACACACGCACGCAACACCGGGAGAGAGACCTATAGTGATTGGACAAGTAACACATTTGGAAATCTCTATCTGCAGTGTAGTTATACTGAATCACTTTAGAAAAGAACATGAAGGCAAAGCAATCAATCTATAAGTAAAGGGTTTTTGAAATGGGTTTTTTCAAGACCACTGATGAAACAAAATGGTATTTGGGGATTTGGTTTGCTTCAATTCCAACACCTACTTATGTTTGGGTTGCTAATCGTGAAAGACCCATCAAGAATCCATCTTTAGCTACTTTGGAGATTACTGAGGATGGGAAATTAGTCTTAAAGGAAGATTCAAGAGCCATTGTATGGGAAACAAACAACTTGGAGAAAGCTAGTGATGTTAAGCTATTGGAGCAAGGAAATTTGGTGTATTTGAGGAAGATGTATTTGTTGGGACTCTTGTCACTATTGTACTTTATAAAGCAGTACGGGAAGTATATCACTATTACAAGTATTCGAAAGGATAAACAAAGATTCAATAATTCAACTAGAAATCTGAAATTACAATTGTAGAACGAGAAAAAGTCGAAACTGTTATGTTATTGCTGAGTCGAGTGTGACACTCTTTCCTTAAGACAATATTGCCCCGTATGTATCCTTTATACGTCCTGGACAATTTGTCTCTCAAGATAAAACAGCAATGGAACACTTGAGCAAAGGAAACTCAAGTGCTACCATGAAGAATATTGAGTAACGAAATGATGCTTGGAAGTTGTAGGAAGAAGAGATTTCTGCTTGTGTATTTTCGTGTACTGTTCTTAGTGCTCAACAATGGTGTAAGGGGGTGTTTATATAGGTGAGGGAGGGACTGAAAATTGCCTCCATAACAGCCAAATAATGACCATTATAGAGGTAGTAAAGTCACCAACATAAATGGTGAAAGACCAACGGATTGGCCATTTATAGGAGGAGTAATTCAGCCAAAATAAATGGCTGAATTGAGTGCTTGGCGTTTCTGTTCTCTTCTGCCCAATTCTGACTTTCTGAAAACTTCAAGGACCAAACTGTACATCTTGAAACTTCGGGGACCAAACCGTACATCCGAAAGAATTCGGTCCAAACCGTACATCCGAAACTTCGGGATCAAACGTAACTTCGGCAAAGTTCTCTGGTCCAAAAAGATAATATCAGAAGGCCCACAGCCCGTGACCCGTGACCCGTGACCCGGAACCCGAAACACGGAACCCGGAACTCGGAACCGGACCGGACGGGCGGGCGGGGGCGGCGCGCGTGTGGTCTTTCCTTGAACCGAAGCACATCTAGGTCCTCCCTCCTTTAAACACATGGGATACCCCTTGGGGTCCCAAACCCCAAACCAATTTCGAGTCTTATATACACAACAATTCTTTCTTCCTCTACCGATGAGGGAGAATTGAACACAATACCACACTTTCCATGCTTCAAACACCTTACTTCGTGGACCAATATCTCTTTCATTTCTCAATGAAATTTGACGATTCTTGGCCCTACGATTATCTACGTACTTAGTAGATCATGCATGTGTGAAGAACCGGATTCTCCAACATACGTAACACTAGTGTTTAAGCCGTTAAAGTTGGTCGGTCTCAACTCCCGCCAAAGGCTAATTTCCAACAATCCCCTCTTGAAAGAGATTTTGGCGCACTCACATGGTGTCTTTTCATTTCCAGCAATATTTCAGCGGACCGATGTTGCATAAGGAGAGGTAGCCTCAGCTTTGAACCTTCCATAGTTGAATACCATTGGACTTACTTACTGCGCGGTGAACGTGATGTCTTGAACCGTCAGTCTTTAGTGTAAGCCAAGTCAATGGAACTAACACAACAAATTCCCTTACTCTCTTCTTCGTAATGTTTTATCCGTTTTGGCCATGGACAACGTCTTGGATTCTTAAGTGCATTCATTTTTAGGCGGCCCATCCTCGCACTTAAATAGGTGGTCTCCTACAAGGTATCCTGTTATACCCCACTTCACAAGTGTTAGGAACCATTAAAAGTTTTCCAAAGACCTAACCTCAACTATTGAGGAGCATTACAGGTTTTGAAAACTTAACCTTTACCCACACTGCAGATAGCACTTAACGTCTATCGCGGGAACGGCTTTGGATTTGGTGTTTCTTTTTAGAAATCACTATCCGAAGTGCTCATGCTTCCACTGAAGCGATCAACTGAACCTTTACAGCTTAGTTTTCCCATTGAACCAAATTACTAGGATCTCCAAGTTAGTAAGGTTGGGTTACCACTGTATTGGTCCTTATATTTTGGGTTTTAAGCCCATTCCCCTAGACAGGCGAACACTTGATCTCCGGGTAGTCCTTTAGTTAGTAAACAAGGAAGTGACACCCGTGATGATCAACTGCCATACGGTCTTATATCTCCTGACAGATCCTGACAGATATGTCCAGACGCCATCATCCGTGTCCTTCCTAAAGCCGACCGACTAGCCACAATGTATAACTGCTGAAGGCACGGGTTTCTCCCAATAAGGGACGTCCTCTAAGGAGTCGTGAAGTTACTCAACTTCTTTCATGCTTTGTATAAAGCGATAAACTCTGATTCCATCATGAATCGGCCGATGCAAGTTGGCTTAGAGGATTTTCCAAGAACCACCATACACATTTACTTGTGGCTTTGGTGTTCTTCAGATCCGATGTCCGGTTTGCATCACCGTGTTCTCCCGAACCGCCGGACATCCGAATACTATAATCCGTAGATAAGCGAATAATTCAGATATCGTCATATCCGACTTAACGCCTTCTATTGATCATCAGTGAACCTTAGTTCAACTGATCTGTTTGTAGGACGATACCAGGTCGGTTGTAGTGTGTACAATACATTGAACTACACATGACCTGTGCATATCGCTCCTTGTCTATGGGTGTACCATGATTCCAATCAGTTCTATGATTCAAATCCATTGGTGGCTTCAACGAGACTGTCAACTATTGACCAGTCCGTTAGATGTCTTAGAACTCCAATTCCTAAGATTTCATCTGTGATACCCATATCTTTCATATCGAGACTTTGTTTCAATATGATTTTCACTCTCAGACCGTTGGTTTTCCAACTGTTGGCTTTCTAACTTCAGAGTCAATGTTTCTGTGATCGATTCATTATTTCTTTTTATCCGAGACTTTCATTACCAAAATGTTAACATTTCGGGGACCAAAATGAAAGTTCAGGAAGAAGCCCAACAGTTCAGCAAACCAATTCTGATCCTCTTCTTCCAACTCTCCGGTTAGGAAGGCTATTTCAACACCCATGCCATGGAAGACTACAATGGCCCTGGATGTGAAGCTACTCACAGGGGAGCACTTTTTACAACCCAAAGGTTCTTTTCCCGGAGGAAGATTAACCATTACACAAGTATGGTTCTATATATGGAATCTATTTCTCTCTTTAGCTTCTTTCCAAAGCAGCGCTTTTGAAGATAACAATTATTTGTTAATTGTCCATGGTTCATTCTCAACCATACAAGCTAGAAGGACTGGAACGTGTCTTTGTCCCCTCTTTGCTCCTTCTTGGTTCAACATCTAGAATCCCTGAGTTCTGCAGATCTGGAATATTAAGTTCCGGATAGCCAGCAACTTTCGAGTCCTGAAGATATGGAACGTCTAGTTCCGGACAGTCAGGCCCTCGCGGGTTCTTGTTAACCTTGAGCAATTACTCCTTTTTCCTTTTCAAGGAAAGTTATCTTATAAGAATTCAGCATTCTTTGACGCCAAGAGGCGATAAGTACTACTGTTATTTACAGATCCAGTGGATATGCAATCTACAGTCTTAGGTCGAACTTGACCTGTTTCGGTAGTCCAACTTCTACCAAGCCACCCCACATCACAACTTTTGTATGTGAGATGCTTTCCATGTCTCACACGGAGAGTTATCCTTATCCTTATGCGGAGTTCTGTTGAGAATCGCATTAGCGGTAAGGATCGCCTTGCCCCACATAATTTGGGCGTACGGGTTTGCGCTTGGCTAACACCGTTAGACTGAGGTGAGTAATGAGCAGTCGTTTAATGAACGATGCTTCACATTCTCCCCCTCTATCACTACGAATTTCTCAATCCGTAGGCTTAGTTGATTTTCAACTTCTGCTTTGTAGCGCTTATCCGCTTCAACAACTTCATCTTTTCTTTTCAATAAACGAAGGATTCCATACGTTGTACCATCATCAATGAAGATCACAACGTACTTGTCTCCCCCCTCTATTTTGTATAAACTTCAAATCACCCAAGCAGGTGTGACTAAGTTCTAGAGGAGCAGTGCTTCTTTCGCTATTCCCTTGACGGAATTTGGAAAGGTGATTTTGCCTCTTCATCTACCTCACATTTATTTTGATGGTTTATGTCGAAGAAGGCAACAATCTCAACATCGTTAGCTTTTGAATGACTTGCGATTTAACGTGTCTTAATCTATGATGGCATAAATGCACGGATTACAAATATATCATTCATTTGACTACAGACATACTGTACCATTCTTAGTTATTACAGACCTGTTGGACTAGTCTCAAACCAGCTTGACCAACAACGTCTCTTAAACCAAGTTAGGGACATGTATCACCTCATCTTAAAGTGATCTCATTCCCTGAAGTCCTATTGAGGACAACCTCTCCAACCCCTTCTACTTTAGAGGTGGCGTTGCTTCACATGAACAACCTCTTTCTCGTGGTTAGGGCGTAACCGGATCATATGTGATCCAGATACTCTGGCCCACTCCAGTTGCTTTGGCAGACTGAGTGTCCAATTTCTTTTCTGCCTTTCTTTAGGCCTTCAGATCATTTAAGACCTGGAAACTCTGGCCCCACCTTATTAGGTGTCCATTACTTTTTCTATGAAATGAATTCTGGCCCCACTCCAGTCGCCCGGAGGCTTTATATGACTGAGTGTCCAATATCATCATATCAAAGGAATTTTGGCCCACTCCAGTCGCCCGGAGGCTTTGTATGACTGAGTGTCCAATATCATCCTATGAAGGATCTTCTGCCATATAGTGTGACAGGCTCAACGTCTTTAACTTTTAGACTTCTTCCGTTATGATTGGTGCCCAGATAATTCTTGGCGCTTACTTAAGAGTGGTAACAGTTTTCGCACAGTTAGTGGATCTCTCTCCATCGTATGTGCGAACATACTTTACACACTTTTAATCGGTACACTTAAAAGAACAGATCTTTTTAAGTCGTTTACAAAATCCAATCTTTAAACGGAAAAGAAGAGGAGATTAAACTTCTGATTTTTAAAGCATAAGGAATATAAATTATTTTCATATTCCTCCTTACTTAAATCCATTTTTAATCAGACATCATTTAATCTTTATTCTTGACAAGTAAGAAAAATACTTATCCCAATTTCGGATTCTGGCTCACTTCAGTCACTTCATCAGACTGAGTGTCCATTTCCTTCTCACCATTATTCGGATCTTTTGTCTGGGACAGATATAGGCCTTCTGCTGCAAGATAGAATAACATCTTCAGTCTTCTCCTCTTGTCCCAGTTGACATCCTTAGGCTCTCGAGAGCGCTTGTTTCCACTAGTCTTGGTAGCGGTGACACTATGAATACGTTTATCATCATCACTCTCTTCTACCAGAAAACCATTGCCATATCCAGATTTGGTCACACAACTTTTGACCGACATCTTTCGAACACTAATAGTAATACAATACAATATTGTCTTAAGTTGTTGGGACTCTTATCACTATTGTACTTTATAAAGCAGTACGGGAAGTATATCACTATTACAAGTATTCGAAAGGATAAACAAAGATTCAATAATTCAACTAGAAATCTGAAATTACAATTGTAGAACGAGAAAAAGTCGAAACTGTCTTGTTATTGCTGAGTCGAGTGTGGCACTCTTTCCTTAAGACAATATTGCCCCGTATGTATCATTTATACGTCCTGGACAATTTGTCTCCCAAGATAAAACAACAATGGAACACTTGAGCAAAGGAAACTCAAGTGCTACCGTGAAGAATATTGAGTAACGAAATGATGCTTGGGGTGTTTATATAGGTGAGGGAGGGACTGAAAACTGCCTCCATAACAGCCAAATAATGGCCATTATGGAGGTAGTAAAGTCACCAACATAAATGGTGAAAGACCAACGGATTGGCCATTTATAGAAGGAGTAATTCAGCCAAAATAAATGGCCGAATTGAGTGCTTGGCGTTTCTGTTCTCTTCTGCCCAATTCTGACTTTCTGGAAAACTAAACTGTACATCTTGAAACTTCAGGGACCAAACTGTACATCTGAAAGAATTCTGGTCCAAACTGTACATCTGAAACTTCTGGGATCAAACTGTACTTCTGGCAAAGTTCTCTGATCCAAAAAGATAATATCCCGCAGCCTGTGAACCCGGAACTCGGAACCGGACGAGATGGGCGGGCGGCGGCGGCGCGCGTGTGGTCTTTCCTTGAACCGAAGCACATCTAGGTCCTCCCTCCTTTAAACACATGGGATACCCCTTGGGGTCCCAAACCCCAAACCAATTTCGAGTCTTATATACACAACAATTCTTTCTTCCTCTACCGATGAGGGAGAATTGAACACAATACCACACTTTTCATGCTTCAAACACCTTACTTCGTTGACCAACATCTCTTTCATTTCTCAATGAAATTTGACGATTCTTGGCCCTACGGTTATCTACGTACTTAGTAGATCATGCATGTGTGAAGAACCGGATTCTCCAACATACGTAACACTAGTGTTTAAGCCGTTATAGTTGGTCGGTCGCAACTCCCGCCAAAGGCTAATTTCCAACAGTATTTCCTATAATGAATTTGAAGGTGTTTTCATATAAAGAGCTTAGTGTTGCAACAAAGGGATTCTCAGAGAAGCTGGGTCATAGTGGTTTTGGAACTGTGTTCCTAGGGGAACTATCGGATTCTTCACTCGTGGCTGTGAAGAGACTTGAAAACAATTATGTCCACAAGGTTGAGATTTTTTATAGAATTTGGTATTTATATTTCCCACTAAAAAGTCACACAAAATTCATTGAGAAAAAAAATCTTTCGAAATTAGCAAGTTTTTGAATACCAAAAGACTTTGTTACTTGTTTAAAATCCTGATTGAATACCACTAGATTTGGACACTCTCTTTAAAAAATCTCAATAGTCTTGATTAAATATCACAAGACTTATATAGATTATTTAAAAGTCTTAATTAAATACCACAAGATTTATTTATCCCAAAACAATCTTTTTAAAAAGCCTAATTAAATACCCCCTTAGCCTCTACAAGAAATGTCATTAGTTTCACACACATTAAACCTAATTATGTAAACATAATAACCTCAACACCCACAGTGCTGCAACCTTATGTGAGCTAACATGGTTGGCCCAAAGAATCGTTTACATGAAAATCGAGATAGTCTAAAATAATTACAAAGTTTTGTGGATATTGAAAACAATTTACTATTGTTAATTTCGCAACCTTAACTGTTATTTAAATGTAAATACGTGGTGGGCAGAGTCACTAGTAGGGTTATTGGCGCTTTTGCCTCTATTTTGTGCTGATGTTTAATTTTTGTCCCTCATAATAAATGATTTTTTCACGGGGCATAAATTTATTTTTTCATATTATAATATTTCACAAGTTATGCCCCGTATAATTTTTTTCTTTAAATAACTTATGCCTCAATAATCATAACTTCAATTTTAGTAACAAAAATTGTAAACCAGCTCATTTGAAGGGAAATTCATGCAATTTCATCTCACTAGTACCCGTTGAAATTAGGTGAAATTTTCACCTCTGGCGTATTTTGAAATATCTATTTAGTAAATAATCCTTGTTATAAACATTTGAATGTCTACCGAGTAAACTTGATGGCCACCAAGGGAATTTGGCCTCCAAGGCATTTCCCTGGTTTCTTGGCCCTCAATTCATTTTCCTCCTATTTATAGGAGGTTCATTTGTTGAATAATATACCAGTTTGAAGATGAATAATATACCAATCTCTCTTTATATTTTTCTCTGGTGTATTTACTTTATAGTCCTTATTTTATAAAATGTTATCGGCACGAAACTCTTCCATCTGTAGCAAATACTTTGAAAGCTTCGAAGGTATTGACTTTATTTTTCTTAATTACTGGCAAATTTTTCTAAATGTGAATTTGTTGCCCTGGATATATCGGGAAAAAGCTACCTGTCTTGGGTGCTTGATGCGGAAATTTATCTTGATGCGATGGGTTTGCCAGACACCATCAAAGATAAAAATCAGGCATCAAATCAAGACCGTGTCAAGACAAATGACATTCCTCCGCCATCACCTTGATGAGAACTTTAAATTGGAGTATTTCACTGTTAAAGATCATCTTATGTTGTGGGATAATTTAAAAGATAGATATGACCACTTGAAGATGGTCGTGCTTTCACAAGCACGTTCTGATTGGATCCATTTGAGGCTACAAGATTTTAAATCTATTTGTGCGTCTAATTCGGCCATATTTTAAATTATTTCTCAGTTGAAATTATGTGGTGAAATATCTCTGATCATGATATGCTGGAGAAAACATTTTTCACTTCTCCTGCCTCGAGTATGCTCCTGCAGCAGCAATACCGAGAGATGAGGTTCAAGAAATATTCTGACCTGATTTCACATTTTCTAGTGGCTGAAAAATATAATAAACTATTAATAAAAAATCATGAAAATCGACCTACTAGTACTATCTCATTTCCTGAAGTGAATGAGACAAAATTTCATCAATCAAGGCATGGAAGAGGTCCTGACCCCAGTCGTGGTCGAGGAAGAAATTCTAATCATGATTGTCGTTCTTCACCAAACAATACCTTTCACCATCAACATGTAAAAAGAAGGATGAAAAGTATGAAGCGATGCAAAAATAAATTGAAAAATAAATGCTACTAATGTGGAGGAAAGAGGCACTGGTCACGTACATGTCATACGCTAAAACACATGGTTGAGCTTTATCAAGCCTCCCTCAAAAGGGCAAAAAAATGCTAAAGCAAATTTTATTTGTGAAGATAATTTTGAATCCATGCATCTAGATGTGGAAGATTTCTTTGAACACCCTGAAGGAAAACATAGATCATCTGATCGGCGATGGATCTGTAATAACTTAGATATTTTCATCATGTTGTTATTATTAGCTAATATAGTTTTGTTTCCATAGTTATGTAAATAACTTTTATGTAATACTTTTTTTAATAATAATATCTACTTCAATGTTCACTTTGTCTATTCTTTCATTTTGAAGAATATATGGATATTTCTCAAATTTTATTTGGATCAATGACCAATCATGAAGATATATGTGTGATTGATAGTGGAACAATGCATGCCATATTCAATGATGCAAAATACTTTTCTCACTTGTTTAGAAAAAGGGAAAATGTTAGTACAATTTTTGGCAATTCAAAATGATTGAAGGCATCTAGAAGAGCTACTATATTTCTGCCTAAGGGGACGAAACTTGTTATAGAATATGCATTGTTCTCTTCCAAATTTCCAAGAAACTTATTGAGTTTCAAAGATATATGCCGAAATGGGTATCATGTTGAGACATTAAATGAAATAAAATATTGAATATCTTGTTATTACCAAGCATGTCTCCAGCCAAAAATATATCTTGGAGAAATTACCAACTCTATCTTCTGGCTTGTATTATGCAGAAATTAGTACAATTGAAGCATACTCTATCGTAAACCAAAAGTTTAATAATTCAAGTACTTTTGTGCTTTGGCATGATCGAATAGGTCATCATGGATCAATAATGATGAGACGAATCATTAATAATTCAAATGGGCATCCACTTAAAAACCTGAAGATTCTTGAAAGTAGTGAATTTTCATATGCTGCTTGTTGTTAAGGAAAATTTATAACAAGACCATCGCCAATGAAAGTCGGCATTGAATTCCCGGCCTTTCTAGAGTGTATACATGGAGATGTATGTGGACATAGTCACCCACCCTCTGGGTCATTTAGATATTTTATGGTCTTATTAGACGCATCTTCAAGATGGTCTCATGTATGTCTCCTATTCCCGCAACTTGGCATTTGCTAAATTATTGGAACAAATAATACGCTTAAGGGCACAATTCCCCTATTAATGCTGGCGAATTTACATCTCAAGCTTTTGATGATTACTGTTTATCAGTTGGGATAAAGGTTGAACATCATGTAGCTCATGTTCACACTCAAAATGGCCTTGCCGGATCATTTATTAAGCGCTTGCAATTGATAGCAAGACCACTACTTATGAAAACATGGTTGTCTACTACCGTCTAGGACCGTGCTATCTTACATGCAACATCACTTATTCATCTTATATTGACTCATTATAATAAATACTCTCCGTCGCAATTAGAATTTGGTCTATGAATCAACTATTGCTCATCTCCGAATCTTTGGTTGTGCTGATATGTGCCAGTTGCACTACCACAATGCACTAATATGGGCCTCCAAAGAAGATTAGGAATATACGTTGGGTTTGAATCACCCTCTATTAATTGCTACCTTGAACCATTAACGAAAGATTTATTCACTACTCGATATGCAGATTGTCGATTCGATGAATCAAATCTCCGACAATTAGGGGGAGAGAGGAAAAAAATTAAAAGAGAAATTTCACTATCTCATTTTGATTCACATGTCCTAATATGTGAACATAAGGTCCAGAAGATCATCAACTTTAAGAAAATAGCAAATCAAATGCGAGACGTATTTACTGATTTGAAAAGAAATACTAAGTCACATATCCCTGCAGTGAATGTGCCTATCTGAATTGATGTCTCAGCAGGACAATCTACTAGTGCCATAGCTCCTGAATCTCACACATGCTTAAAGCGTGGTAGATCATTGGGTTCGAAGGATAACAATCCTAGAAAAAGAAGAACAAGTAGTGATCGAAATGACATTATAAAAGAATCTCATGAAGAGAATTAATATCTGATTAATCCCTGATATTCCTGAAGATAGTGAACCAGAGACTCAAGTGAATAAAGAACTATCACAAAGTTCTACTAGTGATGGAATAAATTTGAATCGATCGAAAATTATGGTGGATAATATTTTTGCATATAATGTTGCAATTAATATTATAAAAGACAATTAGAATCAAGAACCTCTATTTGTCAAACAATGTCGGTGAAGATGTGATTGGCCAAAATGACAAGAGTCAATTCAATCAGAATTAAATTCACTTGCTAAATGCGAGATTTTTGGGCCGATAGTCCAAACGCCTGATAGTGTAAAATCGGTTAGCCATAAATGGGTCTTTGTGCGAAAAAAGAATGAGAGAAATGAAATTGTGAGATACAGGCACATCTTGTTGCACAAGGATTCACTCAAAGATCCGATGTCAGCTATGAAGAAACATATTAACCCGTTATGGATGCAATAACATTTTGATATCTCATCAGTTTAGCAGTACATGAAAACTTTGAAATACATCTTATAGATATAATTACAGCTTACCTTTACGGATCACTTGATAATGAACTTTATATGAAAGTCCCAAAAGGATTAAAGATGCCTGAAGCATATCGTTCTATGTCTCGGGAAATGTACTCAATCAGATGACAATGGTCATTATATGGTCTAAAACAATCAGGACGCGTGTGGTATAATCACCTTAATGAGTACTTGATAAACTAAGGTTATACAAATGATGTCATTTGTTCGTGTATTTTTATTAAGAAAACAAAATCAGGATTTGTTATACTTGTTGTTTATGTTGATAACATAAATTTCATTGGGACTCCAGAAGGCAATTGAATATCTAAAGAAAGAATTCGAAATGAAAGATCTTGAAAAGACAAAACTTTGTCTTGATCTACAAATTGATCATTTAGAAAATGAGATCTTTATCCATCAATATGCCTATACTGAGAAAGTTTGAAATTAATTTTATATGGACAATGCACATCCTTTAAGTACTCCAATGGTTGTTCGCTCATTTGAAGTGAGTAAAGACCCATTCCGACCTCAAGAAGAAAATAAAGAGTATCTTGGTCCTGAAGTGTCATATATTTGTGTCGTTGGTGCACTTATGTATCTTGCTAATGCTACAAGACCTGACATATCATTTTCTGTTAATTTACTAGCAAGATATAGCTCTTCTCCTACACGAAGGCATTGGAACGGAATTAAGCATATACTGCGATATCTAAGGGAAACTATTGATATGGGTATGTTCTATGCTAACAAAGATAGTGCAGATCATGTTGGCTATGCAGATGCAGGTTATTTATCTGACCCATATAAAACTCGATCTCAAATAGGTTACATGCGGAGATATTGATATATCATGGCGATCTACAAAGTAGTCCATTGTTGCTACTTCTTCGAATCATGCTGAGATAATAGCTATTCATGAAGCAAATAGAGAATGTGTGTGGTTAAGATCAGTGATACATTTCATCAGGGAAAGATGTGGCCTGAAGTGTGATACTAATATACCCACAGTATTACATAGGGGTGTCCAACGGGGCGGGACCCGGCAGGATGGGGGAAGGGTCGGGATTCGGGATTCGGGTTCCGGCGGGCTTGGTGGGCCGGGATAGGCGGGATGGGAAGAGGTCCCGTCCCGTCCCACATCCCGTCGGAACGGGATCGGGTCAGGACTTGGGATTGTTTTTTTCCACTTAATTTTAAAAAATAATATATACAAACACTTCAAGAATTGAACAAGATTGTGTAATAAAAACATTCCAAGGCTGTTTTTGTGCCTCTTATATTATTTAATAGAAATATGATTTTTTTGTAATACAATTTCAAAATTGCAACTTTGTGGTGTTGTTCAAAAGTTGCAAATAACATAGTAAAATTGCAATTAAAAAAATTACATATTCAACCATACTTTTTCGAATTTCCTCACAATGTCTTGAAGATCTTCTGTTGGAATTGGAATTGGAATTTTTTTGTCAAATTCTTCAACGTCGCTTCCTGCTCTCTCGGATAAGATTTCGTTGTAGTTGTATTCTTCTTCTTCATTGGTCTCTGGTTGACCGCACCTTCTACGCTCCGCACGAATCAGTCTCTGAATAGAACTGCAATCTTCAATGTGTCTCCCGCCAATGATTGTCTGTGCTCTCCAATTTGAAATCTTTCAAAAGAGAAAGTGCTTTCAGATGCTGTTGATGACGCTTGAATGTTTAACACATCTCAGGCCATCTTTGTTAGTGTCGGAAATTCATTCTGCCTTCAGTATTTCAGCAAGTCTTCTTGTCATTCATCATTGGCAATTAATTTGTATGGTACAACACCCTGCAAAACATAAATATCAAATTCTCTAACTTGTGAAGAAGTTGAACTACTACACATTTTATTTCTAAGGCCTTGAATAGTAGCAGTAGAAACCACATATTTTTTATAAGGTTGCAGCGAAGTAGTAGAAGATTGTACAGAAGCCGATTGATTATTTGCACTTTGTTGTTGGTAATACATATATATTTGTTTGCATTCGGTTTGTATGTTAGACGTAACTTCTTCTTTAGTTGGTTTGTGAGTTGGTTCTTCAGTTAGGTCTGTTGGAAGTACTTCTATACAATCATAAATCGTTTCTACAAGTGTTTTACAACCGTCTACTTTAATAGTTGGATTTAATACAACACCAACAATATAAATAGTGGGGATAGGAAAAAAGTATTTTTTAAAATTTTTTAAACATTTTTTCAATAGATGCCTTGTAAGTTTGTTTTTACATATAATCATTAAGTAACAAAAATATTAGTTCTATATAAAATAACATATTTGAAATAGTAGGATAATAAATACCGAAAAATTCTTTAGTAGCTTGATAAAATTTCTCTAAAAATCCATTAAGTTCTAAAAAACATTCTCAATCATTATCTACAAGCATATCCCTTTGATTTTTATTATGGACGTTAAATAATAAAGTAATAGGTTATCTATAATCGTAAGCAATAAGTAGTTGCTCATACAGAGAATTTCATCTAGTCAAAACTTCTTCTGAAATTTTTCTATAAGGTAATCCACAATCATGACATGTTTTTTTATACTCTTTGCGTCTTTGTATTTTTTTACCTTTAAAAATAAAGTTTATTGCAAATTGTATTTTATCAAAAATGTTTTCAAAAAGTTTTAGGCCATCATTTACAACTAAGTTATAAATATGACATGCACATCTTATATGAAAATGATTAGGAAAAGATGGAGTTAATCTAAGTTTTAAAAGTTTTATGGCATAATCATTAGAAAAAGCATTATCTAATGTAATAGTCGTAATTTTATTAATTATTCCATAGTAATCACAAATTTCTTGAATATTTTCTGCAATAAAACTTTCAATGTGCCTATCATCTGTATATCTATATGCTAAAATATGTTTTTGCATAGACCAATTTTGATCTATCCAATGACATGTTACCTCTAAATAATCATTACCGTTAGTACTACGACCTATGTCAGAAGTGATAGCCACTTTGCCATTAAAATGATACAGTGCACAACGTAAATATTGTTGATATTCACTTGCAAATTTATAAAACATCTCTTCTAACATTTGATCTAGGAAAACCATTAAAAATAGGATTATATGTTTCTCAAATGTAATGAATAAAACCAGGAGAGGAAGGAAATAAAAAAGACAAACCCTCCACCGCAATTAATTTTGTCATATTTTCCCTATCTTTATTTTTATCATATTTAGGACAAAAAATTATCTCCGTCGTCGGGTTAATTTGATCATGTACTAGGTCGGGGACACTATGTGAACCTTGTCCCGACTCAGATGGCATTGACACACCCGATTTTTAGCCTGATATTGATTCCACCTAGCTGTGTGCTCGCCTTGTACATGTCTCAATAAACCTCCCATCCCACCTTGACCTTTTCCGATTTAAAATTTATAAATATTTTTACAAATTTTACATCTAGCTAGTTGATTCTCTTGGTCTCTATCAAAAAAATGTCATGCATCTGATTTTAATTTTCATTTTGTGGGGCCTCGATTCATACTAGGGGGAATATAAGGCATTCTAGTTTCAGTTTCAGGCTGAGTCTCAGTCTGAGCCTGATGTTGAGGTTCACTAGTGGGTGTGTCATCTATATTATCGTCTAAATTAAAGTCTAGTTCATCTACTTCATCATCTAATGGTATATCATTAAAAAAATAGTTTTATCAATATGACTGAAATCAATCAAATCATCAGGACTAGGAATAAGATTACTAGAAGAAGTACACTTATCCTTGTTACCCCTACTAGAAAAAACACCCTTACCCTTACTCCTAATCATACGTTTCAATCCTTCCATTATAATTATGCAAATAAATAATTAAAGTAAATAAAATTATGTGAATTATGTGCGATAATTAAAATTAAGTAACAATAATAATTTAAAGAAGGAACGAAGGTACCAAACGCCGACGTATCGTCGACGTGTAATCGAGGTTGAAAATTAAAACTTTGCTGGATGGATGATCCTCAAGCTAATTGCCAACTTCACTCTCAATTTTTTAACTTTGATATAATATTTAATAGTAGGAAGATTTGTAGAATTGTAGAGAGATAAATCGAGAGATTAGAGAGATAGTAGGAAGATTTGTGAGAAAAATGAAGAGGAAAATGAGTTATTTATAGTTGAAAAATAGGGTTAAAGTGTAAATATATTAACTTAGGGGTTAAAAATAAATATTAAGGGGGTAGGGGGTTTATGGGGTGGGTGGGGGCAAAAATGGCCGTTATAGCCGTTGTACAACGGCTAAAATCAAAATTTGGTTGTTGTTGCAACGGTTATTTTTGCAAAGGGGAGGAGGACGGGTCGGGATCGAGATGGGGTCGGGATGGGGTGGGTCGGGATCGGGACAGGCGGGACGAACCTAGGCCCCGTCCCGAGTTCGAACCCCGACCACGACAATCTCTTATTATAATTTTGGCGCATCGGGACGGGGCGGGCAGGGTATCGGGACGGGCTGGGTCGGCCCCGACCCGGCCCACTGGACAGCCCTAGTATTACATGAAGACAATGCTGTATGCATAACTTAATTAAAAGGAGGCTTCATTAAAGGAGATAGAACGAGACATAGAAAAAATTATTTCACACATGATCTCCAAAAGAATAGTGATATTAATGTGCAACAAATTCGTTCAAGTAACAATCCTGCAGATTTGTTCGCTAAATCATTGCCAACTTCAACTTTTGAAAAGATGGTATCCAAGATTGGAATGCGAAGATTCCGACATCTGAATCGTGGTCTTCATCAGGGAGAGTAAAATACGCGTTGTACTCTTTATTCCTTAGCCAAAGTTTTGTTCCATTGGATTTTCTTGGCACCGTTTCTAATGAGGCAACTCTCAAAACGTATTACTAGATATGTGTACTTTTTTTCTTTCACTAGGACTTTTTCCCACAGAATTTTTCCTAATAAGATTTTAACGAGTCACATCATCTAATTAATGGACATTCAAGAGGGAGTGCTATAAACATTTGAATGTCCACCGTCAAGTTTACTTGGCCACCAAGGGAATTTGGCCTCTGAGGCATTTCCCTGGTTTCTTGGCCCTCAATTCTTTTCCTCCTATAAATAGGAGGTTCATTTGTTGAATTATATATCAGTTTGAAATTGAATAATAAATCAGTCTCTCTCTATATTTGTCTCTGGTGTATTTACTTTATAATATTTACTTTATAACAATCGTCTTTTTATTTTTCTTATAACTAATAGACCTTTTAAACCACAATCTAAATTCTTTTGAGTAAATTAAAAATCTTATGAAAAAATATTATATCACATTCTAAAAATTTGTAAGTTATTACAAACAACGATGCCTAATTTTTTATCTGTAAGATTGAGCATATATTAGAAGCAAACATTAGATTCGAGGGTAACATTGTCCAGAAGTGCAATTTTCTATTAATTATATTTGCACAACTTTAAAAAATACAAATAAAATCTTAATAATAGACCTAAAAAAGAGGATAAATTAATATAAAATTATTTAAGATACGCGCGAGCTGATTCTCACAAATCAACATTAAAAAAAGCTAAATAAATAAAACTAATCATGAACAAAGATGAAGTATTGTATGTCATCAATGTTTTATAAAAAAATGTTTATTTACTCTCAAAGTGTAATTAAAATCATAAATCTCTGATAATGTTAAAATTGAGACATAAACGAGAATTTGTAGCTGACAAAAATAATGAGAGATTTTTTTCTTTTTCTATTTTGTATTTATCATAATAAGCTCATTATATCAGTAAGTCATCTCCTTACCCAATGCTAATACTATAATCCTATTCTAATTTATGTATAAATCATATATCATAGACTAAAATTTAATAGTTTAAACCTGTTTTCACACTTGCAATAACAAAGAGCATATTGCCGTCCAAAGCTGACAAAACGGCTGCCGGAAACTGGCGGCCATCAACTATTTAAAAATTAGAAATAAAAAAAATGAATATTTATAGTACTACTATTTGTTTTTGCCACCGAAATTCTCCATATTCAGAAATTCTTCTCAACTAACTTTCGAACAGGTAACAACCCCACTTCCTCAGTCCATTCAAATTTTAAGATTGTCACTCAATCTTGTTCTTTTTTTTTTTTCATGTTTCCTAACGATTTGGGAATATTAAGATTTTGGGTATTCAGATTATGCAAGTGTTGCACCACTCTGTTTGGATGGTTGTTACCTATTGTATTGTTAGTTTAAGTATAATGTTTGTTTGGATTGTTATATCAACGATCGATTTAGTGTGATTGTGCGTTACCTTATTCCCCCTCATTTTGTCTTTATTATTATCTAATAATCCTAATTTATTCTTTAACCTATTCTTTTTTTTTTAAGTAGCTCTACCCTATTTTTCAAATTGCTGATACGTGACATTACATAACGACGTGAAACAATACAATATATCCAAATATTGTATTATCAAAACAATGCAGTACAACATAATACAATATAATATGATATATCATGAAATAATATGTAACAAGCATCCAACCATCAAAACAATGTACTAGTGTTTACCCATAATCTTTTCAATCTTTGGGAATTTTGTGGTGTGGTTCTTTTAGTAATATATGAAAAAGAGAAGGAAAAGATTAAGAGAGTGAGACTTGTTGGATATGCCCTATGTATATGTTGTGGGGCAAATGGCAATGATTTCCCTTTTTTATTTAGCATTTCAGCTTCTAGTTGATTTTTTATAAAATGGGAAAATATTATATGATCTGTTGAGTTGTGGAGCCTAATTTATCGCCGACACTATGAATACCCTACGCAGAGTGTGGAACACTGATTTTGTGGGGCGCCGTTTTTCTTTGCATGTGAGCAAGAGATAATTGTAAACACAAACTCCCTATTTTGATTATAGTGAAATCTGCAGCGGCAAAGTGGACGTAGCTCTCGCATTGAGAGTGAACCACTATAAATCTGTGTGTTATTTGTTCTTCGCTTATTTACTGTCGGATTTGGGACTCAAATCCTAACATGATCAATTTTGAGAAAAGATATCAAATTGTTGTTAAAGCTCAATCCTTTCATCTAATTTGAAGTTAGATATGCAGCATGTGTATTTCATTGCCCATTATTCAGTAATTGCGTCGTGTATCCAATTGCTTCCTTTACCAGTTAATTGAATTATTGATATGGATCTCAAGGCTCTAGATATATCTTGGAGAATTCCCGGTTATAGGATAACTTTTGTGACTGATGATTAGTTATATGATAGATCTCATGTTTTTATCTTCTTAGCTAATCGAATGACCAAATAAACCATTTTGTCAAGTTTTGGCAATGGATGTAGTTGATGATGCTGATCAGTTACCAGAAACAACAAAAAATGAAGTAATATCCTTCTTTGAGTCAGCTCCACCACTAAAGGGTGCTGCTGAAATTGAAAAAAGTTTGAAGGAATTTGTTGATCGCAATGCTTCATCATCAGGCAATTATTATTTCTTTATATATCAACATCTCATAGATTTTAGCCTTTTTAATTCTCTTTCTGCAAATATAGATGTCACTAGACTTCTTTTGTGTCTCCATGTTCAGTGAATGGAAGAGAAAATAGGGTGGTGTGTGTTACTTCTGGTGGTACAACTGTTCCTTTGGAAAAGCTATGTGTTCGTTATATTGACAACTTTAGCTCCGGTCATAGAGGGGCCGCATCCACAGAGTATGTTATGAATACCATACTAAAATGCTTTGCACACACTTGAACTCACATACATTTGATGATCAAAAATGAAAATGGAATTGCAGATATTTTTTGAAGGTCGGTTATTCTGTCGTCTTTCTCTACCGAAGGTTTGTTTTCAAGTGCCAAGTTTTTTTATCTGATTATCAAGATCTTTTATTTTAGAGTAGTAAGACCATGACATATGCAGGGGGACTTGCCAACCATTTTGTAGTTCTCTTCCCGATGATCCGTTGCTAGACTGCTTTAGTGTTTCTAATGATTCAAATATTGAAGGTATGTAGTTCTTACATTGTACATTCATATGAACAACTTCATACTTTCCGCTTCTTAACAGCATGTGCATGTAGATTCGTAGAGATTGAAATTCTGCTGAGGGAACTTTCCTCCCTGTTGTTGTTATTGTTGTTGAACTTCCCTCCATGTGATTTTAGGTTTACCTTGTCTCTTTTTAGTACCTTAAATGGTCATAGTACTGCAGCTACAGACGAGTGCGCTTGAAGGTTTAGTAGGACTTAGTCAAATCATTCTAGACGACCTTCTCTTATTTTATCCTGTGTGTGTTACTTGCACACTCTGTCTGTTATGGCCATTTCTTGTCATGTTCAATCGTGTATGACCACATATCAACTTTAACATTCTCATTTCTACAATACCAATCTTAACCATCCTATTTCGAATTCTCTGTTACATCTTAATTTATCATCACATTCTCCTAGAAGGCTGAGTTGAAATTCTGAACTGTCTGCACTTAGGCTCATAATATGTCCAATTTCACTTATCTTCATTCGTACGGGCACTAAACTGGCAGTATAAATATTATGTTTTACTTTCACTGTTACTCTCTAAAGTTTTTTCTATAGTTTCAACTTTTGGACGGCTTCTTCATAATTTTGTCAATCAATACACTATTATTTGCAAATAGCATGCACCACGAGACTATCTATTATTGGTAGCTCATTTGCAAATAGCATGCACCATGAGATCATCTATTATTATTGGTTAAACAAGTATGAGCTCAGGGCAAATCCCTGATGTAAATCCACTGTTATGGAAAAATCCTCTATCTCTCCTGATACTGTTCCCAACTTGTGGCTGCTTTCATACATATATTTTATGCTTATGTAGTTGATATAGATTGTTTTCCTCTTCCATAACAACAAAAGGATTTTCTTGGCACTGTATGATATGCTTTCTCTAGATCGATGAATGTTACATGCAAATTCTTCTAACTATCCCTGTAAATTTTCTTTAATCTTCTTAGCAAATAGAGGCTCTATTACAGATCTACCAGATGTAATTCTGAAGGCACCCTTGTGATATCTCTAATTGTAGGTCACTTTGTTTTTTCTTTTTCAATATTTCATTGTATGACTCATAATTTTAATACTACAATAGTTCACACAACTTTGAATATCTCCTTATTCTTATATATCATAACCAAGGTACTCTGTTCTATGTTCCTTGGCATCTGTTCACTTCTTAATAATATTATTGAATATTTTGGTTAACGTACTGCTCTAACCGCTTTTAGACCTTATAGGTATACCATATGGACCACTTATTTTCTTACCCTCATATTCGTCGTGGCATCCTTTTCTTCAGTAGCCTTCCATAATTTGTATTGAGCAATTGATCAAAATAACCTTTTTTTATCTCTCTTTTGATCTTACTGTGTCTTGTCAAAAGTTGTTGGAATCATCCTTAATGAACTTAAAATGGATTAAGTCTTTACCCCTGTCCGCTCTTGTTATTTTAACCTGTACATTTCTTTTTCTCCTTTTAATGCTCTAGCTTTTGGTACAAGTTGAGAAAGCATTACCCCGGGATCCATTGATCACGTTTTTTGCTTCTCCCTTAGTTTTATTATACTTTGTAATGGTTTCTACATCTTCTGTTATTTGATAACTTCATATATCACCCTCTTTTATGCTTTAATAGCTCTATCAAAGTTGGGTTGCTCACACAATGATCTCTCTCTAGCTACAGATAGAAAGAGAGGTGTGAGGTAATAGCTTTATGCCATGGCCGTCCCCCTTTGATAGTACCAAGTGGGAGAGCTGAGGTTATTTTAGTAAACCAATGCACGAGCTGAGGCTCCCATATCCCATGGTCGCGATACCACCTCCATGCAAGCCTGAGTCACTCGAGGCTACGTCTGTATCTGTTCACCATCTGAGCAAACTGGATGCATTTCACCACCAAGATTCTTGTGGTCGAGGTCATAGGCATTTAAACTCACCTAGTACTTCACTTGCTACTCTCTTATGAAACTTGTCATTTTCTTCTACAAGAATCTGTAAGCTTATGAGAATCATAAGATAAAGTAAAAGCAAAAAGAGGAAGGAGATCTCCAATTGGGAACGAAATGTAATTAATGTTTGTCTTCATCTTCCTTCTCCTATATGGCAATGCTGTTTTCATCCCAGTGCTGGTTAAGTTTACTGGGGAAAATCTTTACCACCATGTTCTGAATATCTGATTTAGATTGATTTGTTTAGCAATTTGCACCTTTCCAATGTAATGACCATTTTTCTGTTGTACTATTTTTTAGTGGATGCATTGCATGCTGAAATAGTGAAGAGAGCCATTACTGAAAATCGTGCAGTATGGATTATAACTGATTTTTTTTCTAAATATCATCCTTATTCAAATTTAATAGTTACTGCAAGAGTTTAATTATTGCAGGCAGTTGCTGAAGGCATCCTGTTGAAACTTCCATTTACGACAATTTTCGAGTATTTGCAGGTTAATTTTAAATCTGGTCTTTTGTAAATCAATGTTCAATTATAGAAACTTCAACTTTAAATAAGCTTCATATGAGCATATTTAGTTATGCTCTGTGGGGGCTGATAGCACTTTTACTAATGTTATTTTTGTCACTGGCAGATTCTTCAGCTAATTTCTGTGTCTTTGAGGGACCTTGGGCCTAGTGCTATTTTTTTTCTTGCAGCTGCAGTTTCTGATTTCTATGTTCCGTGGGAAAGCATGGTAATCATTTATGTTCTTGAATATCTCTATCTTTTCTTTAATTGTTTTGTGAATTATACTTGTCCTTTCTTGTTCCCATTTCCCTCTCTCTCTATATTGCACATGGTAGTTATATAACATGTCATCTGAATCAACTTATAAAAGAGAAAATGGTATCTTATCTGTTTCCTCTTTTTTCACAGAATTTACATAAGATCCAGTCAGCTTCTGGTCCTCTGGACATGCGACTCGCCCAAGTACCAAAGATGCTATCAGTGCTTAGGAATGAATGGGCACCGATGGCCTTCCACATATCTTTTAAGGTTGGTGATCATCTTGTATGGTCGGTAAAATTATGAAATTTAATAATGCTGTACTCCGTCTTCGGAAACAAAATGTTCTACTTGTGAAGAAGTGGTAAAAGGAATCCTTTAAATTTCTGACATGTAGCGGGAGCTTAGTACACCGGGCTGCCTTTTTTTTTTTTTTATATATATACATACATATATGAGTGTGCGTTTATGTGTAGTGTGTGTGTGTGTATGTGCACATATTTAGCTTTTTAGATTCTTGTCGAGATGAACTGAAAGGACACCTGAAATGATCCAGCAAAATCATGCATACTTCATGGAACTTCCAAGATCAAAGTCAAGTTCCTTTTATCTTGGTTTTGCAACTCCAAAAATCTGCTTTTTAGCTGTTTTAATTGTTTGACTCACTTTTTCAAATAATAACAAGTTACCACTGTTGAAACACATAAAGAATTTATATTTCAATATGAGGTAACTGTCAAACCAGCTGCACTTATGGAATCTCACAAATAGAATATTTCGTACCAGTATACAATATAGGATTCAGAGTTATTTAAGAGTACCTCCTCAATGTGTTTTGAGTCTTTTGTTTTGTATCACAGTAAGTGATTGGAAAAAACAGAAGGTTTTAGGGTGGGTTGGGGGGGGGGGGGGTGAGCATGATTTGCTCACATCTATTAGATTGTTGTAAAGTTACTAAAGCTAATGTTGCTTAGCAACTTATATGCTTAAATGTTAAAACTGGAGGAGTTACCCCATTGAGTTAGATGTAAATAATTTGAACACTGCTTGGGAAAATATAAGGTTAATGAGTTTTAATTAATGTGCAGAAACATGATGTCTGATGTTTGTTTATTTGTCCATAAAACACTTAGTATGCTCGTCATTCTTTCGATGTGATAGGCCACTTTCTGCAATTAGTCTTGACAGTTTTTATCATCTAATCCAGCTGTTGGATGTCAAAGCTTCATTTGTTCAGAAGTTCATCATATGGCTTCATTATTGATTTCCATATCTACTATTTGGCAGCTAGAAACAGATAAACATATCCTTTTAGCAAAGGCTGATATGGCCCTCAAAAAATACAAGATGCATATGGTGATAGCTAACGAGCTTTCAACCCGTAAAGAGGAGGTTATAGTTGTGACAGAGCACGAAAAAGTCACAGTTCGCAGGGATAGCACTCGGGCAGGGGCTGAGGTCGAGCGTCCATTGGTTGAGCTCGTTGTTGATCGACATTCAGCATATGTTAAGAAATTGGATGCATAACCATTGTAGATGGATCAATTGTATTCAGCGGATCAGCATTTTGTCACTTGAATATCGAGTTATAAGGACATTTGAATAAGCAAAATAAGTGTAACCAATTTGTTTCGGGAAAAAGGAAAAGGATGTTTTTTTATTGGCAAATTGCCAATGGCAATCTGTTTTTGTATTTTCTTTCTTAGCCCGATGTCCCCAGAAGGGCATGAGGAGAATTCATGGAAGTAAATGCACCTATGCACAAACATGTGTAATTTACTCCCAACTTTTAATGTATTTCTTTTCTTTTTCGCGTTAATCAATTAAGAGCACCATGTTACTCCCTTTTCTGTTGTGTGATGCAGAATTTTCTTATTAGTTGCTTTTATTAGTGTAGGGTTTTGTTGGGTTCAAAACACATAAGTAAGGCACACCGGAAGTTTAAAAGTTTTTGTTTCTTACTTACCCCAACAATATATCTGGTATGGTTATACAACAATGGAACTTGTAACATAAAACATTTACTTACAAGTTAGTATTATCTGGAATCTTTATCTACTATAAGGTGCACACGCGGTTGCCCCTCCGATTGCAAGCTCCAAGCTTCAATGTACTTCTCTTTCAGAAAGCTAGGAAATCCGGCAGAGGTTCGAGAGTATTTGATTCTAAGTCTCTAAGGCTTAAAATGTTTTTCAGAATAGGTGTGTTGAATAATGAGGTGAATGCCTCTATTTATAGTTAAAAAATAGGTCAAAACCGGATTAGGGTTTGACCTTGGGCATGACCCAAAAATCGAGGTAGAGGCGCCGCGACGCTCGACATGCGTTTGCACTGCGCCGCGACCCTAGGGTATGGGCGCTGCGGCGCTCGACGTGCTCCTGCACTGTCTCGATTTATTTTTCGGTGCATTCTTAATTAAATCCAAAATCCAATTTTGACTTAATTAAAATAATCATTTTTCATTTAAATATCTCGATTCCAAATCGAACATTTAATTACTCTCTCAATACATCCTTAGATCGAAACAGACAATCGACATAGTGTGACCCTACAATCCTTCTCATATCGACATTAATCAAATTAAGGTCTGCACGGAACTCCTAGACGGCGCCGGAAGACGAAATCAATACGTGAAGTACGTTTACGCGAATTTAGTAAACTTAACCTTTATGTGGTAAGATAAAATCCTTTCATTCACGACACACCCGATCAAACTTAGAATTTGTCAAGTGTCTATCCAAATGGCTTAATCATTGTATCTCATATATATTAGTTGGCGACTAGACCATATTCTAAATATGTCTATTGCGTTGGCCAACGACTTAGTCAACCTAATATCACTGAGAATCTGAGTGTTATCTCGTATATACATTCGAGGAATGAATCCAAATCTTGGCTCAACTACCACCTTCAATCCACATCGCAATGTACCCAATACAAGCCGTATCTCAACCTATAAGGCATTTGAGCTTAGGACGGGATCAAAGTACATTACTTTGTAGACAAGGCGCGTATTGACCTCAAGTCTAAGGACTTCTATCTCCCACACACTGATCATACTTTAGACAAGTATAACAAATAATATATCAGCACGGTATACCAATACTTCCAAAGTATCCATGTGTCCATCACGAGTAGCCATTACTCGTAGCAGGTGAGACATACTACATCCTCTAAGGATGTGATGCAGACCACATGTCGACTTATCACATATCATCAATATCCCATTCTCGATGATCATTAGTCGAGGCTATTTTAAGAGTTACGCTCTATCATGAATATCTCACTCTATTAATGACAGTGTAAGCTCAAGGGATGCACATTAATGAATAATTACAAATAATAATTCAATAATTGCAAATGCCATCATATTAATCTCCATTAATAATAATATGAATGTGTATAAAGTACATTTGTCCTAATACATATTGTCTCTAGGACATAAATATACTTTCAATCTCCCACTTGGCCTAGAGCCAATCTCCAACATATCTAATGCCCATATTTTCAAAATGACCATTATGCTTGACTAAACTTAATGGTTTAGTAAATGGGTCAGCTAGATTATCGTCTGTGGGAACATAGTCTAATCTAATCTCTTCAGTCTCCACCATCTCCTTGAGTATGTGGTACTTCATTGGTACATGCTTGTTTCTGTTGATTGATCTTGGTTCCTTAGCTTGCGCAATCGCACCAGTGTTGTCACAATAAACCATTATTGGACAAGTGGCACTTGGAACAACCCATAGTTCCTTCAGGAACTTAGATATCGAGACAATTTATTTACCACCTTACGATCTAGCAATGTACTCAACTTTTGTTGTCAAATCAGTAATTATAGCTTGTTTGGAACTTTTCCAGCTTCCTGCTCCACCATTGAAAATGAATGTGTAACCTGATTGAGATTTATAGTCATCAACATCTGTCTGGAAGCTAGCATCACTGTACCCAGTACATATTAGCTTCTCTTCCCCACCATAGACTAAGAAGTAATCTTTAGTTCGTCTAAGATACTTAAGAACACTCTTGACTTCCTTCCAGTGTTCTTCCCCAGGATTCTGCTGGAACTTGCAAGTCATACTTAGTGCAAAGGCCACATCTGGCCTAGTACAGGTCATGGCATACATGATCGATCCTATAGCTGAAGCATATGTGATCAATTTTATGAGTTCAAGTTCTATAGAATTAGAAGGACTATCCTTCTTAGATAACTTGATGCCTTGTCCCATAGGTAGACCGCCTTTCTTGGAATTTTCCATAGAAAAACGTCTAAGCACTTTGTCTATGTAGACTGATTGTGACAGCCCCAATAATCTGTTAGGTCTATCTCTGTAGATCCTAATCCCCAGAATGTAGCAGGCTTCACCTAAATCCTTCATCATGAAGGTACTGGACAACCACTCTTTGGCTGACTGCAGGAGAGTCTTATTGTCTCCCATTATTAATATGTCATTTACATATATTATAATGAAGGCAATACTCTCATCCTTGCGTTTACTATAAACACATGGATCCTCTTTGCTTCTGAGGAAATCAAATGACTTGATAGCCTTGTCAAAGCAAATGTTCCAACTCCTCGAGGCTTGCTTAACCCCATAAATGGACTTTTGTAGCTTGCATACAACATTTGGTTTGGACTCGATTGAAAAACCCTCAGGTTGTTTCATATACACTTCCTCAACTAGATTACCATTGAGGAAAGAAGTCTTGACGTCCATTTGCCAAATGTCATAGTCATAATATGCAGCTACTGCAAGCAAAATCCGAATGGACTTGATCTTAGCAACAGGTGAAAAGGTTTCATCATAATCGACCACAGGCCGTTGATTATAACCTTTAGCCACCAGTCTTGCTTTATAAGTTTGTACCTTGCCATATGTATCAATCTTCTTCTTGAAGATCCATTTGCATCATATGGGTCTAACCCATGTTGGCAAATCAACTAAGTTCCAAACTTGATTTACATACATCGAGTCCATCTCAGATTTCATGGCTTCTTACCATCTCTGCGAGTCAATGTCTAATATAGCTTCGCTGTAGGTTGTAGGTTCATCGTCATCAGGAATATCTATCTCATTGTGTGTTTCAACAAGGAGATTAAGTCTTTCAGGTGGACGATGAGTCCTAGTCGTCCTGCAAAGTTGAGTACTCTGCGTTTCAGTGTTTGTTGCATTCTGATTGTGAGAAGGTCTTTGTGTGTTGGACAATCCATCACCTTGAGAGCTTTCAGGAATGTCATTTTCATGTATTTCCTAAATGGAATGAGGTACAACCATTGTATCATCTTCCATTGGTTGTGTATGAGAGCCTTGCATTTCTGCACTATCTCTCACAACACTCCCACTGGCTGAAGGGCGTACTCTAAGTACCCAACTTCACCAGATACTCCCACTGAATCCTTGTTTAGGTCATTCGGCAAGGGTTCATTTCTATGTTATCTTGTGGTTCTTGAATTTCTTCAAGTTCTATATCTGTGCAACTATGTTCCTTGTAGACATATTCTTCTTCAAGGAAAGTTGTGTTCCTGGAAATAATGACCTTATGTTCTCCAGGAAGATAGAAGTAGTATCCCTTAATTTCTTTGGATACCCCACGAAGTAACATTTCTCACTTTTAGATTCCAACTTGTCAGTGAGCATCTTCTTAACATATGCAGGGCACCCCTAGGGTCTCATATATTTAAGAGTTGGCTTTTTGCCACACCATATCTGATAGGGTGTCTTTTCTACTGACTTGGAGGGAATCTTGTTCATAATGTATATAGAGGTTTGTATAGCATGTCCCCAAAGATATGTCAATAGAGCTGAAGAGCTCATCATGGATCGAACCATATCCAATAAAGTTCGGTTTCTCCTTTCGGCAACACCGTTCATCTGTGGCGTTCCTGAAGATGTCCATTCAGATTTGACTCCATGTAGCTTTAAGTAATCTAGAAAATCCTTGCTTAAGTATTCACCTCCTTGATCCGATCGAAGGGTTTTGATACTTGTTGCAAGTTGCTTCTCTACTTCCGACTTGTACTCCTTGAACTTTTCAAAAGCCTCGAATTTGTGTCTCATAAGATACACATACTCATTCCTTGTGAAGTCGTCAGTAAAAGTTTTGAAGTATGAGAAGCCTCCTTTAGCTTGAGTCGAGAATGGCCCACATACATCAGTATGAACCAACTCAAGCACCTCTTTGGCTCGCACACCTTTCCTAGAAAGTGGTTTATTGGTCATCTTTCCTCTCAAGCACGATTCACAGTTACCATAAGACTCCAAGTCAAATGGTTCGAGATAGTCTAACTTCCTCAATGTTGCTATCCTTAATTCGTTGATATGACCAAGTCTGCAGTGCCATAGGTAGGTAGAGTTTCTATTACTTGTCTTGGCTCGTTTATTTTGTACATTGAAAATCTCTCGACTACAGTTCAGTGTATATAATCCATCCACAAGAGGAGCAGTTCCATATATAACATTATTAAAAGACAGTGCGTGACTGCCATTATAAATATACGAGGAGAAGCCCTCCATGTCCAACACTAGGATATAAACAATATTCCTCGTTAACGAGGGAACATAAAAATAATCATTCAATACTAAACAATAGCGGAAAGGTAAATTTAATCTATAAGTCCCTACGCGCTCAACATCGTCTCATTCTCTATTTCCAACGCGTAGGTCTACCTCTCTCGGTCCAACCTTCCTGCTATCAGTTAGCCCCTACACATTTGTATAAATGTGTGAGCCACAAGCGGTATCCAATACCTAGGAATGAGAGTTATTTATAGACATATTTATTTCAATGACGTACATACCTTGTCCACCAAAGGCAAGAGCACCTGGTGCTTTCCCTCCTCCTGGTGCCGTGCAGTCTTTTTTCCAATGCCCCTTCCTATGGCAGTTGAGGCATTCATCCTTAGCCGCGCTCACCTTCTTCTTCACACCTCTCTTGGGCTTCATAGCTGAGGGCGCATCGATTTTCTTGCCGTTCTTCTTCTGCCATTCTTTGCCTTTTGGCTTGGGTCGGCTAGAAGAGCTCACCATGAGCACAACTTTGCCTTTGAAAGTGGAGGACTCAAAGGTCTTGAGCATGTTGTGAAGCTTTGGCAAAGTCGCCTTCGTTCCATTCATGTTGAAATTTACTATGAAGTTCTCAAAGGAACGAGGGAGAGAGTTTAGGATGAGGGTGGTAGCGACATTCTTTTCAAGCTTCATTCCAATCGAAGCAAGCCTCTCTATCAGCCCTATCATCTTCAGCACATGCTGTGAGATCGGGCCCCCTTCATTGAGCTTACACTTGAAGAATTCTATTAGCAACTCATATTCCATTGTCTGAGATTGAGAGTCATAGAGACTCTTCAGATGTTCGAGCATCTCATTTGGCCCCATGTTCTTATGTTGTCTCTGAAGTTCCATCGACATGGAAGACATCATTACGTATTGCGCCAAAGTGGCATCATTTAGATGTTTCTGGTAAGCATCTTTATCAAAGGAGGCATATTCTTCAGAATCTGTCGCAGGGACTGTTGGGAATACCGTGTCCAACACGTATTCTATTTTCTCTTGTCTGAGTACTATTCGCAAATTCCTTAGCCAGTCAAGGTAGTTTGGTCCAGTAAGTTTATTCATCTCAATCAATATTTTCAACGGCATGCTCGACATATTTTATAATCTGAAGAATTTAGATAGACAGGAAATCAAATTCAAAATCTATTTCCTATTATACACATTCATTTAGGCTAATCAACAAGGCCTTTTGTTTAATTAGCTCCCACTATTTTAACATACTTCTACGACCCCATGGTAGAATACAAACCTATATTAATTGAGGTCATAATGGACCAAGATCTAAGCCTATGCTATCTCCGCGTTTGCTTTAGCTGATAACTTCAATAACATATCTTGGTAGGTTCTAAACCAATTGCAAAACTTTATTCGCAACTCTTGGTTGATCAAATTATTACATTTAATCTTGTGTCCTTAGATTAGTACGACACTTTGGCGCCAAGATTTGTCTAAGCAAGTCAACCCCATTACACGACTGCGTTTATGTATCTAAGCAAATTTGATCTTTGTAAGCAAACACTTTGGTGTAAATACCCACAAAAGTTTATCATTTACCTTTACATTAAAACACATCTATGAAAGAGTCTGGGTCCTCGTAGACTTAGAGCAAATGCTTTGGCATAAATACTCGTATCGCCGAAAAGGATTTTGCACTCTAACAATTATAATGGACGACGCGTTTTAATTTAGACTTGTATTTAAAGTTTTGGGGAACATTTTAATTCAGGGTTTTAACCAAGATCAACTCTTTTATGCCATATCCAATACGACATCTTAACATCATGCAAAACTAATAACACATATAGTTTGGGAACCGTCAACCCAATATGCATGATAGAAGATGGTTTAATCAAACACTAGGCGTCGCCTGCCCAGACAGTTATAGCGGATACTATTCTAGAAATGTAAATGACAAACAATTTGATATTTAGCACATAAACAATATACTTATCAAATAATATACTGTGTGATAATAATATTGAGTTAAACATTCTGAACTCAATTTTTTTTGTGTTTCTGGACAGGTGGGGCCGCGACGCCAATCATTAGCGCCACAACGCCACTGAGGCAGTAACCCCAATTTTCTGAAAAATGCACTAGCGCCGCGGCGCTGCACCATGGAGCTGTGGCGCTTCAGAGGCAGTAACATTTCTGCTTCTGCAATTGCATTAACGTCGCGGCGTTCCACCATGGAGCTGCAGCGCTGCAGAGGCAGAAACATTTCTGTTTTTGAAAATGCATTAGCGCCGCGACGCTCCACCATGGAGCCGCGACGCCTTCTTGAAACCCTAGTCAGCGCCGCGACGCCGACGTCCTTAAAAATATTTCTGTGTTGATTTTCACAAAATCGTTCAACCCCTAAATCCAATTTAGGGATCAATTCACATGTCCTTTATCATCACCCACCATATCAATAACGCCCATCATCCGTTCTTTACTCGTTCTTAGCCGTGCACCATGCAATGAGCCGGACAACACACTTGGCTTAGTTCGAGTTAGAGCGGAATGACATCCTCGAGTTAGCGTAAGAGAAAATTTAGGGTGATTCCAAAAGGTCAACATTCGTTCAAGACATGTAGGATTTCAAGAAACCTTGTTTTAATCCAATTTTATGTTTAACCCATATTATTATTCTATTCGATTGTTATATAACCATTTAACCAGAGTGAGCTCTAATACCAACGTAGGATTTTATTGGGTTCAAAACACATAAGTAAGGCACATCGGAAGTTTAAAAGTTTTTGTTTCTTACTTACCCAACAATAATTCTGGTATGGTTATACAACAATGGAACTTGTAACATAAAACATTTACTTACAAGTTAGTATTATCTGAAATCTTTATCTACTATAAGGTGCACATGCGGTTTCTCCTCCGATTGCAACCTCCAAGCTTCAATGTACTTCTCTTTCGGAAAACTAAGAAATCCGGCAGAGGTTCGAGAGTATTTGATTCTAAGTCTCTAAGGCTTAGAATGTTTTTCAGAATAGGTGTGTTGAATAATGAGGTGAATGCCTCTATTTATAATTAAAAAATAGGTCAAAACCGGATTAGGGTTTGACCTTGGGTCTGGCCCAAAAAACGAGGTAGAGGCGCCGCGGTGCTCGACGTGCTCCTGCACTGCCTCGATTTATTTTTCAGTGCATTCTTAATTAAATCCAAAATCCAATTTTGACTTAATTAAAATAATCATTATTCATTTAAATATCTCGATTCCAAATCGAACATTTAATTACTCTCTCAATACATCCTTAGATCGAAACGGAAAATTGACGTAGTGTGACCCTACAGGCCTTCTCATATCGACATTAATCAAATTAAGGTCTACACGGAACTCCTAGACGGCGCCGGAAGATGAACTCAATACGTGAAGTACGTTTATGCAAATCCAGTAAACTTAACCTTTATGTGGTAAGATAAAATCCTTTCATTCACGACACACCCGATCAAGCTCAGGATTTGTCAAGTGTCTATCCAAATGGCTTAATCATTGTATCTCATATATATTAGTTGACGACTAGATCATATTCTAAAGATGTCCATTGCGTTGGCCAATGACTTAGTCAACCTAATATCACTGAGAATCCGAGTGTTCTCTCGTATATACATTCGAGGAATGAATCCTAATCTTGGCTCAACTACCACCTTCAATCCACATCGCAATGTACCCAATACAAGCCATATCTCAACCTATAAGGCATTTGAGCTTAGGGCGAGACCAAAGTACATTACTTTGTAGACAAGGCGCGTATTGACCTCAAGTCTAAGGACTTCTATCTCCCACACGCTGATCATACTTTAGACAAGTATAACAAACAATATATCAGCAGGGTATACCAATACTTCCAAAGTATCCATGTGTCCATCACGAGTAGCCATTACTCGTAGCAGGTGAGATATACTACATCATCTAAGGATGTGATGCAGACCACATTTCGACTTATCACATATCATCGATATCCCATTCTCGATGATCATTAGTCGAGGCTATTTTAAGAGTTACGCTCTATCATGAATATCTCACTCTATTAATGACAACGTAAGCTCAAGAGATGCACATTAATGAATAATTACAAACAATCAAATAATAATTCAATAATTGCAAATGCCATAATATTAATCTCCATTAATAATAATATGAATGTGTATAAAGTACATTTGTCCTAATACAGATTGTCTCTAGGACATAAATATACTTAAAATTAGCGTGTTGTGAGACTGTTGTTGTATTAAATGAGAAACACTATTCATTCATCCCAAAAGTTACAGATTTGAATGGATGTCAATATAAGATAGGCTTCATTATCTGGTTTGCTCTCAACTTTCAGATTCTAATGAGCTGCAGTATTTACCCCAAAAAGTCAATAAATAGAAGTGTACTAAGGAGGGATTTTTATGGCAAAACAAGACTAATTAACTCGTCTAAGGGTCGGAGGGGAAGAATTCTTGGTGAGCTCCATGCGCAAGCATTGACTAAGCAACATCTTCCAATCTTTCTTAAACACTTTGTATGCTTGAAGACCCATCCTCTACTGATTGTACATAGATGAGGCCTTTGATCCAACTCCTTTTTACATAAAGAAATAAAAATCCAAAAATCGGGGAGCTCATTGGTCGGATAATAATTTTTTGTTGTAGCACCCACGTAAAAATGTCCGGAATATACATCTTTTTTTTTTAGTTGAAAAAGCAACAGCTCCATACTATATATAAAGCAACAGAATGGAGCTGATAGACATAGAGAAGTGTGATATTTTACAGCAGCATCGACAAGTACAACTCAGGTGAGACATCATATATACAAAAAAATTCTTCCTCAATGATGTCTCACCTAGACATCCTAGATAAAGGTATTAAAAAAGTGCAAGCTAAGAAACATACATAGGAACAGAACATGAAAATTAGTATTAGAAAGGTTATTATTTCTGGGCAAGTTTCAGATTAATCTTCGACACTAATACATAATCATGAATCATCAATGATTAACATGATCATGAATTTCGGACTTGGCTCTCCTCCAGTAGGTATCCCCTCCATTACATACTTAAATATGAGGAACAACCTCACAATATATGTTGCACTTTAAAGAGGAATATCTATGTCAATAACCCTGATCCTGACAGAGCAACCACATCGATAGAAGGAAACATACACCAAAAACATTGTATATAAAGAATTATGAGGTAAAATATGAATATATTTAGTATTTGTACCTTGTATGATAAATCAGTATAATTTAAATTTTTCTTACTAACTTGACTAAAGTAATTTTACTGAAGATTCAGACAATATTTAAGAATTTTGAATTCATGTAATTAATTAATATAACAGAAATAAGATTGCAACTTAAATGAATGTTACATTTTGTGTCAGTTCCTATTCTAATCTTTTGATGATTAAGCGATATACACATTTAAATAAGTTAATATTCTATTAATATTATTTTTTTATCTTGATATATGAGAAGAAACTAGTAGTTAGAAACGATTAAATTAGCATTTAATTGGGAATTTTCAATAACCTCAATCCCTTCCGCATTTGGAACTTTATTACAAGAAAAAAATATTTGGGGTGCAGGTTGTTTTTATATCAGAAGTCACATACAAAAATATATACTTCATACGTAGAACCAAATTTATTACTGTTAATTACCCAAGTTAAAACTTTAGAATTAAATATTGTTATATGGATGAAACGAGTTTCTCTTAAAGTCATACATCAAGAAAAATCTTCTTTTGAATATCTTTTTCAATTTTCTATATTTTAATGTATTTAAAATTAATAAGAAAAATATTATTGTGAGTATGTTCCATTAAACGACGAGGATTAAGATTCAAGAGATCTAATAGTAGAAATTATTTTTCTCTTTAATCAATTTCATGTATATAATGGTTGAGTAATCAACCCAAACCTGGCTTCGATCAAAGTATATCCAAACGAAAATAAAATAAAGTTTTGGTCCCAAATAGTTTCAGAAAAGAGTTGATTCTCAAAAGGCCACTCAACTATCCTCATTGTAACACAAAAGTCACTTAATTTTGTTTTGTAACTGAAAAATCACTCAATTTTCATCTTCATAACATAAAAGTCACTTAACTTTGTTTTGTAACTCGAAAGTCACTCAACTTTCATCTTTGTAACACAAAAGTCATTCAACTCATTTTAGTCAATTTTTTTGCTGACGTGATATTTTTTTTAAAGTTCCTTATTTAATATAAACTCACCTATTTTTACCATTTAGTTATTACTCTTTTTTGTGATCTCTCGTTTTATGATTCTGAGAAATGTTTCAATTGAACCCTTTAGGGGTTGCCTACGTATCATGATGCCACATGAATTAAATTATTGCGTAGTTCAGGGATAATACACAACAATTTTTTAAATAAAAAGCAAAATCTTTTTTATTCATTTCCAAAATATTTATGATACATCGACATAAAAAGAAAATGTACTTAAAAATAAAAATGCAACAGACTCAAAGTGATCGACTAAAAAAAATAAAACAGACTCTAAAAAGACCAACAATAACTTTGTAATCAACGATGCCTTCTCAAGGTGTGTTGGGCCTTAATTGTCCTCCCAAACTTGCATATATACCAGACAGTGTTGTTGGCAAGTGAGGGGCAAGGGCGCACGCTTGTCGACCCAGACTCTCATAATCGCGATGGAGATAAAACTCATAAACATTAATCAGGGCCTTCTTGAGTTGAAATACTCATCTTTTGGCCTCCTCTATATTCTCATGACAGTTTTACAACCAATGTTGAGTAGTATGAGCGACGTGCCTCAAATTTTCTTCTTGTGTTTGAAACTGATCTTGTGAACATAACCAGTAAGCCCTTTCCCTTTCAAACCACTCTTTTTGTTGTTCATACTCAATCCGCCGACAGTGCATGACCTTTTTGGTGGTGCCCAAGTCCTTTTGTAATTTAAGGATCTCAATTTTTTGCTCTTTCTTAAGCTACCGAATCAAACTAATCCTGCTCTCCAAATGATAAAATGGATTTATTTTTCTTTTCAAAAACTGTTCCTCTTCCAGTAAGACTATCGTCTTCTCAGCCTCCCTCAGATCTTCTTTCACGTCCTGTAGGGCCGAATGATAATCCCTTTCTAAATGAATCTGACCTTGATGCTTGACTATGGTCACCCTAACATGCTTCAATTATTCTCTTAATTTTTCTACGGCGTGTTGGTCCTTTCTTTTCTTGTGGGACCTCTCGGGCATATCCCTAGATAATGAAGTCATGAAACCACGAGAGGTACTCAGGGACCACTCTTCCTCTATCATGGTCTTCCACCATTTTATTTAATTCTGAAACCTTACTTGCATTCCAAATATTCATAATTTCTTTTTCATTATGGGGCTCTTTTGGACCAAAATCATACGTGAACCTGCTCATATCTTGTGTTGGCGGTATCTCCTATAACCGACCCAATTGGCGCATTATCCGAAGAGGAGCATATAGTTGGACGCCATAGATCCCTATTAGCACCAAAAATGGATAAGACGCGGACAAACATATGACTTCTCCCGATGAAAACCAGTAGTAGTTCCAAATGATCTGGTTTGCGATCAGTGTTGGGAGATACTCGTTCCAGATTGCAATTCCTTTTGGAAGGTTACACTTTCCAATCCTTTTCTCATGGTCCGTGACATGATTAAGTCATAGCGATTTGAAGTCCATAATGGTTGGGTGATAGTAGAAATGTTCTAACAATCACATTTGGAGTAAAATATTGCAACCGTCAAAACGTTTTGTGCCTTGACTGCATCTAGTTAAAGCACGAAAGATCATTGGGACAAGAGTTAGGTTTTTCATTGTAGTCAAAGCTTGAACTATACCTGTTAAACGAATATCAATGCATCCTTTCCTGTCTGGAAAAACAACATGCCCCAAGAACGCGATCATAAAAGCAAATCTCTTGTGCACCTTCCATGTTTCCTTGCTTCCTCTGACTTTTAATTTCCCCATTTATCATTTCAATCCGTCGGTGTGGCCATACTTTCGAAACAAGAAATCCAATCATACATCCCGTGGTCTATGTGCACGAGTTTTAAAAACTTGCACGTATTTACGTTCTTTGGTGCAATGGGCTTTTTGTGGAGAAGGTCTGGGCCTATCCCTACGAAGTTAGCAATTTCTTCTACAGTCGGTGTCATCTCGCAGTTTGCAAAGCGGAACACATTATTTTTCAGATTCCAACAAGGAATTAAAGCCTTAATCACATCCCTTTTAGGATAGATATTCATCATATGAACCAAGTGACCCAAGTGATATTTTATCATCCGTTGTTCATACCCTTCTATATTCCCCCACCAATCTGACAGAAGTTGTGGTATCTGGTCAATGATTAAATATTCTGGTATCCCCGCGGACCTAGGCCTCTTATTACACTTTCATCTTTCTTTATTCATGCTCTATCTAGAAGTAAGAGAAAAGTTAGGAGTGACATGGCCCTTGACCTAAAACTGGATGACTCTTAAAAAAACAAATGATTTTTTTAGAATTTTCTTTGGAGCAAGATTTGTCGCCAAAGTGGAAAACTATATTGCGACACCAAATAAAAGAGGGTAATTAATTTATTTTTTCGCAAAAAACAACCCTTATAGGCTTCCAATGAAGATTTAAAGATTGTCTTGGCAAAACGAGTAGACATAAAGACAAACTAAACAAAAAATGGTGGCTACTTTGAAAAACTTATGAACCTATTTTTTTAATGGAGGCCGAACCTGATAAAGGTTGCCTACGTATCCCACCGAAAAATGAGAATCAGACTCGCGTAGTTCGTGAAAATGATCATCTTTTTAAAATACGTCATTATTTTTAAAAAAGAGTACTTTTTGGACACATTTTACAAAATCTTAACATGACCACTTTTGTGAATTTTTATGCAAATATGTATTTTCACGAAAATCAGAGGAAAATTCCTTTTCTACCTCTCTTCTTCCGCTCCTTTTATTTATGCTAAAGCCGGTCAACAAATAAGCCCACCAAACAATGTTACACATAGCACAAAAGATGATCATATTGGTCTCAAACAAAGGTTACCTGTCCTAGATAGGCCCGACCCCTGTGCCGAGCCCCACTAAGTCAAATACATATGATGCAAATAAAACGTAGCCTATTAGGAATATTTGTTGGTTGTGGCCTATTCTTCTAGGTTTTAAAATCCTAAAGGAGAGGGTGTCTAGACCTAGCTTCACTCGGGCAGACAACCCGAGTCGAGGAGTGTCAACGTATCGGTAGTAGAACTGTTCCGGCTTGACTGATGGTTTTCCTCGCCTAAGTTATTAGGTGACTATAATTCTTTATCAGGAGCTGTTAGGCACATTGACTTTATCTCAGACAGAAAGTTTGTGGAGCTGGTGAGCACACACAACATGACTATCTATCAGAAGAGTCAAATAGGGTGTGAGAGAATACAGTTCATATACACAGTCACACATTATCAAAGCGGTAAATGAGCATGCAAAGAGCATATTAGGCCAACAAACACAGTATATATCCAAGAAATAACTAAAGCAAAAAATGAGTCAATATACAAAGCTCGAATTCTAACTCCCCAGCAGAGTCGCCAGAGTTGTCACACCTCTTTTTCACACTCTCCGATTAAGATGGGGTTTTGAAAGAGTTTTTTCATTTAAAGTGACGGTATTGAGAAGTGATTATTTATTTATTCAAAGTCGCCACTTGAAATTGAGTTTTGGTGTTCCAAGTCACCTTATAGAATCCCTAATCTAAAGAAAATGACTCTATTTATTATTTGTCCGCGAAAATAAAAGACCGAGTAAGGAATTCTATTGACTGGAGAGAAGGTGTTAGCATTCCCCGAGTCTCGTAGTTCTAGCACGGTCGCTTTTATTGACTACTGTCCGGCTTCATTAGTTCTAGGATAAAATTATGCTTAGGGGGGCCTTGAAATGCTTATTCTCGCTCTCTTTATTCGCTTTGAAAACTTGTTTTATTTTATTAATGGGTGGCGTACTGATAACAACGCTTTCCAGTCTTACCACAAATTTTAATTTGAATGATTTATCGATAGCAGCTCTTTCCGAATTTATAGTTAATTATCACTTAAGTTAATATTGATAACTAACTTCATTTGAATTCGAGTCCAAGACCTAACTCATTCTTTTCCACGTAATTGTTTTTCTCTTTGACGATGAATTTTGAAATAGATTCACAACCCGAACTTCATGAAAGTTTTTAGGCCAGGAATAATTTCAATATAACTTGGTATGATCCTTTAACGTTTTTTAAAAAAATTATTTGACAGAAACTTTATTTCAAAACCCGAATTTAAACAAACTAAGCAACCTAGATTAAAATCTTTTCGACTTTGTTTTTAGAAGAAAATTTGAGCAATCTTGTAATTTTTGAAAATAACAGTGATGATCTAAATGAATTAAAATTCACACAAATACACGACAAGCTTTCAAGGATAAAAATTAACTAAGATGTGATTCTAAACATAACTGAGTTTTCTTAGTCTTTGGTCACTTAATTTTTTTTTATATAATCTGTGATATGAGATATGAACTAAAAAAATAAAATAAAATATCTCCAATATTGTTCTGAGCAAATACAGAAAGTGAAAAATCAAAGTATATATAGACATGATTAAAAAAGTAGTCCTATTAAACTACTTTAACTAAATTATTTCTAAGAAGAAAAGAAACTAACTAAAATTGAATTAAAGAAAAAAAAAAAGTAAAAGAATCAAAGCAACGTTATTCACCAATGTGCATTTTAAAACAAACTGTTAAACAGACCAGAATGCATTGGGCCTCTCGGCCAATGGGCCACTCTCGGCCAGAAATATTTGTAGTATATATGGTATATATATTTGTAGTATATTGTAATAAAAAAGATACCTTAATTAGTGTTATACACCTACCATAATTGTATAGTTAGAATTATGGTAGAATAAGGATTTAGAAGTAGAATAGGAAAAGGATTTGTAGTATTATGGAAAGATGTAACTTGTATATATACCTATTCAATCAATGAAAATAATCAAGGGGATTATTTCTTTCATGGTATCAAGAGACTAGGTCTAAACCAAAAGTTTTCTTCTCTCAAACTTTTGCCTCTTTGGCCGAGAACCCCCCCCCCCCTCCCTCGGGTTTTTCTCTCCAAATATCTCGTCTTCCGCTCTCAAAAACCTCTCTTAAATTTATCCTCCTTCTTTGTTCTTTCAAATATGTCTAAGAACAATTTTCACCCTGCCCTCACAGTTTCCAATATCAAGCTCAGTGTCCCTATTGTCCTTGAGATGGAAAACGTTCAATATGCAACGTGGGCGGAGTTGTTTAAAATTCACGCTATCTCTTATCAAGTTCTTCATCACATAATTCCTCCCGCTAGACCCCTTCCCCGCGGAGGATCCCGAGGTGTGGATTACACTTGATGCTACCGTTCTTCGGTGGATATACGCCACTATTTCGGTGGACCTTCTACGACGATTATGGAGCCCGATACCACGGCTATGGTGCGCATGGAATAGATTGCGTGACATATTCCAAGACAACCAACATTCCCGTATCGTCACACTCGAGCAGAATTCTCTCTCGTTCGAATGGACGTATTTCCGAACGTTTCGCATATTGCAAGAAACTAAAGGAATTGGCGGATCAACTCCGTAATGTTGGCGCACCGGTGACAAATAATCGTCTAGTTCTACGGTTGGTTGCGGGCTTTCGGAGGCCTATAATGGTGTTGGAACTCTCCTTCGCCAAAGCAACCCTCTTCCCGACTTTCATCAAGCCCGCTCCATGCGACGTTGGAAGAAGCCGGTTTGGCTAAAAAGGCGGCTACGGAGCAAGCCCGCTTGTCATGGTGGCATCCTCTCCTAGTTCTTCGGGTTTTGTTAATAATTCGGGCCAAAACCATAATAATGGTGGCGGCAAGAATAATCGCAAAAATAACAAAAACCGCGGGGGCAAACGAGGTGGTTCTCGTGGCGGTTCCGGTGAGCAACAAGCGGCGGTGGGTCCCATTCGGGGTACAAAGTGGGCCACCACCACCGTGGGCCCGGCGGTGGGGCCGGTGGCGGTGGCACCCGCACCCTCCGGCGGTTTACTGCCGGCCAGGGGGGCGGCCGGTCCGGCGAGCCTAATACCCGGCATTGGCGGCCCATCGGCCGGTGGCCCGGCCAAAGAACGGCCCCCACGGCGGTAACGGCCCAGTTCCAGCACGGCCAGGAGTCCTTGGGCCCCGTCCTCCGCAAGCCCATCATGCAGCAGGCCCCACTCAAACTGATATCGAGGCCGCGATGCACACGTTGGGGTTGACTCAACCGGACCCAAATTGGTACATGGACACCGGGCCACTACTCACATGACTTCCGAATCGGTACTCTCTCATCTTATTCCAATTTGAGCACCCCTCGGGGATAATTGTTGGTAATGGCGCTTCTATTCCAATTCTAGGGTATGGTCGAAAAATAGTCTCCTCCTAATCCACCACTCCTCTTGAAAAATACTTTACATGCTCCTAAATTGATTAAAAATTTAGTGTACGTCCGAAAATTCACAAATGACAATTACGTTTCTGTTGAATTTGATCCTTTCGGTTTCTCTGTAAAGGATTTCAAGACGGGGAGTCATCTCATGAGGTGTGATAGTAGGGGGATCGTATCCTATCATGCCCGGTTTCGATCCATCGAGTCCAAACCTTGCCATCGCTTTTGCGCCCATCTCTCCTTCTATATGGCATGCTCGTCCGGGTCATCCGGGATCTTCTATTTTATCGACTTTAGATAAAAATAGCTTTATTTCTTGTAAGGGTACAAATCGTACTCCAATTTGTCGAGTCTTGTTCATTAGGAAAAATTATTAAGTTACCATTTGTAGACTCCAATTCTCATACTTCTATGCCATTTGACATTATTCATAGCGACTTATGGACATCTCCCGTTCGAGTTCAATGGGCCACCGTTATTATGTTCTCTTTTTAGATGATTATTCTAGATTTTTGTGGACGTTTCCAATTGCGAATAAATCACAAGTGTTTTCCGTCTTCATAAAATTTAGAGCGTTCATTCGTACTCAATTCGAAAGAGAAATAAAAAATATTCAATGTGATAATGGGAAAGAATATGACAATAGGGAGTTTCGAGAGTTTTGTGCTACTCATGGGATAAATTTTCGTTTTTCATGTCCTCATACATCTTCACAAAATGGGAAAGCCGAACGCAAAATTCGTTCCATAAATAACATTGTCCGAACTCTCCTTATACATGCCTCCATACCTCCATATTTTTGGCATCATGCTCTACAAATGGCCACATATCTTCTTAACATAATTCCGTCTAAAGGTCTGACATATTCTTCCCCCCTCAAAATCCTATATAATAAGAACCCTTCTTATTCTCACCTTCGGATTTTTGGGTGCTTGTGTTATCCGTTATTTTCATCCACCACAATTAACAAACTTCAGGCTCGGTCTACCCCGTGTGTGTTTTTGGGTTATCCGTCGAATCATCGTGGTTATAAGTGTTTTGATTTATCCTCCAAGAAAATCATAATCAATCGCCATGTCATTTTTGATGAAACTCAATTCCCATTTACGAAAGTTCATACTCCCGAACCTAAGTCGTATAATTTTTTGGATGACCAAATATCCCCGTATATTATTCGGAATTTTTCGGACATCTCCCGTACCCAAAATCCTCCAATGGGCCCACGCCCGCCGGCCCAACAAGATCGCCACACCCAGGCTCTTTCCGGCCACGGAACAGTTCCAAAGAATCGGGCCGGTCCCACCGCTCTGGAACCGGTCCGAAGCCGAGTCCGGCCATTTCCGATTTGGGCCGGCGGGCCCACCGCTGCTTCGGCCGTCCGTCCCGAGCCCAGAAAATTCCATTAATTCTTCCTCGAGTCATAGACCGGTCACTCGTAGTCAGCGGGGTATTTTTACACCTAAAAGACATTTTAATTTACATTCTGATGTCTCTAAATCCCCCTTGCCCCGCAATCCTGTATCCGCATTAAATGACCCTAATTGGAAAATTGCTATGACTGATGAATATAATGCTCTTATTGATAATAAGACGTGGGAGTTGGTGCCCCGTCCATATGGTATTAATATTATCAGGTCTATGTGGATTTTTGCTCACAAGGAGAATTCAGATGGGTCCTTTGCTCGGCATAAGGCGCGACTTGTTGGTGATGGTAAGACTCAACAAGTTGGTATTGATTGTGGTGAGACATTTAGTCCGGTGGTCAAACCGGCTACCATTCGCACGGTACTTAGCTTGGCCCTTTCAAAGACTTGGCCAATTCATCAGTTAGATGTCAAGAATGCTTTTCTACATGGAGATCTCAAGGAAACGATCTATATGCATCAACCGTTGGGTTTCGGGGATCCCACCGCCCTCATCATGTCTGTTTGTTGAAAAAGTCCTTATATGGGCTTAAGCGGTCTCCACGTGCCTGGTATACACGATTTGCGATTTTGTTTCGACTATTGGGTTCACACACAAGCAGGTCGACAATTCTTTGTTCATCTACCGCAGTGGTTCGTCATTGGCCTACATTCTCGTTATATGTGGATGATATCATCTTGACCGCCTCCTCCGATGCTTTGCGTCGCCCTATCATGTCCATGCTCGGTTACGAATTTGCTATGAAAGACTTGGGGCCCTTGAGTTACTTTTTGGGAATTGTTTGTCAAACGTCATTCGGTGGGTTGTTTCTGTCTCAACGGAAGTATCTGCCGCGAGATCATCGAGAGGGCTCGGGATGTCATCCCGTAAGTCCACTTCCACGCCGGTTGATGCAAACCCAAAGCTAAGTGCCGCACGGGTGCACCATACGAGGACCCGACCCGATATCGCAGTCTTGCGGGGCTCTCCAAGATCTTACCTTTACCGCACCGGATATTACATATGCGGTTCGGCGGTGTGTTTATTCATGCATGATCCCGGGGTTGAGCACATGAATGCAATCAAACGCATCATTCGGTATATTCGGGGGACACCGGACTATGGGTTGCACTTGTATCCTTCGCCTACATCCACACTTGTCTCTTACACGGATGCTGATTGGGGTGGTTGTCCCGACACCAGACGGTCGACTTCTGGCTACTGTATGTTCCTTGGCAACAACTTGGTCTCATGGTCGGCAAAACGTCAAGCAACTCTGTCACGCTCCGGTGCGAGAGCGAGAATATCGAGGGGTCGCAAATGTGGTCTCCGAGTCATGTTGGCTACGTAATTTGCTTTTGGAGCTTCATTGTCCCATTCAGAAGGCAACCTTGGTATATTGCGATAACATTAGTGCCATCTACCTTTCAGGTAACCCCGTTCAACACCAACGTACCAAGCATATCGAAATGGACATTCACTTTGTCCGAGAAAAGGTTGCAAAGGGTCAAGTTCGCGTATGCCATGTCCCGTCTCGTTATCAAATTGCAGACATCTTTACAAAGGGTCTACCCGCGGTTCTCTTTGAAGATTTTAGGGACGCCTCGGCGTTCGAAAACCGCCCGCTATGATGCGGGGGTGTGGTAAACAGACCGAGAATGCATTGGGCCTCTCGGCCAATGGGCCACTCTCGGCCAGAAATATTTGTAGTATATATGGTATATATATTTGTAGTATATTGTAATAAAAAGGATACCTTAATTAGTGTTATACACCTACCATAATTGTATAGTTAGAATTATGGTAGAATAAGGATTTAGAAGTAGAATAGGAAAAGGATTTGTAGTATTATGGAAAGATGTAACTTGTATATATACCTATTCAATCAATGAAAATAATCAAGGGATTATTTCTTTCACAAACTGAATGAGATTCAAAATTACCATGAATGAAACTCTATCATGCTTCAATTCTTACTCTTGACAAACAACAGAAGATGAAAGAAATAAAAATAAATTAAATAAAGATAGTGTGGAGAAAGAACCTTGTAGACGAAAATCCTTTGCAATATATGGTAGAATCAGATAAGCTACAAAAATTTGAAGTTGCTATCCTTCAAATTCAATTTGATTAACAACGGAAGGCTACGTACAGTCTACAGATTTTCAAAGTTGGCACGGGTCCTTGAACTCGAAATCGCGAACGAAAAACCCGAACTCCAACTTAACTTTCAAACCAAACCTCTTCGAAACTGATATATATATTTTTTCAGTATTCGCTCTCTACTTTCTTTTTTTGTGTTTGCTTTTTTTTTTGGTGTTGTGGATGCTCTAGATTTTCAGAAAATTGAAAAAATGAAAAGCCCTTTACTCTTAATTTTGTTTCTCCTCTAATTCTCTTGGTTTTTCCTTACTCTCCTTTCTTTTCTTTTTTTGTATATGTTCTCCTCCCTTTGTGTTGGCTCTAGGTGTGTGTATTTATAGTGTGCAAAAATATAGTGTTTGAAAAAAAATGTGGAAAGAAAACAATTTTTTTTTGTTAAAAAAACCATTCCTTTAGAAAAGCAAAAGTTAAGCCACAATTCTTTTTTTTTTCTTTTTGTTAAAATATAATTCCTTTAGAAAAGCTAAAGTTAAGCCACAATTCTTTTTTCTTTTTATTAAAATATAATTCCTTTAGAAAGCAAAAGTTAAGCCACAATTCGTTTTTTTGTTAAAATAATTCTTTTAGAAAAGCAAAAGTTAAATCACAATTCTTTTTTTTCTTTTTGTTAAAAATAATTCTTTTAGAAAAACAAAAGTTAAAGAGATGATATCATGCAACAAAAATTTCTTTTCAATTAAAAATAAAAAGAAAACTTTATTAAAACATCTTCAATACAGAAACTCTTTTTTTCATTTTTATTTAATAATATATATATATATATATATAGTTTAGGTTTGGTAAAAAAATTAGGTGTTGACATCAGGATGCTTGGCCAGGTGATTAAAGAAGTTAAAAGGCCTAAGACTCTTTACTGGACAGCCTTCAACATCAATTGTCAAACGACAATGATCAGAACATTGAGTAAGTTGTGTCATCCGGTCTCTATTCACAAGTACCCAATCAATCTTGCTGAGGGTATGATTATTGGTCCAAGTATATATCTTTTACATGTAGTCTTTAGTTCAGTCAACCCAGTATCCAGTAGGCAAGAGTTGAAGTCACTGGGTTCCCATACAGCCTATTCTCCACTTCTCTCACAGCATTGAAATCTCCTAGAATTACCCAAGGTCCCTTCTGGCCCCTATCAATGGTTCTTAGACCATCCTATAGTGGCCTTATATAATCAGGAGACAATATGCAGCCTATAAACAAAGGTAACATGAAATATCATTTGTCCCCCAATCACCCTAACTTTCCCATGGATGAACTGTTGCTGAATTTCCAGTGCTTGAAAGGTAATTTCATTAGTATCCCATAGGACCCAGATCCTACACTTCCCACTACTATCATATCTCCAACATACCAGCCATGTGCAATTTTATTCTTAATCCAATTAGCATGTGCCACAGCAACTTTATGTTATAAAAGAGTTGTCATTCCTATCTTATTCTGTCTTATAAACTTGACTAACTCTGATTGCTTATAAACTTTATTTAGGCCCCTAAGTTCCAGGATATCAACTTCATGAGGAGGAAGTAGGATCAGATGGCCTTACCATATTGCCACATAGACTACTATGTCCTTGTTAGTGCCCCATATATGCTCTATTCACCTGTATATGAGGAAAATCCAGTGGACTGGAGGTATTTCCAGCACTTAGGCCCTGGTTCTGATCCCTTGGCACTTGATTATTCTTGGTTGGGGACTGGCTAGCATGATTACCACCACCATGGCCTTGTTGCACAGCATTAGTATTATTTAGCCCTTCTTGGGCACTTGCTTTACTAGGACCCTGTTGCTGAGTAACTACATCTTTGGTTTGCCATGTTGTTGCTTGCTTACTATGCTGGAACTTATTAGGCACTTTTGGACCCTGCTCCGGCTTCTTAGCAGGTGCTTTTAATCTATCATGCTGGTCAGGCTTGCTAGGCTAGCATACATTCCCTACTTGCAGGCAGGTTGGGCAATATGTAGGTTTCCAGTCATAGGTGACCGGCTGCTCAAACATTCTACCACTTGAATGTTGCAGTTTAATCGAATTAGGCAAAGGTTTCGTGATATCCATCTGAACTAGTAATCTAGCATACAAAACTCTTTCCATGTTAGTGGTACAAGCATCAACATAGACAGGCTTACCCAAGGTGCTACCAATTCGACAGAGGGACTTTGTGTTCCAATAACTGAGTGGGAGTCCAGGCAGCTTGATCCACAAAGGGATCGTTCTGAGAACGTGCTTATTCAAATCAAACTCAGGGTCCCATCCCTTCATAATAACAGGCTTGTTATACATCATATGAGGACCATCATACAAAACTTCATCTCTATCCTCAATGCACTCAAATTTTAGCAAGAAATATTCGTCATTATGGTAGTAAACTTTAGGTGCAGTGACATGGTTCCACTTAAGACGCAATGTATCATTCAACAACTATAGTGAGAGAACTACCAACGACATAGAAGATCAAAGCATTCTTCCACACAACAACTTCTTTAGCAACATCCTCCTGTTGCAGTTGTGCTATAAGCTCACCTTCAACAATAACTGGCGCAATATAGTCTAGTTCTATACCTTTGGCTGCATACTTGTTCTCAGAGAATAGATTTGCCCAAGACGTAACTGGAGCCTGGTCCGGAGCACCATGCTTCTCATGTGGTTTATCAGATGCAAGCCCCTCCGATACACCACCCATTACCTCTGTCTCTACATTTGCTACATTCGACAATACCTGACGTTGCACAGAATTCGGTACCGGTGGAACTATTAGACGTGTACCCGTCCTCGTCCTCGTCCCCATCTGTGGAAATGGAGTAAGGTAGATGGGTCTAAACCCTAACTCCGTCCCTATTCCTTTCGAGTTTTGGTAGCTGGCCCTTCTCCAATTTGAGTCGTCGTCCCCTCTTTCTCCAAAATTATTAGAGGAATTTGATATGGAGGGCAGCCAATTGGATTCCTAGGGTTTGACCCGTCGGTCCCAAATGGCCGCTCCCCCTCTGCCTTCTTAATTATCCATTCATTGCCATTATGCTTCTTCTTTTTCTGCCGGCCCCTGGCCATTCTGGCTCACGGAAACGTGGGCCCTTCACTGGTATCGCCTTATCGTGCCCCTGAAATGGATATTGAAATTATTTGCAGAAATCGAGTTTGATTACGACGACTTTTGGTAAGGTATGAATTCTTTGTTGGAGTTGAGAAGAGTGAAGAAATCAGTAGTACTGTCGGTGTTTTCTTCGTCGTCAACGAAGAGTTCGAAGGTTTTGGCGACGACGAAGCCGGGGACTGTTTCAACGGTTAGAACCGGTATAGTCGCCTGAGATCTGGAATTTTTTGATCTTATTCATATTTTCCGGCGTGACAAATCTGAGAAAGAGACAACATTTCCCCTTTTATTTTGGTCCAAGGAGAGGAAACGGGGAAGCGGATCGAGAGAGGGAGCTCGCCGGAGCTAGCGAGAACGAAGACAGAGAAAAAGCTAGTTGGAGTCGGCGAGAACGAACAGAGAGAAATATAACTGTGGGCCCACCTTTTTAAAAAAAATACTTGCTTTCATTTTTTTTATTTTGCCACATCAGCATTTGAAGTGTTATTTATTTCATTTTAAGTAAGGGATATATAAACCCATAAAATTAAATTATTAAAATGAATTTTCAAGATAATTTTAGACGTGATTTATGTATTTTTTCTACAAACCAAACTCCAAAGCCCAAACATTTTCAATATGCAAAATTTTAGGAGTTACTTAATAGTTAATATTATGCTGCCAAGTGCCAACCAAAATGATCCAAATGGCGTTAAATTATTTAATTAAAGTAAGAAAATTAATTAGTGAAAGCGCTTAGCCAATTCTTTCAAACTTGCACTCAAAGTTAATAGGAAGGTCAGGTCACACAAAGTTAATAGGAAGGTCACATAGTTTTAATTTTTAAAATTAAAAACCTTAGCTCATCGGAGCTCCGGCCACAAAGACTTGTGAGAGATTCCCAAAAGTCATCGTTATTATTATATATCTAACCAAATCACATATTTAAGCCCCACAATTAACACAATTGTGTACTATTATTGCAGCTATTTTATTATTTCATGAGTTGATTTTCCAATATTCTGGTGAGTTTTCCTTAATTTTGTGTTTGACACTATGTAATTGTAATTATACGTATCGAATTGTTGAATTCTGGTTTATTATTATGTGTAGTAGATATTCTAGGGTTAGGGAACAGTGAAGATGACGAGAAAAACGAGTTGCTGTGGTATATGTGAGAACTCAAATCTTCCTTCCATTTGTACTCTTTGTGTCAAATACAGGTAATTCACAAAATTTAATCGAAAAAGTTAAGTTCGTCATGATTACAGGATTCTAATTGTAGTGATTATGATGTGTTTTTGACAGATTGAATGAGTACAGGACTGTGTTAAAATCACTCAAGGGAAGGAGGGAAGCATTATGTGGCCAATTAAGTGAAGTACTCTTGGCTAAGGTTTTCTCCTATAAAAATATCTCTCCTGTTATGCCTTCAGTTTATCACTTATGCTTTTATTACCTTGTTCTAGAAGATGCTTTCCCTTTTAATCTAAATGATATATAAATATGCTAGGATACAAATTTAGTAGGTAGTTGTCCTTCGATTTCTGTTATTATATGTTATTTCTTGTACTTTGATTTTCGTACTATTTTGTTGTAGTTATTGTTCCTTTTTTCAGAATGCTTTGTCATGCTTTCTATAGTATCTTGCCTTGGTTTCTTCACTTCGGTTATTTCCTTTTCTGAACTGTTTTGATATGCTCTCTCTTGAGCCGAGGGTCTATCAAAACAGCCTCTCTAACTGTCAAGGTAGCGGTAAGGTCTGCGTACACTCTACCCTTCCCATACCCCACTTTACTTTGTTGGATTACACTGGGTATGTTGTTGTTTAAAATTATCTGTAATCGCTTGTGAAAGAGTTTCCAAACAATAATGGATAATTTAATCTTATTGTTTATTATATCCAGGAGAATGCAGACGTAGTTGAAGATGTAATTCATAAAATTAACATAGGATTGTTCATATGGAGGAAATGTCATGACTCATGAGAGTGCTATGCTATACAATAGGAAGATGCTGAACAAAGTCAAAAAAAGGTTTTAAAGAACGGTTGTAAGATCGTTAATTTATGTGAGGCATTTAAGACTCAACATATCCACAAGATGTATGTCGTATAAATGCAAATGTTAAGATGTATATAAAGTCATACAAGATTGGATAATATTAGATATGGTCATCTTCAATAGAAGGTGCAAGTGACACATACGGAGGATAAAATGAGATAATTTTGCTTGAGATAGTTTAACCATGTTTTACGTAGACCATATGTACCGTCCCATAGTGCATCAATATGATGATTAAAGGTGAAAAAAGGGGATGAGATATATATAGAATTACACAAAGGGAAGTTGTCTGACCTGTGATCTCCTAGGATCCATGTGGTCTGAAAGGCTCACTTTTGAACAAATTAGACGCCCAACATTCATGAAGATGTAGGCAAGATAAAATATCATATGAGCAATAACCTAATTTTCTCGGATTCTTCACTTTCTTGCCGCACCCGTGTCGACATGACGTGGGTGTTTGTGGATGTAGGATCCGCACCGGATTTGGTCAACCGATTTTGGATACTTTGACTAAAATCGACGGAGAAATCCGGGACAAATACAATGAAATCCGTGATCAAAACAAAAGCTAAGGTGAAATTGAAGAAAATGAAATTCCTATGTCAGTCCTTTTTCCTTTTATCTCCTAGGATTCTCCTCTTGATCAATATTTTCTCGTCGAATGCCTTGTAAGTTTTCCACACAATGTCTCATAATTTAGACATATAACTTTACTTTTAGATATTTGAATTAATTTTAGCCGAATCCCCGCACCTGTATCTGTACTTGTATTTATACCTCCGAATCTTAAAATTTAGATCATGAAGGACCAGACCTCTAGATCCGCACCCGTGTCCGAGCAACTTAGGCAATAACAACCTGTTGGATTGAAGGAATTGTTATTGTTATATTCATTAGGTTCCAACTTTGAAATGAAGGTATAGGGAAGATCAAAAAGAGTATGTTAGTCAAAAGAGGGCTCTCACATGAGTGTAGTTCCATGACGTTCGGTATTGTTGGAGCTTTTCTTTTTCTTTGAGACTTGTACATCCATGAATAAGTGTGAAATATAAAGAGCCTAGTTTTAGAGGACTCACGATATATTTACCATTCTCAAAAAAAGTTTTACAGAACTACTGTTCTTCTTTAAAAGAATAATATTTATTGTTGGAATGAAATAGACCCGACTAGAAAATTGATTTGGTGTTGGCATCTAAGGTAGAGGTAAGGTCTGCGTACATCCTACGCTTCCCACACCCCACTCGTGGGACTGTATTCGGTATGTTGTTGTTGTTTGTTGTATGTAATTTGCTCAAAACTAGGCATATATAGTAAGCAAAGTGAGAGTAGTATGATGCATGTCAGGTTGCTATGATCCTTCTTTTGATAACAAAAACGCCAACACAGTCTTGTTAAACAACTGAAAACTTGATGGGATTCGTATTTTGACTTGCTGCCTACAGGCCTGGCCATCTACTTGATTATTTCAGGTGTCATGAGCTACTGTCATGTTTGCCTTCTAGTTGATGTTACCTATCGCAGATGTTCAATATCCTAAACTGATATAAGCTCCCTTCTATTTTGTATTGAGTGTACTTTTACTAATTACTTATGAAAGAAAATTCAGTTACAGAGCTTTTTTGATTGATAAAACCAACGGAGAATATTCAGTTACGGGGTATACTTCTAGCTGAAAAGATTTCTGTTCATGTACTTCCTCATGATTTTGATTCGGACATTTTGATCTTCTTCAGAGTAAGGCCGATGATCAACTAAGTTGGAGGGTGCCTCGGAATGAAAAAGTGGCAAGATTAAGGGAAAAGCTCCGACAACAGAAAGAGCAAGTTACACAAGGTTCTTGGTCCTGTCTACTAATGGCAGCTGTTCAATTTGAAATGCAGAGCTTAACCTATTGGCTAGCATACTAATACATGTATTTACAGGGAAAACAAAAATTGAGAAGATGTCTCATGATCTGAAAGTTCAGTATGAGTTGCTAGGATCAGCTACAAGGATGGTATAATGGAGTCTTTCTTTTGTATTTCGCCTTTTGTTATGGATAGTTTGATGAAATAGCTCACTGATGACTGAGTCAAATTGTAGCTGGAAAATAATCGCGTGGAACAACTTGAGAAGCTTTATCCTAATCTCATCTGCACTCAAAATCTTGGGCATGTGAGGAATTCTCCTTTCAAACTCTCCTATCAGAGATTTTCCATGTTACTAATTCTCTTTTATTGAAACCGCAGATGGCAATTACCTCTGAACTTCTGCATAAACAGTCCGTGGTTGTAAAACAGATATGCAAGTTATTCCCTCAACGTCGTGTAAGTCTCGAGCAATTATATGTGCTGGTAATTGTGGCACACACTATTTAATCCAAATTACAGAGAATGAAATGATTTACATTCTCTTGATCCTAGAAAAAACTACAGAGAATGGAATGAGTATTAATATGGTAGTCATTTCAACAGGCTTTTCTTTTTATGTATGTGCTTTACTACCTTTGAATTGGTGAGGCACTTCATCTCCTTTTTCTTCAATCAGCAAACTCTTGATATTCTTGAACTTCAAGTTAACATTTGGGAGGAAAACTGCAATAGGCTTCAATGGCGGATCACACCTCTCAAACCCCATGCTTCCCTGTTGGTTATGTAAAAATAAATGATTATTTCAGCTTCAGAGTTAGATATTTTGATCATGTGGGTGTTGTGGATTGGTTCCATTGTGCTTTATTTCTTGAAATAAAGTATCTGACACTAACTATTATTGAGAATATGAATCGTAGCCTGTTGGTCTTCCATAAATGCTTTACAGAGTATTTCTTTTGGCCCTTAAAAAATCCTTCATTTCTTCTTTAAATTTATATCTGCTTCATATAAAAGTTGTGATTGTTTTAGGAGAAAAAGAAATTGGAGTTGACAGTTTTACATCTGCTATCGGGTCATCTTGTTAGTATATGGGTGGAACTTTGTTATCATTCAAGAAGAAAACCTGGAATGTGTATGCTTAGTAATGTTTCCATTAGGTATTTACAATGGCCGAACAAAAAGAGGATTTTGGACTTTGAACTTTCTCTTTCTGTGTGGACTATCTACTTGGGGAAAATTTGTAATTTCATACAAATCTTGTGCTGCAGGTAATAGTTGATGGAGAAAAAAAAGATGGATCTAGTGGCCAATATGATAGCATCTGTAATGTAAGGTTGCCAAGAGGACTTGATCCTCATTCAGTTCCATCTGATGAGCTGGGTGCTTCTTTAGGGTAATTTCTTTTGCTTGGTTATCACATAAGTCACTTTTCCAGCTGTGTAATCATTAAATTTCTGACATATAATGTGTTTCAAGTTTCTAAATATAGGCAGAGCCATTGTGCAGTGACTATGAGTTTTCTTTGTTTATTGTCATAATCTCATCTGGGTGTTCAATTTCTATCATGCATTGTTTTATTTGAACAATGTTTACATTAGTGACCAGTAATTGTAGCTTCTATGATATGGAGTGCCACGGCTTTTTTCTACCAAAGTAGATCATTGGCCGCTCACGCTTTTTTTTTTTTTTTTTGCATTCAAGGAGAGAATTTTGATCAGCCCTATCAGGGTAGCAATTATGCTTTGGATGCCTACTGTCAGGCTCCTATTTCTTTTCAAAACTGTCAGGTTTAAGCATTCTTCTTGATATGCTGTGAGTTTTTCACATTTTCTTCTTATGCTTAGGCTTTTTGGATTGGAGCTGAGGGTTGTTTATTTCGGGTCATGTCAGTAAAACTATAGGAAGTTATCAAAGCCTTGGAGTGTAGTTTGTTTTTTGGCTGAATTTAGGGATTCTTTAGTTAAGGTTCAAATTGCCTTATGCTATACAAGAATTGAAGAAGGCTTATCCAAGAACTCCAAATCAAAAAGAGATCATTTTATGGAATGATCACTGGAAGATGAAATACTGACTGTGTACCCCCTTATGGTCCAAGAGCTTGTTACTATGTGTAGTGAGTTGAATTTAGTTCTTCATTTTTTGGTGCTTCAAGTAAATGAATAGTTAACTGTAAATATGCCAAGAGTGCTACTTGCTGGTTTAGGTGCACAGAATGAATCCAGTCATTACGAAAGCATGAGGGGAAATGCCGTGCATACATTTTCTAGGGATGCTGTTTACAACAACATACCCAGTACAATCCCAGAAGTGGAGTGTGGGGAGGGTAGAGTGAAACACTGCCTATATATATCCACGTGCTGAGTAGATTGAGATAATTATCCAATATTTTTACTATCTATTTTTGTAGAATATTCATTTTGGCCAGCTAATAATATATTCTAATGGTTTTATTTTCGATGATTGAATGCAGATATATGGTGCAACTTTTGAACCTCGTTGTTCGCTGCGTCTGTGCTCCCGCACTTCATAATTCAGGATTTGCGGTATGCTCAAAAAACTTTCTGTAGTTATTTTGGTAGTTGAGCCACAAATGTCTAGGGTACATTAATGGGAGTACGGGACTTATCAGAGCTTCCTTAGTACAAAATTTTTTACTTAGAGAAATATTGCAATTTATTTTCGCTAGATTGAATAGCAAAACAATTTCCTAATGCCTCTCAGACCTTAGTGAATGCACTTGCCTTTTTTGCCAGAGTCACGGTACATAGATGGTCAAACAATAACATATTTCTTTTATCTTTGAATCCAGAACAAGTTTTTTTTTTTTAATTTCAAGGTACATTAATGAGACTTATCAGAGCTTCCTTAGTACAAAAATCTTTACTTAAAGAAATATTGCAATTTATTTTATGCTAGAGGAATAGCAAAACATTTTCCTAGTGCCTTTCATACCTTAGTGAATGCACTTGCCTTTTTTGCCAGATTCACGGTACATAGATGGTCAAACAATAACATATTTCTTTTATCTTTGAATCCAGAACAAGTTTTTTTTAATTTCCTGTATGCCTTTGTTTATTACATTAGGGTTCATGTTCTCGAATATGGCAACGAGATTCTTACTGGGATGCTCGTCCGTCCTCTAGAAGGTATTCCTTTAATTCTAATGTAGAAATTCATGTTCCTTTTCCCATTTAAAGAGATGAGAACTTTCTTACTGATGTTAGTCATGCAATGCACGCAGCGGCGAGTACCCACTTTTTATTCCGCGCCAAAACTTTTGCTCTTCAGGTGGGGAAGCTTCATGGTACGACAGAAGTTGCAGTAATTCTGGAACTTCTAGTGACTTTGGAGTTACCTCGATGGAATCTGATAGAAAACCTCGGTTGGATTCTTCTAATAGTAGTAGTTTCAACTATGCTTCTGCTTCCCTGCACTCAATAGAAACGCACAAGGATTTGCAGAAAGGCATAGCACTTCTCAAGAAAAGTGTTGCTTGCATTACTGCATACTGTTACAACACATTATGTTTAGAAGTTCCAGCCGAAGCCTCTACCTTTGAAACATTTGCAAGATTGTTGGCTACACTTTCTTCTTCAAAGGAAGTCCGATCTGTTTTTTCTTTGAAAATGTCTGGTTCAAAGTACGTTTTTCTTTCATTTATATGTCATAGTTCTAGATCTGTACTCATACAGTGAAAGAAATTTACTTCTCAAGGCATTGAAACCTCTGATTTATTCAGTGGTGGCCTGTAATTCAGTCATTCGGTGTTATAATTTGTAGGGCATCCAAGCAAGTCCAACAACTGAACAAATCTGTTTGGAATGTAGATTCAGCCGGGTCATCTAGCACTTTGATGGAGAGTGGACATGTGCCAGTATTGGTATAGTTTCTGTTTGTGGATTCAGTTCAGCATAACATATATTGGTACTAAATATATTGGTAATAGTATGTAGACATGTGCCAGTATTGGTATAGATGCATAGGTCTTAGTATTGGTTTCATAACTGTAAAAGATATGAGCTTTTCTGTATTTAATACGTGTTTCTGTAGAGCATTATGCCATTTTATTAGAGGTAAAAGGCATCATCCACTTTTGATGACCACAGATCTTCTTTCATTGACGTCTACAAATCCTTTTTTTTCGCTTTCTCGCATGTATGCAGTAGTTTGTTGAGAAAAAGGACCTTATGCTAGGGAACAATGAACTCAATAATGTGGCAATGAAGAAATGTCTATGATAAGCAGGATCTGACATAACTCAAATATCAATAGGCGATTCTTTTAAGTCTTGAATTGAGTTTTCTTGGTTATGCATACTTTGTAACAATTGAGTTAGCTGCAGAAGTGTTTTCAAAACTTGATGATTTTTTTTATTACGGAACATAATTTCGTAAGATCTGCAGAGTATAGAAAATCCAGAAATCCTGTAACTCCAATTTCCTTAAAATCTTTTGGAATTGTTGCTGTGGTTTTCAGGATCTGTCGGCTTAGTTTACTAGTGGATTTGTTTTAGTGACTATGATAACTGGGCATAATAATATGAAATTCTTTACGAACTGTGCCTAATAATGTATTGCAACTATGTTTTTTTTTAGTTTTTCTTGCATAAATAAATTTTGAATGTGATTAACAACAAAGCTTGTTACATTAAATTTCTCTTCTTTCCTGACTTTGCAGAGAAATACATTTGACAATGCTCTTCCAAGTTCTACTGGCAATTTAATTTATGCCGCTGAAGTATCTGATGTAGGAAGGAATGAAAATTTAATTGAAGGCTGGGATCTTATTGAGCGCCCTCCTTTTCCTCCTCCTCCATCACAAATAGAAGATGTTGAACATTGGACACGGGCCATGTTTATTGATGCAACAAAGAAATGAGCCACTTCTTGGATTTCTTCTTCATTGGAAATAGTGTCAGTGCTCATGAAGGTAAACTGAGCTTCTTTGCCACATTCACATAACATGCAAATTAATACCCTGATAGTGTTTCTTTCATATTTCTATGGTTTTGGGACTAATATAATTCAATTTCCAGTGTTAAATTCTGACTGCTAATTTGTTGTCTTCTTTAGTAATTTGCTAATACTTATATACAATTCTAGCAAAACCTAATCCAGGCTTCATTGCCAAGTTTACACGCTTGCAGCTCAATATATCTTTGATAGTGGCTGGGTGCTTTGTCCACGTTTAGCTGTAAAATATATGGTCATGACGTGGCATTAAGTGTGTGTGTGATGTAAAACTGCTCCATACATGATGACCTTTCTGTTTGGTACCGTTGGAAGTTTAGAACTGATCATGTGTGTTAAGCAAATAAGAACTGCTGGAAATCATGAGTGATCATTATAGTTGTGCATGTCTAAAGCATTTACATACATGTTTTACACTGAAACTTTTCTTCTTTGCCTCTTCAGATTTAATCATAAAATAACTTTCTTTTTTTCTTCTGTTGCATAGACATCCAAGGATGGAGAGATGCTTCTGAGCTACACCAATCTCCTGGAAGATAAAGCTTGTAAATTGACAAACTAGGTTTAACATTTCACGAATTGTAAATAGTGTGAACGTGGTTTTAGCTTTGTCTATGGAAGCGTAGCATCTGTATTTTACTTGTACCATGTTCTCATACAGCTTTGGAGAAAGAGTGATGGTTTTGCACCCAAGCAAAATCACCCATGGTTAAAGATGAATATGCAAGTGATATCCTTTTGCATTTAGCTCTCGCCACGCTCCCCTGCCCCATACTGGTACAAAAGCTGTTTATGGCCAAGTGTTAAAACCCTGATCCTCTAATGAGCTCTTCTACGACTGTTAGACGGAGATTCTTGAGTCGTGCTAAATCTCAAAATTGAACTGCTGCACCTGGAGCAAGCTTATAGGTAACCACTTTGCACTTTCCTTGGTTGTTGGTAGGCAAAAGTAAATTACCCAGGATAGAGTCATAGGCATGTGTAGTTTAGCATACGGCCAAAAAGGATTAGTATAGAGGGGGGGGGGGGGGGGGGAGATGAACTTAATTAAGTTTTAATGTAATCCTTTTTTTTAAGTGGAAATATATACAGAAGGGATTTCATCATAGTATTTTCTTTCGTCGTCGTTTTAGTTGTAATAATTAAAAGCTGCTATTCGATTGCATGAGTAAAGAACATCCAACGTCCAAATAGAATTGCTTTGCTTCAGGTTGCTAAGTAAATCGCAGCTCAGGTACTGTCCATTGTAATGCACGTAGAAAATTACTATACTTTGTTACTGGAACTGCGCATAGACCAGAAGCAGAAACCATCGGTGATAATTGACTTAAAGTAAAGAAAGATAGATACATACTCTGGAAAACATGTTAAATTGAAGGGAGAATTTTGTTTGCTCAAGTAAAATCTCCAAAGTTCTCTATAACTTCAAATGAAAGGTAATTAAAAATCATAATGGATGTTTCTCCCTCTCAAGTTAAACTAACTTCAGATTGTTCAAGAGAACACAAGGCAGTTGTTCACTTCTTCCTCTTCTTTGGAGGTTGGATAGTTTCTTCTTTGTCATCCTCTTCTTCATCATCTTCTGGCTCCTCTACAACTTCTTCTACTTCCTCCCCTTCTTCGCCATCATCGTCATCATTATCTTCGCCATCATCGTCGTTATCGTTGTCGTCGTTGTCATCATCATGACCTTCACCACCACCATCATCTTCGTCTCTGTTCTCATCACCTTCTCCATTTGTGTCCCCATTGCTTTTCTTGGCATTTCCTTGGCTTTTGTTGGGCCCATGAACCCCTTCATCAGAAAACTCCCCTTCGCCGTCCTCAAATTCTCCATTCTCATTATCATCGTTGTCATTTCCATCTCCACCCTCCTCAGCAGCATCAACTACTTTGTGCTCATCATTTGTGTTTTGCTCTCCCCTGACTTTGGTCTCAATTGCCAACGTTGGCGCAACTACATCCTGGAATTATTTGCAGACATCATTGTACATGAATATTTTAGGAATACTATAAATAGTTAATTGAGTAAAATACATAGTAAACTCTTAAAAAAAAAAAGGGCAGTCCGGTGCACTAAGCTCCCGCTATGCGCGGGGTCCGGGGAAGGGCGGACGTGTCTATTGTAACATAGTAAACTCTTAAGATCTTGAAAAAAAAACTCAGGAAAAAGAGATGACGGAGAAGTTTCATAGACTACAAGTTAGTTTAAGCTCCATATATGTTCATCACCCAGACACCCACACTGTCAATTTCATGACATAATCTCAAGTGCATCTATTCTGAAATGGGCCCATAATACATACTAGGGCCTATTACTAATTGGACCAGGACAGAGGAGACAATTTCAGTCCAAGTCCATAGCAATTTGGACCAGTTCAGAGTGAACCTTCTACTATTTTCAGCCCAAGAAAGAATTGCTATGATAATGTGTGAGCCCAGCCGCATTTGGAAACATAAATTTAATCATATCTTGACAGAATATTCCGATATAATATTCTCTTAAGACAGAGTCAACCTAGAAAAGCATTTTTTTTTTTCAATTAGTTTTCCAAATAAGACAATATTTTACTCAACATGCTTTTAATATTTAATACTAAGACACACTTAAGAATTTTCCAAGATTTAAAAATCTCATCCAGAATTTAATTATATTCCCAAAAATCAAAATATACCAATTTAGTACTTAATTAAAAAATTTATTAGTCCACTGTAAAGGAGCAGGAGTTGAAGCATCTATTCTGCAGAATTAACATGATCGGCAGTATATGTAATTCTTAGTGGGACCCACATGCATCAACTACTAACCCGGAACCCAACTTGGCATATAAGCCAAATTAACATTATGTTTCAGTTCCGAACACTGGAAAAACAGTACCATATAGGCGCACTTTAGCAACTGCAGGCATTAAAGAAGTACTGTAGGAGAAAGTTAATGCTATTTCCTCCTCTTTTTTTACATGGAGTACTTTATTGAAAACTTTCTGCAGAAAATATATTTTAATAAGGAGTTATTATCCAAAACCAAAACAAAAAAAAACTGGTTCTGAGAGAGAAAAAGTTCCAACTCCAAATATTGGAAAACTAAAAATATCTAATCCAAAAATCGGAAAATATCAGATATTTTTACTTTTAAGAGAAAATGGAAAAATGGAGAGAGCATAGGCGGGGGCGAATCTATGTACAAAAATGGGTCACGTGAACACACGATTATCGTCATCCGATTAAACTCATTATATTATGTGTATAATTTTCAAAATATATCAAATTTAATTGAAGAAATACATAATGGTCAAATTTGATTGAGTGGTGCATTCGTTAAACATTGATTTCACTTCCTTAAGGTCAAGGAGTTCAAAACTAATTTACTACACTTTTATGTCTTTTATTTTGTGAAATAGTGCACTCATTCTCTTGAAATTCTGAATTCGCATATGATCACAGAAAATTCTTATTCGTGATCAGAGAAGTGTGTTTCGCTATTTTATACACACTTTAATTACTAAACCACACTTCAATAATAAAATTTGATTTCACTTTAAACTTGATCATAGTAAATATCATACTATACTCTTTTATATATATATATATATATATATATATATATAACACTGTCCATGTAAGTGTGTTGGACAAAAGAATTGTGAAAGTTAAAAAAGTAATACTATTTATTTTTAAGTTGAAAATAATATTGGAAATTGAAATTATATTTCGAAATGAATATAAATTAGAATTATTTTAAAAAATTTATGAGTAATTTGGAGTGAAAATTGTCACAATAGTTTTTTTGAGTTCTTCAAATTCTGGAATTCAACTTCAAAATTATACAATAATTTTCAGATAATATTTCGGGAAAAAGTAAAAACTATCAATGGCCAAAAGGGCAGTAAAACAGCCAATTTTTAGTTGTAGTAGTAACCTGGACGGATGCTAAAACGGAAGCGCACGTTAGCAGAGTACTGTTGTTAAGCATCACCTCCATTTGTACGGCTAGTTTTCCCCTGATCAACACCTGCACACCAATAACAAAACATAAACATCTCACCCTTAAGATCTTCTTAGCTGCAAAAATATCATCCATAATTTGTTTACAATTCCAAGCCAATAAAAGTGGTAAGATTGTAATATAATTAGTATTGTATTACCATAATTAGTCAGCCCATCCAAGGGCCAATCCGTGAGCATAGCCGAGACCTAATATACACAATATACACATGTATATTGTGTGTATATTGTGTATATTTAACAAAAAAGCATACAAAATAATGACGAAAACAAGAAAAGATGGAGTAGTTGAAGAACTGAAAAGCAAATTTAACCTCTCATACAACGCATATGTGAGTATACTTTTATCTAAAATGTAACTCTAAAGTTGAAGATCTACGAACAAGGAGAAAAACAAAACAAAGAGAATTCAACTTCTGTTATAGTTGAATAAATTCTACATATTTTCCAGGAAAATAAAAGCTTTTAGTGAGAAAATTGTTACCTGGAAATTGGATTATGAGAGAATGGGAATTGCTAAGAGAGTTTTACGCAAAATTTGATTAAATGGACAAAGATAATAAGGAACAGAATCTAATGCCTTCCTACTACTGCTACTACCATTGGCAAAATAGGTCCCACTTTCTCTACCCTATATTTTGGATAATTTTACATTGGTCCTTGAGGTGTTTCATAATTCCCAGTTGTATTCCTTGAAGTTGAACAAGTTGTTGAAATTTGAAGTATGGAGTTGTATTTAATTCAATTTATTGTCATGTTGAAGATTTTATATGGGTTAGTTGAAGATTTTGTGTATTCACTAAGATATTATTTTGACTAACTATGTTAATACATTATGCTAGCATAAGTCATAAGTATCATTCAGTCCAAGAAGAGAGAGGATGCTACATTTTTTATTTTATTTTATTTTTGGTGATGATATCATTTGAAGTTTCTCTTACTTTACTTCTAAACTACTAATGAAGATCATAGAAATGATGAGACATTCTTGCTTTAATATATATCATAAATAATTAATTAAGCTTAAGAATAAAGGGAGATATACCTCCTTGTGGAAGTTGTAGCAATCAAATGAGTCTATATTGAATATTGTATAATTGTATTAATCTTCCTTGATGAGTCTTTCTCATTAATATCAATATATTTAGTGCGTACAACGTTGAATCCTAATGGAATAAGGATTCCTCAATTTACCATAATTATACACTACTATTAATTACAACATATATGGTATATTTATAAATACACCCCTCAGTCGGAGCGGGAGGAGGCCGGACGGTGAAACTGGATCTGAAGTCGATGAACAGCTGCCGAGGAAGCCCCTTTGTGAAAATATCTGCATATTGATACGAAGAAGGCACATGTAACACCTTACACATGACCTATAGCAACCTTCTCACGAACAAAATGTATATCCATCTCAATGTGCTTGGTTCTCTGATGTTGAACCAGATTATGAGATAAGTAGACTGCGGATATGTTATCACAGTAAACCATAGAAGCATTACGTAAGGGACACTGAAGCTCTAAGAGGAGGTTTCAGAACTAGCAGATCTCAACTACAATGTTTGCAACGCCTCTATACTATGCTTCCACACTCGATCGGGAGAGTGTGGCTTGTCTCTTGGCAAACCACGAGATAATATTGTCACCTAAGAACACATAGTAGCCAGACGTGGAACGCCGCGTGTCTGGACAACCTGCCCAATCGACGTCCGTGTATGATATCAGCCTGGTCGGTGCAGAGCGGTAGAGATGTAATCCATAATCAAGAGTGCCATTAACGTATCGAATGATACGTTTAAGAGTTGTAAAGTGAGGCTCCCTAGGTGCATGCATGAATAAACAAACCTGCTGAATAACATATGCAATGGCAGGCCTGGTGAATGTAAGATACTGAAGTGCACCTGCAAGACTCCTATATAGAGTGGGATCGGACATCGGATCCCCGTTAGCAGTACTGAGTTTCAACTTCGAGTCGACCAGAGTAGGCATGATTTTGCAATTCATCATTTTAGCCCTGTACACAATTTCTTCCGCATACTTACGCTGATATAGGAACATGCTATCTACAGATCTAGTCACAGAAATCCCCAAGAAGTAACTCAACTTTCTTAAGTTAGTCATAGCGAATTTGGATTTAAGCAGCCAAATGATCTCATTTTTCAACTTATCAGAAGCGACAGTCAGAATAATATCATCCACATATAATAATAAGTATGCAATTTCACTACCAAGATGAAAAATGAATAATGAATAATGAATGGTCACATTTGCTGCATATGAATTCAATCTGCATAATGTAAGTAATGAAACGCTCATACCAAGCCCGGGGCCCTATTTCAAACCATACAGGGACTTACGGAGACGACAGACATAATATGGAGCCTTTGGATGTACAAAGTCTAGTGGTTGGTGCATGTAAACTGTTTCTTTCAAATCTCCATGTAAGAACACATTTTTTCATATCAAGATGATGAATCGGCCAGTTCTTACCCATAGTTATGCTCAGAATAGTGCGAATAGTATTCGGTTTGACCACCGGACAGAAGGTCTCACCACAATTAATACCCTCTTGTTACCCTGTGCCATTTTCCATAAGTTTATCCTTGTGGCGTTCAAGATCACCACCATCTCTGAACTTATGATGAAAGAGCCATATAAAATGAATCACATTCACCCCCTTTGGCCTCGGAATAAGATCTCACGTGCACTGAGTGGCAAGCGCATCAAACTCCTCACGCATAACCGCATTCCAATTCGGATTGAGTTTGGCTAGTTTTGGGTCTTTAGGTAGTGGTGATATGGATTGTGTGGATAGGTTAAAGTGGACTTTTGGTTTAAAAATCCCATGTTTCGCACGAGTTTCCATTTGGTGTGTGGGTACGAGGGCGGGGCAGTGGGTCGTGGGGCAATGGCAATGGGTGGGGAGGTGTTCGATGGGATTTGGAAGTGTGGTTTTGGGCTGGGCAGTGGGTTGTGGAATGACTCAGGGGTATGCGGGTCTGGGGGCGGGGTGATGGTATATTGTGGTGTGGTTGGGTGTACCTGGGGGGGGGGGGAAACAGTGGCGGGGGAGAGGCAAACGATGGCGGGTGGTGTGGTGGTGGTGGTAGTGGTAGGCCGTGGCGGGATGGGTGTTCGGACGGCCGAAGGTAGCAGATTTTGTAGTGCATTTTGGAGTAGATGGGATGTGTCTGAGTCATCAAGGAAATAGTAATCAGTGAGTCAAAATTTTTAGATGTTGTCGAATGGGAAGATGTACTCAACAAACATGACATGGCGTGAGATTAAGAGTTTGTCTATGGATATCTCATAGCAGAAATACCCCCTATGATTTGATGGAAAATCGAGGAAGACGCACGGAGTAGAGCGAGGTGCTAATTTGTGAGGGACCGTGGAGGCCAGATTTGGGTAACAAAGGCAATTGAAAATTCGAAGGTGATCAAAGGAAGGGATCCGACGGAAGAGAATTTCGGTAGGAGTATGATTTTGAATCGTACGGGTAGGTAAGATGTTAAGAATGTGTTCTACCATTTTTAATGCATAAACCCAAAAGGTAGGGGGAAACGCATGAAAAAGAAGGGTACGAATCATATTGTTAATGGTGCGGAGAATTCTTTCGGCTTTACCATTTTGAAGGAAAGTATGGGGGCAGGAGAAATGGAAAACCATGCCATTAGCCGCACAAAAATTATGAAAGTGGAAGTTATTGAACTCACGACCATTATCACATTGAAACATTTTGATGTCTTTTTCAAATTGTGTTTTAACCGATGTATGAAATTCAAGAAATTTGGAATAGACTTGAGACTTAATTTTAAGCAGATAGACCCAAAGGAAGTGAGAGAAGCCATCCAAAACTACCAAATAATATTTATGACCTAGGTTGCTGGTTATAGGAGATGTCCATAAATCCACATGAATAATATCAAATGGAGAAAAAGTAATACTCGAAGATGACGTAAATAGAAGTCTAACGTATTTCCCTAGATGATAAGAGGAACAACTATAGGCAAGGTTCCCTTTATCGCATTAGATTAACTTGTGGTTTCTAAGAAAATAAAAAACATGGGCTCCGGGATGTCCAAGTCTACTATGCCATATTGAGGAGGAGATTTGTAGCTAGAGATGTTGGAGGATTGACATTGGCAGAGGACGTGGATAGGAGATAGAGGTCCTCCTCACTATTGCATCTCGTGAGAAGTCTTCCGGTACGTAGATCCATTACAGAAAAACCAAACGGGTCAAAATTAATGGATACAGAATTATCGGTGGTAAATTTTCTAACAGAGATTAGATTGTTGATAATGTTAGGGGCATATAGGACATTATTAAGGGAGAAGTTGGGATGCAGTTGTGGGGTTAGTGTGTGGCCAAACACTTGAATTGGAATGCGATGACCATTTTTCGACCATAATAGATTGAGGAGTATTTAACTTGCGCAGTTGAGAAAGATTACCGGAATTATTGGTGAGGTGAGACGTGGCGCCCATATCCATATACCACGCATTATCGAGCTGTTGGAGATTCATAGTGTTGTAAGCCTGACTCCATTCGGCAGAGGTCATGGGATCGTAGGCCTACTGTTGGGCCGTGGAGAAGTGGGCCTAGTGTTGGTGGTCGTGCCATGTTCGTGAATGGTAGGTTAGATAGAAAGACGAGGTTGTTGAAGAACCCTAAAAGCGAGCGATACCCTAAAAGCCAAATTTATGCCACTTCATATGGGAATAAGGAGAGTGTTTCTGAGATGGGGAGTAAAGAATATTACATCATCTTATGATGAGATGAGAGAAAATAGAAAATAGAGAAGGAATGGAGTGTCGTATTTATGACAGGAAGAAAACCACAAAAAGAATCACCTAATTGGAAGCAAACACTTTTGATAATAGTAGGAAGAGAATAAGAGGAACAACAATTGATGATGGTGGGACCAGAGAGGCCACAATTCGTTCTATTGAAAATCAATTTGGGTGAGAGGAGGCTAGGATTTGGCTTCTGATACCATGTAGAATTGTATTAATCTCCCTTGGGAGTCTTTCTCATTAATACCAATATATATAGTGTGTACAACGTTGAATCCTAATGGAATAAAGATCCTATATTTACCATAATTATACACTAATCCTAATTGAATAAAGATCCTATATTCACCATAATTATACACTAATCCTAATGGAATAAGGATCTTATATTTACCATAATTATACACTACTATTAATTACAACATATATGGTAATATTTACTAACAAATATAATGGTAATTTGGTCATACGTGAAAAGAGCCAACTCATCTTAATTAGATAGATCACTTGTGTGCACTACAAGAAAGTAGGGATACAACGATATTTATTTGGTGATATTTGAAATAAATGTCGGGAAATAAGGATTTTTGACATTTTTTAACAAATGTCGTAAAAATAATGACGGTTATGAATAAATGTCGTAAAACGGCCACATTTAGTCCAAAATGTTGTTGGTTTTAGCGACATTTAGCAAAAATGTCGTTAAAACAATGACTTTTGATACAAATGTCGTTATTTTAGCATGGCTCAAGGTAGTGAAAGAGAACGGCAAGGAGAAAATCTGTTGCGAGAAAAGACTAGAATTCCTTTGTTCCTTCTAAGGACCAGTAGCATACCTGAATTTACTGTCCATCTAAAGAATACGTGAAAACAAAAAGGCACAACAAGAGTTCCAATAACGCCTAGCTAGCAGGCCAACCCACTTGCCTCCATATGGCGCATCCAACCTGCAAACTTGGTTACTTACTCCGTACCTTTCACTTTGAATTAATTAACTTCCCTACAATAGTCATCACCCAATGATCCTTAATGGTCCCGAGATTCATGCAACCATTATTCGTCAATATGCAGCTATTGCTTACCTTCGACTCACTAAGACTAACCTATTTATAATTACATTTTGAGCGGTTCTCAAACAGGGGAATAAATGCTAGATGCCAACAAAATAATCGTCCGGATCGATAGAGGATAAGACTATTTCCTTCCTAATGTGTCCTTTCTTGTGCATTGGGGACGATCATTATTTATGATCCTATCAACTAGTGGTTGGGCTTTAGGTTCCAATACAAAGAGGCTCCTAGTGCCCCTATTTCGGAATGGTCTTTAAATTTTGTCTCTCAAATTAGCTTTCTTTGATTTTTTTTTCCGTTCGCCTAAAAAGTGGACGAAAATATCCATGAAATTCTGGATTTGAACCCAACAAAGTCAAAAAAAAATCGCAAAGTAAAGTTTCAGAGCAAACTATGCCTATTCAGACAAGCTATACAAAAGTTACACTTTGAGGCATAATTTATGCTTTATGCCATTGCCTTACGAAAAATATTTTTTTACTGAGCTGAGGTTCGAATTTAGAACTATAAAAGTTTTTCCTTAAGGCATAACTTAAAACTACAAGGAATAACTTTTGCGAAACTTTTTCTGGTCTAGCCCGTGCCATCTTTGTAATATAAAAAAATTAAATACTTAGAATGTTAAGTTTTGGATTGATGCAAACATAGTTGCAACGTGGCAAGGGGGGAGGAATGGAGATAATGGATTATGGACTAAACTTTGGGCTCTTAACTTTTTTGTTTCCCAAATGAGAGGCATTTGGATCCAATTGTCGGTTAGCCCCCATTGCTGATTAGCCTTTATTTGGACGATTACTAGTACTAGAATTAATAAAAATATGCATTAAAACTATACTTTTTATCCCCTCACAAAAAATAAAAATAGAAAGAGAATGAGAGTGTTATAACCCTAGGTTTTGGTAAAGTGAAATAAGGTTGGTGCGACTGACTCGTTTAGTAGGTAGATATGAGATAAGGCGGCGGGACATGTGGAGGCATACGGGCTATTGATTTGTTTTGTTGTGGACGGCTCGGATTTGAGTCTCATTAATATGATCTGCGGCCCAGATCAGTTGGGTGGTTACGAAGGCCCAGTTGCTATAACAACCTTCAGAGTTGGGCCAACAATTAATTTCGGACGGGTACACTCTTATTTTCTATCTTTTTTTGCTCTCTTCGATCTCATCTTCTTCTCTCTTATTTCTCACTCGATTCTCAGAATTTTTTATTCCTTTTGCACAGGATTTGGAGCTTGGAAGCTTATTAATGGAAGTTTAGGGTTTCTAAGCTTGTAATTGCTATTGTTTAGGTGATTTCGTTGTATTTCTGCAATATTATCAATAAAAATAGTCTGATTTAGTTCGATTCCTAAATTATATTGAATCTCATTTGTAATTACATTACTAATCCATTACAAGTGGTATCAGAGCTCAATTCTGACAAATTAGCAACAATGACAGTTACCGAATCTAGAGCTAAATCCGTGGAGGAAATGTTAAAAAATTGGAGGCATAATTACAAAATTACATTGCTGAAGCCAGTACAAAGTCGGCTAATACCGATGCAAATATCGATGACCTAGCTAACAAGTTCAACTTGATGTAGCAGAAATTGATTCCAACTCAAGCTGGAATACTGAGAAGTGCACCAGCGATCATTCGTACACCGGAGGGAACCAACAGTCAAGGGAATAACAACAGGAAGATGGTGCATCAACTCACACAGACCACCGGAATGAAGAGGGTTCATCACAGTCATTTCACCTCCAAAGTTGAATTTTCTTATTTTGATGGTGCTACTATGTCAAATCCCTATTTATGGCTAAGAAGATGTGAGAGACATTATGACCATAATCATATTAACAGTCAAGAACAAAAACTAGAGAAAACAGTCTTACACCTCACCGGTAAGGTAGATGCATGGTTTTTCGTGTATCAGTTGAGTAAGGGAGGTATAACATGGCAAGAGTTTTGTGAGGAACTTTGCAAGAGGTTCCAGGATGCAGATAACACAGATAACAGTAAGTTTAACCTTGTATGAGAGTTTAAGAAGGTGGAACAAAAGGGAACTGTGAATGAGTATCTAGAGAAGTTTAAGGACCTAAAAACATGGGTTCTGATTAGAAACCTTACTATCCCTGAAGAGTTTTTCCTAGAATTCTTTGTGGAAGGGTTAAAGGAAGAGATTAGAGATACTGTTAAATTGCTCAATCCCTATACTTTGAGTCAGGTAGTAGAGAAGGCTTGTCACGCCCCGACTTTTCTCAAGTCTTCCCTTAGGGCGTGATCACACCTGGCCAGCTATCCCTTCCCAGGCGCACCATTTAAATTCTTTTCTTTCTAAATCAAACATGTATCTAAGTGCGGGAGTAATAGAAACATGTACTTCTTTAATGAAAGTGATGGAAGTTCAAATACAGAATAAAAACATCTGAATCTTAAAATAAAACAGTCTTATGTGGGGCATTCCCCGAGATAACGAAATTGAATTCTTCAACCTACTTATTCAAGAAAGACCATCACCAAATCCGGAGCAAGGGATTGGTGGAACACTGAGGTTGCGGGACGATCGCTAGCCCTGTTGCGGGGTTTTCCCTTTATCACGCTTACCTGAAACATGTTAGATTAAAGAGTTAGCCCTACCATCAAGGGCTGAGTGAGGAACGCGCAGCCCGATCCCATATATTATACTATATAATTGTTGCGGTGCGTGCAACCTGATCCAATATTTTATATTATATATTTGTTGCGGTGTGTGAAACCCGATCCAATATATTATATATTTGTTGTGGTGCGTGCAACCCGATCCAATATATTATATATTTGTTATCGTACGTGCAACCCAAGCCAATATATAAATATATTGCTTGAATGATACTAAGACAATAATAGACTTCCATACTTAGTCATATTTTCAGAAAAATTCAAGTAATATTTCTTTCTTTCAACTTTTCGTCCTTCTCACTTGTAAGGGTTATAAATCTCAACCTGTAAACCCAAATAAGTTGTTTCTTACGCTAAATTGATGGTAACATGGGGACCTATCACTATATCAAGTTTCCTCTGTAAATACTTAGTGTAACTAGTACAACTTCACGAAAGAAACATCTTTAAGAAAACTGCCTCGCCGGATTTTTATAAAAACAGGACACAATCTTAAAACAGTCATAACTTTTTTGCCGTAAGTCAGATCGATTCCTGTAGAAGTGTCAAACTGTCAAGAACAGAGAAAACTACAACTTTTATTCATCACAAACTTTCAAGTTAATTACCGATTCGTACAGTTTTTTCGTTATACATTCTGCCCTTCCGGATTTCAAATCGATCAGAGGCAAAATCTTTAAACAGCGATAACTCTCAAACCGTATGTCAGTTTTATCCCCATTTGAACTCAATCTGACCGTGAAAGAGAGATGTACAACCCTATAAAGGTTCGTCCAATTCTAACAAGGATAACTCAGAAAAACAGTCTGTGATCACATGACTCAACTAGTTACAAGATAATATTATATCAATAATTCATCTCAAGTTATACTAATTCCTTGTTCGTTTTCTTTTCATGATTTTTCTTTCAATATCCATATTATGTTCTAACATATATTGTAACTCAAAACAAAGTATTATACTAAGAAATTATGAGTGAGAGAACTCACCTTTATTGCTTCGTAACCGCGAAAAAAACCTCAACTCCAACTTATCTTTCAACCAAACCTTTTTGGGACTCCTTAATTGCTCTCATTAATTTTTTTCCTCTATGTGTTTTTGTGTTTTGATGCTCTCTGTATTATGTTTTCTATTGTGTTTTTATTCTCCAAGTTATGTTGTGTCCATCCTTTTCTTCATGTGATCTGCAAATTATATATGTGAATTGTGTGTGCGTCGTGTGTATGTGTTTATATAGGTGTGTGCTACGTGAAAAGGGGGATGTGCAGAGAAAATATGGGAAATGAAGGGGAAGTTCAAGTGAGGGATTTAAGGGTGAGGATTCGTTAGTGCATGGAGTAGTTAGGAAAAGTGGGGAGTAAAGGGTGCTGGTGAGGTTATTTTAGGTTAGTAAAAAAAAAAAATTCCATGACTTTACACTCTCCCCTCCTTAAACAACATTCGTCCTCGAATGTGACTAAGGTCGTAACACATGCACATAGACTCGCAAACTACACACACATGAAACATAACTTAACACATTTTATTACCTTACTCAAACAGGAATGGGTATTTGACTTTCATCGCGTCTTCGGCTTCCTAGGTTGCTTCTTTTGAGGAGTGATTTCTCCATAGGACTTTCACGAAAGAAATATCTTTATTCCTAAGGCGCTTGATTTGTCTATCTATTATTTCTATCAGAATTTCTTAATTTCTTCGTATTGAAGTTCTTCATTCAAAACTATCTCTTGGGGCCGGATGACGTGGCTTGGATCGTGCAAGTATTTCTGTAACATTGACACATGGAATATCGGATGCACCGCTTCTAATTTTTGTTGAAGTGTTAGTTCGTAAACCACATTCCCTACTCTTCGTAAGATCTCATATGATCCAATAAACCTTGGGCTCAACTTCCCTTTCTTGCTCGCATCACCCCCTTCATTGGAGAGACCTTTAAAAACACTTTCTCCCCTTCCTGAAATTTGAGATCTCTTTCTTGAATGACTTCGGGTCCGAACAGTAGTGTTTCGCCCACCTCGAACCACCCAAGCAGAGATCTACATTTTCGCCCATACAATGCTTCGAACGGAGCCATCTGTATACTTGAATGGAAATTGTTGTTGTATGCGAACTCAATTAGACATAGATGGTCCAACCAGTTGCCCGAAAAATCCAACACACAAGATCGCAACATGTCCTCCAATGTTTGAATGGTTCGTTCAGCCTGTCTATCTGTTTGCGGATGGAAGGTCATGCTCAACTTAACCTTTGTCCCGAGGCCCTGCTAAATACTTTGCCAAAAGTGTGAGGCGAACTGGGAACCCCTATCCAAAATAATTTGTAATGGAATCCCGTGTAACCTCACTATCTCTTTCAAATAAATCTGCGCATACTACGGCGCTCGGTACATAGTCTTGATCGGTAGGAAATGGGCTAACTTTGTAAGCCGATCTACGATCACCCAGATAGAATCATAACCTTCTCGAGTTATTAGTAGACCAGTCACAAAATCCATATGAAACGCCTCTCATTTCCACATGGGGATACCATTGTCCTGAAGTATTCAGCTGGGTTTTTTATGTTCGGCTTTCACCTGTTGACACGTCAGACATCTTCCGACAAACTCTGCAATATCTCTCTTCATTCCGTCCCACCTGTAATTTCCCTTGAGATCCTAGTACATTTTCGTTGATCCTGGATGAATGGAATACCTAGTGTTGTGACCCTCATTCAAGATCTTTTTTCTTAGTTCCCTCACTTTAGGAACACATAACCTACCCTTATACAAAAAGGTACCGTCATTGTCCCCTAATGTAAACTGTGAAGGTTTTCCTCGTTGAATATTCTCCCGAAACCTAACAAACTCCATATCCTCAAACTGACTTTCTTTTATTTCCGAAGCTAAGGCAGACTGAGAGGTATCATGCACCACTACCCTGCCTTCGCCGACCTCAGTTAGACTAACCCATAGATTTTCCAATTTTTGTACCTCACTAACAATACTTCTCTTATATATTTCCAAGTGGGTCAAGCTACCCATTGATCTCCTACTGAGTGCGTCAGCCACCACGTTAGCTTTTCTAGGATGGTAGAGAATGCTAAAGTCATAATCCTTAAGCAACTCTAACCATCTCCTTTGTCGGAGATTCAGATCCTTTTGCATGGTTATGTACTCTAAACTCTTGTGATCTGTAAATATATCTACATACACCCCATACAAATAGTGTCTCCATATTCGTAAGGCGAACACTACCGCGGCCAATTCCAAGTCATGAGTTGGATAATTCTTCTTATGCATCTTCAATTGTCGAGATGCATACGCAATAACCTTTCCAAACTGCATCAAGACACATCCTAACCCAACCTTAGAGGCATCACAATAGACTATGAATCCTTCTTGTCCCGATGGTAAGGTTAGGATTAGCGCAGTAGTCAATAACTCCTTCAGTTTCTGAAAACTTGCCTCGCACGCCTATGACCACTGGTACTTAACCGATTTCTAAGTCAATCGGGTCAAGAGAGCAGCGAGACTAGAGAAACCTTCTAAAAATATTCTATAATACACAGTCAAATCTAAGAAACTCCTAATTTCTGTCGGAGTGGTAGGCCTTGGCCAACTCTTCACTGCTTATATCTTTTGGGGGTCTATCATAACCCCATCCCTTGACACAACATGGCCCAAGAAAGTCACATTTTCCAACCAAAATTCACACTTTGAAAATTTAGCATAAAGTTTCTTATGTCTTAAGATTTGAAGCACTACCCTTAGATGCTCTTCATGTTCTTCAACACTCTTGCGATAGATTAGAATATCATCGATGAACACAATCACGAACAAATCTAAGAATGGTTTGAAGATTCTGTTCATGAGATCCATAAAAGTTATTGGGGCATTGGTTAACCCAAAAGACATGACCAAGAACTCATAATGGCCATATCGGGTTCTAAAGGCTATTTTGGGTATATCATCAAGATTTATTTTCAGCTGGTGATATCCCGAACGAAGGTCAATCTTGGAAAAATAAATTGCTCCCTGAAGTTGGTCAAAAAGATCATTCATTCTTGGTAATTGGTACCGATTCTTGATCGTGACCTTATTGAGTTGTCGATAATCGATGCACATTCGGAGCGAACCATCTTTCTTCTTCACAAAAAGGACTGGTGCACTCCAGAGGGAAACACTAGGCCTTATAAAGCCCTTATCTAGAAAATCTTTCAATTGCACTTTTAACTCACTCAATTCAGCTGGGGCCATTCGATATGGAGGAATGGAAATGGGTTTTGTACCCAAAATTAATTCTATAGTGAACTCCACTTCCCTTTCCGGAGGAAGGCCTGGAAGGTCTTCAGCGAAAACCTCTGAAAAATTACGAACAATAGGGACAATACGTACCTCTGTGGCTCTTTTTGGTTATCCATTATACTCGCCAGGTAAGAGTATTCCACATCGTGACTTCTTAATAACTTTTGAGCCATAAGGTAGGATATAAGCTGACTCGATGGTGTCCCAATTCTACCCCTTATAAGAACTTCTAGTTCCCCAAAAAAAAGATAATTTTACAACCTTTTGCCGACAATCCAATGTGGCATAACATGCTGACAGCCAATACATACCCAAAATAATATCAAAGTCTACCATATCAAGTAATACTAAGTCTGCTATTATTCCTCTACCATTTACCTCTAACAGGAAATTTTTAATTACTCGAGAGGCCCAAACTGAGTCCCCCACTGGTGTCATGACTTCAAAGGGTTCACTTAATAGGAAAGTTCTACATGTAAACTCTTAGCAAAACCCATTGACACATACGAAAATGTAGAGTCGGAATCATTTAATACAAGTGCATGAATACTTGAGACCAACAAAATACCTGTGACCACCGCATTAGATGCCTCCGTCTCATTCCTCTGGGCAAAGCATAGAGCTGGTTAGGATTGTTGGACTGTTGACCTCCCTGACTCTGTCGGGACTGGTTACCCTGATTTCCCTTGTGGGCAGCTGTGGTCGCTTCTGACCTCCCATGAGAAAACTGAGTTTGGGTTCTTTTTTTGCAATCTTTGACATAGTGGTCTGGTTCCCTACAGTTATAACAACCTTTCTATGAGAACCTGCATTCTCCAAAATGTTTCATTTGACAAACCTTATAGATCGGTTTGTCACTCCCTGCGTTGGGGTTGGTGGCCTTGGCATTGCTACCTTGATGATTGAGCCATTTATGTCATTGGGGCCTGTAATGAGACTGGCCTACTGACTGGCTCGATTTTGAAGAACCCCTACTACCTTCTTGCCTCTGGTTTTGATTCTGATTAAAGGATCCCAACGATCGAAACCTCTTCTACGAATGCTCTCTTTTGCTTTAGCAAATCCTTCTACCATCATTGACATGTCGACGATCTGAAGGTAAGTCCGATCATGGGCTAATGCCACTACCTTCTCTGCCAAGTTCGGGTTTAAACCCTCAATAAATCTTTTGACCTTCTCCCTTTCCGTAGGAATTATGTGTGTTGTATGCCGACAATCGCATGAACTGGGTATCGTATTCTTGCACACTGCAGTCTCCTTGATTCAATTGTTCAAACTCACGCCTGAGCGCATCTTTTTAGGTGTTAGGCATGTACTTTTTAATGAATGCGGCTCTGAACTCCCCTTACGTCATCGGTGGTGACATCGAGGAACAATTTATTCTCAAATTTCTCCACCACACCCCCACTCGCCCACTAAACATGCGCCTACCAAATTGACGCCATATGTCTCTACACATCCCTAGGGTGAACAGTAGGTCTTCTACCTCGTCGAGAAACACTATCGAGTCGGACATGGAGTCCTTCCCTGTGAAGATAGATTCCCTTCTCCTTATAAAATTCACCCATAGTCTATCCGGTACCCAATGAGCTCCTATATTTTTGGCCAGTGGTGCAGTCACAACTTGTTCCTGGGCCGGTGGGTTCTGGGTTAGGGCAATCACTGAGACACTAGGTGTAGGTTGAACCATGTGTGGGGCTGCTGCTATCAGCAACTCTATAAGTCTATCTAATTTTTGTCCCACTGTTTCTTGGGCTGCTTGACTTTTAGTTTCTTCAACACTTTCCACGCTATCTTGAGACACCGTTCTTTCAACCGGAGGTATAGGAGCTTCATGGTGGACTTCTTCTTGAGCCCTTGGTTCCTATACCAGAACTCTTGGGGGTTGACATTGTCCCCTCGCTCTTCCCCGAGTAGTTCTAATCAACCTCCGCAACACCGGTACTTGTGAAGCTACCATTTTTCTGTAAAGACAAGCGCGCCCATATTTTAGAAAATAGTACGTCTATTTTAAATCCCCAAAATTTTCTTATACTTCATAAGCATGCAATACCACAAAAATAAAACATAACGATGTTATTTCATTTTTGCATTCATAATACTTCATTCCATCATAACATAACATTATACTAAATCTTATCAGATAATTCTCCGTCACGCATTGTAGATCTCCAACTCAAACTTGCATTTACTACAACACATGTTAAAGGGCTTAACCGCGTGACTCGCCTATTCCGTAGGTTGATATTCAGCTCCTTGTGAACCTTGTTCCTTGCCTCCCTTTCCCTATCGTCCATTCTTTCCTTCATCTTCCAGACTTTCTTCACATGACGTAGAAATTTGAGCAAGGATCCTTCTTTACTATCTCCACATAGCATCTTTGCTCTTTTAAACGAGGAGTGGAAATCTCCCAGGATAGAGTTGACTATTATCTGTAGTATGACTCTAATCGGATAATCGAAAAAGGTTAGGTCAAATAAATGTCTCTTTCGTCTAGCCCTAAGCAAATCCGTACAACGTGCGATTGTGTCATCCATATACATGCTAAAATCATCTCGTGGGTCCATCCTACGGTCCATGAACTCTTCCTGAGCTCGCAATATCATTTTCGTTTCTATGAGCACTTCCCTCTTGGTTGGAACTCGTATTGTAACCATATCTACAAAAATAACTGTTAGTTAGTTTATTGTTGCACAATCCCCTTCCATAATCCTTTAAATGAGGTAGTACGAGAACCAAGTCTTTGAAAAGACTCAAGATAAGCACGAGAAGAGTATGAAGGAAGTGAAACTGTTTAGGATGTTATTTCGTTCACTTATTACTAAGGTGGCGCGCACACCGTCGTAATAAGTAATCATTCAAACACCAAACTCAAAGAAATTTTCTAGAATCTCCTAACCTGATTTAGCTCTGATACCAACTTGTCACGCCCCGACATTTCTCAAGTCTTCCCTTAGGGCGTGACGGCACCTGTGCAACTATCCCTTCCCAGGCGCACCATTTAAATTATTTTCTTTCTAAATCAAACATGTATCTAAGTGTGGGAGTAATAGAAACATGTACTTCTTTAATGAAAGCACGAGCCCATGCTCGTGCATCCACAAATTTTTTAGACTCGATAGAAGTTCAAATACATAATAATAACATCCGAATCTTAAAAGAAAACAGTCTCATGTGGGGCATTCTCCGAGATAACGAAATTGAATTCTTCAACCTACTTATTCAAGAAAGACCATCACCAAATTCGGAGCAATGGATTGGTGGAACAGTGAGGTTGTGGGACGATTGCTAGCCCTGTTGCGGGGTTTTCCCTTTATCACGCTTACTTGAAACATGTTAGATTAAAGAGTCAGCCCTACCATCCCGGGCTGAGTGAGGACCTCGCCTTACAATTCAAAGTAACCTCACAATGCTCTAAGTGCAATTATATTATAAACATAATAAGCACATTATGAAACATATTACAACACTTTCAATGTACAAGCCAATAATAATTATTCACACACAAAAATCCTCTCCCAACTTGTCCTAGGGAATGCTTAGTTTAACCTGTACACAGTCACGAAAGAAATCACGGAACGCGCATCCCAATCTCATATATTATAATATATAATTGTTGCGGTGTGTGCAATTCGATCCAATATTTTATATTATATATTTGTTGTTGTGCGTGCAACCCGATCCAATATTTTATATTATATATTTGTTGTGGTACGTGCAACCCGATCCAATATATTATATTATATATTTGTTGCAATGCGTGCAACCCGATCCAATATGTTATATATTTGTTGCGGTGCGTGCAACCCGATCCAATATATATATATATATATATATTACCTGAATGATATTAAGACAATAATAGACTTCCATACTTAGTCATATTTTCAGAAAAATTCAAGTAATATTTCTTTCTTTCAACTTTTCGGTCTTCTCACTTGTAATGGTTATAACTCTCAACCCATAACCCCAAATAAGTTATTTCTTACGCCGAATCGATGGTAACACGGGGACCTGTCACTATATCAAGTTTCCTCTGTAAATAGTTATTACACTAAGGACAACTTCACGAAAGAAACATCTTTAAGAAAAACTGCATCGCCAGATTTTTATAAAAACAGGACACAATCTTAAAACAGTAATAAATTTTTATCCGTAAGTCGGATCGATTCCTGTAAAGTCTCAAACTGTCAAGAACAGAGAAAACTACAAATTTTATTCAACACAAACTTTCAAGTTAATTACCAATTCGTACAGTTTTTCATTATACGTTCTGCCCTTCCGGATTTCAAATCAATCCGAGGCAGAAACTTTAAACAGTGATAACTCTCAAACCGTATGTCGGTTTCATCCCCGTACGGACTCAATCTGACCGTGAAAGAGAGATGTACAACCCTATAATATTTCGTCCAATTCTAACAAGGACAACTCAGAAAAACAGTTCGTAATCACATGACCCAACTAGTTACAAGATAATATTATATCAATAATTCATCTCAAGTTATACTACCTCCTTGTTCTTTTTATTTTCATGATGTTTCTTTCATCATCCATATTATGTTCCAACTTATATTGTAACTCAAAACAAAGTATTATACTAAGAAATTCTGAGTGAAAGAACTCACCTTTGTTGATTCGTAACAGCGAACAAAACCTCAACTCCAACTTATATTTCAACCAAACCTTTTTGGGACTCATTAATTGCTCTCATTAATTTTTTTCCTCTCTGTGTTTTTGTGTTTTGATGCTCTATGTATTAATGTGATATGCAAAATATATATGTGAATTGTGTATGTGTTTGTGTAGGTGTGTGCTACGTGAAAAGGGGGATGTGTAGAGAAAATATAGGAAATGAGGGGGAAGTTCAGGTGAGGGATTTAAGGGTGAGGATTCATAAGTGCATGAGGTAGTTAGGAAAAGTGGGGAGTAAAGGGTGCTGGTGAGGTTATTTTAGGTTAGTAATTTTTTTTTCCAGGACTTTACAAGGCTAGACATCAGGAGAAGGTGTCAAATACCTGAAATAAGAAGGCTAAGATGGAGTGGGCAAGAGGAGCTTGGAGAAATAACTCTTCTGAGGTTACTAATCAAGCAGCAGGAAGTAATACTAAGGGGTCAAGTACTAGTAATTCTGCCAATAGTCAGGGAAACAAGCTATGAGAAGTAAGGAAAGAACATGGGTTATGCTATAGGTGTGGGGATAAATATTTCCCAAGACATCAATATAAAAATAAGCAATTAAATGCTATGACTGCAGTTGAAGATAGTCCTGAGAAAGCCCATAATGATATTGTGGAGTATGAGGAGATAGAACAAATGTAGTAGATGGGGTTACAGTTGACAGAGGGGGAAGTAATGGATGAGGAAATTAGTCTCAATGCACTGTTGGAGACTGAAATGCCTAACACAATCAGACTTAGAGGTAGAAGAATAGTATGACAATTTTGGTTGACTCTGGAAGCACACATAGCTTCTTGGATTTGAAAACTGCTAACAATAAGGGTTGTCAAGTTACCAAGGCAATGCCTATTAGAGTGATAGTAGCTGATGGGAATCACATTATCAGTATGTACTCTTGTCAAAGGCTCAAATAGATGATACATGGTATAGAATTTGAAGACTCTAATTTGAAAAAAATTATATCTGTATAATCTGATACTAACATTCAATCTTACGGGACTTTGTGGCCTACAAGATTCAAGTCACTCACAAAGGTAAAAAGGTAGAACTGAGGGGAATTTATCATTAGGGGGAATTGAGTAGCACGACTGCTAAGGGGATGAGGCAACTCCTAAGAAAATGGCAGACAATCTGGGCCCATTTGTTCACTATTTTAGCATCCAACATACAAATAGAATGAAGTATACTTGAGGAAATCAACCATCTATTGGGCTATTTTGCTGATGTGTTTGATGAGCCACACTCTCTGCCTCCCACTAGAATCCATAATCACCACATACCCCTAAAAATAGATGCCAAGCATGTCAGTATCAGATCATACAGATATAATTTTTTTCAAAAAAATAAAATTGAAAAACATGTTAGATAGATGCTAGCCAGTGGTATTATACAACCTAGTCACTCTCTATTTTCTTCCCATGTATTGCTGGTGAATTAGAATGATGGGAGTTGGAGGTTTCACATAGATTACATAGAATTGATAGTTCAAGGTCATGCCTTTTGGGTTGACTAATGCCCCAACCACATTTCAGTCATTGATGAATCGTGTTTTCAGCCCATATTTGAGAAAGTTTGTGTTGGTGTTTTTTTATGATATCCTAGTGTATAGCTCTTCAGTTCAGGAGCATGTACATCATCTGAGTAGGGTGTTAGAAGTTCTGAGGAAGGAACAGTTATTTTCCAAACTCTCTAAGTGTTCATTTGCCTAATTTAAAGTGGAGTACTTAGGGCATGTTATTAGATGTGATGGTGTGGCAACAGACCCTGCCAAGATTGAGGCTATGGCCAGCTGGCTAGTGCCTAAGACCATTAAGGCTTTGAGGGTTTTTTTGGGGTTGACTGGGTACTACAGAAGGTTCATCAAGTCATATGGCTCAATCAGCATGCCTTTGACCAACTTGTTAAGGAAAAATGCTTTCCATTGGAATGCAGAAGCTGAAGATTCATTTTAGTGCCTGAAACGGCAATGATCACTGCCACAGTCTTAGCATTGACAAACTTTTCCAAGCCTTTTGTCATTGAGACTGATGCAAGCTCTAAGGGAATAGGAGTTGTTCTGATGCAGAAGGGTATGCCAATAACTTATTTTAGCAAAGCTATGGCACCAAGGCATTTGAGATTGTCCACTTATGAAAAGGAATTTATGGTTGTCGTTTCAGCAGTAGACAGGTGGAGACATTATTTTCAAGGGGCTCATTTCCTAATCAAGATCATCACAGTCTAAAATATTTATTGGAGCAAAGGGTGAACACTACCTTGCAATAGAAAGAGCTAACTAAACTATTGGGGCTTGATTATGAGGTGCAATATAATAGGAAAGCTGAGAACAGAGTTGATGATGCCCTGTCAGGGAGAATGGATGAGGAAGGAAAATGCAAGGCAATTACTGGGGTGGAACCAACTTGGATGTAGGAGATCATACAAAGCTATGAGATTGACCTCATTGCTTCTCAATTGGTGACTAAGTTGATTATTATTCCTGGTGGTAAGCCTAAATATTCAATAACCCAAGGAATAATCAGGTATGACCACATAATTTATGTAGGGAGAGGTGCTGATTTAAGACTCAAGACTTTTTAGGCATTGCACCAGTCTCCCCTGAGGGGTCACTCAGGGCAACATGGAACCTATATGAGGATAAAATGGATATTTTTCTGACCTCAGATGAAACATGATATTGTGAAATGGGTGACAGAGTGTGACATCTGTCATAGGGTCAAAACTGAGCATATGCACACCCTAGAGTTTCATCAACCCCTTCCCATTCCTGAATTACCATGGCAGGACATAGCCATGGATTTTATAGAGGGGTTTCTCTCTTCAGGTCACAAAAATGTTATTTTGGTGATTGTGGACAGACTATCTAAGTATGGGCATTTCTTTGCCCTCTAACATCCATTTACTACTCAGGATGTGGCTGATGTGTTCTTAAAGAAGGTTTATAAACTCCATGGTCTACCTAAGACCATAGTATCTGACATGATCCTATATTTACTAACCTTTTTGGCAAAGTCTGTTCAGGGCAACGGGTGCTAAGTTGAAATTGTCCACCTCCTACCATACCCAAACAGATGGGCAGACATAAATATTGAATGGGTTCTTAGAATACTACCTAAGAGCCATGTTTTTCTCTAATCTGAAGCACTGGTGAAGTGGTTACCCCTGGCGGAGTGGTGGTACAACACCAATCACCACACAACCCTGAAAACCACCCCATTTAAGCGGTATATGGGTTTCCACCCCCACAAGTTCTATTAGGGTCACTATCTCTCGCATCACATCTGATATTTGTATGGTTCAAAGACAACAAATATTGCAATCTCTGAAGGATAATCTGGTGCATGCTCAGGCACGTATGAAATTCTATGTAGATCGAGACAGGTCTGAACGAGTACTACAAGAGGGGGACTTGGTTTACTTAAAACTCCAACCCTATCGACAGACTTCTCTAGCTATACGCAAGAACTTGAAACTCAGTGTAAGGTTTTATGGGCCTTATAAGATATTAAAGAATGTGGGAGAAATGTCTTACCAACTTGATCTATCAGCAGGGTCTCAAATGCACCCGATTTTCCACGTCTCACAGTTAAAGCGTTGTGTTTGCCCTGACATCATTCCACAACAGCAACCACCGGCATGTTATGTCGATGGTCGAGTCTTGGTCCAACCCTTTGCTATTCTTCAGCGCCACATCATGAAGGTTAACAATGCAGCTGTCGTCAAAGTCTTGGTGCAATGGACGAACTTAGGGCCCGATGCTGCTTTATGGGAAGACTGGGGATACATTAGGAGCTAGTTTCCGGCGTTTGCAGCGCAGTCACAACCTTGAGGACAAAGTCATCTTGGTCAGTGTGGTGGTGTTATAACCCTAGGTTTTGGTAAAGTGAAATAAGGTTGGTGCGACTGACTCGTTAAGTAGGTAGATATGAGATAAGGCGGTGGGACACGTTGAGGCATACAGTTGATTTATTTTGTTGTGGATGGCTCGGATTTGAGTTTTATTAATATGATATGCGTTCCAAATCAGTTGGGCAGTTACGAAGGCCCAGTTGCTATAACAACCTTCAGAGTTGGGCCAACAATTAGTTTTCGATTGGTACACTCTTATTTTCCCTCTTCTTTTCTCTCTCTTCGATCCCATCTTCTTCTCTCTTCTTTCTCCTCGATTCTCACCATTTTTGATTCCTTTTGCACATGATTTGGAGCTTGGAATCTAATTAATGGAAGTCTAGGGTTCCTAAGCTTGTAGTTGCTATTGTTTAGGTGATTTCGTTGTAATTCCGCAATATTATCAATAAAAACAATCCAATTTAGTTCGATTCCTAAATTCTATTCTACCGCATTCGTAATTACATTACCACCCGTCCATTACAATAGAGAAATACTATACCTTGAGAGATAAAATGGAAGCCACGCCATGGTTGGATTATGGTCAACTTGCACTTCTCAGAACCTTAAACCAAAAAAACCTTAGCAAAATATCTTAAAGTTGGCCAACTCAGATCAAATTAGAACTGAGAAGGATCATAGTGTGAGGATAAAAAAAAGGCTTTGCCCTTTGGTATGAAAATTTATGTTGTTCAGATTCTCCAAATATGTTGCCACACCCGTGTAGGATTCTTCAAAAAATACATTACTATCCCACACTCACCCGTCGACATTTCTAAACAGTCCCAACAACATAGATGAAAATTGGGACTCAGAAGGAAGCTGAGCTGGTTCTCCGGAGTTGGTATCTAGGTTCAGAAGCTGCATTTGAGCACACAATTTTTTCCAAATCCTGTTTTCAATAAAAACAATGAAAATCACTAGCATAAGAAAATAGAGTTATAAAGTGTTACATGTAATTCTATTTAAGAAACATTGATTGATAACCCCTTGAATGAATAGTACATGTTATAATAGGTATAATTATACTGATGATATAATTTTTTGTATACCGTCAGTGTATCTGACTTAAATCCCACACAATATAGCATACTATCTTAGATAAAAAAATGTTTGATTTTTTCCCTTTTTGGTTCTTTTTTCTGGTCATATAATCTTGCAGTTTAAAGTTATACATCATCATAAAACAATCGGTGGATGCCTCAAGAATCTATTCTCTAGCCTTTACACCAGAACTTTTAAAGATGCAAATTGCTTTTACTCTTTTAAAGATTCTACTTCAACTAGCCACTGTAACCCTGTAACAAAAGCATAGATCTCTTTACCCAATAGATGGGAAATACATAAAAGTGAAGCACAAAACTTTAAACTAAAGATTGAATTCGATATGTATACATAAACAAGAAATAAACATTCACTCACACACTAAGTTGTTTTGATCAAATAAACAGATAAAGTTTGAGAGAATTTGAGTGTTAATTTCACCTTTTGCTTTTTCATCCAACTGTTAGTGTTCCTCAACTCTTACACCTCTTGCTCCAATTGTTTTGTGTAAGCCTAGAATTCCCAAAGAAAAATCCATGTAAGATTAAATTATTCAAGAAACAACAATAACATCACGAATTGACTGTTAACTTGCCACAATCCTATTACTTAATCCGAACTTGGGACCAGCAATATGAGCAAGCAACGAAGAAAATAGCTAGAAAAAAAGAGGAAAACTTACATAAATGTACCTTTCGGCCAACTAGTTTACCAACAAGGCAGAAGTATACACTCGGTTGTATACGTTGTGTATAGGTATGTATATTATATGTATAGGTATGTATAACATATGTATATTTAGCATAAAGTATACACTATCTATACATTGTATACATATTTTGTAAACTCGATGACTAAATGGTATTTGACGTTAATTTTCCCCAAAAATATCACTTCTTTACCTGTTTCCTCGCTCTTGACCTTGCAGCTGATTCTCTGTTCTTGATCTTCCTCCTCTGCCTCCTTTCAATACTTTTCTCCATCTTCTCATCCGTGAAAGGCCTCTTCTTTTCTCCGTTCAACTGACGTTCATTCGACGGTGTTTTTGTTGTTGTTGTTGCTGCTTCCATTGCCATATTCACGGTAATTTTCTCAGGATAATTAACAACATCTATAGTCTGATGATTCTCAAAACTAATAGTATCTTAATAGGATTGAATAGGCATTGGCATTGACATTGTCATTGGCAAGACTATACCATTTTTCTGATTGAATTTAGGCACTATATCATCAAGTTTATTCCCACTTTTAATAACACCGGCATGTATTAAAGACATCCTCAAGAGTATTAGTACTACTCAATTGTGTCTTATGAATAGAGCAATGATGATTTTCTTGCCTACTCCAAAATTCATCAACATGAGTACTAGTCTTCTTGCACAATGTACCATGATTCATATTTTCAATAAACATGGAATTTGAAGATGAGTTTTGCATGAATTGCATACCCTCTTCACCAGACATCACATTCTTTTGCTACTAATTCATCTAAATTCATATTTGTTTCAAAGGTGTTATAGTTGAAGACTTGTCAAAATATAAAGAGACACACTCTTCAATTTAGGTGATGATGACATCATATATCTTTACAAGAGAAGAAAAGAAATAGACAACAAACTAAATCAATCTAATTATTCCAAGATGATCAGAAACTCCCAATCAGAAGGAATTGTGCAAAAGGAAACTATTTCTTGTTATATTGAGGTAACTTGTTTCAATGGGTGAGGCCTCTTTTTTTTTTGGCAAGGAAGGATTAGGGATGGCAACGGATCGGATCTGGACCGGATCCTACTAGATCCAGATCCAGATCCGTTTTTCATACCTGAATCCAGATCCGGATCCAGATCCGTCGGGTCCATAAAAATCAGATCCAAATTCGGATCCATCGGATCCACAGGGTCCACGGATCGGATCTGGATCCACATGTAAAAAATTTTGCCTTGCTAAGATTGTAACCTTGTTAAGAATATTTTTTTGAACTGACAAACGATTTTTACTTAGCTAACAATTTACTGTGTTTTAATTTTGAAATGTTCATATGAGATATTTTGTTCGTTGTCTCATTTTGATTGTGAGCTATTAATTGAAAATGTTGGACAATGACAATAGTTGTGGAAAATGCTTACTAGTATTTCCACAATGCGAAATTTGCATGTGCTTGGAATCTTCACAAATGAAGTGAATATAATTTTAACTACTTGTCTATGGAGATGTTAGTCATTCATTGATATAACATTGATTTTATTATCGAAGTTACCTCTTTATTTTTTGGTTTTTGAGTTAACGCGGGGATAAATTAAACTTGTTTTGAGAATTAAACTTGCAAGGATGTGCTTAGCAATTTTAAGAAAATACTTATAAAATTATATTCTAGGTTATGAATATATTTAATAAAAAACGGATCCACGGGTCGGATCTGGACCGGATACGGATCTCAAATACAAGATCCAGATCCAGATCCGATCCGTCAGAAACGGATCCGGGTCCGATCCGGATCCGTCGGGTCCAAATTTTGAAGATCCATATCCTATAAAACGGATCTGGATCCACCGGATCCTGACCGGATCCAGGATCCATTGCCATCTCTAGGAAGGATCTACTAGTTAGTGGTTGTGAGTTATCCCAATAATGTTGGAGGGAAATCAGGCCTTACTGTTTCAAGGGAAGTGACTGACTTGTACTCTTTCACTCTTTGCTTAGTTATATTTCACGGTGGTGTCTGAGCTAACTTGTGCACGGACTATAATTTTTATATATTTTGGCATCTTCAAGGATATTATCTTTCTACAATTATGTAACAATTATGAACACTTTTGATTGGTGGAATAAGCAAATTTAATTACCCATCAAACAAAGATAAATTCAGGATTTGAACTTTATAGGTTTGAGTTCAAGGTTCTAGTTCTACCACATCCATTTGATTTACTAGGTTTGAAATCTCTTATAGTATTTGTACTTTTGTGAATTTTTCACATGCATATTGGATTTGAGTCAAAGTTAACAAGTTCAAATAGACGCATAAGGCCATAAAATATGCACTACATCCACCCCTGACATCACACTCAATTTTATTAATACATTGTTTCTTTTTGGTTTTCAAAATAAATAACTCTCATAAATTCTTCCGGAATACATGTATTATTTTATGCATAATAAAATGAAATATACCAATATTAATAATATATGAGTTACAAGAAAAAATGGAAAAAAGTGCCCTCACACTCTTCATAGGTATACATATCTTTTTTTTCATTGATATCGAAAAATAATAATCTTTGCATGACCATCATTACATACTAGTCTTACTACACTATTATCATCCATGTTGGGCTGAATGTAGGCTGCATCTCTTCACTGAGGCCCAAGCAAGGAACAACTCAAGCTCAAACCACACAAAACTGAAACTTATCCATTACAACAGATACGACCAAAAAGTTACCAGCTAGCAATGTGGTTGAGTGGATTATATTAGGGCTGGCCAGTGGGCCGGGACGGCCCGACCCCGACCCGACCCCGTCCCGAGCCCGCCCCGGTCCCGCCCCGACCCGCTTAAAAAAAAAAATAACGGGGGCGGGACTCGAACTCGGGACGGGACGATGTCTCGTCCCGCCAGACCCGAGCCCGCCCCAGGCCCGCCTGACCCGACCCCGCCCCGAGCCTGTCCCGACCCCGACCCCGCCCGAGCCCGTCCCGACCCCGACCCCGCCCTTTTCCCCCCTTTGCAAAAATGTCGTTGCACCAACGGCCATTTTAGATTATGGTCATGTTGGCCAACGGCAACGTTTTAGCCCCCCCCCCCTCCCCCAACCCCTACCCCTTAATATTTATTTTTAACCCATAAGTTATTATATTTACACTTTAACCCAATTTTTCAACTATAAATAACTCATTTTCTCTTCATCTTTCTCACAAATCTTCCTATAGTCTCTCTAATTTCTCAATATATCTCTCTACAAGTCTACATTGTTTGCTAAATATTCAATTTTATTAATTCATTTGGGAATTGGGAGTGAAGTTGGCAACTAGCTTGAGGATCTTCCATCGAGCAAAGTTTCAATTTTCAACCTCTCGATTACACGTCGACGTTACGTCGGCATTTGGTACATTCGTTCCTTCATTAAATTATTATTGTCTGTTTATTTTATATTTTTATTTAGCGCACTTAATTTTATTGTCTTTAATTATTTATTATCATAATTAAAATGGAAGGATTAAAAGGTATGTATAAGGGTAAGGGTAAGAGTGCTTCTTCTAGTAGGGGCAACCAGGGCAATGGTACTTCTTCTAGTCATCTTATTCCTACGCAGGATGATTTTGTTGATACTCAACATTTTCCTACAATACCATTAGATTTAGACCAGGAGCTATTTTCTGGAACTCAAGAAGACTTTAATTTAGACGATGATCTAGATGATATACCTACTAATGTTGATGACAACACACCCACTAGTGCACCTTCAACTGAAATACCTCCTATTCCCCCTAGTGTGAGACGAGGTCCAGCAAAACGACCATTAAAATCATATGCATGGACATTTTTTGATAGGGACGTAGAGAATCAAGTAGCCATATGTAAAATTTGTAAAAATGTTTTAAAATTTAAAAAGCTGAAAAGGTCACGGTGGGACGGGGGTTTAATTAGACACGTAGTAAGTGCTCATCCACTAGGTATGCCCAATACCAGGCTTCAAAACCGGGTGCACAAACGCCCGCTCCATCGGGACAAGGTTCACATACCGATACCGTCCCGACCAAGTACGTAGTCAAATTAACCCTATGACGGGGGAATTGTAGGCTCTAAATACAATAAACATAGAGATAGGGAAGCAATATCAAAATTAGTTCTTTGTGGAGGGTTTGCCTTTTTCATTTCCTTCATCTCCCGAGTTTATTCATTACATTAGAGATATATATAATCCCGCTTTTAACGGTTTTCCTAGATCAACTGTTAAGAGAGATGTATTTAAATTCGCGCATGAATATCAACAATATTTACGTTTTTCATTATATCATTTTAATGGCAAAGTATCTATCACGTCTGATATAGGTCGTAGTACTAACGGCAATGATTATTTAACTGTAACTTGTCATTGGATAGATTATAAATGGTCTATGCAAAAACGTATTTTAGCGTATAGATATATAGATGATAGGCACACTGGTACTTTTATTGCAGAAAATATTTATCAAGTGTGCGATTATTACTGAATTACCGATAAAATTATGACTATTACATTAGATAACGCTTCTAATAACAATTACGCAATTACAATGTTAAAAAATAGTTTAACTCCATCTTTTTCAGACCATTTTCATATAAAATGTGCGTGCCATATATATAACTTAATTGTAAAGGATGGTCTATCACTTTTTGAAGACATTCTTAGTAAAATACAATTTGCTATAAACTTTATTTTTAAAAGTAATAAAGTACAACGTAGAAAAGAATATAAAAAAACTTGTCACGATTGTGGACTACCTTATAGAAGAATTCCACAAGAAGTATCCACTAGGTGGAATTCTTTATACGAGCAACTACTTGTTGCTTATGACTATAAATTACCTATAACTTTATTTTTTAACTCTCATAATAAAAAGCCAAATTTGATATGATTTTAGATAGTGATTGGGTAAAAGTTTCCGAACTTATTGTATTTTTAGAGAAATTTTTTCAAGCAACAAAAGAATTTTCCGGTATATATTATCCTACTATTTCAACTATGTTATTTTATATAACTCTAATATTTTTATTACTTAGTGAATATATGAAAAAATCAGCTTATAAGGCAGTTATTAAAAAAATGTTTGTCAAAATTAAAAAATATTTTATTCCTATTCCCTCTATTTATATTATTGGTTCTCGTATTAAATCCTACTATTAAAATAGACGGTACTAAATCACTAATTGAAACTATTTACGATTGTATAGAAGTACTACCATCTCCAAGTCCCAAAAATCTAAATCACCCACCACCTATTGAACAAACTAAAGAAGAAGCGGTGTCTAGCGTAGAACACCAATGCAAAAATATATATAGATTTTATCAACAAGAAAATGCTAGTAACTTACCGGCTTACATACCATCTTCTTCATCTTCAACACAACCTCACAAAAGACATCTTGTTTTTAGCGCTAGTATTGAAAGCCTCGAAAATAGAATGTGCGGCCGTACCTCTACTACTAACCAAATTAGCGAGTTGAATATTTTTGTTTTGCGGGGTTCGTACCGTATCAAGAAGTTATCAATGAAGATGGACAAGAAGATTTGCTTTGAAATATCGGAGGGGGAATGAGAAGACCTTTCCGACACTTTCATTGATGGCTCGAGATGTTTTGAACATTCAAGCGTCATCAATCTGCGTCGAAAGCGCTTTTTCTGCAGCGGATATCAAATAGGAGACCACAGACACTCATTGGCGGAGACGGCTTGGAAATTGCGGTATTATTCGAGAGATTGGATACGAGCGGAGCGAGAGAAGGTGCGGTCAACCGGAGATCAACGAAGAAGATGATGAAAACTACAATGAAATCTTAACCGAAGGTAGCGGAAGCGACGTGGATCAATTTGACCAACAAATACCAATTCCAATCGAAGAACCACATGAAATCATCAAGCAATTAGAATAGGTTTTTTTGAGAATGTAATTTTTTAATTGCAATTTTATTATGTAATTTGCAACTTTTGGACAACACCACAAAGTTGCAATTTAGATTTTAGACAATTGTATTTGTATTACAAAAAAATCATATGTCTATTAAATAATATAAGAGGCACAAAAACAAATTTTGGGATGTTTTTATTACACTATCTTGTTTTGTTTATTGAGTTTTTTTATACATATGTTATTTAAAAAAAAAAAAAAAAAAGGAAAACCCGACCGTACCCCACCCCGAGCCCGACCCGACCCCGCCCCGCCCCGCCCCGATACCGACGGGACGGAGCGAGGTCCCGCCAGACCCGACCCTGCTAGGCCCCGCTAGACCCGACCCCGACCCCCTGGCTCGTCCCGCCCCGACCCCGACCCCGCCAGACCCGGCCCGCCAGACCCGAGCCCGGCCCACTGGCCACCCTTAGATTATATAGAGGTCTCGGGGTATGGATTTTGCTAATGAAAAAACTCTCGAAAAGGCTTTTAATGAACTTTACTCAATGTACAAATGATTTTCTATAATGAATGGTTAAACTAAATAGAAATATGTCCAAAGAGTGATCCAGATAAATTAAAGAGTGTCCAGTGTGGTGTAAAAGTTTTGCACGAAAAAGTATCTATACATTATCAGTTTATACTGATTCTCTATGTTAAATTGTTTGTTTTTTTGGTTTAACTATGTTAAATTGTTGAATAAGCAAAATATATTCCCATACAATTGTTCACTCTAGCTCTTCGTAAATTATTATTCTTAAATTTTAAAACTCTAATCATCATCAGACTATCCCATGTCTCATCCACCATATTCTACTATTAGCGCAAGTCACCTATTTTGATAACTACTAATTGAACACCCTAAAATGGTTTAACAAATGGTTTCTAACTTAAATTACGAAATGTATGTATATATTATATACCAAACAAACCCAAAATCAGAATTGCGAAAGCTTAATTTAAAAAAAAAAAAAGTTAAGACATTTAATTGCGCAAATTTTCCTTCACGCAGGTTGGTCTTTAATTGTTTTCCCTTCAAATGGGTTGTACTTTAATTTTCGCCCTTCAAAATCGAACTTATGCCTAATTGGACATAAGTTCTTTAAGGGCGCGAAATATAAATTGTAAGATATTATGATGTGAAAATTATAAACTTATGTCGTGCAAAAAAGTTGTTTGTTGTGATTTATGAGGGACAAAAATTAAAGACCAGCACAAAATAGGGACCAAAAGGGCAAATGACCCAAGTTAAAGACTGTTGGGCTGATGAAGCCCAATTGTCGAGTAATGTTTGGGCTACACGCGACATTTTGGGCTATTGTTGTTCCTGCAAATGATCATTTCTCTCCAATGTCTCGAAATCCAATTCCTTAATTCAACATTTTGGGCTTGGAACTGTTTCTTCCATCACATAATGAGGGCGACTCTAATATCAACGCACCGATATTACAAATGAATAATTACATCTCATAGCTAACTCTAGGATATATTTATCTTTAGTAATTATTATTTTAAAAAATTACAAAATATAACTATAATGTGTATTTAAATTACCTATCATAGCTACATTATATATTTAAAGTAGAATACTCTATTTTTATTCTTAACTGAGAATCTTAGGGCTACACTTCTTCTCCCTCTGCCGCCGCGGGCCACCACAAAAACAACTCTCCAGTGCAATTTTAGCCGTTGCCGCTACTCAAATCTGCTACTCCGACCACGACTGTCTCAGATCTGCTAATGCGACTGCCGTCGGTCTCCTCATCTACTACTCCAGCGCTACCGTCCTCAAATCTACTACTCTGGCCGCCGTCGGTCTCCTCATCTGCTACTCCTACGTTGTCGCCATCATAGCCTTCCCTTTACCACCGCTGTCATCTCACTCCCTTTGTTGCCGCCGTCATCTCCTTCTCCGTCTCAGATCTGAATGTATTATTTTTCTTGTATTTCTCATATTCTGTTACCGCCGTCATCTCCTTCTCTTTACCGCTGCCATCATCTCATTCTCCGTCTCAGATTTGGATGTATTTTTTCTTGTATTTTTTCAGATCTTGCCGGATTTTGAGTGTATTCATTTTTTTCGTATGTATTTTATTTCTTGTATTCATATTTGAGTGTATTCGTTAATTTTTTGGTGTAAAATTCAGTGTTTGTGGTGTATTTTATTTTTTGTATTAAGTATTTGAGTGTATTCGTTAAATTTTTAGGTAAAATTCAGTGTTTGGAGATTTATTTTATTTCTTGTATTCAGTATTTTAGTGTATTCGTTAATTTTTAGTGTAAAATTAAGTGTTTCTTTAAGTATTTTTTGCTTGTATTTTGAAGGAGATTTTTTTGTATAGAAATAAAAAAAAGTGAATACAACTGAATATTTCCTATATTTTTTAGCATTTGTTAAATATACACGTGATATACACTTACCATAAGTAATGTATATCACAGTTTTGTCTCTATGTTGTACCCGTGATATACACTTACCATAATTAGTGTATATCCCAGTTTTTGTGGCTGATTTGTAGTGTAAATAATTGTATTAATTAGTATTGTACACTTACCATAATTATAGGATTCTTGCACTACTAGAACATGGTTTTGGGAGTAGAATAGGAATAAGATTTTCCTATTATGGAAATTGTAAATTGTATATATACTCTTTCATTAATGAAAATAATCAAGGGATTATTTCTTTCATGGCATCAGAAGACTAGGTCTTCTTTTTTTTTCTCCTATTTCCGGCCGACGAGCAATAAATTCCGAGCCCTTCTTCTCAGAATCCGTGCCCGATATTGCCTTTTCTCTTCCCAAATTTTCTTCCAAATCCCTTGCTCTTATGGCTAAGAACACGTTTCACCCTGCCCTTAATGTTTCTAACATCAAGAATCACATCCCTAGCGTTCTTGAAATAGAAAAAATGTCCAATACGCGACGTGGGCCGAACCGTTCAAAGTTCACGCACGCTCACATCAAGTCCTCCATCACATTATCCCCGCGGCTCCTACGGATACGGGAGTCCCTAAACCCGAGGATGATCCTCAATTATGGACGATTCTTGATGCTACCGTTCTTCAGTGGATTTGCTCCACTATATCTACTGACCTATTGCAAACGATTATCGAACCAGACTCTACGACGATGGAAGCTTGGAATAGAGTACGTGATATATTCCATGATAATCAAAATTCTTGTGTTGTTACCATTTTGCAGGAATTCTCCCACGTCAATATGTAAGATTTCCCCAACGTTTCAGCATACTGCAAAAGGTTGAAATAATTGGAAGACCAACTCCGCAATGTTGGTGCGCCCGTTACCAACGACCGTCTCATCCTTCAGATGGTTGCAGGACTATCTGAGGCCTATAATGGCGTCGGTACGCTTCTTCGTCAGAGCAGTCCTCTTCCGCAGTTTTATTAGGCTCATTCCATGCTCACGCTCGAAGAAGCCAGATTGGCTAAGAAAGCGGTCACTACGGCCCCGTCTGTTGTCATGATGATCGAGTCCAATTTTTCTCCCTCCGTTTCCAACAATTCCGGCCAAAACCGCAACAATGGTGGCGACAAAAAGGGTCAGAATCACAAAAATAATGGTAAAACTATGGTGGCAACAACGGGGGTGGCAATGGGCCTCAGGGCAGTTGGCTGCAAGCCAACTGGCCACAGCCCTGGGACCCATGATCGTGAAACTGGGCCCAACAACCCCTAATTTCCATCGTACCCAGCCCACCCGAACTGGTCCCAATTTCAGCAGCCAAGCAGGCCTAATTATTCCAGTCAATAGTGGAACCCGAGAGGTCATTCTGGGCTGGGGCAGCTAGCGAGCGTGTTTGGGCCTTGGCCCCCTACCGACATTGAAGCCGTGATGCACAAACTTGGATTAAATCCCTCGGACCCGAATTGGTACATGGACACCGGAGCCACTACCCACATGATGTCCGATCAAGGTACTCTCTCGTCTTATTCCAATTTGAGCAACCATCGTGGCATAATTATTAATAATGGACATTCAATTCCAATTTGTGGTTACGGTCATAAATATTTATCTAACCCCCACCCCTCTCTAGTCTTGAAAAATTCCCTTCATGGCCCTAACTTAATTAAAAATTTGGTGACGGGGATTCCTCTCATGAGGTGTGATAGTATGGGAGATTTTGGTGACGGCTCTAGCTCCTTCCTTATGGCATTCACGTTTGGGTTACCTAGGGTCATCAATTGTTTTTGCTTTACATAAAAACAATCTTATTTCTTGTAAGGGTACGCGTAATACTCTAATTTGTCAATCTTGTTCTCTAGAAAAACTTGTTAGGTTATCGTTTGTAGACTCTGCGTCTCGTACTTTAATGTCATTTGATATTATTTATAGCAATTTATGGACATATTTTGTTCTCAGTTCTTGGGGGCATCGTTATTATATTCTATTTTTGGATGACTATTCTATTTTTTATGGACTTTTCCCTTAGCGAAAAAATCTCATGTGTTTTCCACCTTTTTAAAATTTAGAGCATTCATACGTACCTAGTTCATCCGGAAAATAAAAAATATTCAATGCGATAATGGCAAAGAATTTAATAATGGGATGTTTCGGGATTTTTGTGATACTAATGGAATACATTTTTGTTTTTCTTGTCCTCATACGTCCTCACAAAATGGGAAAGATAAACGAAAATTCGTACCATTAATATAATTGTCCGCACTCTATTGGTCCATGCTTCCGTCCCCCATTCCTTTTGGCATCATGCTCTACAATGACTACATATCTTCTTAACATACTTCCTACCAAAGGTTTGGCATACCTGACCCCTCTTCAAATCTTATATAATAAGACTTATTCGTATTAGCATCTTAGGGTGTTTGGGTGCTTATGTTATCCTCTCTTTCCGTCCACCACAATTAATAAACTTCAGGGCCGTTCTACCCCTTGTGTATTTTTGGGTTATCCGTCTAATCATCGTGGTTAGAAATATTTTGATTTATCATCTAATAAAATCATAATTAGTCGCCATGTTATTTTCGATGAAACTCAATTTCCTTTTGCCAAAGTAAATAGTCCCAGGCCTAGTTCGTATAACTTTTTGGATGACGATGTATCCCCGTATATTATCCACCATTTATCGGATCTGTCCCGCACCCACAATTCGCCAGTGGGCCCACTACCCGCTGGTCCTCCAGTACCGTCACAATCTACAATAATTGGGCCAGCAACTGGGCCGCCTATCCAACCCAGTTCTTCCCCAGGTTTAATTTCCTATGACGGTCCCCGTTCTAATATTGGGCCAGTAGGCCCACTGCCTGCTGGCCAGTTCGTCGCCTTCCCGATATTTCCTAAAATTCACCTGATTCTTCTCCGAGTCACAGACCGGTCAACTGAGTGTTTTTAAACCAAAAAGACATTTTAATTTAAATTTTAATATTCTTAAATCCCCCTACCCCGTAACCCAGTGTCCATCTTAAATGACTCGAATTGGAAATTGGCTATGACCGACGAATATGATGCTCTTATTGCGAATAAGACGTGGGAGTTGGTACCCCGTCCTTCTGGTGTTAATATTATTCAGTCTATGTGAATTTTTACTCATAAGGATAATTCTGACGGTTCTTTTACGAGGCATAAGGCCCGTCTTGTATGTAATAGTAAGACTCAGTAGGTTGACGTGGATTGTGGTGAGACATTTAGTCCGGTGGTCAAACCGGCTACCATTCGCATTGTTCTCAGCCTGGCTCTTTCGAAAGCTTGGCTCATCCATTAGTTAAATGTGAAGAATGATTTCTTACATGGTGATCTCAAAGAGACCATTTATATGCATCAGCCCTTGGGTTTTCGAGACCCCACATATCCTCATCATGTCTGTTTGTTGAAAAAGTCCTTGTATGGGCTTAAGGAGTCCCCACATGCTTGGTATAAGAGGTTTGCAGTCTATATTTCATCTATTGGGTTTTCGTACAGCATGTCTGATAATTCGTTGTTCATATATCGGCATGGTTCTTCCCTGGCTTATATTATATTATATGTGGATGATATTATATTGACTGCCTCTACTGATGCTTTGCGCAAGTCGATCATGACCATGCTTAGTTCCGAGTTTGCTATGAAAGACTTGGGGCCCTTGAGTTACTTTTTGGGGATTGTTGTTTCTCATCATGTAGGTGGGTTGTTTTTATCACAACGAAAGTATGCAGCTGAGTAGCATGTCCTCGTGCAAGTCTACTTCCACTCTTGTTGATACTCAACCCAAGCTGGGTGTTGTGACTGGCTCACCTTACGAGGATCCGACTCACTATCGCAGTCTTGCAGGGGCTCTTCGGTATCTTACTTTCACGAGACCAGATATTACATATGTTGTACAGCACGTGTGTTTGTTTATGCATGTTCCCAGGGTTGAGTACATGAATGCGCTCAAACGCATTATTCGATATATTCAGGGGACACTTGACTATGGCTTACATTTATATACTTCATCGACATCTACACTTGTTTCGTATACTGATGCTGATTGAGGTGGTTTTCCAGACACCAGACGTTTCACATCCGGATATTGTATGTTTCTTGGTAATACCTTGGTCTCATGGTCTGCGAAACGTCAGTCTACATTGTCTCATTCTAGTGCAAAGGCCGAGTATCGAGGGGTAGCCAATGTGGTATCTGAATCCTGTTGGTTACGTAATCTTCTTTTAGAGCTTCATTGTCCTATTCAGAAAGCTACCTTGGTTTATTATGATAATGTTAGTGCCATCTACTTTTCTTGTAATTCGGTTCAACACCAGCGCACTAAACACATCGAGATGGATATTCACTTTGTTCGCGAAAAGGTAGCTCGTGGACAAGTACGCGTTTGCCATGTCTCTTCCAGGTATCAAATTACAAACATCTTTACCAACGGTCTTCCCTCGGTCCTTTTTGAAGATTTTAGGGACAGTCTCAGCGTACGAAGACCGTCCGCTATGACTGCGGGTGTGTGTTAAATATACACGTGATATACATTTACCATAAGTAATGTATATCACGATTTTGTCTCTATATTGTACCCGTGATATACACTTACCATAATTAGTACATATCACGGTTTTGTGGCTAATTTGTAGTGTAAATAATTGTATTAATTAGTATTGAACACTTACCATAATTATAGGATTCTTGTACTACTAAAATAGGGTTTTGGGAGTAGAATAGGAATATGATTTTCCTATTATGACAAATTGTAAATTGTATATATACTCTTTCATTAATGAAAATAATTAAGGAATTATATCTTTCAACATTTATGGTTTTTGAATACAACTGATTTTAAATATAATAAATTGAATACATTGTAAAAGTAGCTACAAATGAATACAGATGAGTTGAATACAAATGAATACATCTGACTTGAATACGTGAAAATTGGAATACAACCGAATTTTAAATACACTTTACTGTAGTTACGAAATGTAAATATCAAAATTATAACTATGCTTACAAAAAACCCCAAAGTGACACTTATCGCATTTGGATATTGGAATCGTAGAATAATAGGAACTTTAGCAATGCCAAGATTAGTGTGTTGGAATTTTAACCTTTCAACTATCTGGTATTCAACAGAGCTACTCTTACTGCTACAAATTGTCCTTTGCTTCTATATAATATGTAAGACTAGTTCGTTCACCTTCCTAGAAAAAGCTGTTTAACCGTAATTTATCTACTCAATTCCTACTTCTGATATCCAAAATATCAGGGTTGGTGGTATCATATTGTTGGTCCTCTTAAAGTAAGAAGGATAAAAATATTATATGAAAAGAGAGCGTATATTACATAGTGTTACTCACATCAATTTTCAAAATAGTTTAGCTTGAGCTCAAAAGATTTGACATCTAATCTTTTTGATTGTCCCTAGTCTTTGCTACTAACTTCGTAGCATTTTAACAAAACCAGCTACTATAACTTTCACTTTCTTAATGAAGGCAATATCAAAAAAGAAGGCAACACCAAAAGGCAAAAAAATGATGTACTAAAATAGAAAGATATCAATATGGGCACGACCATTTTAACAAAGCTATATGCTAGCTTTCTTTTGCTTTTGGATTCCAAAGATTGATTTTCCATAAGCAAAATCAAATCTTGTCTCAAATTATTGAAGTGCGTGTCCAGTGCATGATTTTACCTTTATATCGTTTTGTAGGAGTATATTTTATGTTTAAGTTACGTGTAACATTATAACTTATAGTTCAATCACAGATATATGCTTATTCTGTATCATTGATTAGAACTGTATATGTATACGTGCTATGAAAGTTTCAAAAAAATTATAAATCTATACCAAATTTGCAATACTAATTACTTCTTCTATCCCAATTTAAGACATTTTAAAATGTATTTTCATCATATTGATATTAGAAAAATTACAACTTATAGTATATTTCGTATAGTTTTTGAATATCTAGATTTTAATTTTTAAAATTTGAGTTGATCTAATCTAATGAGCTTCAAAGATAAGTCAAATTGACACTTTCGGAAGGAAAGAATAATATAAAGAAATAACAGGTACAATCGCTATACTTCATCGATCCCAAATCTATCGCTAAATAGCCCGTAGATAATAGAATTTCTTAATAGTTTATCACTAATCCATCGCTAAATAGGATTAACGATAGATTTTATTGTTTAGCTACAAAATTCTTTTAACACATAATATAATGCAGTGACACATTTAACATGTATGTTGATAAATCTTCATAATTATAAAAATTTCTTAGAACATGTTTGGCCATAAAAGTTATTCACTTTTTCGGAATAATATTTTTGTTTTATTTTAAAATTTGTGTTTGGCCATGAAAATTATAAATTCAACTTGAAGTTGTATTTTAAATTTGAAAACAACTTATAACTTGTTTTCCAATTCACTTATTATTTTTGAAGTTGTATTTAAGTACATTCAAACATGAACACTATTCCAAATTTTCTTTGAAAAAGTATAACCAAACACAACTCCATCTTCAACTCTAATTCCATAAATTTCAATAAAGTGAAAAATATTTAAAGTCTATGGCCAAACGACTACTTAGTCACCTAAATAAAAAGTTATTTATGAGGAAGAAAGTTTGGCAAGAGAATTATCAACTATCAAAGGGACACAAGTGACTCGAATTCTGTTATGTTTCATGATTTAAATTATGTAAAGTACTTACAACTCGGTGAAAATCGTAAATTGATAAATATTGGCATTTTTAGGAATTTGTGAGCATGTAATTTATGGATTTATAGATAGAAATTAGATTTTTCTGGTACTTATTACTGTATTTTTAATTTCACTCATGATATTTCACGTGGTAAGAGTTTATGCTAGTTAAATGCGGTGATTTAAGCTTAAATAGATGAAATTAAGTAAATTAAACAAAATTCATTAAATGGAGCTCGAGAATTAGTTTAGCTCTTCATATATAGTTTATGCTTACAAATATTAATTTTTAGTTAAAACTGTAATTTAAAGTAATTTTGTTATTTTTAAATAATTAATTTCTAATGTAAAATATTAAGTTGATCTAATTTAATTTAGTTTCATAGTTTAGTCAAATTGACTATTAGAAAATGAAAAGTGTCACATAAATTGAAAATGAGAGAGTAATTATATTAATAAGATCTAATAAATGGTCCAGTTGGAAATGAAAATGTGCTCCAAAGTAGCCTAAACTTTACCAATAGATATGATGATAAATAATGTAAAGAACCTCCGATTCATATTATATGATGTTTTTAGCTCGAACACACTCATTAAGAAATTACTTACCCCTAAAAAGTAAGAAGTATTTTTACTAAACCACCCTTAATTTAATAGTAACAATTCAAAATGAATTCTTAGTTATGTAAAAATGTATTCATCTAAAAATAAGGGTAAATAATGACAAATAATGTAAAGGATAATCCAATACTTCCTTCGGTCCATATTATATGATGTTTTTAGCTCCGACACATCCCTTAAGTAATTACTTGCCCCTAAAAAGTAAAAAGTGTTTTTACTAAATTACTCTTAATTAAATAGTAATAATTTAATATGAATTCTTGGTTATGTAAAAATTCATTTAACTAAAAATAAGGGTAAATGATGACAAATAGTGTAAGGGATAATCTAATAATTTCTTAGGTCGGTATTATATGATGCTTTTAGCTCGAACACGCTTCTTAAGAAATTACTTACCCCGAAAAAGTATAGTAAGAAGTTTCTTTTATTAAATCGTCCTTAATTAAATAGTAACAATTTAATATGAAGTCTTGGTTATGTAAAAATTCATTTATCTAAAAATAAGGATAATTTTTTTAAAAAAACTATTAAAACCTCTTTGATTTGATAAAAAGGTTGTTTATATTAGACTAAATATAAAAGCTAAAAATACATATAATATGAAAGGGAGGGACTAAGGTGCAAAACAAAATTCATATAAAGATACTACAAATCTATCAACTATATGGGCTCATGTAGCTTAGGAATGGACCTCAAAAGTCAGAATGCAAAAAGTTGGAATAGGCCAGAAAAATAACACGTGTAGAAACTTGAATGGTTAATGTCATGAAGATAAAATTACTAAAACACCCCTGTGACGACTACAAAAGTTGTATATCTCCTTATATAGAGTACTTCCCGGGTACTAAAAAGATTGACTTACTTTCCTTATTAGTTTGTCTTGAAAAGATTGATTATTTTATATATTTAAAAGTAATTTAACTTTATGAGATCATTTACAACCATACAAATATCTAAGATTTATTTTGGACCACATATTTCAAAAGTCCTTTATTTTTTAAATTTTGTGTCAACTCAAACTAGATCAAAGAGAAAGGGAGTAGTAAAGTAATATGTAGTGTGTACACACACCATGAGTGCCCTTGTACTTAAAATCTTGATACACCTCTGCCAATGAAAAGTAGGCTCACTACTTGAACTAAAATAAGATAATTTCTAAAAGAGGGATTTGAGTATTACAATTAACTTTGGAGATCTACAAACTATCTGAGTGCTAAGAGAACTAACTTTGGAGATCTACAAACTATCTGAGTGCTAAGAGAAATTGACCTAGATAACTATCTGAAATCATAATATTTAAAGCAGTAATCCCCATTATCACAAGTGTTAGTGTTTAATAAGTGATAAAAAGTTTCACTAGATCCCTCAATGCCTTCATCCTGATATCACTTAGCTTTCAAAAATTAATTAAAAAGATGAAAATGACAAACACTTGATTAATCCTCTGTGCTCCTAACTTTTAGAGGCCCCTTTACTGCAAATTTTTAAATATATATATATGCATGGTGTTGATTCTAATAGGATCGACAAGTGTATGATCCTGGCTAGCTTGCAATGGATGGATTTCGTGAAAACTTTCAAAAACCAAAGGAACATTTAGCACTGTGAATTGCACCTGAGAATCCATCCATTTTCGTTTTGTGGGACACCATCCATATTTAGTCAAGACTACTCATAGGAATCATATACTCTAAGTGAACGTACATCAATATAGATATTTTTAAAGTAGTTATATAATGTAATTATCATCAGTTCGCACATTTCCCTTAAGAATTGGACAGTGAATTATTTATCATTAATTATCTTTGATTTCATGCTGATCAAGTAATTCTTGGCCAGACAAACACATAGGCCAAAATTGTGTACTTACAAGTTACTGTTAAATATACACTATATACACACAATATACATGTGTATATTGTGTTAGTGGGCTATATATTACCGTGCACAATGGGCTGTATATTACCGTGTATATAGTAGACGAATTAGGTAAGGTTTTATAGTGTAATTAGTATTGTACACTTACCATAATTTGTATTACCATAATTGTATAGTTTGTATCCAAGTAGAATAAGGTTTTAGGAGTAGAATAAGAATAAAATTCTCCTATTATGCAAATATGTAAATTGTATATATAGTCTTTCAATTAATGAAAATAATCAAGGGGTCATTTCTTTCATGGTATAAAGAGACTAGGTCTAAACTTGCTTCCGCCTTGCTCTCGGGTTTTGTGCCACTTCTCGGCCACAACAGCCTCGATTTCCGTCCCCCTTCACCTGAATTCGTGATATTTTTTACCTCCACTCTTCCCAAATTTCCCTCCTCTCCCTTTGTTCTTTCGTTATGTCTAAGAACACTTTTCATCCTGCCCTCACAGTTTCTAACATCAAGAACAATATCCCTATTGTTCTTGAGATGGAAAACGTCCAATATGCGACGTGGGCAGAATTGTTTAAAATTCACGCTATCTCCCATCAAGTCATCCATCACATAATTCCTCCCGCTGCACCTATTCCCGCGGAGGATCCTCAGTTATGGATTACTCTTGATGCTACCGTTCTCCGGTAGATTTATTCCACTATTTTGATTGACCTCTTACAGACGATCATTGAGCCGGACACTACGACTATGGCTACCTGGAATAGATTGCGTGACATATTCCAATATCATTAACATTCACGTGTTGTCACACTCGAGCAGGAATTCTCTCAAGTTCGCATGGAAGAATTTCCGAACGTATCTGCATCTTGCAAGAAACTCAAGGAGTTGGCAGACCAACTCCGTAACGTTGGCGCACATATGACAAATAATCGTCTGGTTCTACAATTGGTTGCCGGCCTTTTTGAGACCTATAATGGCGTTGGGACTCTCCTTCATCAAAGCAATCCACTTCCCTCTTTTTATCAAGCCCGCTCCATGCTTACTTTGGAAGAAGCCAGTTTGGCTAAGAAGGCGACTACCGGTGCAAGCCCTGTAGTCATGATGACGTCCTCCACAAATTCTTCGAGTTTCGTTGATAATTCGGGCCAAAACCGTGCTCATGGTAGCGAAAAAAATAATAATAAGAATAATGACAAAAACCGCGGGGTCAAACACGGTGGTTCCGGTGGACAACACTCCGACAGTGGGCCCCATTGAGTCAATAGTGGGCCACCTCCCTACTGGTCCCAGCCGTAGGGCCCATGGCAGTGGGGCTGGGGCAGTGGGTCGTGGCCCAACAACCCCTATTTTCCAGGTTCAGTTAATGGGCAGTGGGCTGGACAACCCCAATTCAGGCCCAACAGTCAAGCCCCTTCTTCTCATTTCAGCACTGGGCCGGGGGAGCAGGGTGGACTGCTTGGGCCTCGGCCCACACAAGCATTCTCGGCAGTGGGTCCCACACCTACTCATACCAACATTGAGGCCGCAATGCACACGTTTGGGTTGACGCAACCGGATCCGAATTGGTACATGGACACCGGCGCGACTACATACATGACATCCAATCAAGGTACTCTCTCGTCTTATTCCAATTTGAGCAACCCTCGTGGTATAATTGTTGGTAATAGTAACTTTATTTGAATTTACGGTTATGGTCATAAAATTTTGTCTCCCCCCAATCCACCCCTTATCTTGAAAAATATCTTACATGCCCCCAAATTGATTAAAAACTTAGTGTCTGTCCGTAAATTCACCACTGACAATTCCATTTCTGTTGAATTTGATCCTTTTGGTTTCTCTGTAAAGGATTTCAAGACGGGGAGTCCTCTCATGAGGTGTGATAGTAGGGGAGATCTTTATCCTATCACATCCGGTTTCACTCCATCGAGTCAAACCTTGTCGTCAGCGTTTGCAGCCCTTGCTCCTTCTTGTGGCATACTCGTCTTGGTCATCGGGGGTCTTCTATTTTGTCGTCATTAGATAAAAATAATTTTATTTCATGTAAGGGTACGAATGGTACTCCAAATTGTCAATCTTGTTCTTTAGGAAAATTGTTAGGTTTTCATTTGTAGACTCAAATTCTCATACTTTAATGTCATTTGATATTATTCATAGCGATTTATGGACGTCTCCGGTTCTCAGTTCTTTGGGTCATCGGTATTATGTTCTTTTTTGGATGATTATTCTAAGTTTTTATGGATGTTTCTGATAGCGAAAAAATCTCAAGTTTTTTTCGTCTTCTTAAAATTTAGAGCATTCTTTAGAACTCAATTCGAACGAGAAATCAAAAATATTCAGTGTGATAATGACAAAGAATATGACAATGGGGTGTTTCGGGAATTCTGTGCTAATAATGGGATCAATTTTCATTTTTCTTGTCCTCATACGTCTTCACAAAATGGGAAAGCCGAACGCAAAATTCGTTCCATAAATAACATTGTCCGAACTTTATTAATTCATGCTTCCGTACCCCAGTCTTTTTGGCATAATGCTTTACAAATGGCTACCTATCTCCTTAACATAATTCCTTCCAAAGGTTTGACATATTCTTCCCCCCTTCAAATTTTATATAATAAAATTCCTTCATATTCACATCTTTGGGTTTTTGGGTGTTTGTGTTATCCGTTATTCCCGTCCACCACAATTAACAAACTTCAGGCCCGGTCTACTCCGTGTGTGTTTTTGGGTTTTTCGTCTAATCATCGTGGCTACAAATGCTTTGATTTATCCTCTAATAAAATCATCATTAATCGCCATGTCATTTTTGATGAATCCAATTTCCATTTGCTAAAGTTAAAACTCTCGTGCCTAGTTCGTATAATTTTTTGGATGATAGTATATTCCCGTATATTATTCAGCATTTTTCGGACGTCTCCCGCACCCAAAATTCTCCAGCGAGCCCACTGCCCGCTGGCCCCACTGGTCCGTCGCCCACTGCCGGTCCCGGACACGGCCCACCGGGCCGATTCTTTGCGATTGGGCCGAGTCACCCAATTCTGGAACTGGTCCAGTTCCTGCTCTAGTTTACCGATTTGGGCCAGCATGCTCACTGCCTACTGGCGAGTCCGTCCCGAGTCCCGAAAATTCCCAAAATCCACCCGCCTCTGCCCCGAGTCATGGACTAGTCACCCGTAGTCAACGGGGGATTTTTACTCCAAAAAGATATTTTAATTTACATTCTAATGTTCTTAAATCACCCTTACCCCGAAATCCTGTATCTGCATTAAATGACCCGAATTGGAAAATTGCTATGACCGATGAATATAATGCTCTTATTGATAATAAGATGTGGGAGTTGGTACCCCGTCCATCTGGTATTAATATTATTAGGTCTATATGGATTTTTGCTCATAAGGAAAAATTCAAATGGGTCATTTGCCCGACATAAGGCGCAGCTTGTGGGCGATGGTATGACTCAGCAGGTTGGTGTAGATTGTGGTGAGACGTTTAGTTCGGTGGTCAAGCCGACTACCATTCGCACTGTGCTTAGCTTGGCTCTTTCGAAAGCATGGTCTATTCATCAGTTAGATGTAAAGAATGCTTTCCTACATGGTGATCTCAAGAAAACAGTCTATATGCATCAGCCATTGGGATTCAGGGATCCCAAACATCCTCATCATGTCTGTTTGTTGAAGAAGTCCTTATATGGGCTTAAGCAGTCTCCACGGGCCTGGTATACGCGATTTGCAGACTATGTTTCGACTATTGGGTTCACTCACAGCAGGTCTGATAATTCATTATTCATCTACCATCGTGGTTCATCCGTGGCCTATATTCTGTTATATGTGAATGATATTATTTTGACTGCCTCTTCCGATGATTTACGACATTCTATCATGACAATGCTCAGCTCTGAGTTTTCTATGAAAGACTTGGGGCCCTTGAGCTATTTTTTAGGAATTGCGGTCACTCGTCATGCAGGTGAGTTGTTCTTATCTCAACGAAAGTATGCTGCTGAGATCATTGAGAGGGTTGGGATGTCATACTGTAAGTCCACTTCCACTCCAGCTGATACTAAACTCAAGCTTAGTGTTGCGGCCGGCGTACCATACGAGGATCCGACCCACTATCGCAGTCTTGTAGGGGCCCTTCAGTATCTTACATTCACGAGGCCAGATATTACGTGTGTTGTCCAGCAGGTGTGTTTTTTTATGCATGATCCTCGAGTTGAGCACATGAATGCTCTCAAACACATCATTCGGTATATTCAGGGTACACTGGACTTTGGTTTGCATTTATATCCATCCTCGACATCCACACTTGTCTTGTATACGGATGCTGATTGGGGGTGTTGTCCAGACACCAGACAGTCTATGTCTGGCTATTGTATGTTTCTCGGCAATAATCTGGTCTCATGGTCTGCGAAACATCAGTCAACATTGTCCCGATCCAGTGCCGAGGCCGAATATCGAGGGGTAGCTAATGTGGTCTCAGAATCATGTTGGTTACGTAATTTGTTGTTGGAGCTTCATTGTCCCATTCAGAAAGCAACCTTGGTTTATTGCGATAATATTTGTGCCATCTACCTTTCTGGTAATCCGGTTCAGCACCAGTGCACTAAGCATATCGAGATGGACATTCACTTTGTCCGCGAAAAGGTTGCTAGTGGTCAGGTACGCGTCTGTCATGTCCCGTCAAGGTATCAAATTGTCGACATCTTTACAAAGGGTCTTCCCTCGGTCCTTTTTGAATATTTTAGAGACAGTCTCAGCGTTCGAAGACCGCCCGCTATGACTGCGGGGGTGTATTTAAATATACACAATATACATGTGTATATTGTGTATAGTGGGCTGTATATTACCGTGCACAATGTGCTGTATATTACCGTGTATATAGTAGACGGATTAGGTAAGGTTTTATAGTGTAATTAGTATTGTACACTTACCATAATTTATATTACCATAATTGTATAATTAGTATCCAAGTAGAATAAGGTTTTAAGAGTAGAATAGGAATATAATTCTCTTATTATAGAAATATGTACCATAATATGTAAATTGTATATATAGTTTTTCAATTAATGAAAATAATCAAGGGATTATTTCTTTCAGTTACATCAAAATCCATATACTCTCTAGGGAACATCAACCTAGATACTTTCTAACGTAATTGTATAGTGTAATTATAACCAATTCTTACTTAAGAATTGGGGAGTAAATTGCACACAATTACCTCGGCCCTATTAAATGCTGATCAAGTAATATTTGGCCAAGCAAAACATGTACGCCAAATCCAAGAGAGCTTTCTAAACGTGCCCTAAAAGAAAGAACATAAATTCTATCTTTCACAAGCCTAAGGAGTTCTGTAGTAGATATATCTTGATTTTTGTGTAACCTACATATCCAATGAAACTATAAGCTTGAATTGATTTGAACCATGCATGATTTTCTCAAATTACAATGTCTATTTATACTCACTTCACTTGGTAATGTATATCGGTTTGTGCAAGTAGGTTCAGTAGAATGTTAAGATAATATTGCAACAACTAGACTGTAACACGGCATCGGCACACATCACGATCAAACATTTTTTGCCTGCTGTTATTTTTAACATACACATTTTATCTACAATACTTTGAGACTACACACATTTTATCTACAATACTTTGAGACTATACACTTGGATTTTTTTTAAAGACACACCTGAAGTATCGCATATTCTTCTGAGTAAAATATAGCAAATTTACTACACAAGTATTAAAGAAAAGACATAAAACAAAGAATATAAAGTTTAGCTATTCAAAATTCCTATTAAAAAGATGATAAAAAACTTATTTTAACTCATATGTCTACTCCTTTTTGTGCAAAAAAAAAAAACCAGAAAGAATGAATTTATTGATTTTTCTGAATATTATTTATCAAAATATCCTATGTAATTAACTCTAGTGATACATCATAATTCTTTAGTAATTAGAACTAAACTATTTTTTTTAAATTAGCTAGTTAGGAATTCTTAGAAATAAAAAACTAAGAGAGAGGAATTATATTTGAGTTTTGTGTTTAAAGTGTATTTGTCACTTTAGGTTTGCACTTTTGGAATGAGGCCACCCCACAAATGAAGACAGCAATTCGAATGGCGCATAATGTTTCATCTCCTAACACCACCAAAATCAGCATAGTAGTACTGTAGTAGCAATACTGTTCTAGCTTGTCGGACAAATCCCTTACAGAATATTAAACAAACAATATTTAGTAGAGGAAATTGACGACTTAGAAACTTAAAAATTAATTAAATTTCCTAGGTATGGGTTAAAAATATCCTTGCGTTAAAAATAAGCGTGGATTAAAACTTGATTGAAAATAGGTATAAATTAAAAAATGAGTAAAATTATTACTTTTAAGTGAACGCACAGACCGATTAAGATCAATACATGTTCCGATATCACTGTTAGGATTTCTTTTGATCAAAGACGCGAGCAACAAAAAGGTTGAAACTTGAAATATGGATGAAAATTCGTTTCTTAAGGCCTTTAAATAGTCTCATAAATAAAGCAGTAAGCTCTTCCAACAACGTAAGTAAAGTATTAAACTCTTACTACAACTAAAAATATGAATATTCTAGCTAATAAATCAAATATTAAATTTCTAAACAGGGGGATTGAGATGCTGGTGTGGGCAGTGGGGGAGGGAGATCTGGGTTGGGATGTGGGATGAGGTGTTAAGGGTGGGAGGAGACAACGAGGTGTATGAAACTTGTTTTTCCTACTTTCACTAAAAATGTATTTTTCTAGATGTATTTAAAAATTAATTTGACCAACCTAACTTTGAAAAAAATAGAATCTACCAAATACGCCTTTATTTTCTTCTTCTTTCACACGCACCGTTTGGCCATGAGAATTTTTTATTTTTTTCCGGAATTTTTCTTTTCACTTTATCTAAAATGTTGTTTCACTTTTTTCACATTCAAACAACAAAATGTTCTTTGTAAAAATTATTACCAAATACAACTTCATTGTCAACTCCAATTCTAAAATTTCAAATAAAATAAAAAATATTTAATTTTCATGACCAAGCACCTACTTAGTTGTCAAAGCCTGTCAAAGAAAATCTCTCCTGCCCTAGTATATGAAATACGTATCTTTTACTACCAACTTTCTCCAAAAAATATTCTATCACTTTTCATCATAATTCATAGTATTTACGAAGAATATTTTAGAAATATCCTATCAACGCTTACTTCCTCATGTTGTCTTCTAACCAAAATCCTATTCGCGTCAATGTGGGAGGTTCAGTTAAAGTGAGAGGAAGATATTGAAAAAGGGAAACTGCCCCACCACACAGAAGAAAATGTCAATAATGATCCTTTATTTTCGGGTAATATTTAAAATAGTCCCTTAAATATATCTTTGAGCAGTTTTGATCCCACAAGTTTGTGAAACCGAGCACTCTTGGTCTCCATCAATATATTTAACAAATTTTATTGTTAGATTTAATGGAAACTGTAAAAAAAAACTATATATATATATATATATATATATATATATATGTTATTTTGGAAAATGTTTAGTGTCTATTGCATCTTCTACTATTTTAGTCTATTTATAATGTCTGTTGTAGTTTTCGATCTCTATTTATGAAGTTTGATGGGATTTTTCTGTTGCTTTATATTGATTGATGCTAGAAACTTAGGCATAAGCATACCTGATTTCACTAAATCATCGTAATTTTCTTTGATAAAAATACATTTATCATTTTTTTATTTCCACAGTTCTAGTCACATTTAACAACCAAAATTTGTTAAATATTTGATGAAAACCAAAAATACTTATTTTACCAAATATAAAGAACAAAAGCTACTCAGAAATACATTTTGAGGGACTATTTTGAACCTACTTCCAAATATATAAGATTATATTTTTGTTATTTACCCCCAGAAAAATATAGAAAACTTATTTGCATTGATTAAGTTGATGTGCAACGTAACAACATGTAATTTCTCAAAACAAGCATAGTAAGGTAACTTGAAAAGTACTAGATTACGAAGATTTTTATGTCAGTGAAACAGACGAAGAATCAGAACCAGAAAACATGAAGTATATCAACCAATGTTCAGAAAGTGAATATAGTTTTGAATAAAATGAATACATTAGAAAGGCAGAAAAGAGAATTGATAAGAGAAAGAGAATACTGGATACAATGCGAAGAATATACTAGACAAAAATTGATTATAACTTCAGCAATCAATGAAACAGGAAGTACTTACTACAATGATAGGTACAATAAGATTACCAAAAGACTTGGAAAGATAAGAGAAGAGATGAACAAGATACATTGGAAACAAATAGAGATATCTAGACTCATAGAAGAGTCAATAAGAAATGAAGAAACTAGACAGGAAATACGAGAAAACGAACAGGATGTAGAGCTCAATAGAAGACTAGATAATCCTGACTAAAATGGTAGCAATCCATATAGAAGCTCACATAGAATACAAACCGAATAAAATAATAAAACAAAAGATATTTATTGATAGTGGAGAAGATAGATGTTTAGCTAGAAAAGATGTTTTAGAATCTCACAGATGGAAAAGATCTAAAATACATAGAGCAAAGGTATCAGGATTCAATGAACAATCTAAAGAGTTAGATATAATAGCAGAAAATATGAGAATTATATTAGGAAAAACTATTTTTAGACTACCAATAGTATATCAACTGGATAACATGAAACATCAAGTTTTATTAGGAAATAACTTCTTAGATTATTTCAAAACTCAAGTGATTAATAAGAACACATTTTGTCTACAATCCCCTTGTGACAAATGGATTATACTGAAAAGAATATTACCAGTGAATACCATAAGATTATGTACTATAAAGATGGTAAGAAATAATAATCTAGAATTATTAAAAGAAAAATATTTAAACATGATAAAAAGAAACTTCGGAGAAAATCCGATGCAACTATGGGAAATGGAAAAGATATATGGAGAGATAAAGCTGATAGATCCAAGCGATCTAGTCAGAACAAAACCTATAAGATATAGCCCAACAGATCAGAAAGAATTTGAAATCCAGATTAAAGAATTATTAGAAATGAAAGTGATAAGAGAAAGTAAAAAGTCCACATAGTAGCCCAGCCTTTTTAGTAAGAAAACATAATGAACTAAAACGAGGAAAAGCCAGAATGGTAATTGACTACCGAGAATTAAATAAAAAGACTATTTTTGATGGATACTTTCTACCCTATAAAAGAAACCTTATCAACAGATTAGGAAACAAAAAATGGTTTAGTAAATTCGACTGTAAAAGCGGATTTTGGAAGATTAAATTGACTAATGAATCCAGAGCTTTAACAGCATTCAGTACCCCTCAAGGACACTATGAATGGAATGTGTTGCCTATGGGATTAAAAAATGCACCGCAAATATTTCAGAGAAGAATGGACCAAGTGTTTAGAAAGTTTGCAGACTTCTGTATCATATATGTGGATGATATATTAGTTTACAGCAATGATTTAAACGATCATATAAAACATATAGAGAAATTCATTGAAACGATAAACCAACACGGAATACTGCTATCTGAAAAGAAATCTGAGATATTCAAGAATAGTATTGAATTTTTAGGATATATCATAGATAACGAAGGAATACATTTACAAGAGCACGTTGTAACAAAGATTAAAAACTTTAAAGAAAGATTAGAGAATAAAAAAGAAGTGCTGCAATTTTTAGGTGTAATAAACTATGCCGCAGATCATATAAAATATTTACCATATCTGAGAAAACCACTGCAGGATTTGATTAAAAAAGATGTAACCTTTGAATGGAAGGAAGAACACACCAAGGCAATTAACGAGATTAAAGAAACGGTAGAATCATTACCAAAACACAGAGTACCTACAGATCAAGATCAATTAGAACTCTTTACAGATGCTAGCGACATAGGATGTGGAGCTGTTCTAATAGCATATGATAAAGAAGATATTGATAAAGAAAAAAGACTAATTTGTGGATACGGAGGTGGAACTTGGAAACCCAATGAAAAGAATTACCATATCAACGAAAAAGAATTATTGGCAGTAAAATTGGAATAAAAAGATTTCATTACCATTTACTACTAGTAAGATTTATTGTTAGAACGGATAACACTCAGGTGAAGGCCTTTATTACAAACAGAATAGACCCTTTACCAGAATTGAATAAAAGAAGAAAATGGCAATCATTCTTTTGTTGTTATGATTTTATTGTTAAAAATATATCTGGGACTAAGAACGTTTTAGCTGATTTTCTTAGCAGATATAACAATGAAAACTAACAGCAAAGACTTCGAAGAATAAATAGCCAAAGCTATGCAAGAGATTATCAAAACAAATGAAATAATGATTACCAAATTACAGGAGAATACCCAAACTATCAACAAACTGGTGGAAGCCATACAAGACTTCTCAAAACTGAAAATCCTACAACAAGAAAACCAACAGAAAAAACCAACAACACTACCACCTATACAACAAAAAACCTTTGTACCATTCTCATCTAAACTTGCAACTCTGCCATCAGCAATGCTTCAACTTCATCGACGGTATCCATGGCAGACACTCTGAAGTATAGAACTGAAGTGATTAATGCTTATGAGAAAATTAATAAATTTTATGACTACAAGACTAACCCTGATATTGTACGCAGTGCTAAACTGAGTAAATATCTCAGGTTTATATGCAGAGAAAGAGCAAATCCGAATATTGTAGAACGATTGTTCACATATGGATTTATTGACAAGATTATCACAGATGAAAAAATGATGAACCTCACCAAACTACCACAGATTATCACCAGATCAACAGAACTTGTGATGGAGTCCTTTGGAAAAGGGATTTACGGAATACAAATTTTAGACGCATCAACCGACTTAAAAGGTAAACCAATTGTCATTTGTCAGATTTTTAAGACAGGAAGGAACAGCACTATCAGCGGGGATGACAAAAATTTAAACATGACAATTCCCTGTACACTGGATAAGTTCCAAGACTGGATGAGCACCAAAAGAGTATTTGGACTAATGACATTAAAAACAAGAATAGAAGACATGCTACGAAACCGAAAAGCATCCGTAATTGGATCTTCCAAAGGAGGAGATGACGAAGAGATTATGACCCATTACTACGACAATGACATCGAAGTAAAGGAGACTATTGAATTAACCCTTCTATTAGACAAGATTACCAACCTAAAGCATACCCGTGATGAGGATACTATCAGACAATATAAGACTATGGCTGAACAAAAAAGAAGACCAGTGATTAAAACGGAGACGGCATCATCGTCTACTGTAAGTATTAAAAAAGAACAAAGTCCTGATCCTTTTGAATAAGGAGGGAATACTGATTATTTTTTGCAGGTACAATGTAAAGGATTAAAAAGAGGCCCTACGGCCCAAAAAGAATATGGCTTAACAGCCCAAAAGATTATCAAAAGGTAACATGTGGATTTATCCATTTGAAACCTATAAAAAAGGCTTGTGGCCCAAGCAGACTATGGCCCAACGTAGTGTTTTATACTACGGTAAAGCCCAAAAGAATATCAGTCAGGGAATGTAGTTTACTACATAACCCAAAAAAGAGGTCCTACGGACCCAAAAGATTATAGCCTTATGGCCCAAACCAGATTAGGAGCCTCACGGCCCAAAAAAGATTATTATGACACGGAACGTGTAGTTTTACTACGTGTAACCCATAAAAGAGATCCTATGGATCCAAACGAATTAACTACTGGTAACCCAGAAAAAGAGGTAGTTCGACCCAAAAGAATATGGCCTAGCATAGTTTAAACTATGTAAAAGCCTAAAAAAAAAGGCCTCAGTGCCCAAAACAGATTATGGCCTCACGGCCCAAACATGATTATCAACCGGACAGCTGGAAAGTACTAAACAGGAAAGCAGCCCGACAAGAATATGACAGCAGCCATGACAGAATGGACAGCTGAAAGATTAGCCGAATACAGACAAAAGCTTTACGGAAAGAAACGGACAAGGCACCGCAGCCTTTATGACTTTTTTGAAAGCAGAAGAGAAGACGACAAAACAACCTTACGGAAAGTAGCAGACAAGGCACTGTACCCACTGTAGCCTTTATGACTTTTTGAAAAAGTATTTTGTCTAGGACTATTTGACTTTTGAAAAGTAATCCTGTCTACTTTTAAAAGCGATGAATAGTGAATAGCCGAGGTTATCTATATAAGGAGCCTCTTGTCAAGACGAAGATTCATTCGGAATTGATATCTACATTCGGAAAGACACACTACTCTCTCTCAATGTTCAACTAAAACACCCTTTAGTCTATAATCAATTACCAACTAGGAACACCAGAATATAATCGATTATCAAGTGAAGAACAACATAAGAACAAGAGTAAAAATACTTTGATTATTCATGATTAAGAACCATATGAGTCTAAGTACAACATCTTTTAGAAGGTTATCAGAGGATATCCGTGAGGACTCCCAAGCACCCAGGCCATTTATCCCGCTGAGTCAGAAGGACGTTAGGGAGGCAGCGCCATAGGTGGGTTGAGCTACTCAGGTGATCTGAAAACCTGAATAAAGGTATGTACTCGAACTATATGTTTCTAATTATGAATGTGATAAGTATGATTACTCTAGTTGTTATGCTGTTTGGATATCTGATAGAAGATTATGTTATGATGTTTGAATGTTGATAGGAGATTATAGACGCTTTTATTGAAAAATGAACTTGAAACCAAGATTAGCCACCATCTTAGATTATGCATACTATCTGATTAACTCTGAAAAATGATTAAGCAACCAGATTACCATCTATGTTCTAGCCTCTAGGGGTATATAGATGATGAAAAGATCCGCTGTACAGCCCGTACAGAATTTGGTATCAGAGCAACGTCCTCCTGACTCAGCGGGATAAATGACCTGGGTCCTTGGGAGTCCTCACGGATATCATCTGATAACCTTCTAAAAGATATTGTACTTAGACTCATATGGTTCTTAATCATGAATAATCAAAGTATTTTTACTCTTGTTCTTATGTTGTTCTTCACTTGATAATCGATTATATTCTGGTGTTCCTAGTTGGTAATTGATTATAGACTAAAGGGTGTTTTAGTTGAACATTGAGAGAGAGTAGTGTGTCTTTCCGAATGTAGATATCAATTCCGAATGAATCTTCGTCTTGACAAGAGGCTCCTTATATAGATAACCTCGGCTATTCACTATTCATCGCTTTTAAAAGTAGACAGGATTACTTTTCAAAAGTCAAATAGTCCTAGACAAAATACTTTTTCAAAAAGTCATAAAGGCTACAGTGGGTACAGTGCCTTGTCTGCTACTTTCCGTAAGGTTGTTTTGTCGTCTTCTCTTCTGCTTTCAAAAAAGTCATAAAGGCTGCGGTGCCTTGTCCGTTTCTTTCCGTAAAGCTTTTGTCTGTATTCGGCTAATATTTCAGCTGTCCATTCTGTCATGGCTGCTGTTATATTCTTGTCGGGCTGCTTTCCTGTTTAGTACTTTCCAGCTGTCCGGTTGATAATCATTTTTGGTCCGTGAGGCCATAATCTGTTTTGGGCACTGAGGCCTCTTTTGTTTGGTCTTTTACATAGTTTAAACTATGCTAGGCCATATTCTTTTGAGTCGAACGACCTCTTTTTCTGGGTTACCAGTAGTTAATCCGTTTGGATCCATAGGATCTCTTTTTATGGGTTACACGTAGTAAAACTACACGTTCCCTGTCATAATAATCTTTTTTGGGCCATAAGGCCATAATCTTTTGGGTCCGTAGGACCTCTTTTTTGGGTTATGTAGTAAACTACATTTCCTGACTGATATTCTTTTGGGCTTTACCGTAGTATGAAACACTACGTTGGGCCATAGTCTGTTTGGGCCATAAGCCTCTTTTATAGGTTTCAAATGGATAAATCCACATGTTACCTTTTGATAATCTTTTGGGCTGTTAAGCCATATTCTTTTTGGCCGTAAGTTCTCCTTCGTAGGCCTCTACATTGTACCTGCAAAAGTAATCAGTTTTCCCTCATTACTTAAAAGGATCAGGATGTAATCAAAATGTATTTTGATTTCTTTCATATTAATCACCTAATAATGTGATGGGTAGTCTTTGAGTAGCCAATCAACAACTCGCATACTAGTTTACTTTCCATCTATTAGATATTTAATATATTCAATAGTCTGATAAATGCTAACCATTTTATTCACTATTACTTGTCTGACTATTATGTTACCCTGATCACTTAGTGACTCAGCGGGCTTCATTTTATCGTAATAGAGTAATTCTTTCCAGGCTAGATTTAGCTTTCCATAAAGGATATTCCTTTCAATAATGTATTGAAGCTTGTCTCTATTCAGTATTCTGATTTGGTTGAACGAAGGATGAGTCTTCATATTGATCTTTCGTTGTAATTAGTCTTGAGATATTTCTTCAGCTTGCTGCTGCATAAAATATCATGGTTAATCATAAACATTAATCAAATATTCTTGGCTATAATCTCTTTTTGCTTAGTTTTCATTGTTATATCTGCTAAGAAAATCAGCTAAAATAATCTTAGTTCCAGATATATTTTTAACAATAAAATCATAGCAATAAAAGAACAATTGCCATTTTCTTCTTTTATTTAATTCTGGTAAAGGGTCTATTCTGTTTGTGATAAAGGCTTTTACCTGAGTATTATCAGTTCTAACAATGAATTTTACTGGTAGTAAATGATAATGAAATCTTTTAATTCCAAATTTTACTGCCAATAATTCCTTTTCATTGATGTGATAATTCCTTTCATTAGGTTTCCAGGTTCCACCTCCGTATCCACAAATTAATCTCTTTTCTTTATCCATATCTTCTTTATCATATGCAATTAGGACTGCTCCACATCCTATGTCGCTAGCATCTGTAAAGAGTTCTAATTGATCTTGATCTGTAGGTACTCTGTGTTTTGGTAATGATTCTACCTTTTCTTTAATCTCGTTAATTGCCTTGGTGTGTTCTTCCTTCCATTCAAAGGTTACATCTTTTTTAATCAAATCCTGCAGTGGTTTTCTCAGATATGGTAAATATTTTATATGATCTGCGGCATAGTTTATTACACCTAAAAATTGCAGCACTTCTTTTTTATTCTCTAATCTTTCTTTAAAGTTTTTAATCTTTGTTACAACGTGCTCTTGTAAATGTATTCCTTCGTTATCTATGATATATCCTAAAAATTCAATACTATTCTTGAATATCTCAGATTTCTTTTCAGATAGCGGTATTCCGTGTTGGTTTATCGTTTCAATGAATTGTTCAATATGTTTTATATGATCGTTTAAATCATTGCTGTAAACTAATATATCATCCACATATATGATACAGAAGTCTGCAAACTTTCTAAACACTTGGTCCATTCTTCTCTGAAATATTTGCGGCATATTTTTTAATCCCATAGGCAATACATTCCATTCATAGTGTCCTTGAGGGGCACTGAATGCTGTTAAAGCTCTAGATTCATTAGTCAGCTTAATCTGCCAAAATCTGCTTTTACAGTCGAATTTACTAAACCATTTTTTGTTTCTTAATCTGTTAATAAGGTTCCTTTTATAGGGTAGAAAGTATCCATCAAAAATAGTCTTTTTATTCAATTCTCGATAATCAATTACTAATCTGGCTTTTCCTCGTTTTAGCTCATTATGTTTCCTTACTAAAAAGGCTGGGCTACTATGTGGACTCTTACTTTCTCTTATTACCTTCATTTCTAATAACTCTTTAATCTGGGTTTCAAATTCTTTCTGATCTGTTGGGCTATATCTTATTGGCTTTGTTCTGACTAGATCGTTTCGATCTATTAGCTTTATTTCTCCATATATTTTTTCCTTTTCCCATAGCTGCATCAGATTTTCTCCGAAGTTTCCTTTTAACATGCTTAAATATTTTTCTTTTAACAATTCTAGATTATTATTCGTATCCATTTTTATAGTACATAATCTTATGGTATTTACTGGTAATATTCTTTTTAGTATAATCCATTTATCACAGGGGGATTGTAAACAAAATGTATTCTTATTAATCACTTGGGTTTTGAAGTAATCTAGGAAGTTATTTCCTAATAACACCTGTTGTTTCATATTATCTAGTTGATATACTATTGGTAGTCTGAAAATAGTTTTTCCTAGTATAATTCTCATATTTTCTGCTATTATATCTAACTCTTTAGATTGTTCATTGAATCCTGACACCTTTTCTCTATGTATTTTAGATCTTTTCCATCTGTGAGATTCTAAAACATCTTTTCTAGCTAAACATATATCTGCTCCACTATCAATAAATATCTTTTGTTTTATTATTTTATTCGGTTTGTATTCTATGTGAGCTTCTAAATGGATTGCTACCATTTTAGTCAGGATTATCTAGTCTTCTATTGAGCTCTACATCCTGTTCGTATTCTCGTATTTCCTGTCTAGTTTCTTCATTTCTTATTGACTCTTCTATGAGTCTAGCTATCTCTATTTGTTTCCAATGTATCTTGTTCATCTCTTCTCTTATCTTTCCAAGTCTTTTGGTAATCTTATTGTACCTATCATTGTAGTAAGTACTTCCTGTTTCATTGATTGCTGAAGTTATAATCAATTTTTGTCTAGTATACTCTTCGCATTGTATCCAGTATTCTCTTTCTCTTATCAATTCTCTTTTCTGCCTTTCTAATGTATTCATTTTATTCAAAACTATATTCACTTTCTGAACATTGGTTGATATACTTCATGTTTTCTGGTTCTGATTCTTCGTCTGTTTCACTGACATAAAAATCTTCGTAATCATACCATTTATTATTATCTTGTTTAATCTGTTGTAAACTCATTATAAAATTTTCCGTATTTATGTATTTTACTCCTTTTTTATTTAGCTTTGGGCACTTATTTGCATAGTGTCCTTTCTCGTTGCAATTCCAACATTTACATTCTTTAACTTTTTCTTCTTTAGTTTTATCTGCTTCTATAGGGTTTACATTTCGTCTTTTCCTAAATTTTCTTTTGTAACTGAATTTATTTCTTGTATCTGGGTTATTCCTATATCTCCTAAATCTCTTTTTCTTATAGAATTTATAATAAGGTTTTTTCTTATATTTTTTATATTTCTTATACTTGTGATTTCTATCATATTTGTCTTCATATCTTCTATGTCTTTTATGCTTTTTATGCTTCTTCTCTTTTCTATTATCGTCACATCCAACTATTAATCTTCTTTCTGTAAATCCGCATATTTCTCTTAATCCTATCTTTTTGTCTTTTTTAATCTTTTGCTGCAATCTGTATTCTTCACATTTTCTCATTAAATATGCTCTAAGTACTCTTATTCTTTCTCCTAAAGTATTCTCTTTTGGTTCTAACTGGACATATTCTTTGGATATTTCGATATTATATGGTACTGGTAAATGGTCATAATATAGTTGCTAGTAAATTATTCCTTCTTCTGGTAGGAATCTAGCTTCATAAAAGAATTTACTAAAGCTAATCGTATATTATGGTAGTTTGTTTATCTTACAACATTTCATGTTATTTAGATTCATTATTATTTCAGTTTTTCTTTCAGCTAGTACATTTTCCCTGGCTACTAGTCATTTTTCTCCTAAGAATTCTCTCTTTAATAGTAAATCAAATATCATTAACATTGATTTCCAATCAGTCGCATAACTTAATACTTCTCCTCTTAGCTATTATGCTATTGATTCTATCCAGTATGCTGCTTTTCCAATTAGAGTTTTTGATATTAAATCATACATATAATCTAGGTTTTCCGTTTGTGTGCTATTCATTAATGCTATATACATTCCTAAATTCCAGTCTGTTGTTCTTCTTCCTACTTCTTGTTCATCATAAACATTGTCTAAATCTAGAAAGTATCCGTTATAATTTACTCCTTGAGTCATTGATCCTACAAATTCATTAAATTCAGCATGTTGTCCTATAGGTATATGGTTTGGTAATCTTGTATTTCTTCTAGTTATCACTTCTAGATTAGGATCTTCTAATTCTTCTTCGGGATAATCATCTGCATCTTCATTGATTATATTTTCTGATTCAATCTCGGTTTCTATCTGTCCATTGTAGTCATCTTGTATATCACTTTCTGGTTCATCTTCTATTATCGCATTTACTCTTTTCATGTTTTGCAAGGCTTCTATTATTTGGTTGTTCTCTTTTACTATTTCTGTGTTCTCAGAATTTTCTTCTTCTATAAATTCTACTACTTGTAATTCTTGATTTGCTTGTTCGGCATTATCTTCATCTGTATGATTGCTACTTGAAGTAGTTTCCTCGCTTAATCTTACCTTTCGTACTTTCTTTTTTCCTTTTAATCTTTTAAATTGTTCTGTTAGGATTTGTATTTCTTCTTTAAGTTCTAATAGTTCTTGTTTTACTTCTTTTAATTCTTCTTTAGTTTCTTTCAGTTCTACTCTAGTTTCTTTCAGTAGGGTTTTCGTATCCTTATGTTTTCTTTTATATTTTTTATATTTGTCATACCATTCTGCATTATCATTTGATTTTAACTTTAGATTTTCTGTTTTTAATTCTTTTATCTGCTGATCTTGTTTCTCTATTCTTAAGTTTAGATATTCGTAGGTTGTTTTTCTACTTCTTTTACGGGTAATCTTTCTTCTTTTGGTAATTCTTCTTTTATTGGTTTTGATCTCATAGGTTCGTATTTGTATCTTTCTTTTTCTATGATCTGTTTTCCATGAGTCCTTAAGAATGTAATCGCACTTGGTTCCATTAGAATTTTCCTTCTTTATTCAGTTTTGTTAATCCGTCTAAAGTTTCTATTACGTCTTTTGGTAATTTTGGTTTTATCTTGCTTATATCTACCATTATAGGTATTTTACTTCTTCTCCAAGCATCTATTGGTACCATTTCTGGTTTATGAGTAGTCGTTTTTGCTATAGTTGTTTCCTTACTCGTGCTGGCTTCGTCATTAGCTTCTCTTTGTTTTCCTTTACTTTTTTCTTCTAACAACATATTTAGCTTTTCTAATATTAACTTAAACGTTGGTATTTCAGATACGTTCCATAGGTTGGTTAATTCTTCTCTTATCATTTGTTGTGTTTTCGCTTGATTCTCTTTTATTTCATCCATTAGTGATAAAACACTTTTTATTTTTTCTTTTAATATTATTTCTTCCCATAACTCATCTATTTTATCGCTAGGATTAGTCAGGATTGTTTATTCGTTTTTTCCATCCGTTACCCTAAACTTTTCACATTGTTTTTCTAGTTGTTCTATGTCATTTTCTAGTTTCATTTCTTTTGCGTTGTATTCTAAGTATTTTAGTTGGGAATATATTTCTCCTGATAAGGCCGTCTTTATAGTCTTTAGTTTTTGTTTTTTATTTTTTATTTTTAACTGTATATTCATATCTTATTTATAAATCTGGTTTTTCCTTGATCATTTATCTCAATTCCGTTGTTATTTATTTTATAATTTATCATAGTTAAAAAATCACTTCCTAATAATAATTCGTTTAGGCTATCATATTCTATGACTCCTATATTTATCCTATATTCTAAGTCTTGGATCTTGAATCTTAAATTTATACTCTTAGTAATTATTATTTCCCTTTCATTCTCAGGATAATTATAAGTCTGTGGTTCTATTATATTACACTCGTTTTCATTTGTTTTACTTATGTGTATAAAACTTTTAATTGCTCCTGTGTTTATTTATGCTATTCCATCTATAGTTACCATGTTCTTAAATATTATAACTTTGATTTTTAATCTATTACACTCTACATTTATCAAGTCTATAGTTCTGGGTTGTATTTTCAGTAAACTATTCTTCGACGATTCTCTAGTTATACTTAATCTAGATCCCTCTATTCTTGGTATTAATCTTCTAGATGGTGTAATCGTTCGAGTATTAAAATCCATAGTTATTTCTTCTGGTATGGTAATCTTAGAGTTTTCTTTATGTTCTATCTGTTCGAGTATTTCTTTATACATTTTGGGTACTATGATATTCATTTCATGCTGTTTTTTCACATGGTGATTTCCTGTTAAGGCGTAAATCATTTTGGTCTCAATACTAATCACTTTACTTCCTGGTGGCATTTCTATTCCATCTAATTTGTAGTATAGTGTTAATGCTAAATTCTTATTTTCATCTTTCAATGATATGCTAAAATCTGGTTGTACAGTAAATTTTAATTTTTGATATATTAAATTTTCTTTGATCACTGATATTAATGCATCTTGTAAGTTTCCTAGTATTCTGTCATCTAATACGTAAATTTGTATCGGTGTATCAATATTCTTTTGAAAGTATGCTTTAATCGTGAATTCTACTCCTCCAAAGTAAATATTTCTATATTTCTTTGCTTCTTTAGTTGATAGCTTAGCTAATTCTCTTTTTATTAATTCATCAGTAATTAGGTTTATCCTAGTTTTTCCATTTGTACTCATGGTGTCAATTATATTCTCATGTTTCTGGGCAATATACCTTATTTCTTTATTCCTCTCAAACCATTTAGTTTTAAATATCTTTTTTATCGATACTTCTTCCTTTTCGTCTTGAATCTTTTGATATATATCAGGTTTAAAACTTAGTGTTTGACTTGTTCCTCCTTCATAAGTATTTACTTGATAATAAACTTCTTTTGAATCTTTTAGTATTTCTTTTTCTCTATCCATATTTCAGTAGATCAATATATCTGTATTGTTCTTTTATGATTTCTTTTAGATCTCTAATTTCATTTTCATTTTTTATTTGTTCTCCTAAATTCTGTTCCTTTATCTTTTCGATTTCTTCTTCTTTATGCCTAATTCTTTCTTCTCTTAAAGCTGATAAGTTTCTTAAGAATATAATCTTTTCTTCCTGTTTATTTATAGTTATATGATTTTCTAGTAACTGTTTTTCTTTTTCCTCAATTATTTCTATTCCAAATCTACAACTTATAATATGTTGGTTTATATCTCTATTATATGTAAGTGATTTTTCTGCTATTCTTTCTAGCTGTACCTTCTTTTCTTGTTGTTCAATTAATCTATTTTCATCCATAGTGTTCTATATCCATTCTTAAATCAGATTTTATGGATGCATAGGAAGATAAAGAGATTATTAATTGAAAACAGGAGCAGAAATAAAATAATAATTGACCATCAAGATAAATGGATAACATAAAAAAGAGAAGCCGATAGAAATGTACCAGAATTAGGGTATACTGACAAACAATTAGAACTAATAGATCAAGTATTAGAAGAAAATGCTCAAGCCTACGAAAGATTAGTAGAATTGAATACACAGATATACCAAGAAAATGAATTTAGTATAAAATTTCTGTTGGTTACAAAGATGCAGGAAACGGAAATTACAAGTAACTACTAAGTCTTACAAGAACTGAAATTACAATTCAACAACAAACTGAAAATTACACAGAAGTTGAAGAATAAACTGAAACTGTTTGTAGTATGCTGAGTCGAGTGTTTGCACTCTGTCTTTAAGACAATATTGCCCCGTATGTATCCTTTCTACTTTCTGGAGAATTGTCTCCCAAGATAAAACAGCAAGTGAACAAATGAGCAAATGAAACTCAAGTGTTACCGTGAAGAATTTTGAGTAATGAAATGATGCTGGAAGTTGTAGGAAAACTGAATTCGTTTCTGTTTGTGTGTTAAGTGTAGCTCAACAATGGTGACAAAGGGTGCTTTATATAGTTGAATGAGAGGCTCATGAACTGCCCACATAAGTGTCAATACTGGTCAAGTAATGGCAATTATGGAGGTAGTAATTCACCAAAATAAATGGTGAATTTGATGTGCAACGGATGGCATTTAGGAAGAGTAATTCAGCCAAAATAAATGGCTGAATTGAGTGTTGTTGACGTTCTGTTTCTGCCAAATCTGACTTTCTTGAAACTTCAGGAACCAAACTGTACATCTTGAAATTTCAGGGACCAAACTGTACATATGAAAGAATTCTGGTCCAAACTGTACATATGAAGGAATTCTGGTCCAAAAAGATAATATCAGAAGAAGCACGGCCCACGGCCCATGAACCCGGACCGGATGGGCGGGCGGCGGCGGAGCGCGTGTGGGCTTTCCTCGAACCGAAGCACATCTAGGTCCTCCCTCCTTTAAACACATGGGATACCCCTTGGGGTCCCAAACCCCAAGCCAACTTTGAGACCTATAAACAAAACAATTCTTTCGTCCTCCACCGATGAGGGAGAATTGATCTCAATACCACACTTTTCCATGCTTCAAACACCTCACTTCGTGGACCAATGTCTCTTTCATTTCTCAACGAAATTTGACGATCCTTGGCCCTACGGTTATTTACTTACTTAGTAGATTATGCACGTGTGAAGAACCGGATTCTCCAACATGCGTAACACTAGTGTTTAAGCCGTTAAAGTTGGTCGGACGCAACTCCCGTCAAAGGCAAATTTCCAATAATTTCTTTGTATTGTAAATGTATATAAGATAACAATTTTCTTCATCCTTCGTATACGCTATAGTAATTTAATTTTATCTCTCAGTAGAGACAAGTTCATGCAGATGCAAAAATTTCAAAAAAGAGAAAATATGTATATTCAAACGGTGAAGAATGGATCTTGGGCCTAACTCAACGCTAGCTTGTAAGGTGAGGATTGTCCAAGTCTATATAAGGAATTAATGTTCCCATTCCATTTCTGATGTGGGACTCTTAACACTCCGCGCACGCCCATACCTCATTAACTAGAGTGTGGACAATATAATTTGGGGACCCAACATCAATGAACAAAGGATTAGAATTGACCTGACTCTGATACCATGTGAAGATTGGATCTTGGGCCTAACTCAACCTCAAAAGCTATCTTATAAGGTGAGGATTGTCCAAGTCCATATAAGGAATCCATGTTCCCATTTCATTTCCGATGTGGGACTCTTAACATATGTAAAGAATTGATCTTGGGCCTAACTCAACCCCAAAAGCTAGCTTGTAAGGTGAGGATTGTCCAAGTCCATACAAGGAATTCATGTTTCCGTTCTATTTTTTATGTAGGACTCTTAACACTAGGGATGGCAATTGGGCGGGTGCGGGTACCCCCTCCCCCGCACCCGTACCCGCAAGAAAATTTTATACCCGCCACCCGTGGCGGGTACAATTTTCAACATCCATACCCGCCTAGGCGGGTATATTTCTAAATCCACACCCGCTCCACCACCCAAGTGGATATCCGTCACCCGCCAATACCCGCCTGCCAGATTTTGTAATCAATTTATTTGTGATCAATTAGTGATCAACATGATCCCAAAAATTTAAATTCCAAAAATTATCCCAAAAATTTGAGTCAAGAATCAATACTGTCACGATCTCATTTTCTTTGGGAGAGAAGGAGGAGAATTCCAGATTTTTTCACCATCAGAATTCCCCATTTTTTTCACCTCTTCCCCTTTGCACAACAAAGAATCAAGAAAATAAAATTTCCAATAAAACCCAAATAGCTATATATTACAAATGTAGACAAAACTCAGATATTATTTCAGCTATATAAGCTAAAGTTTTTCAACTTTTTCAATTGAACTCCACAAACCCAATAGGTAAAACTTAACAAATGCACAAAAATTAACCTCACCAAGACAACCCCAAAGCACAAAGCAAAGACAACAATATTTTCCAATATTTTCCGATCAGCATCTCCTTTAAAGAAAAAGGCAGAGACGTCAAGAATGAGAGAGGGAGGAGAGACGGCGTGAAGGGGAACGAGAGAGAGGGAGGCGTGAATGACTGAAGACGCGTAGGGTTTTGAGTTTTGTTGGAGAATGAGAGACTTGTCGTGACTTATGGGATGAAGGCACGACTTATGGGCTGCTAATATTTTGGGCTTGGGGCGGGTATAAGGCGGGTGGATATGACTGCAAATCCACCACCTACCCGCCTACCCGTGACGGATACATTTTCAATACTCATACCCGCCTACTACCCGCCAAAATTATACTCATACCCGCCCCAACTGGAGCAAGTTACGGTGCGAAATCCGCAAAATTATACCCACTTGCCATCCCTACTTAACACAAACATCTAGGGAACACTAAATCTAGTTGATGGAATGGGAAGGCAACTCAAACTTTTGTTTATTTCGAAAACTTTCCACGATTATGTGACTTTAACTATATTACTTATTAATTTTTCCTAATTCCATTATATTATTTAAACAGTTATAGGCTCAACTTGATGTACTACTATATATTATACCATAGTTCGATATTTCACTGAACAGTCAGTTTTCTTCTATATATCCTCTGTATCGACACATAATTGGCCAACTCTTTGAGTGGAGATCATGCAGCCCCCCAAAAAGCAATTTGATATAAAATCGAAAAAAGAGATTAAATTTTTTTTATTGCATAACTCAATTATAGTAAGCATTGTGTATTTTATTCAGACATGACGATTCTTGGCATTTCTTCTTTTTTCCCATCTCCTTTTTAACCCTTATCTTTGCTAACGTTCCCTTTTCTTTTGATATATGTTGTTGCTAACTGATGCAAATACTTTACATCAAAGCTCCTTTTGACAATGCAATTACGCCAAAAGAGCCCAAAAGTTTAAAAAACTTAATTATATAGTAGAAACTCTATTAATTAATACTCGATTATTTAATAAACTCTCTTAGATAATATTTTTGATCGGTCCCGACTCGGGGATAACGTGCTAAATTAATAATTCGCTAAAATTATAAGATAATACATTTTTGATTACTCATATAGACCCCATATAAAATAAAAATTAATAATTCCTTATATACTACATAATACATGAGCAATTTATGAAGACTTCTTGAAAAATGACTCGATTTTTTTTTGTTTTTGTTGAAATCAATGTCACATTGAATCTCATCTCTAATTTTTCTTATCATTGAAAGAACTTCTGGTGTTGTTATCTCATAGCTCAACAAGAAACTATTCAATGCGATTGCCGCTTTAATAGCCTCGTTTCGCGAAGGGGGCTCTACTGTAGAACTTTCATAATCATCTTCATCACATTTATCAGTTCCCATAACACTCTCATTTATTTCTTCATGAGTCAACAACTGTGCAACTACATTTTCTTCTGGGTAGTTCAGGACATGTTCGACATCCATTGTTTGTGTTAACATGATTTGATCTTGTGTTGGTCCGCTTGGGCAGCTCAATTGGTTATCAAGGGGGATATTTGGAAAATGGCCAAGGATCGAATCCCGTCAGCGGCAGTGTGAGGGTTATTTCTTGAAATAAAGGAGGGCCCCTTGTGCGCAGCGTGGTACTGGTCTAACCTTTGAAATCAATTGAGTCACCATGATTTACCTCCTTCACAGACCTGTCGGACCGGGGTGTGGGGGCTCCTGGGGTGGGAGTTCCACCTTTTTTATTGGAAAATGATTTGATCTTGTGTTTATATAGGAAATATTTTTTAATATCCATAAAGTAGTACATTGAACACAAGAAACATAATAAAGTGGGAGATTGAAGGGTGCTTCATTTGATAAACTACATTGAACAATAATGAAGAGGAAGATTAAAGGTATTTGTAAATTGGGTATTTCATTATAAATTTATCTATAAATTAATAAAGTATTAATTAATATATAAATTAAAAATTATTAATTTATCAATATCTTTTTTAATTAATAAATTTTGGTGGTCCCAAGAGTATTAATTTATGGAGTTTCTATTGTAATTTGGATTAGAAGACTATGCATGCATGCCATATCTTGACGTATAATGAGTAGCATCACTTGTAAATAAATAGGATTCTCATATTATTTTTGTGTAATTATTTAAAACTTGGGTTGGATTCTTACATCATGAAAGCAAAAAAATAACTGCTATAATAAATTTTCATACTCCCTCTTAATTTATGTATTTTCCTATATTTCTTCTTGGAACGTTTTGGAAATTATCATTGAAGTGTATTACCGTCTCATCCAAAAGTTTAAGTTTATTAGAGAGAGCACATTCTTATTATTTAATTATGTTCTCAACACGCCCTCTCATGTGTAGGCTTAATTCTATTCTCGTGGATCAAGCACGTGAAAATATTTTTTTTATAATGGATGGTGATGAGACTCATAATCAAATATATTTGTCTGTTATGATACTATATTGAAGTGTTTGACCATCTCATCTATAAACTTAAACTGTTAAATAGAGCACACTTTTATTTAGTTATATTCTCAACAAGAACTACTATATTTTTTAAATTTCATTTAAGATTCTCAACGTATATATCATGACTCAAAATCTTAGAACACGCTAGCTAGATTACCATTTTAATTAATTATTTGAATCATTGAGCCTATAATTATAATCACAATAATTACGCCTCAATTTCAAACAAGTTAGCTTCTGTTATATATATGAACCATCACTAATCATTTTTCTTTTAAAAGAATGTAATCTTAAAAATACTACACATTTCTCTGTAAGTATATTAATTTTCTGGTGGGAGATCAATATCAGTGACTTTTTGGACCATGGAAGAAACAATATTGGTATGTGCTTTCATCATTCATAATTTCATATATAATCTTTCCAAAAGCTTGGATAACTAAAAATTGGCTTTAAAAGGTAGCTATGGATCCACACTTAATTACGTGACCTTCTCGTATAGGAAGAGTCGCCATTGTCAAAGGACAAAATAAACTGTTTGTAGTTACATGTTGGTCTACACCACCAATCATGATGGTCTTTCTTAAGTCCATATCAAAGTTAATAAAGAATCATGTCATTTTCCAAACTTAAAGTTAATTCATTTCACATTCCCATTTTAAAGTTTTATGTATATTGAAACAAGCAAGAAACAGGGAAACTTCACTCTGATATTACAAATAGTCTTACTCCATAAGACTTAGGTACTTTAAAACTTTTCTTTTTTTCTTTTGTGGAGGGCGGATTAGAGCCTGTTTGGATTAGCTGATTAAAAGAAGTTGATAAACTTTTAAGTGTTTAAAATCATTTATAGGTGTTTGAAACCAATTTAATAAGTTAGCAATTACGAGTTTGGATAAAAATGTTACGCTGAAGCTAATAAAATAAGCATTTAGTGTGTCTGATAAAAAGTAAAAAAAAGTGTTAATAAGTATTTTTCTTAAAATGTCTGGAATGTCCTTAAATTTATTTAACTATAATGTATATATTATTTAGAAAGAGTATTTCAGAGATTACAAGAGATATTTCAAATCAAAAGTATTGCTTCTATGCCGTAAAATCATAAGTTGGGGGTGATCAACTTATGGTTTTAGGTTGATTTTGTCTTATAAACACTTGATTTATAAGCATTTTTAGTGTTTTTCAAACACATAAATAAGTCAAAAGTGTTTATTAGTTAGTTTGATCAACTTAGCCGAACACTCTTTTAGTATACAAGCTATCCACTCAAATTTGACTCAAATCTTATATATATAAAAATAATCTACTAAATAAATATAGATAATAAGTTCCAAATCTAATAAATGAAATAGATTCTGATAAAAATTTAAATTCAAACTCATAAATTTTGAATTTTGAATATGATTTTCAAGTGTAGCCACATGAGTGGATGAAAAGCCCATGCAAGAAGTGGTGCCTGCAAAACCAATCGATAGAAGTAAAGTTGGTAAGGAGGACGTTTCCCAATAATTCGAATAGTTAGTGCCTTAGAAAAGAAGGAAAATGACAAAGAAAGAAAGGGAAGGAAAAACAAAGAAAAAGAAAAAGAGATCCAAAGAGGAGGAAAAGTTCCCAATAAAGATGGATCAATAATGTTATTACACATATAATTGAAACCCTTTTAACTATGTTTTCAAGTGGCATTATATTATATCCAGTGTTAGTTCCATAAAGAAATCAAGTCATCAAGAATATTCTCAGCCACACTTTAATTAGAACAAGACACTATATTCGCTTCATTTGGACGGCTCAGATAGAGATAAGTCATTTAAAGAAAACATTTTAATCGAAGAAAAATAAGAGAACTTAGCGCTAAAGAGACAGATTTAACTTGTAATTTATAGGTCCACATGAACAGGTAACAAATCAAGAGAAATTTGTTTATTTTTTCAAATTTTACCCTTATTATTAAATAATTATTTTAGAAATTTATTGGAATTCTAGTAGTCTCTAGTAGTTTCTTATCCTTTAATTTCTGTGACTATTTATTGTTTCTTGTTCTTTAACTATCGTATTATTTTGTGGTTGTTATTGACCTTGTTGTGGTCGTTACTATTAGCGAATATTACCATATATTCGCCATATATTTTCTAATTAATCGTAGTGTATAATTATAGTAAACATAGGATCTTTATTCAATTAAGATGCAACAATGTACACACTATATATAATTGTATTAATGAGAAATACTCCCCAAGGGAGATTAATACAGTTTTACATGGTATCAGAGTTAGACTCGTTCCAATCATTAATACAATTATATATAGTGTGTACAATGTTGAATCCTAATTGAATAAGGATCATATATTTACTATGATTATACACTACTATTAATTATAAAATATATGGCGAATATATGATAATATTTGCTAATAGTTACTGCTCTATCATGCTTTTATAATATGTTGTCATGGTTTATTCGTTTTGGTTATTTCTTCTTTTTTTTCATACTGCTTTGACTTGCTTATTTTTATGCCAAGACTCTACCAGTAACAGACTCTCTAACTCCTGAGGTAGAGGCCGATAAGGTCTGCGTATACTCTACCCTCCTCTGACTCTGTTTATGAGATTTCACGGGTTTTATTGTTGTTGTTGATTGGAATTCTAGTAGTAAAAATATTAAAATTTTCAAAAGATAGTTAATATGGGCAACTTAATAAAATACACACTTTAATAAATTATTTCTTAAAGTAAGTGAAAAAGCATACTGGACTAGTAAAAAAAGGAACGAAGAGGGTATTTTCATCAACATATTTGGAAGAAAGGAAAGAAGATTAAACTGTTCCATTGGAGGTAGCTAGGACATTATTCAAAACCTAGTTGCAAATTAGAATTCCTGTACAAGATTCTATATATTTCCTTTTCCAAAGGATCATGGTTTACAGAATTATTCGTTGAACGACGTACATTACATAATCTTTAACTTTTGACTATAGTACGCCATAATTACTAAAACACTGCAGATATCATCAGCAGAATAACCTAAATTGCTGCCCGTTATTTCACCCACCAAATTCCATCGATGAGCACATGTTAAAAAAATATCCGCAGTATTTACACTTAATTTTGAAGGAAATGTTTTCCATGCTTTATTTCATTCCAAAAATACATATATATATATATATATATATATATAGTATTTACACTTAATTTTGAAGGAAATGTTTTCCATGCTTTATTTCATTCCAAAAATACATATATATATATATATATATATATATATATATATATATATATATATATATATATATATATATATATATATAATGTTTTCCATGCTTTATTTCATTCCAAAATACACACACACACACACACACACACACACACACACACACATATATATATATATATAGATATTCCATCGATGAGCACATGTTAAAAAAATATCCGCAGTATTTACACAAAATTAAATGCTTTATTTCATTCCAAAAATACATACATATATATATATATATATATTCCATCGATGAGCACATGTTAAAAAAATATCCGCAGTATTTACACAAAATTAAATCATTTAATTTTGAAGGAAATGTTTTCCATATATATATATATATATATATTTTATATATCCATACAAGAATCAATCTAGGCTACTATTAAGGTAGACTGTCCTAAGAATATGCTAATAATCTTTACAACCTAATTATACAATATTTGATTTAATTATACAATATTTGATTTGATATTATGGAAATAATAATGGATTTTTTCCATAATTATTTTAACAGTCCCCCACGGTCTTAGCGTGAGGTTCCCGTATGCTGAGACTGTCTCTGAAATCATCAAAAAGTACACGCGGAAGACCTTTCGTGAAAATATCTGCAATCTGATAACGGGACGGTACATGGAGAATACGGACTTGTCCACGTGCATCCTTTTCACAGAAAAACAAGATATCAATTTCTCTGTGGTTTGTGCATTGATGCTGGACAGGGTTACCTGACAAATATATCGCACTCACATTATCACAATAAACCACAGTTTCTTTTTCGATCGGACAATGAAGTTCTAAAAGAATATTATGGAGCCAACATGATTCAGAGACCACATTAGCTACCCATCGATATTCTGCTTCAGCACTCGATCGAGATAGTGTCGGTTGGCATTTCGATGACCATGAAATGAGGTTGTCTCCTAGAAACACACAATAACCAGATGTGGAACGCCTTGTGTCCGGGAAGCCACCTCAATGAGCATCTGTATAAGATGTGAGGCCAGAAATGGTTGATTTATACAGATGCAACCCAAAATCAAGAGTACTCTTAACATACCGCAAAATTCGTTTGAGAGCCCTCATATGTTCTTCCTTCGGGTCATGCATATGTAAATAAATCTATTGAACTGCATAGGAGATATCAGGTCTCATGAAGGTGAGATACTGCAATGCCCCTGCTAAGCTGCGATAATGTGTTGGGTCACTGTAGGGTGAACTTGTAGGTAACTCAATTTTGTTTTGGTATCAACCGATGTGTGTGATGATTTGCAAGATGAGATATCAGCTTTGTCAATGATCTCCTCGGCGTATTTATTTTGACAAAGAAACAGACCACCTGCATATTGGGTTACAACAATGCCCCAAAAATAGTTTAAAGGGCTCAAATAATTCATAGCAAATTCTGAAGCAACGAGGGACATAATAGACTGTCTAAGTGATACAGATGAAACTGTGAGGATGATGTCATCCACATAGAGAAGAATATATGTCATGTTATTCCCTTTTTTGTAAATGAACAAAGACTGATCGGACTTGCTTTGTGAGAATCCCAGTGTAAAGACAAACCCTGTAAACCTGTTATACCACGCCCCGGGGGCCTGTTTTAAACCATATAATGATTTCTTCAATAAGAAGACATAACATGATGAATAGGATCTCGAAAACCCAAAGGCTGGTGTATGTAAATTGTTTCCTGTAGGTGACCATGTAGAAACGCATTCTTGACGTCCGACTGATGAATGAACCATGATTTTGACAGAGTCAGGCTGGGAACTGTCCTGATAGTTGCTTGTTTAACTACTGGGCTAAACGTTTCACCGTAATTCATGTCAACCTGCTGAGACCTGCCATCACCAACAAGACGAGTTTTGTGTCTCGCAAAAGAACTATCAGAATTATTTTTATGACAGAAAACCCAGGTAGAATGTATTATGTTCACATTAGATGGGTGGGGCATCAACTCACACGTCTTATTTTTAATAAGAGCATCAATTTCGTCTAACATGACAGCTTTCCAATTCGGGTCTGATAGAGCAACGTTTGGATTTGTTTGGAATTGGTGATGGTTGGACTGAAGAGGTTAGATTAAAATGACGCTTGGGCTGAATAATCCCGTGCATGGAATGAGTGTCAAGCGTCATTTTAATTCCAAACATGGGGCTGGGTTTGTAGATTTTTGGGAATAATACTAGGCTGAGAGGGACTGACCGGGTAGGCTTGTGTTATTGGGACTGTTTGACGGGTTGGTGAAGTGGATGAGGGAGTAGTGGGCTCCCTCATGTGGGCCAACTGGTTGCGGGTACTGAACTGGGCCAAGGTTCGATGAGGAGGGAGCAGTGGGCTCTCTGACTCAGACTAGACCAGTCGTATTATCTGGCTGGGCCATTACAATTTGGGGCCCAACTTGGGCTGGTCCAGTCGGGACCGAGGAAGCAGTGGGCCCCATTGGTTGGGCTTGGTGAGATGGGCTATTTAGATGGTAATTTAATAATGGATGTATCCCCTCGTTCAAAAAATCGTATGAAGGTGAGGACGACGTGTGAGAGTTAGCGAACAGGAATGTGGACTCATAAAAAACAACGTGATGAGAGATGATAATTTTTCCATTAGACATATCATAACACTTATAGCCCCTATGATTTTGTGGGTATCCCAAAAAGACACATAGAGTGGAACGAACTTGAAGTTTGTTTATGGTTGTAGAGGGAAACAATGGATAGCACGAACACCCGAAAACCCTCAAATCTGTATAGGAAGGGATACAATGGTACAAAATTTGTGTGGGTGATAGTTTTGAGAGTAGATTGCTAGGAATAATGTTTAAAAGATATGTGGCTATTTGAAGAGCATGATGCCAAAAAGACGGTGGTGTGGACGAATGCGCAAGAAGTGTGCGAATTAAATTGTTGATTGTTCGGATTTTTCTTTCGGCTTTCCCATTTTGAGGAGAAGTATGTGGACATGAGAAAGCAATGACATACCATTTTGGTGATAAAATTCCTTAAATTGGTCATTTATGAATTTCCTCCCATTGAAAACATTTAATGGACTTCTCAAATTGATTTTGGATGAAATACTACATTGTTTAAAAATAGTGGGACTTGCAATTTTTTCCCAATGGGAAATGTCCATAGAAAATTAGAATAATCATCTAAAATAAGCATATAATACTTGTGACCTGCCGAACTTAAAACCGGGGATTTCCATAAATCACTATGCATGATATCAAATTGAATAATAGTGTTGTAAGAAGATAAAGAAAAAGGAAATTTAACATGCTTCACAAAAACGCAAGACTGGCAAACATGGGAATCAACAAAATGGTTACAATCAATAAATTTATTTTCCGTAAAAAAATTGAACACCGATGCACCTGGATATCCCAAACGGTTATGCCATAAAATAGGAGAAAGAACAGCAAATCTTGATGGATTGGTGACTTGGTTGTTGGAGGTGGAGGTGATGGGATACAAATCCCCAGTGTTATTACATCTCATTAGTGGTATCCCCGTCTGAAAGTCCTTCACAAAAAACCCAAACAAATCAAAATTAAAAGAAACATTGTTGTCAGTGGTAAAACGACGTACATATATCAAAATTTTAATAAGTTTGGGTGCATGTAGGTCATTTTTCAAATGTAACGGTGGGTGAGGTTTAATTGACCAACCCACAAATTGGAATTTCCTGTTCACTGCCAACGATAATATTTTTATTGCTGCTCATATTAAAATAAGACGAGAGAGTACCTTGAGATGTCGTCATGTGTGAGGTTGCACCCGTGTCCATGTACCACAAATCATCGGGAACATTGAGATTCATATTATTCATGGCTTGCTCTATGTCCGTGGGAGCATAAACTCGAAGACGATGGTCCATGAGAACCGAGAATCCCGGGCTGCCTAGAGGTCTGAGGTGGCCGGGTCCACTGTGTAGAGGGGTACGGGCAGGGAGGGGTAGCCCACTGTTACGGCTGTCAGCCCCATGGTGGGTACTGCCCCCACTGCCCGTCGGCTGGCTGGTTGGGATGCTATCAGTGGGGTGTGTTTTGGCCCTACTGGCCGCGGCAGTTGCCGCCACCGGCGGCCTGTCCTCCACCCTAACCTCGTCCCTTTCCACCATTATTTTTTCATTTGTTATTGTTACGATTTTGACCCCTTTTGGTCAATTATTTTGTTGGTTAGTACCACTGCCCGAACAATAATTTTGAGGGCTAAAATCATCGGTATAATTGTTGGTGGAAAGAAGAGCGGTGCCGACATTGGTTGCCGCCATCGTCACCTATTTTTATTTTCGGGTTTCTTCAAGAATTAATCTCGGACGAGTCTCATAGAATGGTTGTAATGGATTGCTTTGTTGAATGAACGTAGTAACACTATCATATTGTTCATTCAATCCCGCAATCAATTGGAGAACTAACATTTGATTCGTCACCGGTGCACAAACATTTGATAGTTGATCGGCAAGCATTTTCAACTCATGACAATATGCGGAGACGTTTGAAAAATTATTCAATTTGACATTGGTGAATTGGTTTTCAAGATATACTGCCCGATAAATCTTATTATCTTGAAAAATATTTTGCGAATGCTCCCAAGCTTGTTGAGACGTATAGTCCAGTTCTAAGATGGTGTGCAAAAGGTCATTAGAGATGGTGTCGTAAATCCGTTGAAGGAATATAGCATCTAAGAGAGTCCATAGAGTTTTGTCAACAACGGTGGTTTCCGAATGAGACTTCGGAGGAATAATATGGTCTATGACTTGGTATGCTCGACAATGGGTTTTGAATAACTCCGCCAAAGAAGAATATTGCCCTTTTTTCATCTCAAGAATAATTGGAATAAAGTTCTTGACGTTGTTTACGGCAAGAGCATGATGGAATTTTTGTTGGTCGTCCATTGTTTGTTTAGAGAATGATGAAAAACCGAAAAGGAAGTATAGTTTTTGGTAATGAAAGAAATCGAAAATAGAGGGTGTCGGCTGGGAGAGGGGGTGGCGGAACCCTAATTAGTGTTTGAGGATGAAAGAAGCCAAAAAATGTAGGATTATTTAGCCTAGGGTTTCTGTTTTGGGGGGGGGGGTGTGGCCGAATAGACTAAGGGTTTGGGGGGTTAGTTTTTGGCTCTTGATACCATGAAGAAAATATTTTTCATGATTTATTTCATTCCAAGAATATATATATATATATATATATATATATATATATACAAGAATCAATCTAGGCTACTATTAAGGTAGACTATCCTAAGAATATGCTAATAATCTTTACAACCTAATTATACAATATTTGATTTAATTATACAATATTTGATTTGATATATCTTAACAAATTTGAAGAGTTACATATTAAAATGACAATATATACATGATTTAATTTGAAGAGTTACATATTAAAATAAGAATATAAACTTTTACTTAACCATGGTTTAACTCACAAAAGTTCATATACATGACTTCACTTCTTCACGGAGAATTTAATTTTACTGAGTCCACGTCGGAGATAATAGGAAGTTGTTACACTATTCATACAGATCGCATATGCGAGTAGCTGGAATTTAGCTACTTTAGTTAGGACAAAATAGAGTTGTTGTAGTCGTTTACCATTATATATTGATTTGGTGAATGTAAACATCGAATGTATATAAGATTTTTCTGTAGTTCAGTTTACCATAGTGGTCTATAGTTTTCATCCTAGTTAGACATTTGTAATGTGCATTGTAATATGGTATCTGTAGGACGTAAAAGGTTCTAATTGGAAAAAGTTATAAAGTTGTTCAATAATCTTGCTATTTGTAAAGCCTCATAAATCAACACGAATTTCATTATTTTTTTCTTTTTGTTAGTGAAGAAATAACATTGTGATAAGTCCACTTATATAGAATTCAAATCAAGAAAAACAATTATGGGCTAAAGAATAGGGGAGACAGGTAATCAACATGTTGGAACGAACATTGGATTGTGACCCTTTCTTTTTTCTATTTACATAATAAGAAATTAAACATGGATAAGACTAAAAGTAATTTAAAAAAAAAAACTAACTCAAAGACATTTCATGGTGATTTATGTTGTCAAGTCCACCTTATTTTGCGTTTTCAAATTGCCTTTGCTTTTGTCTCCTTATCCATGTCAAGCAGCAGTTGATAACGTTAGAATAGAAATACTATTTCATATAAAGTATCTTACTAGTAAAATGATTGTAATGTAAATAAGAATATGATTTCATATATAGTATCATACTAGAAAAATGATTGTAATGAAATATTTATAAATAGAGCTCAGTGTAATCATGTAGATACACAACAATTCAATAATATATTTTCTCTCATAATTTCTCATATGGTTTCTGAGTTTCTACGATCTTGGTAGAGAATCAAAGAGTTTCCGCTACCAGCGGGCGGCACTAGAAAATGTGTGTCGCCCGTCTGGCCAAAGATAATGGTAGAGAACTTTCAAATATTTATAAATAAAATATTCTCCTTCAGATAATAGAATACTATCACCGGAACAAAAAAAATTGGTGCTAACAGTACTGCGTAAAACAGTGTCGCGTGAACAGTGCCGCATGAACAATGTTTTCCGTCGTGAACAATTAACAGATTTCGATCGTCGGAATTAGAGTTCCGGTGATTCCAGGCTACTTTCGGCCATTCTTTGAAGAATTGTTTTTACTGTCAACATAGCGCAGAGAATCCGAGCTGACCCATACCACTTTCTTTGAGGTTCGACAACTTTTCTGGCGTAATCTTTCTTCCTGTAGGGTCGTGCCATCATTCCGATCCTACCTATAAAATACTATCACAGTCCCGTGCTTCAATTTCGGCGATTGTTTTGCATCCTTCTTTTCCAAAGTATTAGTAAGAAAGTATCCGCTGTGCAATATTTCAGCAAAGATTCAAAACAAAAATATCACCACCGCACATAATTTTTCTAGTAATTGCTAGCAGCACATCTCTATACAGTGGTGTTGTGCAGAATCTGACACCACCACAACATAGATCAGGTTCAAGCTAGTGAGAGACTAATTGTTGTGCAGATTTCCAACAATTTTCAGGAAAGCAAATCAGTCACCGTGACATATTTTTGGTGACAACATAGCTGTCCACTACAAAATTACTTTCGGGTAGTGTTGCGCAAATTCCAACACCACCATGAGGTAGATCAGTCTCTTCCGACCAAAACACAATCAGCGGCTTCGACAAATATCCACTCACGCGCCACCGCTACGCGCCACCACGTGCCAGCTTTTTCTTGAGCGTCATATCCACGCGCCGCACATGCACCTTTTTTCAGCCATATTCACGCACCGCGCATGCACTTTTTTCCATCCAGATCTCGTTGATTTTCTTCTTGGGTTATGTTCGTCAGATTCCATCCATCTTTCAAGTCATATTGCTACGTCTCTTGGTTTTGATATGTTAAACTCCAAAATACGGGAATTGGAAGTTCAAGTCCTATGATTACTTCAAAACCCTTAAGGAGGAGATCAGAAAATCGCACATCACAGTCCATGAAGAAGCGACGAGGAGGAGATTATCTTGAAAGATCACGACCTAGGTGTAGTTATTGTAATAGGCTTTGACACATTTGTGAAGTATGCTATTCTCTCCATGATGACCTTGATGAGAGTAGGAAGTTTATATGGAGCAACCACCTGTTTTTGTTGCTCAGGAGGAGTCTAGCTTGGTCTGCCGATTGCGTCAAGCACTTTATGGCCTGAAACAATCTCCTCGAGCCTGGTTTGGAAAGTTCAGCACAATAATTTAGGAGTTTGGCATGACTCGTAGTGAAGCTAATCACTTAGTATTTTATCAGCATTCCGCTCCAAATTTGGTATTTTATGAGATGCCTAAACACATTGAGATTAATTGTCACTTTGTCAGAGAAAAGATACTCTCCAGTGATATTGTTACAAAATTTGTGAAGTCGAGTAATCAGCTTGCAGATATTTTCACGAAGTCCCTCACTAGTCCTCGTATTAATTACATCTATAACAAGCTCGGTACATATGACTTGTATGCACCAGTTTGAGGGGGAGTGTTCGAATAGAAATATACTTTCATATATAGTATCTTACTAGGAAAATGATTGTAATGTAGAATAAAAATAGGATTTCATATATAGTATCCTACTAGAAAAAAGATTGTGATGAAATGTCTATAAATAGAGCTCAGTATAATCATGTAGATACACAATAATTCAATAATATATTTTCTTCCATAATCTCACAAATAACTTTAGTTTACAAGTGAGATTTATTAAAAAAGTTACACGTTAGCTCCCTAATCCAATAACATTAATATAGTAATTATCCTGAATGGATTGCCATTTTTTCTCTATATTGTAATCATAGTAACATAATGTCAAATATAAAACTTTTAATTAGTAACATTTGACATATTATTATGCCGAAAGATATTCGATTAATTTCTTTTTTTCCCTTACTTTTTCTTCTTTTAGTTAAAGTTAGTTACACCTTTATTATGTTGCACAAGAAATCTTTAATCCTTAATCGTTTACCTCATCATATGATTTTCTTTAAGCTATTTTATTCGATATGCACAAGATTTTGGGTTAGGTATGATTAGGGGTGGCAGATGAGCCGTTTGGGTTGAAGTCAAGATGGACTGAATCAATGTATCAATGTCCAATCCGCTCAAAGCTTACATGGCTCAGATGGGCGGGTCAAGATAGACTAAATGATGGGTCATAACCCAACTTGACCCATTACTTTTACAAATTTCAAACCTACCTTCTATTATGTTATTTTATTTTTCCATATCTTTATTTTTAAATAAGAATAATATTGTTAAGATTTTTTTCATTTTTTTATAAAAGCAAAATAAATATATAAAATAATGGGTGGGAGGGCAGGGGGTAGTGGGGTAAAAAAAAGTTTCTCATTTATTATAAAAAGTTTGTATAAGTAAAATAAATATATAAAATAAAAAACTTCGGGTGGGGGGGGGGGGGTTGGGGTTGGGGACGGGGTAAGCAAATTTTTCTCATTTTTTATAAAAAAATTATAAAGGTAATATAAAATAGAAAATTTGGGGGTGGGGTGGGAGGGCAGGGGGTAGTGGGGGTACCAAAATTTTCTTACTTTTAATAAAATTTTATATATATAAAATAAAAACTTCGGGGGCGGTGTGGGAGGGGGGGTAAGAATTTTTTTAATATTTTTAATAAATTTTTTATAAAAGTAAAACCATATGAAATAGAAATTTAAGGATGGGGTAGGGCATGGGGTGGGAGTGGGAGAGGGGTAGGGGGGAGGTAAGAAAAAAATTCATATTTTTTTTTATAAAACTAACAAAAAATATTAAATAGAAATTTGAGGATGGGGTGGGGTGAAGGGGTAGGTGGGGTTAGGGCGGTAGAGGGGAGGTAAGAATTTTTTTTATATCTTTTGTAAAAGTAAAATAAATATGAAATAAAAATTTGAGGATGGGGTAGGGAAATGAGGTGTGAGAGTGGAGGGGGGTAGGTGTGGGTAGGGCGAGGGGGGGAGGTAAGAAAAAAATTCATATTTTTTTATAAATTGTTTATAAAAGTAAAAAAATATGAAATACAAATTTGAGAATTGGGTAGGGCAAGTGGGAGTTAAACTGTATTAGCCATACTTCGGTGATGAAGGGATGCTCTTTCTCTCTCCCTCTCTGAAGTATTTCTCATTCTCTCTCCTCTGAACTTTCTCTGACTTGCAACGATAACACACACCTAGCCTCCCACCCTTTGCCCCGCCACCCTCACCGACGGTAACGCCACCCCACCTTGGTGCGCCACTCCGGCCGGTAATCGGAGACCAGGGTCCCGTTCGCTGGAGGACAACACTGCGCTCCGACCAGTATTTTTCGGCCAGATCTACATAGGTATCAATTGTTCCGACAGTCACCGGCGGCGAATAAAATCCGGCAGCGATTTTCTTCGGCAGTGAACAGTTCCAGAGTACACTGTATTGATTTTCAGGTGTTTTCTCCGACCAGGTACGCGTTTCCTAACTATTGGCGAAGCATTCCAGCCAGAGTCTTCTGGTTGGAAAGTTTTTCGGCCAGAGTTTTTTGGTGGGGATGATTTCCGGCTAGTCCCCCCTCCTTTCTCATTTCCCCTTTCCCCCACCAGCTGCTTTTCCTCTGCCGGAAACCCCTACCCAATAGGTTTTTCGATCAGATTTGCATAGGTCTCACTGTAGGATAGACTCCGGATGTGAACAATATTTTTCGATGAGTAGTATTCTCTGGTGAACAGTATTCTTCGGTGAATAATATTCTCCGGCAGTGAACAATTTATGGTAGTGAATGAAGCCATACAATTGCACGGCACTGATCCGGCCAGGGACCCGACTTTGTAGCGAACAGTACATCCGGTGCTGGTAAACAGTATCGGTGAACAGTGATTATCGCCAGCGAACAAGTTTGATTCAACTGGAGTTGGTACCTCCGATCACTCGTATCCATTCCTTATCTTTATCCTTGTTGTTCCATTTTGTCATTTTGTTGTACTAATTTGTGACTTTACGTCCTTGCATCTACTCTTCTTGTCGTAGTGGTTTTACTTGCCTCTAGATTCTGGTTAACTTGTGTTTTCACATAGATATCTTCTTGTGTTAGAATATACATTAGAGTAGTTATTATTTTATAGCTACTTTAGTGGCGTTGGTTACTAATGGTAGACTAGGGTCATGTTTTTGGTCGAGGATGGGGACGAAGGGTAGGCTGGGTATTTCGGGTATGAGAGATGCTAGGTTAAAGATAGGGACTTGGAATATTGGGACTTTAACGGGGAAGTCCATAAAACTAGTTGAGATTCTTAAGAAGATGAGGATTAATATAGCATGTGTCCAGGAGACCAAATGGGTAGGACCTAGGGCTAAGGATGTGGACGGGTATAAGTTATGGTTCTCGGGTAGATCGCGGTATAAGAATGGAGTAGGCAATTTAGTAGACAACGAGCTAAGGAATCAGGTGATAGAGGTTAGAAGGGCCAATGACAGGACGATGGCGATTAAGTTGGTAGTTGAATGGTGTACTATGAATATTATTAGTGCTTACGCGCCACAGACGGGCTTAGAAGAAGAGGAGAAGAGGCGGTTTTGGAAGGATTTAGACGATGTAGTGGGTGGTATACCACCCACCGAGAAGTTATTTATAGAAGGGGATTTCAATGGTCATATTAGGTCACTTCTGGGGTGTTATGATGACGTGCATGGAGGCTTTGGCCTCGGGGACATGAATGGGGGATGCGTCTCACTTTTGGAGTTCGCTAGAGCTTCTGGGATGGTGATAACCAATTCGAGGTTCCTGAAGAGGGAGGAGCACTTGGTGACGTATCTTAGTTCAATGGCTAAGACTCAGATAGACTTTTTGCTTCTTAAAAAGGTTGACAAAAGTCTTTGTAAAGACTGCAAGGTTATTCTGGGGGAGGATCTTACAACCCGACATAAGCTTTTGGTGATGGATTTAGAGATCAAGGTGGAGAAGAAGAGGGTTGTGGATGACATGTTAAGAATCAAATGGGGGAATTTGACCGTGGCTAGTGCAGAGGAGATGGGGGAGAAGTTGATGGCCAAGGGGGCCTGGGAGAATAGTGGAGATGTGACCGGTATGTGGGACAGGATGGCCAGTTACGTCCGAGAGGTAGCTAGAGAAATGCTTGGGGTCTTGAGAGGTAGCTGTGGTGGGCATCGATGGGACTGGTAGTGGAATGATAAAGTTCAAGAGAATGTGGAAGCGAAAAAAGAACGTATGTGAAATTGGTAGAAAGTAAGGACGAGGTAGAGAAGTGGACAAATAGGGAACTGTATAAGATGGACATGAAGGAGGAAAAACTTGCGATTACGTTGGCTAAAACAATGGCTTTTGAATGGTGTATGTGGAATTAGAGAAGAAAGGCGGGGATAGGAAGTTGTACAGACTAGCCAAGGCGAGGGAGAGGAAGGCCCGGGTCTTGGATAATGTGAGATGCATTAAGGATGAGGATGGCAAAGTACTGGTGGAGGACGTGCATATTAGGTGGAGGTGGCAGTCTTACTTCCATAAACTCTTGAATGAAAAAGGAGATGGAGACATTGTGCTGGGGGATCTGGAACAATCTGGAAGTTACCGGGATTTTGGGTATTACAGAAGCATTAAGGTTGAGAAGGTGAAGGGTGTTGTTCGTAGGATGCGCATGGGAACTAGCAATCGGGCCTGATGAGATCCAGTCGATTTTTGGAAGAGTACAGGAAGGGCAGGTTTGGAGTAGCTGACGGAATTATTTAACATCATTTTTAGGGCGGCGAGAATGCCTGAAGAATGGAGGTGGAGTACAATGATTCCATTGTACAAAAACAAAGGTGATATATAGAGTTGCAACAACTATAGGGGTATCAAACTGCTGAGCCACATTATGGAAGTTTGGGAAAGGGTTGTGGAGATAAGGGTGAGAAGAGGCGTGTCTATTTTTGAGAACCAGTTTGGATTCATGCCGGGGCGTTCGACCACAGAAGTCATTTATCTTATTAGGAGGTTGCTGGAGCAGTATAGAGAGAGGAAGAGAGACTTACACATTGTTTTCATCGATCTTGAGAAGACATACATCAAAGTACCTAGGGAGGTTCTATGGAGATGCTTGGAGGCTAGAGGTATACCTGGCGTACACTAGGGAGATCAATGATATATAGGATGAATTCAAGACCAGGGTAAGTACAGTAGGAGGAGACTCGGAGCACTTCCCAGTAAGGATGAGGCTGCACCAGGGATCAACTCTTAGTCCATTCTTATTTGCTTTGGTGATGGATGGACTTACACGACAAATTCAAGGAGAGGTTCCCTGATGTATGGTATTCGAAGATGACATAGTCCTGATTGATGAGACTCACAGCGGAGTAAACGCTACGCTGGAGGTTTGGAGACAAACTCTGAGTCTAAAGGGTTTAGGCTGAGTAGGACTAAAACAGAATACTTGGAATGCAAGTTCAGCAATGGGAGAGAGCTTGAGACATACGAGACGGTGAGGCTTGGTACTCAGGTCATTCCGAAGAAAAAAAACTTTAAGTACCTCAGATCTATTATCCAAGGGAATTGAGAGATTGATGATGATGTCACACATCGCATTGAGGCAGGGTGGATGAAATAAAGGCCCACATCTGGAGTCTTGTGCGATAAAAAGATGCCACTAAAACTTAAAGGCAAGCTTTATAGGGTGGTGGTTAGACTGACTATGTTGTATGGGGCAGAGTGTTGGCCAGTCAAGACATCGCACATCCAAAATATGAGAGTGGATGAGATGAGGATGCTGAGATGGATGTGTGGGCATACAAGGCGGGATATGACTAGAAATAATATTATTCGGGACAGAGTAAGAGTGGCTTTGGTGGATGATAAGATGCAAGAAGCGCGATTGATATGGTTTGGGCATGTGTAGAGGAGAGACACAAATGCCCCAGTACGGAGGTGTGAGAGGTTGGTTATGGACTGGTTCAAGAGAGGTAGAGGAGGCTGAAGAAATATCGGGGAGAGGTGACTAGACGGGATATGGCATAGGTGCAACTTATTGAGGACATGACCTTAGATAAGGGGTTGTAGAGGACACAAATTAGGGTAGAAGGGTAGTATGTAGTCGAGGGTAGTCCTACGTACGCTAAAATACATGTAGCTGTAGTGTTATTACTGTAGGTTCGCTTAGCATATCATATGAATAGGCGTAATATTGCTTTATAGGCCCCGGTAGTTTGATTTCTGCTGCTATGTGCTAGTTACTGTTCTTTTTCCAGTATGTGTACTCACTTTTGATACCAACATTTTCGTATTGATATTCATATTTCATATTGCTTTAATTTTCTTGACCGGGTCAGACTATTTTCTATTGTTTTTGCTGGTGCATGTGCCTGTCTTAAGCCGAGGGTCTCTCAGACACAACCAATCTACCTACCAAGGTTGAGGTAAAGTTTGTGTATAATCTACCATCCCAGACCCCACGATGTGGGATTACACTGGGCAAATTATTGTTGTTGTTGGGTAGGCAAGTGGGGGTGGGGGGTAGGGCGGGAAATGGGGGTAAGATGGGGTAAGTGGGGTAGAGGTGGGTAGGGAGGTAGGGGTAGGGTGAAGTAGGCAAGGTATGGGGCAGATATGTGAGGATGGTTCAGTGCTTGGGTGGGGGTTGGTGTAGGGGAGGGGATAGGGTGGATGGATAGTGTGGTGGGGGTTGGGGTGCGTTGGTGTATTTTTATTATTCCGAAATAATAAATAAATTTTTTAAATAATTATTTATAAACAAAAGTCTTAATTTAGAGTGGAACTATAATCATTAAGATTGAACATTTTTGTGGGTCAAGTTTGGGCATCATCATGAGTTCATTTGGGCTGTTGATTTATGATGGGTCAACTTGGGCTTAGCCCAAACCAACCCATCATGAAAATCACTCTTGCCCAAACCAATAAAATCTTGGGCGGGCTGGGCGGGTCATTTGGGTTTGGGCTACTTTTTTCACCCCTAGGTATGATACAATCGATAAACATGCTGGCCAATTACCTAGCAAGCAGTGTTCTAAGAGGCGTAAGCGTGAGGCGACACGTTTTATGCATAACGTGGAGATGCATAAACCCCGAGATACGAGTATAAGTCCTAAAGATCTACGAGGCGTATATCTTTAATTTTATAATTTTATTACTAAAAAATAAGAAAAGGTAAAAATTTCATTAAAATTCTACAAATAATTCAAATACATCGCCAATAATATAAGAAATAATTATAATTATTATTTGAGAAAGGTAACAACACAAAAAATGATAATAGCCTGAATAATCTTTAGAATGAAATTTTCATCCACTTCATCATCAATCTCCACTTCTAGTAATTATTCTCACCCTCAATTAATATTTTCACTGATTTTTATTTATATATTTCAAAAAAGAGAAGGAAAAAGAGTATAGGAGCAATGACAAAAAATGGATAAAATTGCTTCGGGAACATAATTCTATGAAATCTCTATCCTACCAATTTCAGACATAATCATCTAAAACAACTATTTATGGCAGTGTTATTTCTACGAGAGTTGCTTTCTTTCTTTATTTATTTTAGAAAAAACACTATAACATAAAGACATGGTAACATAAAGTATAAATATCATTACACCAATAATAAAAATCATAATCTATAACAAAAATACATTTAAAATAATAAAAAATAAATTTAATGCCCGGGCATACGCTTTTACGCCCGGCGCTTACGCTTTTGCGCCCGGGACATACGCCCCAAATTCTAATGTGTTCACCCTTTGGATCTACACCTTTCATTTATGTTCCGGAGCATTTTTGGTACGCCCCGGGCTCGCCCAAAATATGCCTTTGAAAACACTGTTAGCAAGTAGCAACTTTGTTAATATTATAACTAAAGTAATTAAGTGAAATGAACACATAAAAATAACGTCTCAAATATTGGCACGTAAAGTTGATATCCACGTATGTGCAATAACAAGTGTCAATCTACACAAGGTGAGGTTTAAGTACCCGCAAGGGTAGCCAAGTTGGTGTAGCAGTAGAGCGCGGGACCGCAAGGTCACGAGTTCGATCCCCTGCATAAACCTTCTTGGTTGAGCCTGTCACACATGTCTTGCCAAGTGTGGTTAATCGGCTGACGTGGTTTGCAGGCTATTGCGTCATTCCGGGGTTTACCCGGTAAAAAATGACTTATCTACGCAGTATATATAATTTTCCAATAGTGACAATTGCCTTTTGTACATAATTTTTAAGGCTAAAATTAAATGTTTAAAGACAATAGTGCCATGCCACTAATTGCCTAAATAGTGTACTCTCCAATTTGAAAAAGGCTATGAGGATGTCAAATAGCCAAATGCCATTTCTCCCTTTTACATTAAAAATCACTAAATATAAAAAGAACATGGCATTAAGCTAAGTGAGTCATGGGGATGGCCCATTGAAATATGTGTTGCCATCATCAAGGATATTGGTGAGTTAATTGGAAATCTTACACTATGGTCCAGCCTTTTTCAGGACCCCGCACATAGCTTAGTGCATCAGATTGTTCTTTAATTGGAATTCTTACACTTTTTAATTAAAAATTTTGAGTTCAAATTTTGAGAATAAATTACTACCTTATAGTTATTGAGTGCTCAAACACCTGTTATGTTTTACCTGAATACTATATTTTCATATTAAAAGTTACTATTTTCTCCGTCCCAATTTATTTGAAGGTTAATGAGAGTCAAATAATTTTTTAAAATTTAATTTTAAACATAGATTCCTTGAGTATTTTATATAAAATTTACATATTTGAAAACTACATAAAAAGTACTATAAGTCTACATAATTAATAATTCACAATATATGAAAATTGTTGGAAAAAATCATAATGAAAGAGCTATTTGATTCACAAATTGTCAACCTTAAAACAAATTGGAATGGAGGAAATAATATACAAAGATATTGACTGAGTGTCCAATTTCAAAGTAACATTTTGAGATTTAACGATACACTCGCGGTTTAAAAATATTAGGGCTGCCATTGTTGAAAATTAAATATTCTTGCTCAAGAGTGCATTACTCTACGTGATGAGGCTACTCGACGCGAGTCTATTAATGAGGAAGTGAGTTTTGAATACTGAATGATTAAAATAAAAAGAAAAGAAAAAGTGTCACTAGTGTTATTGGTGGTGCAGAGTGTTCGAATCAAGTTGTTTCGCATTCCCAATGCTCTACATACTATACAATAAAATTAGGGATGGCAACGGATCGGATCTGGACCGGATCATACTAGATCCAGATCCATTTTTCATATCTAGATCCAGATCCGAATCCGGATCCAGATCAATCGGGTCCATAAAAAATAGATCCAAATCCGAATTCATCTGATCCATGGACTGGATCTGGATCTACATGTAATTATTTTTGGCTTGAATAATATTCCCACATGTTGAAACTTTTATGAAAAAATGAAACACAATCTGATTGAAAAAAATGATTGGGTTCATTCAATCAACCTACACAAACATGACACCATTCTTCCAAAATACTGAACAAAGTTTTAGCATCACAAGAAAATAAAGACGATTGACTTCATTAGTGATGCTGAACAGGTTGCAACTTTGAGCTAATTTTTGGAGGCTTTAGTGATGCTCCACTTGTAGTTCTACTGATTGACTTCATTAAACAACATAAAATAATGTCACTCATATATCAAAAGTCCCAGTTTCTTTTTTTGCTGATCAAACAAATGAGAGAAAGATACTTAAAGCTTACGGCTAGCAGATTCAAGAAAGGTAAATTTAAAGAAGAGTGATAATTTTTTCTTTTTTATAGAAATGAAAATATGGGAAACTGCAGAGAGCATATATGTAAAAGAAATGAAACTTCAGAGACAAATTACATGGTTGTATGACTTGTGACTTGTGCCATATCCTGGTTCAACCCTTTACTCAATACATAAATTATGAAAAAAAATTAAGAAAATACTTATTAAATTACATTCTAGGTTATGGATATATTTAATAAAAAACGGATCCACGGATCGGATCTGGACCGGATACGGATCTCAAATACAAGATCCAAATCCAGATCCGATCCGTTAGAAACAGATCTGAGTGCGATCCGGATCCGTCGGGTCCAAATTTTGAAGATCCATATCCTATAAAACGGATATGGATCCACCGGATCCGGACCGGGTTCAAGATCCATTGCGATGTCTAAATAAAATCCAGATTCATAATCATATGAGTATATATAAGTATTTGCGTATGTATCTTTCTTATATGTTGTTTGTGTGTACATTTTTGTAATGATATAAAAGCATCAACAACAGTTGACAGCAAGCAGTCAACTTCTTTAGTACTCCTAATCTTTTAAAACTAGTTGTATTTCTTTTGTCATTTGCTTCTATGCCTTTATCCAACTTGGGTTTACATTTGCCTCTAAATACATTTTCTCGTAATATTATATTAATCTTCTTTGGAGAGTATTTCTCATTAATATAAATATATATATGTACAATGTTGAATCTTTCTCTAACAAGAATCTCAATCCTACCATAATTATACAATATAAAATATGGTAAATATGTACCCTAATAGGACTATACATACGTGTGCTAATACACCCCTCAGTCGGAGCGGGAGGAGGCCGGACGCTAATACTGGATCTGAAGTCAAGAAATAGTTGTCTAGGAAGGCCCTTTGTGAATATGTCCGCATATTGATATAAAGAAGGCACATGCAATACCCTGATATGACCAAGAGCAACCTTCTCACGAACAAAGTGGATGTCCATATCAATATGTTTGGTTCTCTGGTGCTGAACCAAATTATGAGACAGGTATACAGCGGATATATAATCATAATAAACCAAAGAAGCCTTACGTAATGGACACTGAAGCTCCAGAAGAAGGTTTCTAAGCCAACAGATCTCAACAACAACATTAGCAACGCCTCTGTATTCTGCTTCTGCACTCGAACGGGATAATGTGGGTTGCCTCTTGGTAGACCAAGAAATAAGATTATCCCCTAAGAACACACAGTAGCCTGAGGTGGAACGTCGCGTGTCCGGACAACCTGTCAAATCAACATCCGAATAGGACAATAATTTGGTCGGTGCTGAGGGGTATAGATGCAAACCATAATCAAGCGTGCCCTTAACATATCGGATGATACATTTAAGGGCAGTAAAATGAGGCTCCATGGGGGCATGCATAAACAAACATACCTGCTGAACAACATAAGCAATATCAGGTCTGGTAAAAGTGAGGTACTGTAGTGCACCTGCAAGACTTCGGTAGAGAGTGGGATCGGACACGGGATCACCATCCAAAACACTCAGCTTTGATTTAGAGTCAACTGGAGTAGACATGATCTTGCAATTTGCCATTTAGCCCTGTAGACAATCTCCTCTACATACTTTCGCTGACAAAGAAACATAGTATCGGCAGACCTGGTCACTGAAATCCCCAAGAAATAACTCAACTTCCCTAAGTCAGTCATAGCAAATTCTGTTTTGAGCAGTGCAATGATCTCATTTTTCAACAAGTCAGATGAGGCCGTTAGCATAATATCATCAACATACAATAACAAATATGCAATGCTACTACCTCGATGAAAAATAAATAGAGAATTGTCACATTTGTTGCATACAAATCCAATCTGCAAAATATACTGTGCAAAACGGTCATACCATGCTCGGGGGGCCTGTTTCAAGTCATAAAGTGACTTACGGAGACGACATACATACTGAGGTGCCGCAGGATGTACAAACTCAGACGACTGGTGCATGTAAACAATCTCTTTTATATCCCCATGTAGAAAGACATTCTTTACATCAAGCTGATGAATCGACCAATGCTGACCCATAGCAATACTCAGAATTGTGCGAATCGTGGCTGGTTTAACAACCGGACTAAAAGTCTCACCACAATCAATGACCTCCTACTGATTTGTGCCATTAGCCACAAGTCTTGCCTTATATCTCTCAAGGTCACCACTGTCTGTGTATTTGTGACGAAAAAGCCACATGCATCTGATCACATTCACCCCTCCGATCTAGGAACCAAATCTCAAGTGTGTTGTTTCGTTAAAGTATTAAATTCCTCACACATGGCTGCATTCCAATTCGGGTCTAGTTTGACCAATTTTGGGTTTTGAGAATTGGGGATGTTGTCTGAGTGGATAGGTTAAAGTGGAATTTGGGTTTGAAAATTCTGTGTTGGGCACGGGTTGTCATAGGGTGCGAATGAGCAGGGGTGTGCGTTGTGGGTCTGCTGGGTAGCGGGCTAGAGTGTGGGTGCGGGTTTGATAACTGCTGGTTATTAGAGATGGGTTCTGGCAGTGGTGTGTGTCGACGATGATGTTGATAGGTGGAGGTGAGGGTATTTGTTGGGTTGCCGGAGACGTCAGAGGTGAGGGTATTTGTTTGGTTGCCGGAGACGTCAGAGGTGAGGGTATATGTTGGGTTGTCGAAGATGACAATGGTGCCGATCTGGAAGGTGGACATGGTTGTGTGGGGTATGTTGTCAGGGGTGGCATCGGGGCAGAGATGATAGTTGTGGCGTTGGGTTGTGGCAGTGATGACACCGGCGGACTACCGACTGTGACATGAGTTGTCAGAGGTGACGGTGGACCGGTGGACCAGTGGACCGGCTGACAGGGGATGCTGTGACCGACGGTGATGGTGGTCCAGTGGTGGTAGTGCGTTGTAGTCCAGTGGTGACCGGCGGATGCAGGTGGCCACCGGTGATGGTATTTGGTGCGGCTGCCGCTGCCGGAACAGTGGCAGCATGACGAAATGCTTGTTGGACAAGCGGTGATGGGTCCGAATCTTTGAGGAATTGGTAATCAGTGACTTGGAATTTTTTGATGTTGTCAAACGGGAAGACATATTCGACAAAGGTGACATGGCGTGAAATTATAATTTTGTCGGTGGAGAGCTCATAGCACAAGTATCCCCTATGGTTTGACGGGAAACCTAGGAAAGTGCACAGAGTAGATCGGGGTGCTAATTTGTGAGGTGTCGTGGATGTCATATTGGGGTAACACAGACAACCGAAAATTCTAAGATGGTCATAGGTGGGGATCCGACGGTAGAATATTTTGGTGGGTGTCCTATTTTTGAATCGCACGGGTAGGTAGAATGTTGAGAATGTTTTCTGCCATTTTTAATGCATATACCCAAATTTAGGGGGGCAGACGCATGAAAAATGAGGGTACGAATCATATTATTAATGGTTTAGAGAATTCTTTCGGCTTTGCCATTTTGAGGGGAGGTATGGAGGCATGAGAAACGAAATATCATGCCGTTAGCCGCACAAAAATTATGAAAGGAGGAATTATTAAACTCACGACCATTATCACATTGAAACGATTTTATATCTTTTTCAAATTGAGTTTTAATCAGTGTACGAAACTCAACAAATTTGGAGAACACTTGAGATTTGAGTTTGATTGGATAGACCCAAAGAAAGTAAGAGAAATCATCTAAAAAAATCAGATAGTATTTGTGGCCTAAGTTGCTGGTTATGGGAGATGTCCATACATCAGCATGAATAATATCAAAGAGAGAGAAAGTAATACTCATAGAAGTCGTAAATGGTAGTCTAACGTGTTTTCCTAACTAACATGAGGAGCAACTATGAGAAAGATTCCTTTTGTTGCATTGGATTAAATTTCGATTTCTAAGAGAATAAAAAACGTGAGAATCCGGATGACCAAGTCTACTATGCCACATAGAGGGAGATATGATTGTTAAAACGATGAGAGGAGTGACACTAGCAGCGGATATGGGTAGGAAAGTATATATGTCCCCTCACTATTGCATCTCGTAAGGAGTTTTCCGGTATGGAGGTCAGTTACGAAAAATCCAAATGGATCAAAATTAATTGAGACATAATTATCGGTGGCAAATAGACAGAAATTAGATTTTTGATGATGTTTGGTGCATAAAGAACGTTTTGAAGAGAGAAGTGGAGATGTGGTGGTGGGGTAAGGGTGTGGCCAAATTCTTGAATTGTAATGCGGTGACCACTACCGATCATAGTAGATTGTGGAGTTGTTAACTGACGCAGTTGAGGAAGATTACCTGATTGTTGGTGATATGATGCCCGTATTCATATACCACGCATTATGAGATTGTTGACGGGTTAAAAAAGCCTTTAATTTGTTTTTGGGTAAATGATAAACTTTTAATTATTTTCGGGCAATGAAAGAAAATAAAAGGAACTGAGAAAGTGCTGTGCTTTCTCTTTTGACAAGAAGGGACAAAAAAGAAAAAGACAACACTGTCTCAAGCCTGTTGGCCTCGTTAAGTGACTTAAGAAATTCGGTTAAGGAGAAGGGCTGCAGACAGGCTGTTTCTCGGGCAGGGAGAAGGGAAAGAGACAGGTCTCAGTAACAGTATTTGTTGCCTTTTGTTTCTGGGAAACGAATAGAAACAGGGGGTTATCGGACAGTCCGCCGGAAAGAGAAAAGAAGTGTTAATTTTAGGATTTTGATATCATATAAAATTGTATTAATTTTTATTAAAAGTCTTTTTTGTTAATAAAAATATATAATTAATATATAATAAAAAATAGGATAAATATGTAATATACACACGTCTGCTAATATTTATTTCTCATATCCATGAAGGGTTAATTCTCTTTAGTTTGAATTAATTAAGGTTTCTTTAAATACCAAAGAACCAGTTATTGCCTCTAATTGTCAAGAAGAGTGTCTTCAACACTACTGATGAACAGGTTAGTCTCTTAATTGAATATATTCCCACTATTCTTTTCTTTGCTCAATTTCTTGTTTTGTTTGAAAAGATTAAACATCTTGGAAAACTATTAGTGAAACATAGTCATGTAATGTTTAAAAATTGCAATGTTACAACTTTGATTACATGTATTGCTAAGGTTATAGTAACACCTTTTTCTTTGTCAAAGGTTGAGTCAAGAACAGGGTCTTCTGAATTTGTTGATGCACCATATTCTAAGATTTAGAGTTTGTTATGAACGATAATCCACTGTGTAATTCCAGTTTTCCTGTGCTTTTAGGCAGATCAAAATTTTCATTTTGCCTTAGAATATGGGTGAGTATGAAAATAGTTTACCACAACTTGATTTTCCATAAGTTACATTCATCGTTTTGTATATACAATAGTTGGCAATCCCGGAACAGTTGAGAGTTCAAAAGGAAAAAAAGGTGAAAGTCCAAGTAAATCGTCATGTTGCTCTTGGTGTGTCTGTGTTTGTATGTGAAGAAGAATATAATACTCCCCAATATTCATATGCATAGGCTAGTTCAGTTTATCCATCATTTTAACAGTTCTGTTGATTTCCTTGTTCCTCTTTGTTGATTTCCTTACTGGAATCTGTCGTTTATTTCTTCCGCGGTTTCCCTTTCCATTTCAGAGAGAAGTAGTCCATGATTTCCTTAAGAAGATCGAGGTGTATATGTAGTTTAATAGTCATATGCTTTACAAGTCATGACACCTAGAGTAGCCCACTGAACATTGGAGATTAGTCGCAACTTTAAAAGATTTTGCTTTGATGAATGGATAAACAAATGATAAGTGCTCCTTTCTATTTTTTTCCAACTAAAAAGGTCAATGTTATTCTTCAACCTACCTTAAATTGTTAATTTTGTTTATGCAATAACATTTTCCTTAGTACATAGTGGATCAAAATTATATTCATTTTAGGCAGAAACTCAGTCTATTAACATGTCGTAGATTCATATCAGAAACCTTGTCCTTTCAAGCACATGGAAGATTTCATTGCTAGAGTTGCTGTACGCTTATGTCTTAGTGATCTGGCCGCAGCAGCCTCTTTTGTTTAATGTAATCTTAAAATGCCTCGTTTATCTTCCGAATCTCAATATGTAATAGCTATTTGTTTTCCCTCCTATGATACTTTGACTTAGCTTTCTAGGCATGAATTTTCTGCAGCCGCATCTAATTTATATAATTATTATCTGTTTGTTGAATTCAGGCGATGAACATGATTTCTCCAACAACTCAATTTGCCCCCACAAGAAGGATGGGCATATATGAACCATTTCACCAGATGAGTGTGTGGGAAGACGCGTTTAGAGGTGACATTATGCCTAGCACTGATCCATGTAGGGTTTCACAGCCAAACGACAGGCCAGATGACAAGGTAAAAACAACATATATCCTTCTTCAGGCTTATAGAATTCAAGTTACTATAGTTGTCAGGCTGATACCTACGTGTGGTTATTTTAGTCGGGGTATACATCCGGTGAACAACATATACCCTCTGGCTCTGGGGATAATCAAGCACCGAGGAGTACTTCAGACAAGGTGGGTGCCCCGACTCTCTCCTTTTAGGTTTATGTATCCTATGGAAATAAATAAAATCCAAATGAAAAAGTAGAAATACTGAAAGAGTAACCTCTGATGTAAATACATTTTCATATCGAATGAATGACAACAGCAACGACGTTTAGCGCAAAATCGTGAAGCTGCCCGTAAAAGCCGTATGCGGAAAAAGGTAAAGGAAGTTTACTCATAAAATTCCTTGCAGATGTAGATGTTTAAGAAATATTAGTCATAAAGTTTCTCTGGATTCCTTTTTCACAGGCTTATGTTCAGCAGCTGGAAACTAGCCGTTTGAAGCTTGCCCAACTCGAATTGGAGCTTGAGAGAGCTAGACAACAGGTCAGGGACATCATCCCTTGAACATTTCTTACTGACACATATTATGTATGTATATATATTATATCTGTGCTCTCATTTTGATTTTATCATGTCCGCTGACATTACTAAATTGCTTATTGCAGGGACTATACATGTTAGGTTCAAATAGCAATATGGGGCTATTAGGAACAATTAATCCAGGTGTGTGTATATAGGAGTTGTCACTCGATAGTTTACTTTTCGTTTTTATCGTTGCATCACTAGCTTAACTATTGATTCCGTGTTGAGTGATCTACCAATTTGCAGTTGAAACTATGGAAAATTCATGTTTTCTTTTCTTATTATATTCCCATTGTTTATATTAATCTCTAAGCTTAATTGATGGTTATGATAACATAAGAATAGTTTATAGGTGCAGAGTTTAAGTTGTTTCTTGAACATTTATGTGCCTTTGCAGGAAGCTGTTCTTTAACAAATTGAAAGGCTATCCATTACATTGTTCCGTTAAAATCTTAAAGTATACTTTAGCCATCCTTCTAAAGGAGACGCATTTTGCGTTATGTGAAAGTATAGACTACTTACAGTGTTTCATTAGGTTGTGTCTCATATTGTCCTCTTACTAACAAGACATCACGTCCCAAGTGTGCTGATATCATTGAAATTTCATTAGCTAATCATTCATGCTATTAAATTATAGAAATTTTGTTCATAAGTTGTGCTGCCTATACAGGAATAGCTGCATTCGAGATGGAATACAGCCACTGGGTGGAAGAGCAACAAAAAAAGAATGCAGAATTGCGGAGTATTTTGCAGTCTCCTGTAAGCGATATGGAGCTTCCGTTGCTGGTAGAAAATGTGTTAAGCCACTATTTCAATCTCTTCCGCATGAAAGCTGACGCCGCCAAGGCTGATGTGTTTTACTTAATGTCTGGGATGTGGAGAACTTCCGTTGAGCGCTTTTTCCTCTGGATTGGAGGATTCAAGCCATCAGAACTCATAAATGTATGCATTTTCACTACTTTCTTTTGAACTAGTTCAGCTTCATACATAAATTTCCTGAACTAGGCACAAATCGTATCTTATGTATACATCATTTTGCATCTAAAACTAGTCAAATGGCCTTTATATATAGCATCCATTTAGATATTTTGCTGAAGCTGAACTATGATCTCAAGTAAACTTAAAGTTACTTTGATTTGTAGTATAGTAGTAATCACAAATAAAAAAGCATATTCGAAATCGGTGACTAAAGGAGCTCGTGTAGACCTATTAATTTGTTCCTATCTCATATCCCTGCACTCATTTAAAATCAATGGTAAAATATCAAATAAGCACTATTTATGAATATCAACACCCTACAGTTTTTTTTTCATTCATTACCAAATGGAAAGCATTGAATATCGTCATCCAAACATACGTGCTGCTAGACTAAGAACTACAATGATCTACCTTCATGCGCACTGCCCTTTAGTATTCAAATCATAGTGATGTTTTTTCTTTCAACATTTATGAACACGAATTTTCTAATTGTATTACAACTTTAAACAGGTGGTAATGCCACAACTCGAGCCCTTGACCGATCAGCAAATCATTAAAGTCTGTAATCTGCGACACTGTTGCCAGCAAGCAGAAGATGCTCTCACACAGGGAATGGATAAACTTCAGCAGACTCTGGCCCAGAGCATCCTAAATATGACCACAGGTGCTGGAAGTTACACTTCCCAAATGGTTTCTTCCATGGAAAATTTAGAAGCATTGGAGAGCTTTGTTAACCAGGTTTGTCTCACTTCATTGTAGTGCACCGTACTGTCATTTTCATTCTTCGTGCCAACGCTCCATAGTCATTTAGTATCGTAAAAAATCAAGTCTAAAGATGATTATAATTCTGAAAGAAACTGATGCATACGTCCAACAAGTATATATTAAGTTTCTTCCTATGGTCTTTCAATTACAACTAAAAATCTGCTAAATGATGGAAATACTAATATCAAATATACATTTATACCAGACATGCTTATATATAGTCACAACTCTCTATAACAACCATCATCTGTAACAACATTTCACTACAACAACCAAGTTTGCTTTGAAACCGATTTTCATGTTATGTTATATTATATATTCTCTTTAACAACATTTCGCTATAGCAACTAAAAAATATCATGGAGATGTTTGACTGTATAAGGTCATTACAGAATTGCATAAAAAGAACTGTCTAAACAATTATTCCAGCAACTCTATACACATGTTGAGACTTTCTTGAATGATATGTATATTGTTGCTTTGATATGTAAACAGGCGGATCACCTTCGACAACAAACACTACAACAAATGTCTATTATTTTGACAACGCACCAAACAGCTAGGGGCTTACTTGCTTTCGGGGAGTATCTTCAACGTCTTCGTGCTCTGAGTTCACTCTGGGCTGCCCGTCCTCGTGAATCTACCTAATGATCATGTTCAGACAATTGAGATGAACTTTAACTAGATTATCTTTGATGCTGAAATGGTAATGCCCGAGCTGTAAATGGGAAATGTTGTCATAATTTTGCTTAGGTGGATTTAGCTATTTACTATTTGAAATACATATTTTCGAGGAAACTTGCAAAGTCTAGAAATTTATGTGTATATATATTTGGATGTTGTATATAGGCTATAGCAATGGAATAATTTGGTTGGATGCTTTTGAAGAAATGATAAGATTTATATGAGGGTAGAAAACTTATTATGAAATGCAGCAACGTCTGAAATTTCGATTTTGCTTGTATGATAAATTTGTTATAACTGGTGCATAAGTGTTGACTCTAGGGAAATTTAGATCAAATGTTATTAATATGGCAGTAAAAGAAACATTGCATTAGAAATAAATGGATGAGCCGCTTGTATAATCAAAGTGCCATTCTAGGCTTGAAATAGAGACAAATCAAGGATTTTTTAATTTTATTTAATAAGTTCAATCTCACTGAATATAACACTTTTAAAATTGTGGGTTCAAAATTTACTATTTTAAAATTTGTGGTTTCTCACATATAATTTTATACTTTGTTTCGAAAACATTAGGTTCATAAGAACCCAATATTAATGTTTTTCATCAGCCATTACTTGAAATTATAGCTTGTTATTGGATGGTTGATTGGTTCTTATCAATTACTCCATATTATATTGTATTAAATTATACTCCTATAAGGATTAGTTATACAAACTTTAAATTACAAAACCAAACCTTTTATAAAGCAATACAATTTACACTATAATTTTTTCACTTAATACATCAAACGACTGATATTATACAACTATAACATCATATCACATATATACATGAGAAATCCTTAGCAAAGCTTCAGTTACTTTATAATCAATAGTAAGCTATCCAGTGCGTGACACATTATACAAAAATAACCAATTTTCAAACCCAAAAAAAGACCAAATATACACAAAAATCTGATTAATAAGTCGGCTAGAGGGACACTTGTTGGGGGTAAAGTAGAGGGACACTTCGTTGGTAAAATAATTACCAAAAAAAGGAAGAAAGGGACAATATAAAAGTACATATTTAGGCTTCAAAATGGAATTCCTCAACACTGATGCACCAAAATAGTGGTGGAAGCCATTGTTTTTTTAATTTTTTAATCACATTTCAAACACAACAAATTTCTTCAGAATAAAATAATACAACAAACTCCTTTAATCTCCATTTTTTTACACATCAATGCAGAAGACCACGCACAATTTTTATCTACCACAAACCACTCGAATTAACCCAAAATCATCTCATTGTCACCCTTTTATCTTAATTATACTTTTGTGCCTCTCCATACAAAAATTAACAACCAACCACTTTATCACATTCTCCATTCACCACAAAGGAATGGTATTGATGAGAGGTTAAAAACATGGATTTTTAATAATATTTCACATTTTTATTGACTATACTTTAATCGTGTTTGAGCTATAATGTAAGAATTTATACTTATTACGTGTGTTTTCTTGTGTAGGTCTTGTTTCCGAGCAAACGATCATGTTTGGAGATTAAATTGAAGATTGTAGGACTTTGAAGTCTGAGTTAAAGTTCAACGTACAAATCGGGATCGAGTTCGGGGTTCGAGGACCGATTATGCATACTAAAAAGTGAAGAAAATGAAAAAAACCGAGGTTCCAAAATATTTGGCTCGCCGTGGGGCACTGTGCGGGGCGACATGCCATTTTCGGGCATATTTTTTAGTTCGCTATTTTAAGGGTATTTTCATCTTAGAACTTTTGGAATATGTTATAAATACATTCTAAACACGTTTTGGAGAGGACTTTTGACCTAGGGAGCATTGAAGGAGCGTAGAAAAGGATTTGACGGCCGAATTCATTACTTTTTGATAAGTTATGTCATGTTGTGTTTTGATTATTTACCAAACTTTTGAGGAACCAGATAGGGACCTGGTCTGCGATCCGTTCCCTTGGTTATCGTATAGTCAACATTTACAACCTGTAAAGTGTACTGTTCACTGGCAGAACTACAGCAGCTCTGCTGCAGTTGCTAGTGGTCAAACCAAGGAATGAACTGTCTCTATCTCCTCACACATGCTCCACAATATATATACAACATATTACAAGATTTAAGGTAGCACTTGAAAACCTAAAATCACTTGTGCAAGTTCAGCCGCCAGAAGTTTCTCCAAATGCTTCCAAGAACAAAGCCTTTACAAACCGAAGGACCAGATCCCGACACTGAAGATGTCTAAGTCCTTTAGTTTGTTTTGAGTCTTTGTCTTTTGTTCTTTATTGTAATCCTACACTACTTTTAAGAAGTTTCATAGTAGGACAGATTTCAACCTTTTATTGGTTTGTGTTCTTGGCTACAATTAATCAAGATTTGTAGTTTTGCAATAAAGTTATTGTAAATGGCTTACAATAGAGGTATTGTAAGAAGTGAGAGATGAATAGTTTAATTCCTAGGTTGCAATCTGAAGATGCTCAGTTAGTGAAGTTGGAAATCCTACTTAATAGGTCATGGTTTTTAATCCATTGAGCAAGGAGTTTTCCACATAAATATTATGTGTTATTTTCTTTCTATTTTTCTTGAGGGAACAGATAGAGAACCTGATTCTCTATACTGTTTGGTTGACTCTTAGATTCTATCAATTGATATCAGTGCAGGTGATTTCAAAAGGGTTAACACCTAGAAAAGATCTCTCTCATGGCTGCTCTACTAAACTTAGAGGAAGGACAATCTACCACAAGACTACCAAGGTTCAACGAAAAATACTATGGGTGGTGGAAGACAAGGATGCACGATTTCATCATGGTTGAAGACTCTGAGTTGTGGGACATCATTTGTGATGGTCCTCATGTTCTTATGAACACAGATCTATATGGTTTTACAACTACTCTAAAGACAAGAAAAGAATACACTGATGTGGATAGAAATGTAGTAGAAAAGAACTTTAAGGCCAAGAAAATCCTTGTGTGTGGTATTGGACTAGATGAGTACAATCATATCTCATTTGTGTAACTGCTAAGGAGATCTGGGAAGCTCTCCAAATGGCTCATGAAGGAACCACTCAAGTAAAAGAGTCCAAGATAGACTTGCTCATCATAGAGTATGAGTTGTTCAAGATGAGAGAGGATAAGTCAATCCAAGATATGCATACCAGGTTCACCTCTTTAATAAATGAGCTTCACTCTCTTGGAGAAGTCTTTTAAACAAACAAAATGGTCAGAAAATTACTTGGTGTCCTGTTAGATTCTTGGAAAAGCAAGGTAAATTCCATTTATGAAGCCAAGAACTTGAAGATTCTAATCATTGATGATCTGATTGGTAATCTCAAGACTTACGAGTTGAAGAGAACTAAGAAAAAACTAGAAAAAGTGGGGCAAAGAAGGAGAAAAACTGATTCTCAAGGCTGCCAAAAGTGACTCAAGTAGTGACGAAGCTGATATGGCATACCTCACTTGCAAGTTTCAAAATATGATTTGAAAAAAATGGTAGGGTCCCAAGAATAAAAAGCTCCAACAGGAACTTCAAAGGAAATGACAATTGTTGCCCTAAGTGTGGGAAACCTAGTCACTTCATTAAAACAATGTCCTCTTCACAAGCAGGACATTAAAAAAGACATGACTGTTAAGAGGAACTAGGTCCTTGATTAGAAGTTCAAGATGAGAGATGCGGCTGATGACCTGGTGAAGCAAGCTCTTGCTTCTTGGGGAGACTACTCAAGTGAATATGAAGATGATGATGACCAGGGTCACACATCAATGATGGCCATTGACAATGGACCTTCTAAATATGAGTCAATCTTTGCGCTCATGGCCAAATCTGATGTTGATGAGCAAGAAGAGGTAAATTTTCTTAATGTTCAGATTAGCTTGAAAGTTTATTCTCAAAAGAAACTTATATCATTGGCAAATGTGTTAATAGATGCTTATCATGTTCTTGTTAAAGAGAAAAGTGCTCTAAATGAAGAAATTAGTGATTTAGAACAAAAGAGAGATGATTTTATAGTTTTCATTATAGATCTAAAAGAACAGGTTGATGAGGTAACTCAAGAAAATATCCTGTTAGAAAATCAAATGTAAAATTGTGTGGATACTCCCCCCAAAGGAAAATGTGTAGCTAGTGAGACTCAACTAGAGCTTGAGGAGGAGCTTAAGAAAATGAAACTGAGTCTCACTACCGAGGTAGAAAAGAACAGACATCTACTGGAGGGTTTAAAAAGGGTAAAAATTGATCTTGATAAGGCACTTCATTATATACGATCCTCTGATGTAATTACATCTATGTACACGAGTAAAGGTGCAGGTAGGCAATGACTTGGTTTTGAAAAAGAAAAAACCCCTTATAATCTCCATAACAGATATGTCACTACAACTGAAAACTAGTTTTGCACTCATTGCGATCAGACTGGTCATTACAAGAATGCATACAAAGCTAGATTTTAGTCACTTAAAAAAAAATAAGAATTTTGTTAAAAAAGAATTCAGAGTTGAATGACCTGGTCCTCGAAAGAGAAAAAATATCTTTCCTGCTTGGACTAAATGAAGCTTGATGCACTCATTTTATAATTATAAGGGACCCAAACTAGTTCGGGTTTCCAAATCTAATCGGTGATTTTGTTTGCAAGCTAGAGTGAGAGGAGGAAGTCAAAGATGATATATGGATAGTGGATGCTCAAAGTATATTCCTGGTAGAATGAATAATTTTCTCTCACTCAAGGCCTTTTAAGGTGGGAGTGTGTCCTTTGGTAATGACAAGAAATGGTACATTTTTGGTGTTAGCAAGATTGGGAAGACACTCTCACATGCAATTAAGAATTTGTATTATGTAAATGGGTTAAAATATATCTTGTTAAGTGTGTCTCAAATCTGTGATAAAGGAAATGAAGTGAAATTCTTGTCCTGCTCTTGCACAATCACCAATCTAAAAACTGGTAAAGTGGTGCTAATAACAAAAAAGTTCAAGAATATATATGTTGCAGATTTTGATTCTTTGAATGGTCGTGACTTGACATGCCTAAGTTCTATGGATGATGATGCTAAACTTTAGCTCAGACGACTGGGACATACAAGTTTTTCATTACTGAACAAATTTACTGCGAAGGACCTTGTCCATGGGATATGAAGACCAAGTTCAAAGATCACAAGGCATGTGATGTTGCATAAAAGGGAAGCAAGTTAGTACCTTATTCAATTTAAAGAAAAAAGTGAGCACCTCAAGGCCACTTGATCTTCTTCACATGGATCTTCATGGACCAATGAGGATTCCAAGAAGAGGAGGAAAGAAGTATATTTTTATGATTGTTGATGACTACTCCAGATTTACTTGGACTCCGTTTTTAAGAAGCAAGGATAAAATATTCCCTGTGTTATATGCCTTTGAGAAACAGATTCAGTTAAAATTAGAAAATCACATTGTGAGTATTATATCTGATCATGGTACTGAGTTTAAAAATGCCAAGTTTGAATAATTTTGTGCTGAAAATGGTATAAGTCACAACTTTTCTGCTCCTAGAACACCTCAATAAAATGGTGTTGTGGAGAGAAAAACATGACACTTGAAGATATGGCTAGAACAATATTGATAGCAAGTTGTGTCTAAAAGTTGTTGGGCTAAAGCTGTCAACACTGCTTGTCACATGATAAATAGATGCATGATCAGGTTTCTGCTTGAGAAGACTCCTCATAAATTGCTAATTAGGGGAAAACCCAAGCTGACTTAAGAGCATTTGGTTGCAAATGTTTTGTTCTCAATAATGGTAAGAAAGCCTTGGGTAAATTTGATGCAAAAAGTGATGAAGGAATCTTCCTTGGTTACTCATCTCATAGAAGAGCATACAAGGTATACAACAAAAGAACTCAGTGTGTAGAGGAAAGTGTGCATGTGATCTTTGATGAATCAAATGCGTTGGGCAATAAAGAGACATACAATGATGAAGTTGAAGATGAGGTATTTTTAAAAGTTCCTAATGAAGCTATAAAAATCTCAAATGGAAAGACTGATTTGATGAGTCAAATCAAACAGAGTAATGAAGAAGATGCAGTAGAGTCTCGAGAAGGTACAAAGGAACCTAGTACTGCCATTACTCCACTTGAAGCTGAACATAAAGTTGCAAATGTTGTATCAGGCAATCCTGAAGCTGGACTAGGAAGTGGAGTCATGCCTTTGTTGATGTCAATGATGGATCCAACATGGAAGAACCCGGTTCCTCCGTTCATGCAGTTCAAGTATCCAACTAGAAGCACAATGGATCTCATAAACTTCAATATGTGATTACTCCCTTAGACTCTAGTATTCAAACAAGATCTAAGGCGAGAAACATGTTTGCCTTTACAACCTTCCTATCTCAAATTGAATCCAAGAATATCAAAGAAGCATTGAAAGATGCTGACTGGATAGCTGCTATGCAAGAAGAGCTCCATCAATTTGAAAGAAATAATGTGTGGCACTTGGTCCCTAGGCTCTCAGACAGAACATTTATTGGAACTAGGTGGGTGTTTTGTAATAAGCTTGATGAATTTGGAAACACTACCAGGAACAAGGCAAGGTTGGTGGGTCAAGGTTACAATCAAGAAGAAGGGATAAACTATGATTGTTGCGAAATTTCTAGATGCTATGCAAGTGTACGTATCGCAATTTGTAATAATTTTGATAAAACCGAGTATCGTCCACAGAGACTGATTTATCAATTACCAATTAACTAATCTTTAGTTTCTATTTGGCAAACGAATATAATGGTGATTTCTAAACTAAAGAATTAACAAACTAAAATAGATTGCGGGAATAAAATAGCAGTAAAAACACACGAAGTTTAATTCAGTAATGAAGGCAATTAGTGTTTCCAATCTCATCAACAATCCACTGTTCTATGATAAATTCAATCACATAGGAGGATTAAGATCAATAACCTAAAAAGCTACACATGCAATCGTGATACTCTCGTTCAAGATTAAACATACGTCTAATCAACTATAACATATTCAAACCTCACTTTTCAGATCTTGATTTAAAATCATATAGGTAATAAAAATTAATGGCCAATTAATTCTCATTCAATAAACGCAAGTTGAAGAGATCTTAATAGATGAAGAAGAAACACTAGCAATGCATTAAATCATAACAGTATTTCAAGTGATTCAACGAAAAATCCTAATAAAAGTAATTAGCTCATAGACATACTAAGAAGACTAATTAACTTAATATCCAACATAAATTGAATTAAAGTAAAGAAAAGGAAAAGAACTTGGACAATTGATGTCTCCAATTGCTTCTTGCTCTCTTGTTCCTTGCCTCCAATGTGAGATTTCCCTTTCAAAATTCGCCTCCTCCAACATATATCACCAAAAACTCCCGAATGGACCCTTTTCCCTTTGTTAAATTTAGGTTTTTCGCTGCCTGGACGTCATCGGCGCTGCAACTCATCTATTAGAGCGCCGCGACGCTAATTTGCTTCTGAACTTTCTGCCGGTGGGGCGCCGCAACTCTAATGTTGGGCGCCGCGGTGCCTTCGTCGACGTTTCAAGCGCCGCGGCTGTAACCAGGTAGCGCCGCGACTCTAAATCTGATCAACTTCTTCCAACCTTCTGCCAGTCAGGCGCTTCGGCCCTTGCTTCCTCGGCCGCGACCCTTCAGCATCGCGACTCTTCATCTTTCAATTTTTCAACACTTCTTTGAACCACTTCTTCTGCCTAGGTAGCCATTTTTATCCTCAGTAGCTGCCTATTTTCTTTTAATCTCCGCATCATCCATCATGAATCGCTTAAACTGAAAACAGAGCAAAAACACACATAATACTGCACAAAACAACTAAAAGACTACAAAAGACTTCCTAAAACATACTCTTAAACAGTACTAGAAATAGACTTAACAAACACCCCAAACTTAAACTTTACTCGTCCTCGAGTAAAGAACTCTAGACACTCTAAAAAGAAAAACACACAAACTCTAAAAAAATGAATCAAGTAAACCACAATAGATTATGCCTCAAAGATCATGAACAACATGCAATATAATCTTCAGGAACATTCTAGCCACTAATTTGCTATCTAGAATTTCAAGTCAAATATTCCTCAAATTTGCTTAAAGTTATTAATGCATGACCACTCAACTATGATTATTGACTTAAACAAGTATTCAATATTAGTTCATGCACAACTAATTCTCACCAACAGTCCATCAAGTTCAAGTTCTATAGGCTTGCTAACTTGCTACTCTCCACTAATTTAGACAAACATGCTCGGGAATCATTAGGACTTTCATGGGTTGTAATGAGTAGGCTTAGGCTTGGGTAGGTTAAAAAAATTGTCATTTAGGCTCACAATTAACATAAGCACAGAGACTGATCAAATCAACCTTTGATATGGAATTTACAAATCGATAATCAATCCCCAATTTTTTTTTATTTTACTTCTCAATATTTTTGCTTTTCTCTTGATGACTCCCAATACATATTACCAATCACAAATAAAATCGATCCCCAATCATATATTCTTATGCTTATGGTAAAATTCAAGAGAAGAATTTTTTTTGTAAAGGGTGTCAAATAGGCTTTATCATGGGCATTGGTCAACAAAGAAGTCAGTTTTAGGCTCAACGGGTTAACTAGGGATTAATGTAATCAATGGTGGCTTGAAAGGTTCAATCGTTCCAAAAAAATAGCCTAAATCATTTTCCTAAGCATGCATCATCTATGATTTCGTCTCAAATAGCAAGCAAGCAAGTTCTAGAACTTTCCACCATCTTTCCTCAAACCAAAATTCAATCATGCATAAATCAATATTTGAGTACAAGAAATTCACCAATCATGATCTAGTTTTCATACTTATTAATAATTAAAAGTAACTCAAGACCTATCCAACTTAAGCACACATATTTATACATTTCATGACTATCAATTTCATCCAACTCTATCACATGTGTTCACTCAATCTCATTGGCTATTACTATTACTTGATTCATTGACACAAGACACTCAAACAAAGACACTAACAATAAACAAACAGCTGAACATAAATAATGAAAGACTACTAACACAAAGCAGTAAGACTCCCCCTCAAACTTAATTAACACATTGTCCCCAATGTGAAAAAAGGAAAGCAAGGGAACGAAGACTTATATAAACAACGAAAGCAATCTCAGTATGGTGGTGGCGGCAGTGGTGGCTGATAGGGCTGGTACTGTGGAGGATAGCCAAAGTAGGGCTCATTCGGGGCATCACCCATTGACCAACGATTTACCAAAGAGTTGAGTTGGTCGATGTGGCGGACATCATAATCATGTTGTTGCTGCATATAGTTGCTCAAATTTTGATTTTTAGCATGGTGAGGACTGGATCATGTATTGATTCTGTCGGATGATATAGTCCAACTGATCATGAGTCCTTTGGGTGTGTGAATCAATAGGACCCTCAAGAGCACCAATTGGTACATGGCTGCCTTCTCCAGGTGTGGGTGTTGGTGTAAGGTCTGGGTATGCATTTATCATTATCCGGGTTAGAGGCTGCTGCACTTTGCCTTTTACATCATTGCTACCCTCAAGCACTCCATGTGCAACACATAGTGCAGTGATCAACGATCCATACCCAAATCCTGCCGTTGTGTTCAATCTGCATATCCAACTGAGACTATTTTTGTCAGCTCACCCCACATCTATTGAAAATCCCTTCATGATAGCATAAACCAGCTTGATACGATCCACTGGTATATAAGAGAAGTGTGGAGGGAATCAGGCGGGCACTCATAAAGTAGAGGCAAGCTTTGGCAACTTTGTTGAATTAGCAGCGGACATTCCTTTGGGCGCGTCGTATGTATATGTGCAACGGGCCCATGGGCATCCTACTGTCTCAGCCACCTCCACCCAGTCAATTTCTGAACACTTCCAAATAGTAAAGTCATCATCCTCCTCTTCATCCAGAAAATTTGTAACTCCACATATGGCATTTATAGCTGCATCCCCTTTCTGGTACCAGGGAACGTGTACATAACTTGTTATACCTATCTTGGGCAACCTTGTGGGCAAATCTTTTCTTATCATAATCATCCATTAGTGGATTCACAGGGCCCTGATAGGAGGATGCCTTGGAAGTAGCTCATCGTGGACCCATTAATACCCGTCAAAACTTTGAAGTTTTCTAAAAAACATCTGGCAACACTTCCCCTTAATTCTTCACTTCCCAAAAACAACTCAACTCCAAAAAAATACACTCAATCAATCCACAATATCAATAATCATAGTACCACACTCCACAATATCAATTATGGAGAGAGACCTCAGGTGATGCTTCATTGCCCAAAGTATTAAAGATTTGAAGAACCTATGGAAGAGTTTTTGAAGGATTGGGATTTTAGGGTTTAGAAACGGGATTTAGGGAAAGTGTGGATTTAAAATCAATGGAAGAAATGAGGAGAGAGAAGTGTTTTTTTTAGGGTGAGAGAAGCTTGAAATTGGAAAAACAATGGGGTTTTCGGTTTTTGGTCGGAGAAGAAGAGAAGATGAGTTGTTTGTGAATTGTGAGAGAAAGAGAGAGGCTAGGGTTTTTATCCTGGACAGTGACGTGGCATCGCAACCCTAAAGATAGAGTGTCGCGATGCTAATTTGACATTCCTTTCACTATTTCACAGGGGCCGCGACGCTTCTCTTGTTATATCCCAGCGCTAATTCCTCGACAATTTCCTTTATTCTCTGTCTGCAAGGCGTCGCGGCCCTGTCCCTCTGCGCTGCGACTATAATTCATCCCAGATTTGCATAGTTTTCTGCCAGCACGGTGCCACGTCCTTAATGTTCTGGCACTGCGGCGCTAAATCATAAAAAATACATTCTTTGACTCCCTGCCTTCAAAGCGCCGCGACTCAAATTCTGGGTGTCGCGACTCTAATTCGTATCCGGGCGTTATAATTTTTGCTTATGATTTCAACATCTCGCGGCAATTTTTCACCCCCAGAGTTGGCTCACAATTCACCTAACTTAATAAAAACACAGACCAAGAAACAACAAGACAATGAGATTGTTCAACACCAGACAAAACAAAACAAAATAACACAATTAAGATGTTGGGTTGCCTCCCAATAGCGTTGTCGTTAACGTCATTTAGCCGGACGCATACTTTCTCTTCATATTGATTTCAAGAGGATAACAGACATTGCCTGCTCACTAGGACCACCCAAGTATGTCTTCAATCTTTGTCCGTTCACTTTGAATGGTGAACCATCCTTTCCTCGCACTTCGACTGAATCATATGAAAAAACTCTTTCAACAGTAAATGAACCCGACCATCTGGACTTCAACTTGCCTGGAAACAGCCTCAAACTTGAATTGAATAGAAGTACATGTTGTCCGGGTTGAAACTCTTTTCGGATCAACTTCTTGTCATGCCATGCTTTAGTGCGCTCCTTATAAATCTTGGCATTCTCATAGGCTTCATTTCGAAACTCGTCAAGCTCATTCAATTGTAGTAGCCTATTCTGTCCAGTGGCACCCTCATCCATATTCAACTTTCTCACGGCCCAATACGCTCGATGCTCCAACTTAACTAGTAGGTGACATGCTTTTCCAAAAAACCAACCTATAGGGAGACATTTCAATAGGAGTTTTGAATGTCGTCCTATAGGCCCAAAGTGCATCATCCAGCTTCGTAAACCAGTTCTTCCTAGAGCTATCCACCATATTTTCAAGTATACTCTTCACCTCTCTGTTTGAAATTTCAGCTTGACCATTTGTCTGAGGGTGATATGGCAAGGCAATGCGGTGGTAGACTCCATAGCGAGTAAGGAGGGCATCAAGCTGCTTGTTATAAAAATGACTCACTGCATTGCTAATGAGAGCTCTGGGAGTACCAAACCTTGTGAATATGTGCTTGTGCAGGAAGTTCAAGAATGTCTTACCTGCATTCTCCATAGTTTCTACTGTTTCGACCCATTTAGACACATAATCCACTGCTAGTAAGATGTATTGTTTATTGAAGGATGGTGGAAAAGGGCCCATAAAGTCAATGCCCCTGACATCAAAGAGTTCAACTTCTAGGATCCCATTCAGCGGCATTTCATTCCTTCTTGAGATGTTCCTAGTGTGTTGACAACGATCATAGGCTTTCACAAAAGTATTAACATCTTTTAACAGTCCTGGCCAATAGAACCCGCTTTGCAACACTTTAACAGTTGTCCTTGAAGCCCTAAAATGCCTACCACATTGTAAAGTGTGACAATGAGTGAGAATTTGGTGCATTTCATCATATGGCACACAACGTCTAATGACTTGATCAACACAATGCCTATAAAAAATAGGCTCCTCCCAATAGTAGTGCTTTACCTCAGAGTAGAACTTCTTCAATTGTTGCCTTGTCATCTCAGGAGGTACAATCTGTGCTGCAAGAAAATTAACAAAGTCAGCATACCAAGACACAATTGAACTGGCACTTACCTATAAAAGTTGCTCGTCTGGGAAATGGTCATTAATTTGCACATCTTTGGCATTCTGACTCTCTTACACCTCAAGTCTTGACAAGTAATCTGTAACCAAATTTTCTGTTCCCTTTTTATCGCGAATCTTCATGTCAAATTCTTGCAACAATAGTACCCATCGAATGAGATGGGGTTTTGCATCCTTCTTTGTCATCAAGTACTTGATAGCAGCATGATCAGTGTACACAATTACCTTGTTCCCAATAAGATATGGCCTGAATTTATCGAATACATATACTATGGCTAGCAACTCTTTCTCTATTGTGGTATAATTCAATTGTGCATCATTGAGAGTTCTACTAGCATAATAAATGGATCGAAATACCTTGTCAAGTCGCTGCCCAAAAACTGCTCCCACTGCATAATCACTAGCATCACACATCAATTCAAATAGAAGCTCCCAATCTGGTGCAGTAACAATTGGTGCTGAAATTAACTTCTCCTTAAGTGCCTTAAAAGCATTTAGGTACGCTTCATTAAAATCAAACGCAACACCATTCATCAACATGGTCGAAAGAGGCTTTGAAATTATTGAGAAGTCTTTGATGAATCTCTTGTAGAAACCAACATGCCCAAGAAAACTTCTAACCCCTTTCACTGACACTGGAGGTGGTAGATTTTCAATAGCAGAAATCTTCGCCCGGTCTACCTCAATGCCTTGGCTTGAAATTTTGTGGCCAAGAATAATACCTTCATTTACCATAAAGTGGCACTTCTCCCAGTTTAGAACAAGATTTGATTCTTCACAACGCTGCAACACTGCTTCCAAGTGCCTCAAACACTCATCAAAGGATGACCCAAAAACTAAAAAATCATCCATGAAAATCTCGATAGTTCTCTCCACCATGTCAGAAAAAATGGCCATCATACATCGTTGGAAGGTAGCAGGGGCATTGCAAAGCCCAAATGACATTCTTCTGAAAGCAAACGTACCATAGGGACAAGTAAATGTGGTATTCTCTTGATCTTCTGGTGAAATTGCAATCTAATGATACCTAGAATAACCATCCAAGAAACAATAGTAGTTATGGCCTGCCAGTCTATCAAACATCTGGTCTAGAAAAGGCAAGGGAAAATGGTCTTTTCTGGTTGCCTTGTTCAACTTGAGGTAGTCAATGCAAATCCTCCATCATGTCACTGTTCTTGATGGAATAAGCTCATTCTTTTCATTCTTCACCACATTCATACCACCTTTCTTAGGCACTACTTGCACTGGACTCACCCATTCACTATCAGAAATATGGTAAATCACCCCAGCATCAAGTCATTTCAGGATCTCTTTTCTCACCACCTTTTTCATAGTTGAGTTCAACCTCCTTTGCGCCTCAATTGAAGGCCTGCTCTCATCTTCCAAATGAATCTTATACATCACTGTAGAAGGAATTATCACTCTAATATCTAGGTACATGTAGTGCAGATGATCTGGTAAGGTCTTCAATTCTAACACTGGAGCTTTTTCTATGGAAGGTAATGGTTTCTCTGGCATTTTTCTCAACTCCTCATATTTCTTCCTAAAGAAGGGCTCATAGGAGTTCACCCACTTGGTATATTCTACAAGCTCAGTATCTTCACCGTCATCTTCCTCGCATTGTGTTAATGCTACTTCAAAAGCATCAGTACTCTTGAAGCTTTTCTCAGAAACAACTTTTTCAATCACATCAATGGAAAAGCAGTTGTCACTTGCTCTTGGATAAGTTATTACCTTGAATACACTAAAAATCACTTCTTTTCCATGGACTCGGAGTTTTAATTTGCCATTCTGAACATCTATAAGTGCTTGACCTGTAGCTAATGGTCTCCCCAAGATGATGGACATATTTTCATCTTCTTCCATATCCAGAATAATGAAAACAACAGGAAAGATGAACTTATCCACTTTTACTAGCACATCTTCAATGATACCTCGTAGATGCTTGATCGAATGATCTGCTAACTGCAAAGTAATGGTTGTAGGCCTTTCTTCCCCCACACCAAGTCTGCAAAATACAGAAAAGGACATCAGGTTGATACTTGCCCCCAAATCACATAGAGCATGCTGGCACTCAAAATTCCCTATAGTGCATGGAATGGTGAAGCTTTCTGGATCTCTCAACTTCTGGGGAAACTTCCTTTGTAGAATAGCACTAAACTTCTAAGTTAATTCCACCGTTTCATAATCTTCTAGCTTTCACTTTTCAAAGAGAATCTCCTTCATAAATTTGACATAACTGGGCATCTGCTCCAAGGCTTCAGCAAAAGGAATATTTATGTGTAACTTCTTGAATACTTCCAAAAACTTGGAAAATTATTTATCCAGAGAATTTTTTCTAAGCCTCTGAGGGTACGGAATTCTGATTTGAGGCTCATTACTCACTGTTGGTGGTGCCCTTTCTACCATGGGGTGGTCTTCAATAACCCCCTCCTTTTTTGAATTAGATGTCTCACCCAATTTGTCTGTCTTCTCCGCAGATGGTAGAGGTGCAGCTGGTTCAACTTGCTTACCGCTTCTCAAATTTATAGCCTAACATTGATCCTTCAGATTTATAATAGTATTGCTAGGGAGATTCCCCTGCGATCTGTTGTTTGACATATTTGCTAGCTGGCCCAATTGTGTCTCCAAGTTCTGGATAAATGATCACGTTTCAGTCATGAACTGAGTTTGGAAATTGGTGAGGGGTTGCAATTTATTGGGGTCAAATTGTTGAACTTGTGGTCTGGGCTACTGAGACGACGAAACTTAACTCATGGGTTGTTGTTGATTGCTCTGTTGATATTACCCTTGGAACTGTGGCTGCTGGTTCTGGCTGTTTCTCTAAAAACATTAGGGAGATTCCTCCACCCATGATTGTAAGTGTTGGAGAATGAGTTGTTTTAGGGCCTCTGATAGTTTCCAACTACCTGAACTTGTGCTTGATCCATAGGTACATTATTTGGATCCATTGATGTGCAATGATCAAAAGTATGTGGTCCCCCATAAATTTCACATCCCACATGCGTCTGAACAACATTGGCTGCCATAGTATTCTGTTGTAATTTCTTTGTCAAATAAGCAACTTGAGCAGTTAACGCAGTGATGACATCCAACTCATGAACTCCAGCCACATTTCTGCTGTTAGTAGATCTTTCATCAGACCACTGATGGTTATTTGTTGTCATATCTTCCAACAGCTCATACGCCTCATTAGCAGTATTGCTCATGAATGTCCCTCCAGCAGCAGCATCAATTATGGTACGAGTAGTACCACACAAACCATTGTAAAAATTATGGACTAACATCCACTACTCAAGTCCATGATGAGGACACTTAATTTGCAACTCTTTGAATCTTTCCCAAGCATCATACAGAGATTCTCCTTCTAGCTGATAGAAGTTGTTTAGTTCTCCCCTTAGCTTAGCAGCCTTTGATGGAGGGAAGAATTTTGCAAGAAACTTCTGAGCCAGGTCTTGCCACATAGTGATAGAGTTAGCTTGCAGAGAATTCAACAAGCTTTTGGCTCTGTCCCTTAGTAAGAATGGGAAGAGCCTCAACCTAATGGCATCATCAATAACAACATTGCACTTAAAGGTAGCACATAACTCCAAGAAGTTCGCCAAATACATATGTGGATATTCAGAGGGCAACCCACCAAACTGAACTGTGCTCTGGACCATCTGCAGGATTGCTGGCTTAATCTTGAAATTATTTGCCTTCATAACTGGTGGCCTTATACATGTATGCACTCCTGTAACAATTGACAATATGTAGTCTCGTAAGCTCCTCACAGCAGGATTCTAGGTTGGTATTCCTCGGTTCAACTCATCATTATTATGTTGGTTTGCCATAACATTTGAATCAACAATTCTTTTGTTCTTTCGAATCTACTTACACGCTTTCTCAATCTCCGGATTCAGAGGAACAAGGTTGTCTGCTCTTTTTCTACTTCGTATATAACAAAGCTACGGAAAATTGATCAAAAACAATACACACATATTAAGTTAAAAATGTGTTCTAGGAACAACCAAATTAGAAATAAGATTAATTATTTTGATATTGATAATACTTCAGTCCCCGACAATGGCGCCAAAAACTTGTTGCGAAATTTCTAGATGCTACGAAAGTGTACGTATTGCAATTTGTAATAATTTTGGTAAAACCGAGTATCGTCCACAGAGACTGATTTAACAACCTATTTTATTTTAATCTCCACATCATCCATCATGAATCGCTTAAACTGAAAACAGAGCAAAAACACGCATAATACTGCACAAAACAACTAAAAGACTACAAAAGACTTCCTGAAACATACTCTAAAACAGTACTAGAAATAGACTCAACAATGATAAGACTTTTGCTCATGTTGCTAGAATGGAGGCAATCAGAATTCTTATTGCCTTTGCATCTCATATGGAATTTAAATTATTCCAAATGGATGTAAAGAGTGCCTTCCTAAACGGTTATCTAAAGGAGGAAGTCTTTGTCAAGCAACCCTCTAGTTTTGAGAGTCATGAACATCCTGAGCATGTGTTTAAGCTTGACAAGGCTCTATATGGTTTAAAGCAAGCTCCTCGGGCATGGTATGAAAGATTGTTAAAGTTTGTTCTTGAAAATGACTTTACAAGAGGAAAAATTGATAACACTATTTCTGAAAAAGAGAAGGAGAAATTTATTAATTGTGTAAGTCTATGTTGATGATATCATTTCTGGAGCTACTAATGATTCTCTGTGCAAAGAGTTTGATAAGCTCAGAGGAAGTAAATTTGAGATGCGTATGATGGGTGAACTAAATTTCTTCCTTGGATTGCAAGTGAAGCAGACACCAAAAGGCACTATGATCAGTCAACAAAAGTATATCAAGGAGATTCTTAAGAGATATGATATGGAGAATGCTAAGCCTATTGATATACCTATAGCCTCTGCTACTCGGTTATACATGGATGAACCTGGTTCTCCCGTCAATAAAACCACATATAGGGGTATTATCGGGTCTCTACTGTACTTAACTGCTAGCAGACCTGATATTGTCTTTAGTGTTGGGCTGTTGGCTAGGTTCCAATCAAGTCCCAAAGAATCTCATTTGAAGCCTTCAAAAAGAATCATGAGGTATCTCAAAGGGATTCCGGACCTAGTCCTCTTCTATCCTTCATGAGATAACTTTGACTTGGTTGGATATACTGATGTTGATTATGCTGGATATTTGGTGGATAGGAAGAACACATATGGAATAACACATTTGTTGGGATCATGCTTGATCTAATGGAGTACGAAGAAACAAAACTCTGTGGCACTTTCTACTAATGAAGTTGAGTATGTGGCTGCTGCTTCTTGTTGTTCTCAATTTCTATGGATTTTGGTGTTCTTACTGACTGTGTGCCTTTTTTGTGTGATAATACAAGTACACTTAACATGGCAAACAATCCAGTGCAACACAAAAGGACCAAGCACATTAATATGAGGTGTCATTTCCTAAGAGATAATGTTGAAAATGGTTTGATTCGTATGAAGTTCTGCAAGACATAGGACCATGTTGTAGACATTATCACAAAGGAACTGATCAGGGAGCACTTTGAAAGAAATCGCTTGGAGTTGTGTTTTATCAAGCTCAACTAGTTGGTCCCTCACAAGTTCCCTCAATGATTGACTATGTTAAAAGGAAAGGTACAATTCTAAAAAGTGTTTTTTGTTGGCATCTAACTCACTCTTATACTGTTATAGGTATACACTCATGACCATTTCAATACAACACAAGTATAAGTGACATTGCATCTTTCAGAGTTTATGCCTGAAATTTTCAAGAAAATTGTTAAGGGACTTGGTCCTTATGACTCAAGTTAGTAGCCCCTTTAGTACTTGTATGATTTTGAATTTCTTAAAGTGCCAAGTCATTAAAATTTTCCCTCCTTAATTGAAATATTTTTTCCTAAAATGCCACATCTTCTCTGAACTGACCCGGCCTCTCATCTCATACCCGATCAAAATCGTCATCTTTTCTCCACTTAAATATAATTTTTTCCCATCTCTTTCCTCACTTAAATCCTAGACTCTAACCTTACTCTTTATCTCACTCACCTACCTATTCTCTTAACCCTCTACATTCTATCTTTATTTGCTCTTCCAACCAAAATTAACCATGTCTCACCAAGAATCATCCACTCCAAATATGGCTAAGACGAACCCCAATTTGTCACCCTCCAAAACTCTAACACAATCTAAACCGATACCCCCTACTTCACCCCCAAATGCCTAATCTCCACCAACTAAAACCCCATAGTCACACCTCCAAAATCTCCCATTTCGGGTCCTCCTAAAACTCGTAAGAACTAAACCCAAGAGAAATTCGTATCATCTTCCTCGATTCCTAATTTGATTGAAAAGCCTAACTTAATGGAAAATGAGAAAACCATTTCTATGTCACAATTCCTTCAGAATACAGAGAAACTAGAGGAAAAGGATGCGGAAACAGAGGTTACTAGTCAAACAGTTGAGGAAACAGTGGTACTAGACCAAGCGAATGAAAACCTAGTTTCTGGTGACTTGCATGTGAGTGGAGATGTTGTTGTTGCAAAGGAACATGATGAAAGTATCGACAAGGACAATGTTAAATACACCACGACAAAATCAGATAATCATGTTCCATCTGATAATGGTAAAAGGGTAAATGAGTCATAAATGGAGTTTGATAGGTCTATTTCTGAAATAGGTCAGGGTAGGTCCAATATTTTGGAAAGTGAGGCTGAGATTATTATTGACTTTGCTGATACCTTGAGGGATATGAAAGATAGTGAGGGATTTGCTTGTGGTATGGGGTCTATGTTTATGCAGTCAATAGGGGAAATGAAGGAGAGACCTGGTCCCTCAGCCCAAAGATAGTCTGAGTTATCTGCACTCAAGACAACCCCTGTTTGGGATGAGACACCTGGTTCCTCTAGGGTAAATTTGGATTTAGATGATAATCCCCAACCTGTATCTACTATTGTTGTGCCTTTGGGAGAACTTTCTCCTGAGTAGGAACCTGGTACTCCTGGTCTTTCTTAGGTCATTGAGTCGGATGATGAAGAGCCACTGTGTTTTAAGCATAGAAGGGTCTCTGATAATGAACAACCAAAGAAGAAGAAGGGACCAAGAGAAAGAAAACACATTCCTCAAATAGCTCCTAGAACCAGACAAAGTAGAAAGGCCGCAAAAGATGCTTTAGAATCTACCTTGAAGACAAGTAAATAAAAGGGCTCCAAAATGACAAGAATGAGGAGCCAACCTGTGAGAAGTAGACTAGTTGATGAAGATGCTTTGGTGAATGTTGAGACAGATGCTGTGGAAGATGATGTCAAAAAGTCTCCACTTGTAAGGAAGAGTTCAAGGAAGAAGACATAGGAGAAAAAAAATATATTAAACAGGATGTCATTGATGATGAGGGTGATAAGTCTGAAAAAGAGAAGTGTGAAACTCGACCTCCTCCTCAAAAGAAGAGGAAATATAGTACCAGTGAGGAACTTGGTTCCTCAAAGAGATAAAAGATTATGCTCAGTGAGAAGGCAAAGAAAGAGACTTTGCGAAGTTAAAAAATTATGTTAGGCAGAGTCTTTGATCCTGATATTTTTGATAAGTTTGGAGTGAAGGAGCTGATTGAGATAGTCGAGTTCCAAAAGTGGACTCATCATTTTGTTCCGCCAGCACCAAGTGTGTATGAGGCAGAGGTGGGCGAAATTTATAATAACCTATGTTATACTGATGATTGTACTCTTGTCCTATTAGTAAATGGGATGGACTTTGAGTTGGATGAGTTGAAACTTGGAGAAATTCTAGAAGTCCTGATTGATGGGATGAAAACTGTGTCTGGAAAGGCATCTGATGCCTTTATAAACGTGATAGTGAAAATAAAGTGGTCGGCTACTAGATCAAGGCTCTTTGGGAAGGAGCTTAAGCTAGAGTATTAACTCATGTTTGCACTTGTCAACAATGTGTTTCTTCAAAGAGTTGAAGGATGTTATGTTGCCTTCATAACGGACCTGGTCCTTCTTAAGACTCTGTCAACTTTTCAGCCATCAACTCTCATGGTTGAGCATATCATCAAAATTGTTAATGCAAGAGAGGGCAAACATGGTCTTCCATATGGCTTCATATTGATGAGGTACTTGTACATTTCAAAGTCAAAACCGGAAAAGCTACCATGGGCACCAAAACACATAAAATCACCATGGAGACTTTGGAAGAGTGTGAATGCATGCCAAAGAAAGATGGTTTTTGTAGCAACTCTACCATCTCGACTCTGATTGAGGCCCAGGAGAATTCAACTACTGAGATTTAATGGCTTAAGGCTGAGAATGCCCTCCTCAGAGTTCAACTGGCCGAAAATGCATAGAAACCTGGTTATAGTGGTGCTATAGAGACTGCAATTGCTGAGAATGCAAAACTGAGGGCTAAGAATGAAAAGTTGAGGCAGAATATTGATGAGCTTCGTGATCAGATGCTCCAGAATCAGTGCACCAATAGTGAACGAGTGGATAGTCTCCTCAAGGCATTGGCTCCTGCTCCTTAGTTTCCCTTCCAGCCTCTTAAGGCCCTATTTTAAAGACCTGGTCCTCATCTTTAAATCTCATTATTTTGATCCATGTTTTTCCTTCTTAATGACTTTGATACTGGTTGTAGTTTAATTATCATGTTTTATATTATTTTGGCTACTATGTTTTATAATGCTAAACTATTTCTGGGTAATTACTCTGTTTTATGCATTGATGTTGGCTTGATTGTTCATGTTTCTGCTCATGTTGTGTTGTCCATCTGACTCCGAGTTAATGCTACTAAACTTCTTTTTGCTTGTGGCATTTTATTACTTTTTTCAATGATGCCAAAAGGGAGAAAATAAGAAATTAGGGGCAACATTGATATGCATGTTGTGATTAAGGGGGAAGCTAAGGGGTAAAATGATGTTGCCTTGATTAATATGTTTTTATGCTTGAACGATAGGATTGATATACAGGGGGAACAAAATGAGAACCTGATTCTCAATGGGAATATCAATTTTGTGTATGTCATCATAAAAAAAAGGGGAATTAATAAGTTATGTCATATTGTGTTTTGATGATTTGTCAAACTTTTGAGGAACTAGATAAGGACATGGTCTATGATTCATTCCTTGGTTATCATACAATCAACATTTACAGCCTATAAAGTGTACTGTTCACTGGCAGAAGTACAAAAACTTTGTTGCAGTTTACTAGTGGTCAAATCAAGGGATGAATTGTGTCTATATCCTCACATATGAATATATATACACAACATGTTACAAGGTTTAAGGTAACACTTGAAAACAGCCGCCACAAGTTTCTCCAAGTGCTTCCAAGAACAAAGCCTTTACAAACTGAAGGACCAAATCCCGACACTGAAGATATCTAAGTCATTTAGTTTATTTTGAGTCTTTGTATTTTGTTCTTTATTGTAATCCTACACTACTTTTATGAAGTGTCATAGTAGGACAGATTTCAACCTTTTGTTGGTTTGTATTCTAGGCTAGAGTTAGTCAAGGTTTGTAGCTTTGCAATAGAGTTATTGTAAAGGGCTTACAATAAAGGAATTTTAGGGGTGAAGGATTAATAGTTTAATTCCTAGGTCGCAATAGGTTATAATCTGAAGTTGCTCAGTTAGTGAAGTTGAAAATCCTACTTGGTAGGTCGTGATTTTTAATCCCTTGAGCAAGGAGTTTTTCACGTAAATATTGTGTGTTATTTACTTTCTATTTTGTTTGAGGGAACAGATAGAGAACCTGGTTCTCTATACTATTTGGACTCTTAGTTTCTACCACTTTCCATCACGATTCGATTCAATACGAAAGTTTGGGTCAATCTTCGGTTGTAATATTTTCTAATTCTTTTACTTTTATGTTCTTTTATTCTATTATGGAGTAGTTTTCTTATAGGATTTTTAAAAAGGCATGATGTATTGATTGACGTTTTTAGATTTGATTCTTGTTTTATAGCTTGAATTTGTTAATGGAGTTTTGAATTGAATTGCAAAGTTATTTACTATTTTATTTAATCGAAAGAGGAATAGTTTGGTGAATATCATTGCATTATCTTGCTTGGTTTTAATTGGTGATTCTTCTAAGTAATCGAAAGAACTTATTGAATTATTGGTTGAACCAAGAGAGGAAAATATTTGAGCGACGTTTTCCTTTAGACTAAACCTTTAACGTTTTCCTGCATTCACATGGCTTTTCATTAGTCTTGAACTCATGGATAGTAGTTATATTTGATTGTTGAGATATTTATGGATGTTTTAATCGTAAGAAGAAGTGTGTTGTGAATTATCTTAATATAATCTAATTTAGGCCTTGGATTATGTTGAGTAATCGGAAGAGACTCTTCAATAATGTTTCTTGGGATGGCTATATTTCTGGAAGCGAACTCCGGGCGAATATGAAGTGCATGGATACAAGTTATGCCTTGGAATGAAAGACAATTCCGAATCCGCTTTATTAGTTGACGATATTCCTGAGAAGTCATCCGAAGATCTATTTCTATTCATAGTTTTTTAACATTCTCGGAGCTTGCATTATTTTAATTTATGGAATTTGAATAAATAATCGGAAGAGGTTTATTAGATTCTTGAGTAAACTAATCGCCTATTTAATTCGAAACACTCAATAAAGTTTAGAAGAGAATGATAAAGTAAATTGGAGCTAATTGCTAAAATATTGCATTTGTCTTGTCTACTATCCTTACTTCTCATATTAATAGTAACCTTTTCTTTCATTGTCAATTGTCTTTAATTACGTTTGTAGTCGATAATCGTGGTTCATAACCACAAAAAAATCAAGTTTTGATCACTTGAATAACACTCAACAAGTTTTGTTTGAGTAATTATTTGTACCAATTCATGTGGACACGATCTATATACTATACTATCTTTGACTAGTGAAGCGCTTAAATTATACTGTATTTTGCGCTCGTAAAATTTTAGCGTTGTAGCCGGGGATTGGCTACAAATAATATTCAGATAAAATCTTGTGTATTAATTTAGTTTTTTTAGTTTTTTTGGGTATAAATATTAAAAAATTTAAAATATATTTCTTTTATTTATTTCACTTGTTTTCAAGATTTCTTTTGTAGTACCTGACAAGTGCTAAGGAGTAAATCTCGAAGATAACATTCTTGAGGATTGAACTCGATGTGCTTGAAGATGGAGAACAACCATCCAAGAAAAACAACTACAGAGTTAGTAACTGAATCTTATCGAAAGTGTAAGAAATTGTTGGGTACAAAGCATATAAGTAAGACACAACGGAAGTTAAATTTTTTTTATTCTTACTTACCCCAACAATAATTCTGGTATGGTTATACTACAATGGAACTTGTAATATAAAACATATACTTACAAGTTGGAAAATCTGGAGTCTTTTTCTACTGTTAGGTGCACAAACGATTGCCCTTCCAATTGCAAGATCCAAGCTTCAATGTACTCCTCCTTCGGAAAGCTAGGAAATCCGACAGAGGTTCGAGAGAGTATTTTATTCTAAGTCTCTAAGGCTTAGAATGTTATTCTGAAAATTGGTGTAGAATAATGAAAGTGAATGCATCTATTTATAGTTGAAAATTAGGTCAAAAACTGGATTAGGGTTTGACCTTGGGCCTGACCCAAAATCGACGCAGAGGCGTCGTGGCCCTAGGGTATGGGCACCGCGTAGGGCCGCGACGTTTGATGAATTTATGCACTGCGCCCGCGGCCCTAGGGTATGGGCATCGCGGTGCTCGACGTGCACTTGCACTGTCTCGATTTAATTTCCGTGCATTCTTAATTAAATCCAAAATACAATTTTGACTTAATTAATGTATTCATTATTCATTTAAATGTCTTGATTCCAAATCGAACATTTTAATTACTCTCTCAATACATCCTTAGATCGAAATGGACAATCGACATAGTGTTACCCTACATTCCTTCTCATATTGACATTAATCAAATTAAGGTCTACATGGAACTCCTAGACGGCGCCGGAAGACGAAGTCAATATGTGAAGTACGTTTACGCGAATCCAGTAAACTTAACCTTTATGTGGTAAGATAAAATCCTTTCATTCACGACACATCCGATCAAGCTAAGGATTTGTCAAGTGTCTATCCAAATGGCTTAATCATTGTATCTCATCTATATTAGTCGACGACTAGACCATATTCTAAATATGTCTATTGCGTTGGCCAACGACTTAGTCAACCTAATATCAGTGAGAATCCGAGTGTTCTCTCGAACATACATTCGAGGAATGAATCGTAATCTTGGTTCAACTACCACCTTCAATCCACATCGTAATGTACCCAATACAAGCCGTATCTCATTCTACAAGGCATTTGAGCTTAGGACGGGATCAAAGTACATTACTTTGTAGATAAGGCGTGTATTGACCTCAAGTCTAAGGACTTTTATCTCCCACATGCTGATCATATGTTAGACAAGTATAACAAACAGTATATCAGCAGGGTATACCAATACTTCCAAAGTATCCATGTATCCATCACGAGTAACCATTATTCGTAGCAGGTGAGACATACTACATCCTCTAAGGATGTGATGCAGACCACATGTCGACTTATCATACATCATCGCTATCCCATTCTCGATGATCATTAGTCGAGGCTATTTTAAGAGTTACGCTCTATCATAAAATATCTCACTCTATTAATGACAACGTAAGCTCAAGGGAAGCACATTAATGAATAATTACAAACAATCAAATAATAATTCAATAATTGCAAATGCCAAAATATTAATCTCCATTAATAATAATATGAATGTGTATAAAGTACATTTGTCCTAATACAGATTGTCTCTAGGACATAAATATACATTCAATCTCCCACTTGGCCTAGAGCCAATCTCCAACATATCTAATGCCCATATTCTCAAAATGACCATTATGCTTGACTAAGCTAAATGGTTTAGTGAATGAGTCAGCTAAATTATCGTCTGTGGAAACATAGTCTAATCTAATCTCTTCAGTCTCCACCATCTCCCTGAGTATGTGGTACTTCTTTGGTACATGCTTGTTTCTGTTGGTTGATCTTGGTTCCTTAGCTTGCGCAATCGCACCAGTGTTGTCGCAATAAACCATTATTAGACAAATGGCACTTAGAACAACCCCTAGTTCCTTCAGAAACTCAGATATCGCGACAGCTTCCTTACCAGCTTTCGATCCAAAGAATGTACTCGAAACACATTTGTCGAGTCGAGTCAGCAGTTGTAGCTTGTTTGGAATTTTCCAGCTTACTGCTCCACCATTGAAAATGTATGTGTAACCTGATTGAAATTTATAGTCATCAACATATGTCTGGAAGCTAGCATCAGTGTACCCAGTACATACCAGCTTATCTTTTCCACCATAGACTAAGAAATATTCTTTAGTTCGTCTAAGATACTTAAGAATACTCTTGACTGCTTTCCAGCGTTCTTCCTCAAGATCCTGCTGGAACTTGCAAGTCATACTAAGTGCAAAGGCCACATCTGGCCTAGTACAGGTCATGGCATACATGATCGATCCTATAGCCGAAGCATATGAGATCCTTTTCATGCATTCAAGTTCTATAGAATTAGAAGGACTATCATTCTTAGATAACTTGATGCCTTGTCCCATAGGTAGACCGCCTTTCTTGGAATTTTCCATAAAAAAACGTCTAGGCACTTTGTCTATGTAGACTTACTGTGACAGCCACAATAATCTGTTAGGTCTATCTCTATAGATCCTAATCTCCAGAATGTAGCAGGCTTCACCTAAATCCTTTATCATGAAGGTACTGGACAACCACTCTTTGACTGATTGCAGGAGAGTCTTATTGTCTCCCATTATTAATATGTCATCTACATATATGATAATGAAGGCAATACTCTCATCCTTGCGTTTACTATAAACACATGGATCCTCTTTGCTTCTGACAAAATCAAATGTCTTGATAGCCTTGTCAAAGCAAATGTTTCAATTCCTTGAGGCTTGCTTAAGCCCATAAATGGACTTTTGTAGCTTGCATACAACATTTGGTTTGGACTCAATTGAAAAACCCTCAGATTTTCATATACACTTCCTCAACTAGATTACCATTGAGGAAAGGAATCTTAACGTCCATATTCCAAATGTCATAGTCATAATATGCAGCTATTGCAAGCAAAATCCGAATGGACTTAATCTTAGCAATAAGTGAAAAGGTTTCATCATAATCGACCCCAGGCCGTTAATTATAATCTTTAGCCACCAGTCTTGTTTTATAGGTTTGTACCTTGCCATATGCATCAATCTTCTTCTTGAAGGCACATTTGCATTCTATGGGTCTAACCCCTGTTGGCAAATCAACCAAGTTCCAAACTTGATTTATGTACATCGAATCCATCTCAGATTTCATGGCTTCTTGCCATCTCTGTGAATCAATGTCTAACATAGCTTCGTTGTAGGTTGTAGGTTCATCGTCATCAGGAATATCTATCTCATTGTGTGTTTCAACAAAGAGATTAAGTCTTTCAGGTGGACGATGAGTCCTAGTGGTTCTACGGAGTTGAGTATTCTGCATTTCAGTATTTGTTGCATTCTGATTGTGAGAAGGTATTTGTGTGTTGGACAATCCATCACCTTGAGGGTTTTCAGGAATGTCATTTTCATGTATTTCCTGAATGGGATGATGTACAACCATTGCATCATCTTCCATTAGTTGTGTATGAGAGCCTTGCATTTCTGCACTATCTCTCATAGCACTCCCACTGGCTGAAGGGCGTACTCTAAGTACCCAATCTTCACCAGATACTCCTACTGAAACCTTGTTTAGGTCATTCAACAAGGGTTCATTTTCTGTGTTATCTTTCGGTTCTTGAATTTCTTCAAGTTCTATCTCTATGCAGTTATGTTCCTTGTAGACATATTCTTCTTCAACGAAAGTTGCGTTCCTGGAAACAATGACCTTATGTTCTCCAGGAAGATAGAAGTAGTATCCCTCCACGAAGTAACATTTCTCACTTTTAGATTCCAACTTGTCAGTGAGCATCTTCTTAACATATGCAGGGCACCCCCAGGGTCTCATATGTTTAAGAGCTGGCTTCCTGCCACACCATATCTGATAGGGTGTCTTTTCTACTGACTTGGAAGGAACTCTATTCAGAATGTATATAGAGGTTTGTATAGCATGTCCCCAAAGGTATGTCGGTAGAGCTGAGGAGTTCATCATGGATCGAACCATATCCAATAAGGTTCGGTTTCTCCTTTCAGCAACACCGTTCATCTGTGGCATTCCTGGAGGTGTCCATTCAGATTGGACTCCATGTAGCTTTAAGTAATCTAGAAAATCCTTGATTAAGTACTCACCTCCTCGATCCGATCGAAGGGTCTTGATACTTGTTGCAAGTTGCTTCTCTACTTCCGACTTGTACTCCTTGAACTTCTCAAAAGCCTTGAATTTGTGTCTCATAAGATACACATACCCATACCTTGTGAAGTCGTCAGTAAAAGTGATGAAGTATGGGAAGCCTCCTTTAGCTTGAGTCAAGAATGGCCCACATACATTAGTATGGACCAACTCAAGCACCTCCTTGGCTCGCACACCTTTCCCAGAAAGTGGTTTATTGGTCATCTTTCCTCTCAAACAAGATTCGCAGTTACCATAAGACTCCAAGTTAAATGGTTCGAGGTAGTCTAACTTCCTCAATCTTGCTATCCTTGATTCGTTGATATGACCAAGTCTGCAGTGCCATAGGTAGGTAGAGTTTCTGTTACTTGTCTTGGCTCATTTATTTTGTACATTGAAAATCTCTCGACTACAGTTCAGTATATATAATCCATCCACAAGAGGAGCAGTTTCATATATAACATTATTAAAAGACAGTACGTGACTGCCATTATAAATATACTAGGAAAAGCCCTCTATGTCCAACACTGGGATAAAAATAATATTCCTCGTGAACGAGGGAACATAAAAACATTCATTCAACACTAAACAATAGCCGGAAGGTAAATTTAATCTATAAGTCCCTACGCGCTCAGCATCCACTCGTGCTCCATTTCCAACGTGTAGGTCTAATTCTCTTAGTCCAACCTTCCTGTTATCAGTTAGCCCCTGCACATTTGTACAAATGTGTGAGCCACAAGCGGTATCCAATACCCAGGAATGAGAGTTGTTTATAGACATATTTATTTTAATGACGTACATACCTTGTCCACCAAAGGCAGGAGCACATGGTGCTTTTCCTCCTCCTGGTGTCGTGCGGTCCTTTTTTCAATGCCACTTCCTATGGCAGTTGAGGCATTTAACCTTATCCGCGTTCACCTTCTTCTTCACACCTCCCCTGGGCTTCATAGCTGCGGGCGCAGCGATTGCCTTGCCCTTCTTCTTCTGACAATCATTGCCTTTCGGCTTGGGTCGGCTAGAAGAGCTCACCATGAGCACAGCATTGCCTTTGGAAGTGGAGGACTCAAAGGTCTTGATCATGTTGTGCAGCTCTGGCAAAGTCGCCTTCGTTCCATTCATATTGAAGTTCACTATGAAGTTCTCAAAGGAACAAGGGAGAGAGTTTAGGATGAGAGTGGTAGCGACATTCTTTTAAAGCTTCGTTCCAATTGAAACAAGCCTCTCTATCAGCCCTATCATCTTTAGCACATGCTGCGAGACCGGGCCCTCTTCATTGAGCTTACACTTGAAGAGTTCTATTAGCAACTCATATTCCATTGTTTGGGATTGAGAGTCATAGAGGCTCTTTAGGTGTTCGAGCATCTCATTGTGCCCCATATTCTCATGCTGTCTCTGAAGTTCCATAGACATGGAAGACATCATTACGCATTGTGCTAAAGTGGCATCATCTAGATGTTTCTGGTAAGCATATTTGTCAAAGGAGGCATATTCTTCAGAATCAGTTGCAGGGACTGTTGGGAACACTGTGTCCAACACGTATTCAATTTTCTCCTGTCTCAATACTATTCGCAAATTCCTTAACCAATCAAGGTAGTTCGGTCCAGTAAGTTTATTCATCTCAATCAACATTTTCAACGACAAGCTCGACATATTTTATAATCTGAAGAATTAGATAGACCGAAAATCAAATTCAAAATCTATTTCCTATTATATACATTCATTTAGGCTAATCAACAAGGCCTTTTGTTTAATTAGCTCCCACTGTTAAACATACTTCTACGACCCCATGGTAGAATACAGACCTATTTAATTGAGGTCATAATGGGCCAAGATCAAAGCCTATGTTATCTCCGCGTTTGCTTTGGCTGATAACTTCAATAACATATCTTGGTAGGTTCTAAACCAATTGAAAAACTTTATTTGCAACTCTTGGTTGATCAAATTATTACATTTAATCTTGCGTCCTTAGATTAGTCCGACACTTTGGCGCCAAGATTTGTCTAAGCAAGTCAACCCCATTACACGACTGCGTTTATGTATCTAAGCAAACTTGGCCTTTGTGAGCAAACACTTTGGTGTAATTACCCACAAAAGTTTATCATTTACTTTTACGTTAAAACACATCTATGAAAGAGTCTGGGTCCTCGTACACTTAGAGCAAATGCTTTGGCATAGATACTCGTATCGTCGAAGAGGATTTTGCACTCTAACAATTATAATGGACGGCGCGTTTAATTTAGACTTGTATTTAAAGTTTTGGAGAACATTTTAATTCAGGGTTCCAACCAAGATCAACACTTTAATGCCACATCCAATATGACATCTTAACATCATGCAAAACTAATAACACATATAGTTTTGGGAACCGTCAACCCAATATGCATGATAGAAGAAGGTTTAATCAAACACTGGGCGCCGCCTGCCCACACAGTTATAGCGGACACTATTCTAGAAATGTAAATGATAACATTTTGACATTTAGCACATAAACAATATACTTATCAAATAATATATTGTATAATAATAATCTTGGGTTAAACATTCTGAACTCTGATTTTTTTTGTTTCTGGACAGGTGGGGCCGCGTCGCTATTGATCAGCGCTGCGGCGCCACTGAGGCAGTAGCCTTTCGGCTTCTGGAAATTTGCATTAGCGTCGTGGCGCTCCACCATGAAGTCGCGGCGCTGCAGAGGTAAAACCATTTCTGCTTCTGCAAATGCATTAGCGTCGCGGCGCTCCACCATGGAGTCGCGGCGCCTGTTGTCCAGTGAGTTCATATTTTTAAAATGACGTATCAGCGTCGCGGTGCTCCACCATGGAGCAGCGCCGCCGCCTTGAAACCCTAGTCAGCGTCGTGGCGCCCTATTATAGGGTCGCGGCGCCGACGTCCTGACAAACATTTCTGTATTGATTTTCAAAAATCATTCAACCCCTAAATCCAATTTAGGGATCAATTCACAGGTCCTTAATCATCACCCACCATTATCAATAACGCCCATTCGATCATCGTCCGTTCTTACTCGTTTTTAGCCGTACACTGTGCAATGAGCCGAACAACACACTTTGGCTTAGTTCGAGTTAGATTGGAATGACTTCCTCGAGTTAGTGTAGGAGATAACTTAGGGTAATATCAAAAGGTCAACATTTGTTCAAGATACATAGGATTTCAAGAAACCTCGTTTTAATCCAATTTTACGTTCACCCATATTATTATTTTATTCAATTATTATTTAACCATTAAACCAGCATGAGCTCTGATACCACTGTAAGAAATTGTTGGGTACAAAGCATATAAGTAAGGCACAACGAAAGTTTAAAATTTTTGATTCTTACTTACCCCAACAATAATTCTGGTATGGTTATACAACAATGGAACTTGTAATATAAAACATATACTTACAAGTTTGAAAATCTGGAGTCTTTTTCTACTGTTAGGTGCACACACGATTTCCCTTCCAATTGCAAGCTCCAAGCTTCAATGTACTCCTCCTTCGGAAAGCTAGGAAATCCGGCAGAGGTTCGAGAGAGTATTTTATTCTAAGTCTCTAAGGCTTAGAATGTTATTCTGAAAAATGGTGTAGAATAATGAAAGTGAATGCCTCTATTTATAGTTGAAAATTAGGTCAAAAACCGGATTAGGGTTTGACCTTGGGCCTGGCCCAAAATTGATGCAGAGGTGCCCGGCCCTAGGGTATGGGCGTCGCGACGCTCGACGTGCACTTGCACTATCTCGATTTAATTTCCGTACATTCTTAATTAAATCCAAAATCCAATTTTGACTTAATTAATGTAATCATTATTCATTTAAATGTCTCGATTCCAAATAGAACATTTTAATTACTCTCTCAATACATCCTTAGATCGAAACGGATAATCGACATAGTGTGACCCTACATGCCTTCTCATATTGACATTAATCAAATTAAGGTCTACGCGGAACTCCTAGATGGCACCGGAAGACGAAGTCAATATGTGAAGTACGTTTACACGAATCTAGTAAACTTAACCTTTATGTGGTAAGATAAAAGCCTTTCATTCACGACACACCAGATCAAGCTTAGGATTTGTCAAGTGTCTATCCAAATGGCTTAATCATTGTATCTCATCTATATTAGTCGAAGACTAGACCATATTCTAAATATGTCTATTGTGTTGGCCAACGACTTAGTCAACCTAATATTAATGAGAATCCGAGTGTTCTCTCGAACATACATTCGAGGAATGAATCCTAATCTTGGCTCAACTACCACCTTCAATCCACATCGTAATGTACCCAATACAAGCCGTATCTCAACCTACAAGGTATTTGAGCTTAGGACGGGATCAAAGTACATTACTTTGTAGATAAGGCGCGTATTGACCTCAACTCTAAGGACTTTTATCTCCCACACGCTGATCATACGTTAGACAAGTATAACAAACAGTATATCAACAGGGTATACCAATACTTCTAAAGTATCCATGTGTCCATCACGAGTAACCATTATTCGTAGCAGGTGAGACATACTACATCCTCTAAGGATGTGATGCAGACACATGTCGACTTATCATACATCATCGCTATCCCATTCTCGATGATCATTAGTCGATGCTATTTTAAGAGTTACGCTCTATCATAAAATATCTCACTCTATTAATGACAACGTAAGCTCAAGGGATGCACATTAATGAATAATTACAAACAATCAAATAATAATTCAATAATTGCAAATGCCAAAATATTAATCTCCATTAATAATAATATGAATGTGTATAAAGTACATTTGTCCTAATACAGATTGTCTCTAGGATATAAATATACTTTCAGAAAGTATGCTCTTTGTTACAAATGTAGTGGATATCATCAATGGTTCGATTGTGAAGCAGGTATAATTCTTTCTCTGGCTCATCTTATGAAAAGTCACTATGTTTCTAGTACTTACGGGAATGATGTTTCATATGAGCATAATTTCAACACTGAATATAATGAATATCCTAATTATGACTGGAATGAGAACGAAGTGATACAACCACCTCAAGAGGAGAAGGGTAGCTTAGCAGAGCTTATTTGTAAGTTCATAAAAGGTGTTGAAGAGAGATTTACACATATTGATGCAACATTTATACAGAATGATGCAGCCATTGAAAACCTAACAACGCAAATGAGTCAATTAGTAAGTATGATGTCAAAAAACTTATTGCATTGTGATTATGAATATATAGAGGAGACACCATGTAAGAATAATCCTACCCAAGAAGATGAGCATTTAGAGAGAGAAGTTGCTACTATACAAGAGGACTATGATTCAATTAATATGATTAAGGATAATAAGGTTGTGGTTGATTGTGAAGAAATGAAAGAAGAGTTCATACCTCCATCCATCCTTCCACGTTTACAACCTCCATTGTAGGAGAATGAGAAACAAATGGTCTTGACCATAGAGGAGGAATATTCTCTTGACCTTTCTTTTTTGTTTTCTTATTCTAACCTTGACCATGTAGATTTTATTTTTGGCTATTTACAAGAATATGCATAGATTGATCCTGTGAAAGAATTCAGGAACAAGTTAAGGAACAATTCACAACTCAAACTGAGGCTAGAAAAGAACTAAAAGAGCGGGTCTTACATATATCTTCAGACGCATTTGTCCTAATGAGCTCCATAAATAACCCCAAGATGCAAAAATAGGGAATGGGTTCAGAATTAGGGGTTGAGTTCATAAGTTCTCGGAGAAGGAAAAAATTCAGGGGAGTATCCTTACCTCTTATCTTTTAATTAAGTGTCATGGGGACATGACACAATTTAAAGTGGGGGGTGGAAAAATGTACATAAGTATTTTATTTTTATTTTTATTTATTTTGTTTTTTGCATATTTTTGGGTTTTAATTTTTTTAGGCAATAACCCCTTGGTTTTTCTTTATGCTGCGGTTCTTTTCCAAGGATTGCTTTTCTTTGAACCGGATGTAGAGCAAAGATTGATGTTTTTGTGTGAATTAGAGGGTTCTTCTAAATTTTATCTATGCCTTAGAATAATGAGTGTTTTGTTTGTGACGCCTAGGCTCACGTTTCAACTCAAGTATAAGTACTAGAATTAATTACTTTGTCTCAAATTATCCTAAAAGAAAGTCGGGAAATCCTGTCTTGAGTGAGTCATGTGTCAGTGAGCGGGTGAGAATTTTGACTATCTTCTGTGCATGTGATTGATGTCTAGAACTTGCCCTGAGTGTCTGCAAAGTGAAATGGTAAGTCTTGATCAGTCTAGGAAGTGATATAGGCGTTTCTTTGTGGAGCCAGATATGCCTTATGACCGCCTAATTTCATGTATCCTAGTCAGCCATGTTGAGCCTATAATCCTATTTCTTTGGCAACCACATTACAAGCCTAAAACTCTTTTGGTTTGATTTTATTATATTTTTGAACCTTTAACCTCCCCGTAAGCACTTGATATTGTTTAGAGTTATTTAAAACTAGGAGGTTTGGTTTGGTTTGATTTTTGAGTGGAACTTTGGAAAAATAGAGAAAGGTGCACTGTTAAAAAGAAATTAGAGATCCGCTAGTAAGGAATACAAAAAAGAGAAGAAAACAAATGTATTTTTATAACAAGAAAAAAATTATCCCTTACTAGTGGTTATTCTTGCGTTGTTTTGTTCTTAAGGAAAAGGGGAAATTGATGTTTATACTTTAATGGTCGGGAAAGTTTGTTCAACATAAGTGTGGGGGTATGAATTGTGAAATTGTATGTATTAAAGTGCTTCGGGAGGTGTAGTCACTACTATCCATATGTATCCTACCTATCTCTCGGCTTACATTACAACCAAATTAAGTCCTACATGATCTTAGACTGAACGAGCTTGAATTAGTGGAGTAGTACACCAAGGGCAAGCCTATGGAACATCTTTTGTGGCACATGAACTTTGTTTCTTAGAGAGCGTAAATTCTTTCTATCTTGAGTCCTCGATTGTTCTTGAGTTTTATGTGTGTGGGACTATTCTCTGTTATTTGTGTGAGGGGCACACAATTTGTGAAGGATTAATGATATTTCTTGGCTTCTCTGATGGAGTAAATGAGCTGATTTATTGATGCTTTTGAGTTGAGTCATAAGGCTAGGTGATTACGGACGGGTGCTATATTTGTTATAAATATTCTTCGCATGATAAATTAGAAAGAGTCATTTTAAAAGGGTCATTCTTATTTGGAGTGTAGTTTGATTGCTCGAGGACGAGTAATGATTTAAATGTTTGTGTTGATGAGAGGCTAAAAATATGGATTTTTAATAATATTTCACATCTTTATTGACTACAATTTAATCATTGTTGAGCTATAATATAAGATTTTTATACTTATTACGTGTGTTTTCTTGTGTAGGTCTTATTCCCAAGCAAACAACCATGTTTGGAGCTTAAATTAAAGATTTTAGGACTTCAAAGTCTGAGTATAAGTTCAACATACAAATTGGGATCAAATTCGGGGTTCGAGAACCGATTATACATGCTAAAAATGAAGAAAAAAAGAAAATGAGGTTGCATAATATTTGGTTCGCCGCGGGCCACTGTGCGCGGTGGCCCGAAGGGTGCCAGGCCATTTTCAGGCAGATTTTCCAGTTCATTATTTTAAGGGTATTTTCGTCTTGGAAATTTTGGGATATGTTATAAATACATTCTAAACACGTTTTGGAGAGGACTTTTAACCTAGGGAGCATTGAAGGAGCGTAGAAGAGGATTTGACGGCCGGATTCATTACTTTCCATCACAATTCGATTCAGTACGAAAGTTTGGGTCAATCTTCGGTTGTAATGTTTTCTAATTCTATTTCTTCTATGTTCTTTTATTCTATTATGGAGTAGTTTTCTTATAGGGTTTGACAAGGCATGATGTATTGATTGACGTTTTTAGATTTGATTCTTGTTTTATTGCTTGAATTCGTTAATGAAGTTTTGAATTGAATTGCAAAGTTATTTACTATTGTATTTAATCAAAAGAGGAATAGTTTGGTGAATATCGTTGCATTATTTTTTTTGGTTTAAATTGGTGATTCTTCTAAGTAATCGAAAGAACTTATTGAATTATTGGTTGAACCAAGAGCGGAAAATATTCGAGAGACGTTTTCCTTTAGACTAAATCCTTAACGTTTTCTTGCATTCACAGGGCTTTTCATTAGTCTTGAACTCATGGATAGTAGTTTTATTTGATTGTTGAGATACTCATGGATGTTTTAATCGCAAGAAGAAGTGTTTTGTGAATTATCTTAATATAAATCTGATTTAGCTCTTGATTGAATAATTATGTTGAGTAATCGGAAGAGACTCTTCAATAATTTGTCTTGGATTATTAGATGATGGTGTTCGTGAGAATTCATCCGAAGATCTATTTTTATTCATAGTTTTTTAACATTCTCGGAGCTTGCATTATTTTAATTTATGGAATCTGATAAATAATCGGAAGAGGTTCATTAGATTCTTGAGTAAACTAATCGCCTATTTAATTCGAAACACTCAATAAAGTTTAGAAGAGAATGATAAAACGAATCGGAGCTAATTGCTAAAATCTTGCATGTCTTGTCTATTACCCTTAGTTCTCATATTAATAGTAACATTTGCTTTCGTTGTCAATTGTCTTTAATTATGTTTGTATTCGATAATCATGATTCATTACCACAACAAATTCAAGTTTTGATCACCTGAATAACACTAAGCAAGTTTTGTTTGAGTAATTATTTGTACCAATCCTTGTTGAGACGATTTATATACTATACTATTTTTGACTAGCGAAGCGCTTAAATTATATTGTGTTTTGCGCTCATCAGGTATACAGAAGCAAAAAAATGGTAAAACTATACTCTGAATGCTTACAACATAAAACCACAAAGAAAAAAAAGGATTACAATGAGTCAAGCATGAACAGTAACTCCGTATTATATTCAACATCAGACTTGAGATCAATTCGTACCCAAAATAATTGTCTGATGATTTTGCATACCCTTTACAAACAGAAATACTAGGGAAAAGCAAAAAATATGAAACTACTCCTGTAATGACAACTTTAAATTTCAGAAAATTACTTGCTACTATTTAAACTTTAGATTTTCCTCCCTAGCCAACTCCATAATTTTAGCTTTCACCTTCGGATTTCCCCCTTTTATTTTGACCCGACCACCATAATGCCCACATTTGTTGGAGATCTCTACCAGCATTTCTATATTCTTTTCACTCTCAAGTCTCAACAGCTACCAGTTTCTTACTCATAGATTTTATTTTTTATAGGATCTACTCTATATAAATCTTACTCTAGAGTCATCGAAAGTCCTGCCCATTTCTTATAGTACCTACTCTATATAAATTTTACTCTAGAGTCATCCAAATCATTCAATCACTCCATCTTCTCCCATAGTATTTTTTACTTTCTCTCTAGTCTTTACAATGGTTCAAGCGGATAAAGCCAAGAGACAAAGTGTGTCTAAATTGAAGAATTATGTTGAGTTGAAGAAAGAAGTTGAAGAACTTTCTTCGAGCTCTAAAGCCAAAGGAGAGTTTCTAAGGGAAAATATCACAAATCACCCTCATCACATGAGTGGCTGGAGGGTAAGGCAGCTGGCCCCAAAAGACTTTGTTATTATTATTTAAGGGTGGCCAGTGGGCCGGGCTCGGGTCTGGCGGGCCGGGTCTGGCGGAGTCGGGGTCGGGGCGGGACGAGCCAAGTGGTCGGGGTCGGGTCTAGCGGGGTCTGGCGGGGTCGGGTCTGGCGGGACCTGCTCCAGTCCCGTCCCGATCCCGATCCCGTCGGTATCGGGTCGGGGCGGGGTCCGGCGGGTTTTCCTTTTTCTTTTTTTAAAATAACATATGTATAAAAAAAACAAAATAAACAAGATAAAATAGTGTAATAAAAATATCCCAAGGCTGTTTTTGTGCCTCTTATATTATTTAATAGACATGATTTTTTTGTAATAAAAATACAATTGTCTAAAATCTAAATTGCAACTTTGTGGTGTTGTCCAAAAGTTGCAAATTACATAATAAAATTACAATTAAAAAAATTACATTCTCAAAAAAATTTGTTCTAATTGCTTGATGATTTCATATGGTTCTTCGGTTGGAATTGATATTTGTTGGTCAAATTGATCCACGTCGCTTCCACTACCTTCGGTTAAGATTTCATTGTAGTTTTCATCTTCTTCTTCGTTGATCTCCGGTTTACCGCACCTTCTCCGCTCCGCTCGTATCCAATCTCTGAATAATACTGCAATTTCCAAGCTGTCTCCGGCTAATGAGTGTCTGTGGTCTCCTATTTGATATCTCGGCGAAAAAAGCGCTTTCGACGCAGCTGATGACGCTTGAATGTTCAAAACATCTCGGGCCATCAATGAAAGTGTCGGAAAGGTCTTCTCATTCCCCCTCCAGTATTTCAGCAAGTTTTCATGTCCATCTTCATTGATAACTTCTTGATACGGTACAGAACCCTGCAAAACAAAAATATCGAACTCGCTAATTTGGTTAGTAGAGGTACGGCCGCACATTCTATTTATGAGGCTTTCAATACTAGCCGCAGAAACAGCATGTCTTATGTGAGGTTGTGTTGAAGATGAAGAAGATGGTATGGAAGCAGGTAAGTTACTAGCATTTTCTTGTTAATAAAATCTATATATTTTTTTGCATTGGTGTTCTACGCTAGACAACACTTCTTCTTTAGTTTGTTCAATAGGTGGTGGGTGATTTAGATTTTTTGGGACTTGGAGGTGGTAGTACTTCTATACAATCGTAAATAGTTTCAATTAGTGATTTAGTACCGTCTATTTTAATAGTAGGATTTAATACAGAACCAATAATATAAATAGAGGGAATAAGAATAAAATATTTTTTTATTTTGACAAACATTTTTTTAATAGCTGCCTTATAAGCTGGGTTTTCCATATATTCACTGAGTAATAAAAATATTAGAGTTATATAAAACAACATAGTTGAAATAGTAGGATAATATATACCGGAAAATTCTTTTGTTGCTTGAAAAATTTTCTCTAAAAATACAATAAGTTGGGAAATTTTTACCCAATCACTATCTAAAATCATATCAGCTGGATTTTTATTATGAGAGTTAAAAAATAAAGTTATAGGTTTTCTATAGTCATAAGCAACAAGTAGTTGCTCGTATAAAGAGTTTCACCTAGTGAATACTTCTTGTGGAATTTTTCTATAAGGTAGTCCACAATCGTGACGAGTTTTTTTATATTCTTTTCTACGTTGTACTTTATTACTTTTAAAAATAAAGTTTATAGCAAATTGTATTTTACTAAGAATGTCTTCAAAAAGTGATAGACCATCCTTTACAATTAAGTTATAAATATGGCACGCGCATTTTATATGAAAATGATCTGGAAAATATGGAGTTAAACTATTTTTAAAAATTGTAATTGCGTAATTGTTAAAAGAAGCGTTATCTAATGTAATAGTCATAATTTTATCGGTTATTCCGTAATAATGGCACACTTGATAAATATTATCTGCAATAAAAGTACCAGTGTGCCTATCATCTATATATCTATACGCTAAAATACGTTTTTGCATAGACCATTTATAATCTATCCAATGACAAGTTACAGTTAAATAATCATGGCCGTTAGTACTACGACCTATATCAGACGTGATACATACTTTGCCATTAAAATGATATAATGAAAAACGTAAATATTGTTGATATTCATGCGCGAATTTAAATATATCTCTCTTAACAGTTGATCTAGGAAAACCGTTAAAAGCAGGATTATATATATCTCTAATGTGATGAATAAAACCGGGAGATGAAGGAAATGAAAAGGGCAAACCCTCCACAACAACTAATTTTGAAATTGCTTCCCTATCTCTATGTTTATTGTATTTAGAGCCTACAATTCCCCCGTCATAGGGTTAATTTGACCCAGTACTTGGTCCGGACAAGATATCGGTATGTGAACCTTGTCCCGATGGAGCGGGCGTTTGCGCACCCGGTTTTGAAGCCTAGTATTGGACATTCCTAGCTGGATGAGCACTTACTACGTGTCTAATTAAACCCCCCGTCCCACCGTGACCTTTTCCTGTTTTAAATTTTAAAACATTTTTACAAATTTTACATATAGCTACTTGATTCTCTACGTCCCTATCAAAAAATGTCCATGCATCTGATTTTAATGGTCGTTTTGCTGGACCTCATCTCATACTAGGGGGAATAGGAGGTATTTCAGTTGAAGGTGCACTAGTGGGTGTGTTGTCATCAACATTAGTGGGTGTATCGTCTAAATTAAAGTCTTCTTGAGTTCCAGAAAACAACTCCTCGTCTAAATCTAATGGTATTGTAGGAAAATGTTGAGTATCAACAAAATCATCCTGTGTAGGAATAAGATGACTAGAAGAAGTACCCTTGCCCTGGTTGCCCCTACTAGAAGAAGTCTTATCCTTACCCTTAAACATACCTCTAATTCCTTCCATTTTAATTATATGCTAACAAATAATTAAAGTAAATGAAATTAAGTGCGCTAAATAAAATAAACAGACAATAATAATTTAATGAAGGAACGAATGTACCAAACACCGACGTAACGTCGACGTGTAATTGAGAGGTTGAAAATTGAAACTTTGCTCGATGGAAGATCCTCAAGCTAGTTGCCAACTTCACTCCCAATTCCCAAATGAATAAATAAAATTGAATATTTAGCAAACAATGTAGACTTGTAGAGAGATATATTGAGATATTAGAGAGAGATTGTAGGAAGATTTGTGAGAAAGATGAAGAGAAAATGAGTTATTTACTTATTTATAGTTGGAAAATTGGGTTAAAGTGTAAATATAATAACTTATGGGTTAAAAATAAATATTAAGGGGTAGGGGGAGGGGGGGACGAGACATTGTCCCGTCCCGAGTTCGAGTCCCGCCACCGTTCTTTTTTTTTAAAGCGGGGTCGGGGCGGGACCGGTGCGGGCTCGGGACGGGGTCGGGTCGGGGTCGGGCCGTCCCGGCCCACTGGCCACCCTTATTATTATTTAACTAATCGTTTCTATAATATTTATAGTTTATATCTTGATATGCAAAAAGTCAGTATCACATATCTTATTATATAACTTGGAAGTTCTTTCAAGTTAATAAAGTGTTAGTCATGTGTTACAATACAATATCTGGATTCTTGTTGTCAAAAATCTTATTGATAGATATTAAGATTTAAGTAATTTAATTCAAGGTTCTAAAATCAGGTAAAGTTCTACTGCCATTTTAACTATAAACATATAGAAAAAAATTATTAGGTTCATAGTGTCATGATTATATAAGGCCATAACAAACTCATTTAAATATTAGTGTTAACTTTGTAAGAAGACTTTTGTTGAAAAATTAAAAGTACTTGTGAGTTGAGGTATTGAAATAAAAACTTGACTATATGGAATAAGGTTTAATGCATTCCTAAATCACTATATAAGAAATTTATAAATTTTTACATTAAAAGACTTGAAAATGATATTTAGTCCTATATAATATATAATTTTTCTAATTATCATAAATAAAAGACTTTACTTTAGGTTCAAAATTAGTGAGCAAATTATGTTACAAACGTCCCTGTTGATCGAGCATTGGCTAGGGTGTCTCATGCGTTAGAGGCAGGTTCGACGAAGGAGAAAGAGAGGTAATCCGAAACCAAATAAGAACGGTAGTGAGGAGCTGCCCACGGGTGGAAGTTCGTCAATCCATAACAATTCGGGACAACCTAATGAAGCACTAGAACCTAACCATGTAACATTGGATGTGGCGTGTAAGGATTTGGTGCGGAAAAGTGAAGCCCAAGCTTCAATCCCGAAACTAATTGGTGATAGGAAGTGAGCTGCCGATTTTAGGTAATGATGCGATAAATCGTGAGGATTTAGGACATCATAATGATGTAAACCTGATTTTCACCTGAGTTGTCAAACAATGTTGTCATTAGAGATGTTTGACAGTATAAGGTCATTATAAAATAGCATAAAAAGAATTGTTTAAACAATTATTCCCATCAACTCTATACATGTTGAGACTTTCTTGAATGATAATGTATGTTCTTGCTTTAATTTGTAAACAGGCGGATCACCTTTGACAACAAACACTACAACAAATGTCTATTATTTTGACAATGCGCCAAGCAGCTAGGGGCTTAAATTACTTGCTTTCGGGAAGTATCTTCAAGGTCTTCGTGCTCTAAGTTCACTCTGGACTTCCCATCCTCATGAACCTACCTAAATGATTTGTTCAGACAATTGAGATGAACTTTAACTAGATTGTCTCTGATGCTGAAATGGTAATGCTAAATGGGAAATGTTATCATAATTTTGCTTAGGCAGATTTAGCTATTTACTATTTGAAACATATTTTCGAGAAAACTTGGCAGTCTAGAAATTTGTGTTTATATATATTTGGATGTTGTATATAGGCTATAGCAATGGAATAATTTGGTTGGATACTTTTGAAGAAATGATAAGATTTATATGGGGGTAGAAAACTTATTATGAAATGCAAGGACGTCTGAAATTTCGATTTTGCGTTTTTGATTTATTTGATATAAATGGTACATAAGTGTTGGCTCAAGGAAAATTTTAGAACGAATGTTATTAATATAGCAGTAAAAGAAACGCTGCATTAGAAATAAAATAGATGAACCGCTTGTATAATTGAAGTGCCCTCTATGCTTGAAATAGAGATCAAAGATTTTTTATTTTATTTAATGAGTTCAATCTCACTAAATCTATAATATTTTTGAAATTGTGGGTTCAGAATTTATAATATTTTAAAATTTGTGATTTTCACATATAATTTTATACTTTGTTTCGAAACATTAGGTTCATAAGAACCTAATATTTATGTTTTTCATCTGCTTGAAATTATAGCTTGTTTCGTATTTAAAGAAAAGGCTTTGTTTTCAATCTTAGACCAGCTAACGGTTAACTAAAGATTAGTTACAAATCATCTATTTTTTGGCAGTGAATGTGGCTCCCCCTTTAATTTGTTGACAAAGACAAATATTTAATTTTCTCCAACACCAAGATTGAAGAGGTTAGGAAATTTTCTTCACTAAGAATCAATGGGTCGGTATTGCTTTTGCAACACATGAGACTGAGGATTTATAACCAATGACTTTCATATTTCCAAATGAGATCAATATCACCAAATCAGAGTTGCGTCGTCTCAACAGCTCCGAATAGGGCCTACCCAACGTGAATCCGGATTAGTGGGACTCCAATGCGGATATTGAACACTGAATGAAAAAACAAAAAAACAGTTGGTATGTCAAGAAACAATTTGTTTCAAAAGCCAGTGACCGGGATATCCTTTTTTCCGACCTAATTCAATTTTAGAAGTTGAAGCGACCATTTGCAGAAAAAAAAACTTCCTCCGTTTTAATTTATTTGACACTTTTCACTTTTCGAGAGTCAAACGAGTTGTTCTTTGACCGTAATTTTTCATGTCTTTTAAATATTTTAAATTATTAATTATGGTGACTTATAGTACTTTTTACGTAGTTTTCAAATATGTATATTTTATTTCAAAATTTTAAAAATTCTATGTTCAAACACACGGTCAAAATTAAAAAGTTTAACTCTCGAAAAGCGAAAAGTGTCAAGCAAATTAGAACAGAGGGAGTAGAAAAATATATGTTTAGCTTATTAAAAAAAAGGATAAAACTTCAGATGCTTGAAAGACACCATCAACTTCTATCATCCAAACCACCTAAAAAAACACAATAATTTTAACAACATACTCACTGTAATCCCACACAGTGTGGTATGGAGATGGTAAGGTGTACACAAATCTTATCTCTACCTTTGTGGGGGTAGAGACGTTATTTTCGATAGACCCTCAGCTCAAAAGAACGTAGTCAATGCAAAAATTCAAGAAAAATAAGATAGTAAGATAACAATAAAAACAGATGAAGAAACACATAGGAATACTCTCATAAGAAATATGGATCTACGCGAAACCTAAATAATACTATCAAGAAAGATAGAAGAGGAGAATGAGAGGCTAGCCCCCTATCCCTCTCATACACAGTGAGACAAAACTCAACTACCTACTAACCTTCCATCATGATCCCTCCAAATCTTCCTATCTAGGGTCATGTCCTCAGTCAACTGGAGTTGTGTCATGTCATGTCTAATCACATCTCTCTAGTTCTTATTCGGTCTACCGCTACCTCTCCTAACTTTTGTTATCGCCAATCTCTCACACCTCCTAGCTGCGCATACTCACACCTCCTCTTCAAATGTCCAAACCACCTCAGTCTCGCTTCTCTCATCTTGTCTTCCATGGAGGCCACTCCTACCTTGCCCTGTATAACTTTGTTTCTAATCATATCTCTTCTAGTATGACCACACATCCATCTGAGCATCCTCATCTCTGCTACCTTCATCATCAACACATGAACGTTCTTGACTGGCCAACATTCTGCCTCATACAACAATGTTGGTATAACCACTCTGTAAAACTTGATTTTCAACCTAGGCGACAACTTCTTATCACGAAGCACCCCGGAGGCGAGCCTCAATTTCATCCACTCTGCTCTAATACGGTGTGCGATATCATCGTCAATCTTCCCGTCTCCTTGTATCATAGACCCAAGATATTTGAAGCTTTTTCTTCTAGGTATAGCTTATGTCTTAGTCTTCACTTCCACATTCGTCTCTTGCATCACATCACTAAACTTACACTCCATGTACTCCGTCTTAGTCCTGCTTAACCTGAATTCTTTAGATTCTATGGTAGTTCTCCAAACTTCCAATCTATTAGTAACCCCGTTGCACATCTCATCAATCAGAACTATGTCATCTGCAAATAACATACACCACGGCACCTCCTCTTGAATATGTCGAGCCAATTCATCCATCACTAAGGCAAATAGAAATGGGCTAAGGGTTAATCTCTGATGCAACTCCATCACGACCGGAAAGTGTTTAGAGTCATCTCACATTATCCTAACCATGGTCTTGGAACCCTCGTACATGTCGTTAATTGTCCAGTTGTAGGCCACTGGCATACCTCTAGAATCCAAGCATCTCCAAAGGACCTCCCGAGGGACTTTATCGTATGACTTTTCTAAATCAATGAACACCATATGTAGGTCACTTTTTTGTTCCTATACTGCTCCATCAATCTCTTAGCAAGATGAATAGCATCTATGGTCGATCGCCCTGATATGAATCCGCACTGGTTCTCTGATATCTAAACACCCATCCTCATCCTTATCTCGACCACCCTCTCCCAGACTTTCATATTGTGGCTTAACAGTTATACCCCTATAATTATTTTAATTTTGAATATCACCCATGTTCTTGTACAACGGGACCATTGTACTCCACCTCCATTCCTCTGGCATCTTAGACGACCTAAATAAGACATTAAACAATCTAGTCAGCCACTCCATACCTGCCTCCCTCGCAATCTTTCAAAATTTTATCAGTATCTCATCTAGCTCGATCGCTCTTCCCTTCCTCATCTTACGAATAGCCACTGTAACCTCTACAACCTTCATGCATCTATAATAGCTGAAGTCTCAGCGACTCTCGGACTGCTATAATTCCCCCAACACGATTACCTTGTTCCCTCCTTTATTCAAAAGCTTATGGAAGTATATCTGTCATCTCTGTATAATATGTGTTTCTTCTGTCAGCACTTATCCATTCTCGTCCTTGACGAACTTCACTTGATCAAAGTCACCAGATTTTCTCTCTCTCATCTTGGCGAGCCTATACAACTTCCTATCCCCACCTTTGCACTCGAGCTCTTTATACAAGTGCTCAAAAACTGATGTTTTAGCCGTCGTGACTGCTAGCTTCGTTTCCTTCTTCGCTGACTTCTACCTCTCTTTGTTCCTCCTTTTTTCCTCCTCATCCACGCTCTCCACTAACACCGCATAGGCAATATTTTTGGCTTTTACTTTTCCTTTGACCTCTCCATTCCACTACCAATCCCCTTTCCATCTACTTGAGTTGCCCCCCGAGACCCCTAGCACCTCTCTAGCTGCTTCCCGGATGCATTCAGTTGTCCTAGTCCAAATACTATCTGCGTCCCCACTACTTCCCCAAGCCCTAATAGCTACCAACTTTGCCTTCATCTCTTGAGCCTTGACCTCTGTCAAGCCTTCCATCTAATCATTGGCAGGCCATCCCCATCATTTTTCTTCTTTTGTCTCTTGACCTCTAAGTCCATAACCACGAGCTTATGCTGGGTTGTAACATTCTCGCTCAGAATAACCTTGCAATCCTTGCAAACACCTCTATCACCCTTCCTAAGAAGCAAGTAATCTATTTGGGTCTTAGTCACCGCACTACCATAAGTCACTAAATGGTCCTCCCTCTTTCGAAAGCTCGAGTTAGTTATGACCAACTCAAAATCATATGTGAAGTCTAAAAGAGACACTCTTCCCTCATTTCTATCCCCAAAGTCGAACTCGCCTTGCACCTCATTATATCCTCCTAAAGTAGTCCCTATGTGGCCATTAAAATCTCCTCCTAACACTAGTTTCTTGCTCTGTGGGATACCCCTCATAACCTTATCCAAATCCTCCCAAAATCGCCTTTTATCATCCTTCGCCAAACCCGCATACACTAATTATGTTAAAAGTTATCCCTCCCAAAACTAGCTTAATGGATATCATCCTATCATTCACCCTCTTAACCTCTACTACTTGATCCCTAAGGTCCTCGTCCACTAGAATACCTACTCCATTCCGACCCTTCAAGCGCCCCGAGTACCACAACTTAAACCCATCTACCTCCAACCCCCTAGTTCTTACCCATTTAGTTTCCTGAATAGAAGAACTATATCATAGAAATTCTGTGAAGTGTTTGTACAGAAATTGTCAGCATGCTAATGTCTCTGAAAAGTCTATAATTTACAGGTATTAAACAAACCTTAACCTGAGGCCATATTATTCCTCCCAAACCTCAACCCGAGGCCACGGAGAAAAACACTGATGTGGCATTATGGTCTCACTTGGATGCTATAGTCATTCAATGGATTTATGAAACTATTTCGAAAGACCTTTTGCACACCATTTTGGAACCGGATTCGACGGCGCAACAAGCATGAGAGCGTTTGCAAAATATTTTTCAAGCTAACAAAATTTTGAAGGCGGTTTTTCTAGAAGATCAATTCACCAATGTCAAATTGGATGATTTTCACACGTCTCTGCATATTGTCAAGAGTTGAAAATGCTTGCTGGTCAACTATCAAATGTTGGTGCACCGATGACGAATCAAATGTTAGTTCTCCAATTGATTGCGGGATTGAATGAACAATATGATGATGTTGCTACGTTTATTCAACAAAGCAATCCCTTACCACTATTCTATGAGGCTCGTTCGAGATTAGTTCTTGAAGAAACCCAAAACAAAAATAGGCCGCAACGGCGGCAAACAATGTTGGCACCGCTCTTCTATCCACCAATAATTATACTGATGATTTTGTCCCTCAAAATTCGAGTTCGGGCAGTGGTACAAACCGACACAATAATGGACCAAAACGGGGTCAAAATCGCAACAACAAAGGGAAAATAATGGTGAAAAAAGACGAGGTCAGGGTGGAGGACAGGCCGCCGATGGCGGCAACAACCGCGGCCAGCAAGGACAAAACAGACCCCACTGGCAGCAGCCCGACCAGCTAGCCAAGGGCAGTGGAGGCAGTACCCACCGTGGGGCTGGCAACTATAATAGTGGGCTTCCTATCCCTGCCTGTACCCCACGGTTCAGTGGGCCCTGCCACCTTAGACGTCTAGGCAACCCAAGGTTCTCGGTTTCATCCGCAGTAAGCTTTTGCAGCCCATGGACCATCTTCCGCAAGTTATGTTCCGATGGACATCTAGCACTTCATGCAAAATATGAATCTCAATGTTCCTGATGACAACTGGTACATGGACAGGGGGTGACCTCTCACATGACGGTATCCACAGGTACTCTCTCGTCTTATTTTAATATGAGCAGTAATAAAAATATTGGTCGGCAATTCGTGGTACTGGGCAATCCAAAATACCACCTCTTACCCACCTTTATAGTTAAACAATGTCTTACATACATCCAAACTTATTAAAAGCTTGGTATTTGTGTGTGGGTTCACTATTGACAATAATATTTCTGTTAATTTTGATCTGTTTGGGTTTTCTGTGAAGGATTTTTGGATGGGGATGCCTCTAATGAGATGTTATAGCACTGGGGATTTGTACCCCATCACCACCACCAACAATAACCAATCCACATCTCCATCAACCTTTGTTGTTTTATCTCCTATGTTAAGGCATAATCGTTTGGGACACCCGGGAGCACCTGTGCTAAACTCCTTTCAGAATAATAAGCTTATTGATTATAATCCATCTTTGGGTTCTCATCTTTGTCAATCTTATGTGTTTGGGAGATATGTCAAACTGCCATTTTCTTTGTGTACTTCAAACACTATTATGACATTTGATATGATGCATAGTGACTTATGGACTTCCTCAGTTTTTGGTTCAGCAAGTCATAAATATTAATGCTTATTTTGGATGATTACTCTAATTTTCTTTGGACATTTCCAATTGGGAAAAAATCACAGGTTCATAATATTTTTTTTGCAATTTAGTGTGTTCATCCGAACCCAATTTGAGAAATCAATTAAGTGTTTCCAATGTGACAATGTGAGGAAATTTATAAATGATCAATTTAAGGAGTTTTGTCACAAAAATGGTATGGTCTTTCGTCTCTCTTGTCCACACATGTCTCCTCAAAATAGGAAAGCTGAACGTAAAATAAGAGCAATAAATAATTTAATCCGCACACTTCTTGCTTATGCGTCCGTGCCACCATCATTTTGGCATCATGCTCTTCAAATGGATACATACCTCTTAAACATTCTTTCTAGCAAGATCCTTTTAAACTACTCACCCACATAAATTCTCTATCATCGGGTCCCCTCCTACACACATTTTAGGGTTTTTGGGTGTTTATGTTATCTCCTTTTTCCTTCCACAATGATAAATAAAGTTCAAGCCCGTTCCACTCCATGTGTATTTTTAGGATACCCACAAAACCATAGGGGATATAAGTGTTATGATATGTCTAGTGGCATCTCTCATCATGTTATATTTTATGAGTCTAAATTACCGTTTGCCGATATACAAACACCTTCCCCACCCTCATATGATTTTATGGATACAGGACTAAGGGTGGTCAATGGGGCGGATCGGTCCGGTCCCGCCTCGACCCTGCTATAAAAAATCAGTACCAAGATGGGACCTGGGCTCATCCCGCCCGGGCCTGGCCCGCCACAGTTCCGCCAGGCCCAACCTGCCCCGGTCCCGCCCTCTGTCCTGACCCCTCCACTTTGCAAAAAATAACCGTTGCACCAACGACCATTTTATATTTTGACCGTTGTGCAACGTCCATTTTTGGCCTTCCCCCCTACCCTCTTAATATTTATTTTTAACCTCTAAGTTATTATATTTATACTTTAACCCAATTTTCCAACTATAAATACCTCATTTTCTCTCCATCTTTCTCACAAATCTTCCTACAATCTCTCTAATCTCTTAATCTATCTCTCTACAAGTCTACGTTGTCTACTAAATATTCAATTTTATTTATTCATTTGTGAGTGAAGTTGGCAACTAGCTTGAGGATCTTCCATCGAGCAAAGTTTCAATTTTCAACCTCTCGATTACATGTCGACGTAACGTCGACGTTTGGTACATTCGTTCCTTCATTAAATTATTATTGTTTCTTTATTTTATTTAGCGCACTTAATTTTATTTACTTTAATTATTTATTTGTATAATTAAAATGGAAGGATTGAAACGTATGATTACGGGTAAGGGTAAGGGTAAGGGTTAGGCTTCTTCTAGTAGGGGTAACAAGGGCAATGGTACTTCTTCTAGTTCTAGTCATCCTATTCCTAGACAGGATGATTTGGTTGATGCTTAATTTTTTCCTGAAATACCATTAGATACGATGAGATACTTTCTAGAACTCAACAAGACTTTAATTTAGAAGATGATCTAGATGACACACCCACTAATGTAGATGACACATCCACTAGTGCACCTCAAACTGGAACTTCTCCCATTCCCCCTAGTATGAGACGAGGCCCAACAAAACAAAAATTAAAATTGGATGCAAGGAAATTTTTTGATAGGGACGAAGAGAATCAAGTAGTTAGATGCCTAATTTGTAAAAATATTTTAAATTTAAAATGAGAAAAGGTCACGGGAGGTTTATTAAGATACGTACAAAACTTTCACCAAGCTAGGTGGAACCAACAACTGGCTGAAAAATCGGATGCGTCAATGCCCTCTAAGTCGGGACAAGGTTCACATACTGTCCCGGACAAAGTACATGGTCAAATTAACTCTATGACGGGGGGGAATTGTAGGCCCTAAATACGATAAACATAGAGATAGAGAAGCAATAGCAAAATTAGTTGTTGTGGATGGTTTGCCTTTTTCATTTCCTTCCTCTCCTGATTTTATTCATTACATTAGAGATATGTATAATCCTGCATTTAATGGTTTTCCTAGATCAATTGTTAGGAGAGATGTATTTAAATTTGTGCATGAATATCAACAGTATTTACGTTATTCCTTATATCATTTTCCTGGTAAAGTATCTATCATGTCTGATATAGGCCGTAGTACTAACATCCATGATTATTTAATGGTAACATGTCATTGGATAGATTATAAATGGTCTATGCAAAAACGTATTTTAGCGTATAGATAAATAGATGATAGGCACACTGGTACTTTTATTTCAGAAAAATATTTATTCACTTTGCGATTATTATGGCATAACTGATAAAATCATGACTATTACATTAGATAATGCTTCTTCTAATAATTATGCTATTAGAATTTTAAAAGATCTTTTAACTCTATCTTTTCCAAATCATTTTCATATAAAATGTGCATGCCATATATATAACTTAGTTGTAAATGATAGTCTAACACTTTTTGCAGACATTCTTAATAAAATACAATTTGCTATAAATTTTATTTTTAAAAGTAATAGAATACAACGAAAAAATATAAAAAAACTTGTCACGATTGTGGACTACCTTATAGAAAAATCCCGAAGAAGTAGCCACTAGGTGGAATTCTTTATACGAGCAACTACTTGTTGCTTATGATTATAGAAGACCTATACCTTTATTTTTTAACGCCCATAATCGAAATCCAAATGATATGGTTGTGGATAACGATTGGGAAAAAATTTCAGAACTTATTGTATTTCTAGAGAATTTTTTTCAAGCAACAAAAGAATTTTCCGGTATATATTATCCTACTATTTCTACTATGTTGTTTTATATAGATCTAATATTTTTATTACTTAGTGAATATATGGTAAGTTATAGACATAATATTTGGAGTGCAAGTTCATCAACGGGAGCGACCGTGAGATAGACGTGGAGGTGAGGCTTGAGGCTCAGGTCATTCCAAAGAAAGGAAGCTTCAAGTACCTCGGGTCTATCATCCAAGGGAATGGAGAGATTGATGACGATGTCACACATCGTATTGGGGCAGGGTGGATGAAATGCAGGCTTGCATCTGGAGTCTTGTGCGATAAAAATGTGCCACCAAAAGTAAAGGGCAAGTTTTATAGGGTGGTGGTTAGACCGACTATGTTGTATAGGGCGGAGTGTTGGCCAATCAAGACGTTGCACACCCAAATGATGAGAGTGTCGGAGATAAGGATGCTCAGATGGATGTGTGGGCATACGAGGGGGGCATGATTAGAAATGATGATATCCGGGGCAGAGTGGGAGTGGCCTCAGTGGAAGACAAGATGCGGGAACCAAGGTTGAGATGGTTTGGACATGTGCGGAGAAGAGACACAAATGCCCCAGTGTAAAGGTGTGAGAGGTTAACTATGGACGGGTTCAGGAGGGGTAGAGGCAGGCCATAGAAATATTGGGGAGAGGTGATTAGATGGGATATGGAGCAGGCGCAACTTACTGAGGACATGACCTTAGATAGGGGTTGTGGAGGACACAGATTAGGGTAGAAGGGTAGTAGGTAGTCGAGCATAGTCCTACTTTACAAACTAGTAGTTGTGGTGTTATTATTGTAGGCATGCTTAGCATATCATACGAATATGTGTAGTATTGCTTTATAGTCTTCTCTAGTTTTCTTTCTTATGCTATGAGTTCTTTAATGTACTTGATTTATCTCATTTATATGCGTTAGTTACTACTTCTCTTTCAGGATGCGATATTATGGCGTATTCGTGTTTTGCTATCAGCATTTTCTTACTGCCTACTACTTTAATTTTTTGACCGGGTCTGACTATTTTTTGCTTTGCTTGTTCTAAGCCGAGGGTCTCTTGGAAGCAGCCGCTCTACCTACCAAGGTAGAGGTAAGGTCTGTGTACATTCTACCCTTTCCAGACCCCATGTTGTGGAATTTCATTGGGTATGTTGTTGTTGTTGTTGTAGTGAATATATGGAAAACCAGCTTATAAGGCACGTATTAAAAAAATATTTATCAAATTTAAAAAATATTTTATTCCTATTTCAACTATTTATATTATTGGTGTTGTATTAAATCCGACTATTAAAATAGACGGTTGTAGAGCACTAATTGAAACTATTTATGATTGTATAGCAGTACTTCCACCTCCAACTCCAAAAAATTCAAATGACCCACCACCTATTGAACAAACTAAAGAAGAAGTGTTGTCTAGCATACAAGATGAATGCAAAAAAATATATAGGCATTACCAACTAGAAAGTGCTAGCAACCAACTGGCTTTCATACCATCTTCTTCTTCTTCAACACAACCTCAAAAAAGACATGTTGTTTCTGCGGTTAGTATTGAAAGACTTAGAAATATAATGTATAGTGGTAACACTACTAACCAAGTTAGCAAGTTTGATGTTTTTGTTTTGCACGGTGTTGTACCGTACTACGCAGTTCTCATTGAAGAAGGACGTGAAGACTTGCTGAAATATTGGATGGAGAATGAGAAGACATTTCTGACACTGTCAAAGATGGCCCGAGATGTGTTAAATATTCAAGCGTCATCAACAGCGTCTGAAAGCGCTTTTTCGGTCAACAGATTTCAAATAGGAGAGCACAGACACTTATTAGTGGGAGACGGCTTGGACATTGCAGTATTATTCAGAGATTGGATATGAGCGGAGTGGAGAAGGTGCGGTCAACCGGAGATCAACGAAGAAGAAGATGAAAACTATAACGAAATCCTATCCTACAGAGGTGGAAGTGACGTCGAGCAATTTGACCAACAAATACCAATTCCAACCGAAGAACTACAAGAAATTATAAAGAAACTACAAAAGGTGTTTTTAAATATGTATTTTTGTAATTACAATTTTACTATGTTATTTGCAACTTTCAACACCACAAAGTTGCAATTTTGACAATTGTATTACAAAAAAATCATATTTCTATTAAATAATATAAGAGGCACAAAAACAACATTTGGATATTTTTATTACACTATCTTATTTATATGTTATTTTTTAAAATTAAGTGCAAAAAAAAATAGAAAAACACCCGATCCCGATCCCTTCCCGCCCCGACCCAATAATATCAATCCATTTTTCCAATGGGACAAGGACGAGACATCGGAAAAACCCGCCAGTCCCGGCCCACCAGTCCCGCCGAGTACCGGTCCCACCCTACCCCCATCCCATCGGGTCCCGTCACGCCGAGACCCCCCTTCCTCCCCGCCCCGAACCCGTCCCGTTAGCTAGCCCTAGGACTACATCTTTTGTTGCAATATGATTTTAATAGCCCAAATATGAGGGGGCCACTGCCCCCTTTTCCGCACCCTCGACCCAGCAAACTGCCCAAATTGGGCCAACCCAAATGAGGGAGCCCTCCCCCACACTCGGTCCACAATTCTGCCTGAACTGAGCCATCCCAATGTGCAACCCCGGTCCGTTCCCCTGCCCGAAATAGGCCAACCCAACCCTCTTCTACGGCCCAACAAAAATCAGCCCAAATGAAGGAGCCCACTGCTCCCTCTCCCTTATCCCCAAACGGAAACTCATGTCCACTGCCTCCAACCCAACCTGAGAGGCCCAATCCCACATCGGTCGAAATTTAAGTGACCTATAAACCCACCTCGGCTCCAACCCGGTCCATTGAAACCCGTGCTATGCATGGGATTTTTTGGCCTAAGCGTCAGTTTAATCTTATGTCCTCTGTCCAACCATCCCCAATTCCTCGAAATCCAAAAGTTGCCTTATCGGACTCGAGTTGGAAAGCTGCCATGATAGATGAAATTGATGTTGTTATTAAAAATAAGACGTGGGAATTGGCGTCCCGTCCATCTAATGTTCATTCTATGTGGGTTTTTTGTCATAAAAAGAAATTTGAGGGTTCCTTTGAGCGGCAAAGTCCGTCTTTTTGGTGATGGTAGGTCTCGGCAGGTTGGAGTGGATTGTGGTGAAACTTTCACCCCGGTTGTTAAACCAACTACTATCCGGGCCGTTCTTAGTCTGGATCTATCCAAATTATGGTTCATTCATCAGTTGGACGTCAAGAATGCGTTTCTGCATGGTCACCTACAGGAAACAGTTTACATGCACCAGCCTTTGGGTTTTCGAGATTCTATTCATCTTGATTATGTTTGCTTATTGAAAAAATCCTTATATGGTTTAAAACAGGCTCCCAGGGCGTGGTATAACATGTTTGCAGGTTTCGTCTCCACATTGGGGTTCTCACATAGCAAATCCGATCAGTCTTTGTTCATTTATAAGAAAGGGAATGACATGACATATATTCTTCTCTATGTGGATGATATCATCCTCACATCATCCTCCAAGTCACTTCGCTAGTCTATTATGTCCTTCCTTGCTTCGGAATTTGCTAAGAAGGATCTAGGTCCCTTAAACTATTTTTTGGACATTGTTGTAACTCAATATGCAGGAGGTCTGTTTTTGTGTCAACGAAAATATGCCTAGGAGATAATTGACAAAGCCTAAATGTCATCTTGCAAACCGTGACACATGACGGTAGATACCAAGGCCAAATTGAGTAACTCTTCTGATTCTCCATATAGCGATCTAACACATTACCGCTGTCACGACCCAAACCGGAGGGCCATGACAGGCACCTGGACCTTACTTGCTGAGAACCACTAGACATACACTCACCACATAACCGTCAATAAAATAATAAGCTGAAAAGGTGCAAGACCGATAAGGCATATATGTACATACATAGATGTTGGAAATGATCGTACGAGCCGACAAAGCTACCATTAGATGACTATACAACAAAAACTTAGGCCGATGAGGCCACATAACGTCTGACTGCATCATAACTATCTACAATCCTCTACTGGAGTACGTGACATCGTAAAGTCGGGACAGGGCCCCACCATACCCATATGCATATCAAAAATATCATCCCAAGACTACACTGCAACTCTGGAATAAGTAGAGTGGTCCAATATGAGCTGAATAGGCAACCTACTGGTGCGGTCCGTCCCCCAACAAAAGGGACGTCCGTACGAATAATGTACCGAGTATGTAAGGCATGAAAGTAACACGATACAAGAGAGAATTAACCTATACGGAATGCTTTTGAGGGGCATATATATATATGTGTGTGTGTGTGTGTGCATGTGTGTGTGTGTGTGTGTAACACCATCAAGCCTCTGTGGGCATCCCATCATGTCATATCGGCCTCTGTAGGCATAATTATCATCATATACCAGCTGATCAGGTGGTGGTGCGTATATAACGCCTTCCCTTTTTCCATACCCCATACATATATATAATGCATATCATATAATAGCGTAAATAACACCTTTGAGGTCAAGGTTTATACATGTACATAATGCATGAATGATACTAAGACACTCTGAGTTTATCGGAGTGACGTAAGGTCAATGCTCCTCCGTTTAACATTATGAAACTAACATATAAACAGACCTTTCATTATGAGTAAATAAGACAAGATATACATGAATCAACAAACTTCTTTAATAGAATTAAGGACATATACATTCCTATCTTTTAAGAGTAGAGTTACTTTGGACGGACATTCATTTACGTTTCGCTTACATACGGGTCATACCAAAAGAAGAAAGAGTTAGCCTTAACATACCTTGACATAGACCCTTCAAATATCATCACGAGCTACTGGTCCTCTATACGCTTCAAATCAAAGTGTGGAAGCCCCATAAAAAATCTTCTTCCTACAATTCTCGAATTGAACCTTTTAAATAAGAGTAAGTTTGTCGATATTGTTTTGAACCCTCAAATCTTTGTTCCTCGTTGCAAATATAAATAACATGGCAGCAACTTCTACGTTTTATTTCTTGCACCCGTGGATGCCCAAGCAAAGTCTTCTCACCCTCTTTACAAGATGTCCAATACTACCTTCAACTAAGAGTTAGAACCGTAGCTTATAGATGGGAGATGGAGCAGCCCACAACTAGATCAATTGAATAAATTTTAAATCACAAGAATAGATATCAAGTTATCCTTACATACATATACTTTAGTTCACCCTATTCATCCCCCAAGTGTCCTGAAGAAAGACCTTTGCTAACATTATGTGGATCTGACCACTAGTTTATTAAAAAAAAAAAATCATGTCTTAATCTCCAACTTGGAGACACCTTTACGTGAAAGAATTCAAACAAACATTTTCATGTTATCATCATTCTCAAATTCATTCTTCTACCCTTCTTAAATGCATTTAGAAACATGTATTAGACACGTGTACCAGACAAGCTCTTAAATTATCCTTGCACTCCACATATACGTGTAATAATCAAACTAGAGGACCCTCGGCGAATTATCATTAGTGCCACCTGCACATTATTAAAACATAGTCACTACACTTTCATCTTTCATGTTTCACCTGGAAATGCTATATATGAACACTTATCTCCTGCTAATTAACTATATCTCTTTTTTGTTTCCCACCAAACCACACTTTATCCAATTAATGAATTCTTTATTTCCTAGTAAATCTAAACAATTAACTTCTTGTCAACTAATTAATTCCTTGATCTTAATTCACTTAAATAATAATCATTTTAACACACTTCATATATTCATTATCATAATCATGTATATAGCACTAGTCCACAATCTTTTTGAGACCTACAAAATATTATTATTAATCCTCGTCGTCACACTTATTAAATCGTAAATTATTTTAGGACTTCGCCCCTTTATATACTGAGCTCTTGATCCTATGACCAAAATTCTATACGGTCTTTATAACTTATTCCATGTTTTGTACTTTGACGAAACTTATTCCTCTAATTCGTTTAATCTCTAATCCCCGCGTAACCTCTTCAACAATGATATAAATCTTCTATAACTTCATGAATGACCTCAATCTCATTAAACTCATGTGTGTTTACCCCGATGTATCCTAAAGCTAAAGTACGGGGTGTTACAACGGCAGTTTAGCAGGTGTTAGGTAGATTTTAGTACTATTTTAGAGTGTATTTTAGGAAGTCTTTTATTTGTCTTTTAGTTGTTTTGTGTAGTATTATGCGTGTGTTGTGTGTTTTTAGGTTTTAAGCGACTCAGAAAGGAATAAGGTGAATCCAAAGGAAATAGGCGGTTATTAAGGACAAAAATGCATACCTAGTCACAAGAGATAAGTCAAAGAAGCCCTAGGAAGCTCGGAAAGTAATTTAAACGAATTCCGGACGAAGAAGGCTGAAAAGCAGCAACACAAAAGGCTGAAGAGTCGCGACGCTCAACATTAGCGTTGTGGCGCCCCACTGGCAGTAAGCACATGACTTCCAGAAGCAAATTAACACCGCGACGCTCTAATACCTGAGTCGCGACACCGACGACGTCAGGGCAGCGAAAATCTAAATTTAACAAGGGCAAAAAGTCCATTTTGGGGGTTTTTCGTGATATATATTGGGGGAAACGTTTTTCTGAAGAAAAAAAAGAACATTTTGGGAGGCAAGAAACAAGAGAACAAGGAGCCATTAGAGACATCTATTGTTCAAGTTCTTTTCCTTTTCTTTATTTGAATTCAGTTCATGTTGGATATTAAATTAATTAGTTCTTAGTATGACTATGAGCTAATTACTTTTATTAGGGTTTTCCGTTGAATCACTTGAAACTCTATTATGATTTAATGCATTGTTAATGTTCTTCTTCATCTATTAAAATCTATTCAACTTGCGTTTATTGAATGAGAATTAATTGGCCTTTAGTTTTCATTATCTATATGATTTCAAATCGAGATCTGAAAGGGAGATTTGAATATGCTATAGTTTCTTAGACGTAGGTTTAATCTTGAACGAGAGTATCACGATTGCATGTGTAGCTTTTTAGGTTATTGATCTTAATCCTCCTATGTGGTTGAACTTATCATAGAAATATAGAAAGTTCTCACTTAGGTTGAGTTTTTATATGTCCTAACTGAAATATAGAACATCTGAGTTAATCTGCTATCTTAATAAGAAGAAGAATCGTTAGTCTTGCATTAATGAATGATAGAGTGGATAGTTGAGGAGATTGGAAACCCTAATTCCTTCATTACTTAATTAAACCTCGTTTGTTTTCATTGCTATTTTATTCTAGAAATTAATGTTAGTTTGTTAATTCTTTAGTTAGAAATCATCACTTATATTCTCTAGTCAAATAGAAACTAAAGATTAGTTAATTGGTACTTGATAAATCAGTCTCTGTGGAGGATACTCGGTTATTTATTACAAGTTGCGATATGTACACTTGCGTAGCATCTAGAAATACCGCAACAGTGTTACAGCTATCTACAAGAAGTAACTCAGTGGCCCTAGATCTTTCATTGAAAATTCTGAGCCAAGAAGAGACATGATAGACTTGCGAAGAACATCAGATGAGGCAGTTAATATAATATCATCCACATACAGAAGAATGTAAGCTATATTATTACCCTGACGGTATATGAATAGAGAATGATCAGACTTGCTGTTAGAAAACTCAATATTAGAAATATAATCTACAAACCTGTTGTACCAGGCCTGAGGAGCTTGTTCGAGCCCATACAAGGATTTCTTCAGTAGGCACACATGATTAGGATAAGTAGGGTCTATGTACTCCATTGGATGATACATGTACACCATTTCATTGAGTTTCATCATGCAGGAATGCATTTTTTACATCAAGCTGATGAAGCGGTCATGCCTTTGAAAGAGCCAAACTTAGTACCGTGTGGATAGTTGTTGGTTTGACCACATGACTGGAAGTCTCACCGCAGTCCACACCAACAATTTGAGTCTTTCCATCACCTACAAGACGGGCTTTATGCCTCTCAAATGTACCATCAAAAACTTTATGACTAAAAATCCACATAGACCGGATCACATTAACATCAGGAGGATGAGGCACTAAATCCCACGTCCTATTATTAATAAGAGCATTACATTCATCATCCATAGCCATTTTCCAATTCGGGTCATTAAGGGCAGACACAAAATTACGAGGCAACAATGATTTGGTATCATGGGTGTGAAGACTGTATTTTTTATTTGTTTTGAAAATCCTATGTTGACTACGAATGACTGGCCGTTGGGAGGGAATTGGAGTTGGTTGGATAGAGGACGTGATATTGGGCTAAGTAGGTAACGGGCTGCCTTGGAATGGGCATGTGCGTGCTGGGCCGCCACTGCCTGAGGATGGGCCGTCACCCAGTGGGCTCCCAGTGAGAGGCCCAGCTGGGCTGGCAGCCACTAGGTTCGGGCAGGCAAGCCAAGTTGGGTGGGTTTGAAGAGAAAATAGTTGGGCCGAGTTGCCCAAATTAATTGGGCTGGCCAAAATGGTTCGGCCTATTTGTGAAGTCAACTAGTGGACCAAATACAAGGGTATGCTATCGTCAAAAAATTCATAGGTAGGAGGCACGGAACAATGCAATTTGGCAATTGAAAATTTTGTTTCATCAAAAACTGCGTGACGACTCACGATGATTTTATTAGAGGATAAGTCATAATATTTGTAACCACAATGATTTGACGGATATCCCAAAAAAATACACAGAGTAGACCAGGGTTGAAGTTTATTGATGGTAGTGGAAGGAAAAAGAGGATAGCATAAGCACCTGAATACCCGTAGATGAGAGTACAATGAGTCCCTTAGGTATAAAATTTTGAGAGGGGATTGGTAGGCTAACTGCTTGCTTGGAAGTATGTTGAGGAGATATATTGTCATTTGTAATCCATGATGCCAAAATGATGGTGGTAGAGAGGCATGGGCAAGTAAAGTTCTAACAATGTTATTAATGGTTCAGATTTTTCTTTTCGCTTTTCCATTTTGAGATGAGGTATGTGAATAAGAGACACGAAAAGATAAACCATTAGTTTTGCAAAAGTCCCAAAATGGCCCATTATCAAATTCTCTACCATTATCACATTGAATATTTTTAATGTCCCATTCAAATTGAGTGTAGATGAATGCTCTAAATGAGAAAAATGTGGAAAAAACTTGTGACTTCTTAGAAAAAGGAAATGTCCACAAAAAATTAGAGTAATCATCCAACAAAAGAAGATAATATCGATGGCCCAAAGAGCTCAAAATGGGAGATGTCCAAATATCACTATGAATAATATCAAAAGGCATAACAGTGCATGAATTAGAAGTAAAAACGACAACTTAACATATTTTCCAAGAGAACATGAGTGACAACCATGAGAATTACGAGTTCTAGTACACTCAATAAATTTATTTTATTTAAGAGGCAAAAATAAGTGCTCCCGGATGACCCAAACATTCATGCCATAAAGAAGGAGCTAAATCTGCAAAAGTGGATGATAACATGGCTTGATGTGTGGTTGTGGTGATTGGATATAGCTCTCCCCGACTATCACATCTCATTAGACGCATCCCCGTCTGAAAATCCTTCACGGAAAATCCAAAAGGATCAAATTCAATAGAAACTGAATTGTCAGTGGTTTTCTAATTGAAATCAAGTTTTTAATTAATTGAGGAGCATGAAGGACATTAGTTAACGCTAACGGTGGGTTCGGGGGAGACAATTTTGTATTACCATAACTACGAATTGGAATTGAATGACCATTTTCGACAATTATACCATGATTATTGCTCAAAGTAAAATAGGACGAGAGATTACCTTGTGAGGACTTCATATGAGACATTGCTCTGGTATCCATGTACCAGTTTTCATCTGGCGGGTTGAGCCCAAAAGTGTGCATCACGACCTCGATGTCTGTTGGGGATGTCACTACCGCGTGGACCTGCTGCCACTGGTTCTGCAGTGGCCCAAGTATGCTGGGCTGATGTCCAGTGGGACGCGGACTGGGACTGGCCCAATTTTCTAAAAGAAAAGGGCATGGCGAGATGGATCAAGGCCACTGCCAGGCCCAAGGTGCCAGTCCATTGCCCCACTGTACCTACGGCGGCCACGTGTGAATGGAGTGTTACTGCTACCGCTGCCCCTGCCTCCACTGCCGCCACCTCCGCCACGTCGGTTGCTGCAACCCCTGCCACCATCGCAGCCACCGTCGTATTTTGACCTCCATTAATGCCATTTCGGCCCCTTTGACCACGATTTGGAAATGAATTTTTAAACTGTGACGAGTTATCATCGGATGGAGCGACAACCATGGCAGAATTCGAAATGGTGGCCGTCTTTATGGAAAAGCCCGCTTCTTCTAGTATGAGCATAGAACAGACTTGGTAAAATGGCGAAAGAGGGTTGTTTTGGTGGATTAGTGTACCCATTCCACTATACGCGTCAATAAGGCCGACAACCATTTGTAAAATGAGCCGGTTGTTAGTTACCGGTGCCCCAACATTCTTGAGTTGGTCCGACAAAATCTTGAGACATTGACAATATGCGGATGCATTGGGGAAATCCGTCATGTCAGTGGTGGAGAATTCTTGCTCAAGTGTGACAGCCCGGGAGTTTTTATTCTCTTGTAATATATCACGTAATCTATACCAAGCCTCCATTGTCGTGGAGTCTGGTTCAAGAATCGTATGGAACAAATCACTCGAAATTGTGGCATAAATCCACTGGAGGATCGTCGCATCGAGGGTCAACCATAATTACTTTTCATCCTCCATTTTCGGCACCTTCTCCTTGCCTTTTTCCGGCGGAATTATGTGATGGATAACCCGGTGTGACTGACAATGAATTTTGAAGAGTTCCGCCCATATCGCATAATGGATGTTCTCCATCTCAAGAGTGATGGAAACATGGATATGAACTTTCATTAGAATCTGATACCATGTAAGAAGTATCTTTCTTGATTATTTCATTCCAAATAGGTAGTAAATATACCCATAATATAAGCATAATCCTAGGCTAGAATTAAGGTAATAAATGACTAAATATACATCTACCATATACAAAATATACACAATTATGACTATTCTATCATATTCTATCAAGATCGATATAAATATTTTGGAGATTTATGTAAAGACCAAACCAATTAATGAAAATAATGTATTTCAAATGAGTGATCGACATGGTTATCACATGAATTTGTTGGCTCAAAATTATGGATTTGCGATGGTCAGTCAACCTTATTTTGCATAACCGATTATTCAACCATCATTCTAGCAATTGTTGATGCACACCAATCTAAATTTCTATAATCAATCTCACACCAATGTGTCATAATATAGTGCAACACCTAATTTCCATCAATCATTTGGTGCAGGTCCTAGCAGGTATGTTCACCGATCATTTGATGAAGGCCCAAGTAGTCAAAGACACATGGGTAGTAGCCACAGAGAATATGAGGCCAGGTAAATCAACAAATTATATTTTTCTGATAGCTTGGGTTTATATAATTTGTCAAATTATTGTTGGAAATTTGCCTTTGGTGGGGAGGTGCGTCCACCCGTATTTAATGACTTAAACACTAGGGTTCCGCATGTTCGAAGCTTTGTCTCTTCACATGTGCATAATCTACTAAGTGAGTAGATGACCGTAGGGCCAAGGATCGTCAAATTTTGTTGAGAAATGAAAGAGATATTGGTCCACGAAGTAAGGTGTTTGAGGCATGGAAATATGGTGTGGGACAAATTACCACATCGGTGGGAAAAGGAAGAATTGCTCTCTTTATAAGTCTCAAAACTGGATAAGGGTTTGGGACCCCAAGGGGTAACCCATTTGTTTAAAGAAGGGAGGACCTAGATGTGCTTGGTTTCAAGGCTAAGCCCACACACGCGCCGCCGCCGCCCGCCCATCCCGTCCAGTCCGGGCTCGCGCTCGGGTCACGGGTCACATGTCTTGGGCTTTTTCTGATAGACCCCTAAATTGTTTAATATTTACAGTTTGGTCCCTGGAGTTTCTGGAATGTTGAATTTGGGAACAACGGAAGGCAGAAAGTTTCTACCTACCGTTGGAGTTGATTTTTGGGGGAGTTATTGTGCATTAACCAGCCATTACTTCACTGATTAACTCCCTCCATTAACAGTCATTACTTGGCTGAATTACTCCTTCCTTCAATGGCCATAAACAACCATTACTTGGTTGTTTACTCCCTCCTTCAATAGGCCATTAACAGTTATGTCTTGGCAGTTGAGAGGTCTCCCCTTATGCTATATATTGATGCTTTTTGGCTCAATTGTGTGACACGGAAATACAGAAAAATGAGACAGAAATATATACACAGAGACAAAAACAGAAGAGAAACAACACAGATTATGTCCGCAGAAACAGTGACAAAATAGAAACTCTTCCTTCTTTTTCCATTTCCTCAGCAAGTCGTTTCGTATTTGTTTTCTTCGTCAGAATCAACCTATTTGATTTGTAGTGTTGATTAAGGTGTTATTTTATCTTGGGAGACTATTGCCCGTTAACGTAAAAGCATATATACGGGGCAATAGTCATCTCTCGACTCAGCACACAGTTGTAACAATCCAGATTTAGTGTTTCTTGATTTCAGGTTATCAAGATTCAAGACTCAACAAGCTTGCGGCAGTTCTAAACATTGGCTTGTTTTTTTATCTTTTCGAACACTTGTAATATTTATTTACTTCCCGTACTGCTTTACAATATCCAACAGTTTTAAGGCAAGATTTGTATTAGTGTTCGAAAGATGTCGGTCAAAAGTTGTGTGACCAAATATGGATATGGCTGTGGTTTTCTGGTAGAAGAGACTTGTGATTATGATGTTGAAGGTCAACGTGTTCATGGTGTCACCGCTCCTGAGAGTGGTGGGAACAAGCGCCCACGAGAGGTTGGGATGTCAATTAGGACAAGAGGAGAAGGCTGAAGATGTGGTTCTATCTTGTAGCAGAAGGCCTATATCTAGGGATGGCAACGGGTCGGATCTGGACCGGATCCTACTAGATCCAGATCCAGATCCGTTTTTCATACCCGAATCCAGATCCGAATCCAGATCCATAAAAATCATATCCAAATCCGGATCCGCCGGGTCCACGGATCGGATCTGGATCCACATGTAAAAAAAATTACCTTGCTAAAAATGTAACCTTGCTAAGAAATTTTTTTTGAACTGACAAACGATTTTTACTTAGCTAACAATTTACTGTTTTTCAATTTTGAAATGTTCATATGAGATATTTTATTCGTTGTCTCGTTTTGATTGTGAGCTATTAATTAAAAATGTTGGACAATGACAATAGTTGTGGAAAATGGTGACTAGTATTTTCACAAAGGTCAAGTAACTTGCATGTGCTTGGAATCTTCATAAATGAAGTGAATATAATTTTAACTACTTGTCTATGGAGATGTTAGTCATTCACTAATATAACATTGATTTTATTATCGAAGTTACCTCTTTATTTTTTTGTTTTTGAGTTAACGCGGGGATAAATTAAACTTGTTTTGAGAATTAAACTTGCAAGGATGTGCTTAGCAATTTTAAGAAAATACTTATAAAATTACATTCTAGATTATGAATATATTTAATAAAAAATGGATCCACGGGTCGGATCTGGACCGGATACGGATCTCAAATACAAGATCCAGATCCGATCCGATCCGATCCGTCAGAAACGGATCCGGGTCCGATCCGGATCCGTCGGGTCCAAATTTTGAAGATCCATATCCTATAAAATGGATCTGGATACACCGGATCCGGATCGGGTCCAGGATCCATTGCCATCTCTACCTATATCTGTCCCAGGCAAAGGATTCGAATTATGGTAAGAAAGAAATGGACACTCAGTCCGATGAAGTGACTGAAGTGGGCCAGAATCCGAAATTGGGATAAGTAATTTTTCTTCCTTGTCAAGAATAAGATTAAATGATGTCTGATTAAAAATGGCTTAAAGTAAGGAGGAATATGAAAATGTTTTCCGAAATAATTTATATTCCTTACGCTTTAAAATTAGAAGTTTAATCTCTTCTTCCTTCCCGTTTAAAGATTGGATTTTGTAAACGACTTTAAAAGGATCCATTCTTTTAAGTGTAATTATTAAAAATGTGTAAAGTATGTTCACACATACGAGGGAGAAAGATCCACTGACAGTGCGAAAACTGTTACCACTCTTAAGTAATCGCCAAGAATTGTCTAGGCACCAATCATAAGGGAAGAAGACTAAAAGCTAAAGACGTTGAGCCTGTCACACTATTTGGCAGAAGATCTTTCAAAAGAAGATATTGGACACTCAGTCATACAAAGCCTACGGGCGACTGGAGTGGGGCCAAAATTCCTTTGATAGGATGATATTGGACACTCGGTCGTACAAATCCTACGGGCGACTGGAGTGTGGCCAGAATTAATTTCATAGGAAAAGTAATGGACACCTAGTGTGGTGGGCTAGAGTTTTCAGGTCTTAAATGATTTGAAGGACAAAAGAAAGGCAGAAAAGAAATTGGACACTCAGTCTGCCAAAGCAACTAGAGTGGGCCAGAGTATCCAGATCACATATGATCCGGTTACGACCTAACCACGGGCAAGAGATTGTTCATGTGAAGCAACGCCACCTCTAAAGTAGAAGGGGTTGGAGAGGTTGTCCTCAATAGGACTTCGTGGTATGGGATCACTCTCAGATGAGGTTATACATGTCACAAACTTGGTTTAAGGGACGTTGTTGGTCAATCTGGTTTGAGACTAGTCCAACAGGTCTGTAATAACTAAGAATGGTACAGTATGTCTGTATCCATATGAATGATATATTTATAATCCGTGCATCTATGCCATCATAGATTAAGACACGTTAAATAGAAAGTCATTCAAAAGCTAACGAAGTTGAAATTGTTGGCTTCTATCGACATAAACCCTCAAAATAAATGTGACGTAGGCGAAGAGGAAAAATCACCTTTCCATTCCGTCAAAGGAATAGCGAAAGAAGCACCGCTCCTCTAGAACTTAGTCACACCTACTTGGGTGATTTGAAGTTTATACAAAATAGAGGGGGGAGACAAGTACGTTGTGACCTTCATTGATGATGGTACAACGTATAGTATTCTTTGTTCGTAGAAAAGCAAAGATGAAGTTGTTGAAGTGGATAAGCGCTACAAAGCAGAAGTTGAAAATCAACTAAGCCTACGGATTAAGGAATTTGTAGTGATAGAGGGGGAGAATGTGAAGCATCGTTTATCAAACGACTGCTTATTACTCACCTCAGTCTAACGGTGTTAGCCAAGTGCAAAGCCGTACGCCCAAATTATGTGGGGCAAGGCTATCCTTATTGCTAATGTGATTCTCAACAGAACTCCGCATAAGGATAAGGATAACTCTCCATGTGAAACGTGGAAAGGATCTCACATAGAAATGTTGTGATGTGGGGTGCATTGGTAGAGGTTGGAATACCGAAACAACTCAAGTTGGACCTAAGACTGTAGATTGCATATCCACTGGATCTGCAAATAACAGTAGTGTTTATCGCTTCTTGGCGTCAAAGAATGCTGAATTCTTTGAAGATAACTTTCCTTGAAAAGGAAAAAAGAGTAATTGCTCGAGGTTAACAAGAACCCGTGAGGGCCCGACTATCCGGAACTAGACGTTCTGTATCTACAGGACTCGGAAGTTGCTGTCTATTCAGAACTTAATATTCCAGATCCACATAACTCATGGATTATAGATGTTGAACCGAGATGGAGCAAAGAGGGTACAAAGACTTGTTCCAGGCCTTCTAGCTTGTATGGTTGAGAACGAACCATGGATAATTAACAAATAATTATCATCTCCAAAATCGATGCTTTGGAAATAATCTACAAAGAGAGAAATAGATTCCATCATACAGAACCATACTTGTGTAATGGTTGATCTTCCTCCGGGAAAAGAACCTTTGGGTTGCGGAAAAGAATACTCAAAAGTGAGTACAAAGTAGATGGATCTACTGACGAGTATAAGGCATCGGCTACTTGTACACGTGCTTCCATATGAATAGCTTAACATCCAGGGCCATTGCAGTCTTACGTGGTATGGATGTTGAAACAGTCTTCCTAACTAGAGAGTTGGAAGGGGAGAATTAGAGTTGGTTTGCTGGACTGTTGGGCTTCTTCCTGAACTTTCATTTTGGTCCCTGAAATGGTTATATTTTGGTCCTAGAAGTTTCAGATAAAACAGAAACAATGAATCTAACCACAGAAATATTGACTCTGAAGTTAGAAAGCCAACAGTTGGAAAACCAACAGTCTGAGAGTGGAAATTATATTGAAACTAAAGATATGGGTATCACAGATGACATCTTAGAAATTGGATTTCTAAGACATCTAAAGGACTGGTCTAACTTCAAACTCAGTTGTGAGATAGTTGACAGTCTCGTTGAAGCCACCAATGGATATGAATCATATAACTGATTGAAATCATGGTGCATCCATTTACAAGCAATGATATGCACAGGTCACATGTAGTTCAATGTATGTTACACACTACAACCGACCTGGTATCGGCCTACAAAGTAGATCAGTTAAACTAAGGTTCACTGATGATTTTAAAAATGATCGGTAGAAGGCATTTAGTCGGATATGACGATATCTGAAATATTTGCTTATCTACGGATTATAATATTCTGGATGTCCAGCGGTTCTGGGAGAACACAACAATGTAAAATGGACATCAGATGTGAAGAACACCAAAGCCACAAGTAAATGTGTATGGTGGGTCTTGGAAAAACCTCTAAGCAAACATGCATCGGCCGATTTATGATGGAATCAGAGTTTATCGCTTTATACAAAGCATGAAAGAAGTTGAGTAATTTCACGATTCCTTAGAGGAAGTCCCCTATTAGGAGAAACTCGTATCTTCAGCAGTTATACATTATGGCTAGCCGGTCGGCTTCAGGAAGGACACGGATGACGGCGTCAGGACATATCTGTCAGGATCTGTCGGAGACATAAGACCGTATGGCAGTTGATCATCACGGGTGTCACTTCCTTGATTACTAATAAAAGGATATAGCGGACCCTTTTAACTAAGGGACTACCCGGAGATCAAGTGTTCTGTCTGTCTAGGGGAATGGGCTTAAAACCCCAAACAATACGAACCTTTGCGGTGGTAACCCAACCATACTGATTGGAGATCCCAAGAATTTGGTTCAATGGGAAAACTAAGCTGCAAAAAGGATGTTTCCCCGCTTTCCGTCCGTTGTGTATTCCCCCTTATGTCTTCTGTAAGAACTAGAGGGATGGGCTCTCCGCTAACACTTTTTCAGATATTCCCCCTTCCAAGGACGCTTTCTCGAGTAGTCTTTTCCAATTCCTGATAGGATGCCTGTGAACTTGAGAATCATAGAACACCAAAACTTGTGGTATATTATGGACCTAACATAGGTCACATACCTCACGACATAAGATTGAAAGATCCAAACCGAAGAAAAAAGATCCAAACCTTCTTCTTCGGAGCGGAAAGGGACGTGGCCAAAACATATAAAGATCGACGTAGTCGCTCATAGGAACATATCTATCCGGATAGAGGATAGTCTAGGCCGATTCATAGATAGATCTCTCTCCATATAGATAGGTATCTCCGCGGATAGAGATAAATATAGGGATCCATCTAGTTCTTGATTCACTATTTCCCTATTTTTTCTTGATTCTGATTGATTGCCTTTTTTTAGGACAAGTTTGAGTTTGAAATCTTAATGCAGGCAAGGAAACATCCTTTTTCCATTATTACTTGCTGGGGCGGAGCGTAGACGAGTGAGCGAGCCAAGGAAAGAAGGAAGCCCGTCATAGAGCAGTCGACTAGAAGTAGAAAATTGCTGGCCTGAGAGAAGGAGGCCTCTCTCGGGAAAGATGGCCCAATTTCTCTTCTTTCTTTTTGATTTCAGCTTTTTTTAGGGGTCCAGAAGGCTAAAAGGTGGGGGAGAAGGAAGCCGAACCTCTAATCGACCTAGACACATAAAGAATTCTCGGCGTCGAGAGAGATTTGAGATTCCGTAAGTAACTCAGTGAGTGCTTTCTAAGAAGGGCTTGGAAGAAGAAAATGAAATAGGAACAACCGCGCTGGTCGTAATAGATCGACTTTCATGCTAGTTCTTGCTCCAGCATGAAAGTTCCATTTCAGGAAAGGACGACGCACTATGATACTTTCTATTTTGTCGAGCCCTGCTTTGGTCTCTTGTTTGATGGTTGTACGTGCTAAAAATCCAGTACATTCCGTTTTGTTTCTCATCCCGCCTTTCGCAACACTTCGGTTTACTTCTTTTGTTAGGTCTCGACTTCTTCGTTATGATATTCCCAGTAGTTTATATATGAGCTATAGCCGTTTCATTCCTATTCGTTGTTATGATGTTCCATATTCAAATAGCGGAGATTCACGAAGAAGTATTGCGCTATTTACCAGTGAGTGGTATTATTAGACTGATCTTTTGGTGGGAGATGTTCTTTATTTTAGATAATGAAAGAATTCCATTACTACCAACCCAAAGAAATACGACCTCTCTGAGATATACGGTTTATGCCGGAAAGGTACGAAGTTGGACTAATTTGGAAACATTTGGCAATTTACTTTATACCTACTATTTCGTCTGGTTTTTGGTTTCTAGTCTTATTTTATTAGTAGCCATGATTGGGGCTATAGTACTGACTATGCATAGGACTACTAAGGTGAAAAGACAGGATCTATTTCAATTGCTTGTGAGATCGATCAAGAGTCATAGCGCTTTCTTCGATCCATGGGTAGCAAAACTTGCTCTAGCCACAGCTTTGGCTTTCAATATTGATCTAACTCACCATCATCGATGCATACCTAGATCCAGATACTTCACTTTCGGCCGCCCCCTAGAAGGCTCCAGCTCCTAAGCAAGCCAATTTCCATTCTTCTCTAGATCGGTTCTCTATAGCATCTTCTTTCCGCCATTCTTTTCCTCTAACAAAGGAAACTTTGAATATGGATTTTCTCTCTTCTTATTTTTCATTTTTTTAGGAGCCAGCTTATCTCTAAGCAATTGACTGGGCTTCCCACGTGGCATGACTCTTCTGCCAAGTCAGCATGATGCCTCCTCTCCTCCCTTACAATCAAGCATACAAAAGGCCCTTTTATTTTCCATAACCACTCCCCTACCCAACGATCTCATAGGTATAGAAGCAGCCTCCAGATTAGACATATAAGAAAGAAGATTAGGAGATTCACCCTCTATGACCATGTAACTGCCCCACCTCAGCGGAAACAGACTGACTGGGCAAAGAATATTCCGGCAAGCCGAACCTGTAAAAACCTTCGGTCGCCTCTACAACTCATACGTCAACTGAACTACGTCCATCCTCTCTATGATCTCTAACACACACAAAAGCAATCTCATCACTTTTTTTACAAGCAGAACGAAAGAGAAAACGAGCGAAACGAAGTGGAGCGAGGGGAAGGGAGGATCTACTTGGAATTGACTGTCAGTGAATCCCAAGTATGACATAGATAGAGGAAAGAAAATCTCATACATGCCGAAGGTACATCTGAGACCTTCCTTCCAAGCAACTATGACATAGGTAGACAGATGCGAGTGTACTTCAGGAAACTAGCAAGCCTTGCCATTCGGATGAAAGGAATATCATCCTAATGAAAGCCTGATTTTTCCCTTATCAATGTTTGAGATGCCTGGTTGTGCCAATTTCCCTAGTTGACAATATGACTTTTATGCCTGGCGGCAACTCGGATCTTATGTTCTTTAGATGCCCATCTTATTTGCCAGTTGTCTGGCTGTAAAAGAAAGAGGTTAGTTCACAACTCTGAAAGCCGAAGACGAAGCGAGGAAGGCAAGCTACACAGAGCGACAGATAAGGAAGAGATTTAGGCAACACCATTGACCTATCGGACTCTAAAGAAAGGGTACCACTTATTTGGAAACTCGAAACTTGCCGGTTTCCAAGCGAAACTCGATGCTACTTTAACACAAGGGCCGGTGTCCATCATTGAAAGTGGCATCTCTCTTTGCGCACATTGGAGAAAGTGCTCTGTTAGTAAAATCGATCCTTTTTACATAACACTCTCGCCCGCCAAAGAGGACTGACTATCTTTCTCTTTATACGCAATATCTTGAAAGGCAAAGAAAAAGATCTACCTTGGCAACGAAGACGTCATTGACTGATAGTTTCATTGCATGGAATGCCACACTCAATTGTCAGTGACTGGGGACCCGGTCTTCATTAGCAATTTATGGCGTGAGCTCTATGAGCCGTCGATAGGCCAGTGAAAGCCTTTCGTCCACAGCATCTAACTGAGCTGACCCGCCTTAGTTTTCCAGATCCACTCATTGACTTAAGCACTTAGTACAGCATATTACGTACTTGAACCTAACAAGGGAAGCACCCTCTATTCATTACCCGGCTTAACCACTAAGAACCCCACTGCGCAAGGAACATGAACATCGTCGTGGAGAGCAGCCTCTATATCGGCAACAATGAATGGGCTCATTTTTCTTTTCTTAATTGCTTTCAGTGCGGGTATATGATCGGGACATATGAAATTACAGACATATAGTGAATGGACGAGCCCCTGCAACTTCAAAGCAGCTTCCTTTGTACTTCCGGGAGGTAGAAAAAAGAAAGAGATTAGATAACTATAGAGCAGATTCATATCCAACCAGCAAGGCATACGGTCTTAGACACTTAACCAAGCTCTTGATGAGCGCTATCCACCTTCACCTTATTCTGCTTTCCTTAGCCTCCGGCTTGGGCGTGGTGAAGCAAGGGGTCAGTGAGATCGACCCGATCGGTGCGCAGTTAGATAGTTAGAGTTAGTAGTTTCTTCAACAATTCTAAAAAGAGAGAGTTGCTCTTAGAGTTAGGGAGCGAGTGGAATAAACGAGTTCAATACGCTGGATAAGAAGCGTAGTATACGAAGCGATCACTAGAGCGAAGGAGTGTAATAGGCAGAAAAGACTACTAGAGCTATATACTTTGAGAACGAGTGGAATACCTAAAACAAGAGAGGGTAGGTAGAGCACTTTCGCCTTTTAAGCTTTGCTTTCTCGATCCACTACTATCTTACTAAAAAAAAGACATGCCTTTCTAATGAGATGTGATCCGTCTAGGGCTAGCTGAACTAAGCCTCATTAGAGGAGGAAAGATTTGCTGCTTTCATACTTCTTCTTCCTGCTACGCCCTTGCTTTCCCACACTCCGTGGGGGCCTTTTCTTCTCACTTGAGAGATGCGATTTGAAAGAAGAGAAGAGGTTCTATCAGTTAATCACCATCCCTTCCTCCAATGAGATTTTCTATGTTTATGTTTGGTCTTAGAATAAATGGAGTGCTTGGTGAGAAAGATAGCACTCTGATTATCAGAGAATAAAACGTACCTTAACTGCTCAAAGCCAAGATCTTGAGTAAATTCCTTCATCCAAAGAATGCTTTGGCACTTTCTCTCTTCCTTAAAGATTGGGATGAGTTGATGTCGGTCGATGGTGTGAAAACACTTCCTGATGTCGAATTCCAAAAACCAGCGAGAGGTTCTCCACTCTTTTTTGATCCATCTTAGGACGGAGTGGAAGCCTCGACCCGACCGGAAGTGCGATGTGTCTGGAAACTCGAGATCATAAATGGATTTGAGTACCATTCAAAAGGGAATGAGGAGGCAAGCCCCCCCCCCATCTTCCGCATATCTTGCTCATCCGACATGGCATGAATCACCGAACCTGCACTCAGGAATAGTAATACTTTGAAAAAGGAGTGATCCATTAAGTGAAAGACGCTAACCGAATAGTTAGAGATGCCGCAAGCAAAAATCATATAGCCTAATTGACTGCAAGTTGAATAAGCTAATTGAAGGACTGCAATGGCTACTAGACCAAAGACGCCCTTGACTACTACGACATCGAAAGTAACTTCAACTCGCTCGAAGGCAAGTCAAGAAGGAACGGCACCCCGAGAGGAGGAAGGGCGTAGTAATCGACGAAATGCTTCGGGCGGTTGAAAATCAGCATAGATCCGGAGATTCCCGAATAGGGCAACCTTTTGAACTGCTGCTGAATCCATGGGCAGGCAAGAGAGAACCAAGCGAACTGAAAGATCTTAGTAGCCAGAGGAAAAGAAATCAAAAGCGAAAGACGAGCCTTGAAAAAGCCTATGTTTTCTTAGTTTCTCCGGTTCCGGAGAATGCATAACTCTCGAATTGTTGCTTGTCTATTAGTGGAAATGGGCTCATGAGGTTTCCCCGTAGAAAGGGAATGTGTGGGGCATACCCTTACTAAAATAGGCCGATGAGCTTTAGCCCCTGGGCGGGATCAAACAATTCTCTTTTCGAAGTCGTCCATTAACTAAAAAAGGCTCCTACATCGGAGCTATCAGGACAGAAACCTGGCAGCCCCACCCAGGCCTATTAGCCGGACGGGGAGCCTCTTAACTTCAACTGCAGAACTCTACACATGGATGTCGAGAACCGTTGATCCAGTAGATATCAGATATCGGTCAACATGTCACATCCACACCTCACAAGTCAGCGTTAGGAAGCTCGAAGACACATGTTGGTGAACCTTTAGATGCTTGATATCAGTAATTGAATATATAATAAAAGGCCTGAGGGTGGATTGAATCCAATCCCATCCAGCTATGCCAGTCCTTTCTTTCAACCGGAAGGAGATTAGTTGTAAGCCGCTTGGGAGGAGGAAGAGATCGGATAATCGGTTGCTAATGCTAATATGTAACTAAGGATATTTATGCCCTTCGGGGTCAGCGGCTTTCAACTCGCCATAAAGTACACGAGATTTGCCTTCTCGATCATCCCGAATAGAGTGACACCAATCACTGATCGGGACCGTCAGCTAGGAGCCCGGGGAATGTGTTTGCGGAACTCTTAGCCGCGCTTTCAAGGAGAATCTAGTATAGATACCACGCCCATCTTGCGCTTGCGTCGAACTCCACTGAGGTAGAACTTTCAAAACAATGATAGGGGTCACGCTGGAAGAGACTCTTCCCTCTTTCCTTGGCTCTGCTCGCTCGTCTACGCTCCGCCCCAACAAGTAATAATGGAAAAAAGATGTTTCCTTACCTGCATTAAGATTTCAAACTCAAACTTGTTAGGTCCCGAATGCCTCACTTCTCTTAATTTCGGTGCTTATCTTCAATTAGAAGATGGTCACCCACCCTAAGCAAGATCGGTTCAGCAGGCCAATTCACGCATCTTCCGCAGAGTACCAGCGCCAGCCGAAGAGAAGAAAATAGTAGAGAGATTCGTCATGGTGCTCACTGAACCTCCGTAATATCTAACAAGTCAAGATGGCATATAATCATCTATCGTATCTGCGGTGGATGGTGTTGGAGTAATTACCAGTGCTATTGAATCAGATGTGAGGGAGGAAAGGCTTGTTTGCAAGACAAATCCCAAATGTCTTAGAAAACTGCAATTGGTATTGAATTCCCTCCTACTCTTATAACTGTTCTAGTAACCGGTGTGACAGTATCCGTTGGTGCCATTATTTGCGTACCCGCTGTTCGAGAATCTATAGAATCAGCTGTTAGCAAGAATGGAATCAAATGCCACAGAATACGCTTTTTATTCCTCACAGCCTACCTTTCTCGCAAGGCATTCGATGGAGCAAGAGGAAGAACTCCTACGCAAACAGAAAAGACTGGGACCGTCAACTCCAATGTGATGGGGGTAATGCCTCCAAGAGCTCCTAGGAAACGAGGGGATATTGCCTTATTCCTACTCAATGTAGGTCACTCACTACTCTTCTAGTAGGATTTAACTAAGTAAGTCATAGCTCTAAAAGAGTTATTTTTTTCTTTTTTAGGGATGGCACTCCCTGGCTATATGTCTATGGCTTGTAAAGCCTTTAAATGAAGAAAAAGAGATCGGGAAAGAGCTGCAGGAAAGCCAAAACTAAAGAAAAGCATAAAAAAAAAAGAATCCACTAATCCCGGTCATCCCAAGCACCCTCTGCCGACCAATAACTAGAGCCAAGGGGTCCCAGTGTAAGGAGCCACTCCTCTCCCTCAGCTCCCTCCTTAATGGCTCGAGTAGGACAAGCAATCTTCATTTTCACAGTACTACCATAGAGAAGGGAAGGCCCACCTCAGAAGCCATTTGACCATGAGTTCACAACTTAGGATCAGAAAGAAAGATTCCATCCCATCTTTAAAGCAATGGTCTACAACTCCACGGCTTGCGAGCTCCTTTGTTATGTTTGTTCTACCAGATCATAAGCCCTAGTCCCAAGCTAAATAGCATATTCATCTGCACCTAAAAGGGATTCGGTGAGCAAGAGCTTATTTTATTGTTGCTTCTTCAACAAAAGCAATTCTCTTTCCTGCGGACCTTCCTCCAACAGAATCAATAGCATCGGATCTAACTCCACTCTCTCCCTTTCCCGCTTAGCCTACCGCCTTTATAGTCAAGGGGTTAGTATCAACACCTTTGCAGCCTCTGCTGGAAAGCCAAAATTCGCTCAAGTGAAGGGCCCCTCAACTAAAAGATCATAAGTTTCATTATCGACATTGAAAACTCTTTTCTTACCTCTTTCACAGCGGTGGTTCATTCTGGTTCTGTTGGCAAATCGCCTTCCTTATAGGAGGAAGAGGAACTTTGGATTCGACGCTTATTTGAGAACTTCTTTATGATCTCATCCACATTGTCCATGGAAGACATTTCTTCTTCCAATTCGTCTATTACACCCTGGATTTTGATAGTTTTTTGTTGTGAGCCCTCAACTAATTGAGCATAAGGATCCCTTCGCATTTTTTTTAGGGTTTTCACTCGCAGAAAAAGATTGTTGACTTTCTAAGGGATCTTTCCCCGTCCGCGCGTCAGAAGTGCCAAAGCCGCCGGCGCCGGGGGTTCCTTGCTCTTGGTCGGCCTCCCCTAAGGGGGGGCCCCGGGCTCGCGGAGGGTTCTAGGGCGAAATCCACTTTGTTATCTGATGATAAGGCGTGAGATTGACGCCAATTCTCACTCTCAGAGTCAAAGCTTTGGTTGGCGCAATCCTCTCTTTGTTGTTCGACGAGGCTTTTCCTTCGCTCATCTCGCTTGCCGGTCCCTCTTCTCTTGCTGATTTAGAACTCAAGGAGGAGAGAGGATCTTCCGACTAAAGCAAAAAAGGGGTGAGAGTTGATCTTCTTTCAGCTAAGAGAGATGCTAGCATTGAATGAAGACCAGTATGAGGAATAAAGAACCTTCGTCAATCTATAATTAGAATGTAGAGTAGAATGTGAGGGAAAGCAGTCTAGTCGACTAAGTGAACTGAAAGATGAAACCAGGGGATCGGTCTGAGATCGAAAGAGCCTTGGATCGACTTGAATTGGACATAAGTTCCCCCTTTTTGTTTTGAAATCTTGTATTATGATGTTAGAGAAGGCTGCTTTGACTTTCATCGAGATTGGCTTGTTGTTCAGTAACTGGCCTTTCTCTGTTGTTTCTATCAACATAAAGGAAATGTTTCAGTCACCGCCCCACAAAAAAAGCGTATGTGAATAAAAGCAAAAAGTACGAAGTTCGAGAAAGGGGCAAGGGTCTGTCTTGGGTTCAATTCCCAAAGCTCCTATGTGGCAAAAAAGACTGATTCAACGAGACTTATGCTAATAAAGAGAAATGAAAGAGATATTGGTCCACGAAATAAGGTTTTTGATGCATGAAAATATGGTGTGGTACAAATCTACCACATCGGTGGGAAAAGGAAGAATTGCTCTCTTTTTAAGTCTCAAAATTGGCTAAGGGTTTGGGACCCCAAGGTGTAACCCATGTGTTTAAAGGAGGGAGGACCTAGATGTGCTTGGGTTCAAGGCTAAGCCCACACACGTGCAGCCGCCGCCCGCCCGTCCCGTCCCGTCGAGGCTCGGGCTCAGGCTCGTGTCACGGGTCGCGGGTCTTGTGTCTTGGGCTTCTTCTGATAGACCCCCAAATTGTTTAATATTTACAGTTTGGTCCCTGGAGTTTCTGGAATGTTGAATTTGGGAACAACGAAAGGCAGAAAGTTTCTACCTATCGTTGGAGTTGATTTTTGGGGGCGTTATTGTGTATTAACCAGCCATTACTTGGCTGATTAACTCCCTCCATTAACAACCATTACTTGGCTGAATTACTCTCTCCTTCAATGGCCATAAACAGCCATTACTTGGTTGTTTACTCCCTCCTTCAATGGGCCATTAACAGCCATGTCTTGGCAGTTGAGAGGTCTCCCCTTATGCTATATATTGATGCTTTTTGGCTCAATTGTGTGATACAGAAATACAAAAAAATGAGATAGAAATATATACACAGAGACAAAAACAGAAGAGAAACAACACAGATTATGTCCGCAAAAACAGTGACAAAACAGAAACTCTTCCTTCCTTTTCCATTTCTTCAGCAAGTCGTTTCGTATTTGTTTTCTTCGTCAGAATCAACTTATTTGCTTTGTAGTGTTGATTAAGGTGTTGTTTTATCTTGGGAGACTATTGCATGTTAACGTAAAAGCATATATACGGGGCAATCTTGTCTTAAAGATAGAGAGCCATCTCTCGACTCAGCACACAGTTGTAACAATCTAGATTTAGTGTTTCTTGATTTCAGGTTATCAAGATTCAAGACTCAACAAGCTTGCGGCAGTTCTAAACATTGGCTTGTTTGTTTATCCTTTCGAACACTTGTAATATTTATTTACTTTCCGTCCTGCTTTACAATATCCAACAATTATATGTACTCCCCATAAGATGTTTGTAATACTAACTGTTGCACTTTTACATATGTTTAATTGTTGCACTATTATTTAGTGATAGAACAGGTTTATTAGAAACGTCAAAATTGATGCATTTTTCAACTTTTAAATGTATTCGTACTCGTTTAAATGTTTTGCTTAGAGAAATAAGTTGCTTATATATCCTACAATTTTACAACAATTTATTAATATGGTGCCTTTCCTTTTCTCCACAGAGAAGCTGAGGCCAGCATTGATATGTTTAATGATGCAAATACAGGAATGAGCTCTGAAAGTTCAAGGATGACGAACCTTCAGGAGATGATGAAGAGAGTGAAATAGAAAGTGAACCTGATGAAGATATCAGTGATATTGGAGATTTATTTTAAAATAATATTGGTGTAAATCCTCATAATCAATTTGGCCCGTTCTGAAATTCCATGTCATGATATACCCTACTTTACGACATTGGAGAACGAAGAAGATATTTTCATCTCTATACGAGAATCTGAGATGGGATGTTGTTCAGTTTGGTCCAAGGATGCCAAAAAAGATTTGGAAAAAAATATGTATTTTAGTAGCAAAGCAAAGTTGAAACGGGCTGTGACGATGTGGATTTTGCGCAAAAATAAAGAGTTCGAGGTGGTAATGTCAAACAGGAGTCTATGGGTTGTGAGATACAGGTTTTATAATTTATTGGGTTGCCTATGGTTTCTTCGAGACCGGAAGGTTGGAAATAACCTTTGGAAGATAGGAAAGTATGTTGATAATCATAGATGTGAGATTGAAAGATTGAAGGGCTTACGACAGGTCATGCTAACCTAGATACCAATTTGATTGCATCCTTGTTTCTAAATCAAATTCGAGAAAATCCTAAGTTGTTGGTAGTAGATGTCATGACTAAGGTTCATGAGAATTTGGTCATCAAGTGACATACAGGAAAGCCTGGCTTGAACGTCAACGTGCATTTGAATTGGTGTATGGTTTCTTTCAAAAATCATTTAGTGAGCTTCCTAAATTTTTTGCAGATTTTCAACACTTTAATCATGGAACAGTTGTGGAATGGAAACACGAAGAGTCTGAGTTCAACCGAGGTAAAAAATTCAAGTTTGTATTTTGGGCTTTCAAGCCATGAATTGATGGATTCCAAACGTGTCGCCCTATTATTTCAGTAGATGGAACTCATATGTATGGAAAATATGACATCACATAATTAATTGATGTTTGAATTGACGAAAATGATAACATTCTTTCTCTAGCATTTGCTAATGTTGACAGGTGATGGATAGATATTTCTCTATTTTATGAGCTTATTTGACGTGTTTTTTTATGTGAAATTAGAGATTCTACGTGTGAATATTGCTAATGGATATCGTTTCGTGTCTAGGTAAAGGCGAACTTAACTTAAAGACGAAAACGGATTAAATGAGGAAGAAAGAAGGAGATAGTGCACTGTCAGGCTGTGCGCAATCGTGCACCTGGCACCTCCTTCGCGCACCACTTCGCGTGGAGGAGGCAATGAAGATGAATTTGTGCCCAACACCTGCGTGAAGTGCCACGTGAATCAATTATTTGTTGCGCGATCGCGCATCACTGCAGACGAAGGATCTTAATTGAGGTAATTTTGTCATTTTACGGGCGACCCTTGGATGCTATATAACATTTTAACACACCTAAATTAGGTTATCTTTGGACGACATCATCTTGGGGAGACAACTTAGAGTTTCAAGGAAGACTTTGCTACTTTTTACAATTGATTCAATACGAAAGTTTGAATCGAGAGTGGTTTGTAATGACTTATAGAATTTCTTCTTCTCTTATTATGTTTACTTTTGCTATTATGGAGTAGTTTTATCTGAGGATTTTGACGGATATGTTGTTTCAAGACTCATGAATTGATTTCGTTTATTGCTAGAATTCTCTTTTGGAGTTTCGAAGTTTATGCATATGTTTTTCTTATTTTAGTTAATCGAAAGAGAACTATTTTATTGAGCGTGTATGTTAGTATATGAGTGTAGAATTTCAATTCTTGTGAGTAATCGTAAGAGCTTTCTTGAATTGTTATTTAGCAAAGAAAGGAAGATATTCAAGGGAAGTTTTTCTTCTATTAAATTCAATTGAGAAGTCTGCATATGTTCTTCATTTTCAAATTGGTCTATTCTTGATAATATCTAGGTTATTCGAAAGAAGAGTTAGAATATTACATGTAGATTAATTACTCGTTGAAATCGAATGAGTCAACGAACCTTCGCAAGAAGAACCTTGAATGATTAGAAATTCAAAGTTTTTTTAGCACTTATCATGTCATGTACCCTAATTTCTCCTATCAATAGTAACCCTTGATCAATTTCTGCATTTTAATTATTCATTAAGTTTACTAGTAAAATCAGTTACTCGTGATTGATATCACAACCTTCTAAATATTTGATCTCCTGAATAATACTCAGCAAGACGTTGTTTGAACTGTTAATCACATCAACTCATGTGGAGGCGATCTTAAACTATATTATTTTTTACTAGTGAAGCGTTTAAAGAAATTATATTGTATTTTGCGCTCGTCAAATTTTGGCACCGTTGCCGGGGATTGGCAATAATTAATATTCAAATAGAATATAGTGTATTAATTCTGATTTTTATTTTATTTTACATACCAAGGTAAGGTCTGCGTACACTATACCCTCCCCAGACCCCACGTTGTGAAATTTCACTGGGTATGTTGTTGTTGTTGTTGTTTATTTTATTTAATTTTTTATTTATACATTTAACCTGTGAGTTCTTCCTATTGTAGGTAACATGTAATATTTTCTGACTCTTGGTGTATGACACGATCTTCGTCACATAAAATCATTTCGTACAATCCAGAGTTAGAGAAATCTTTGCGCCTACTAAGAAAAGAACTTGCAGAAAAAGTATCTGGGCAGTTATCGATTAGAGTGTCGCTGAAGGGGATGGTGTCAATGATGTCCATCGAATAGACCCACTCAACCTCAATCGTGTCAATGATGTACCACTCGGTAACGGGGATGGTGTCGCTGAAGGGGTTGGGAACCGGAGAAATCTTTGCCCTCCAGTTGAAGAAGTGGATCAAAACAATGGAAGAGCAGGGAGATTGCTTGGAGACTATGCTAGGACGAATTACAACGGAATGCAATTCAGTGAAAGATGTCCACCTATTGCGGCCAACTACTTCGAAATTAAGCACAGTGTTCTTCAAGCAATTCAAAACAATTATGTGTTCAGAGAAAAGCTAAATGAAGATCCAAATAGCCACTTGATGGATTTTGATGAAATCATGAACACGTTTCACTACAATGGGGCATCTGACGATGCAATCTACTTGAGGGCATTTCCTTTTTCTCTGAAAGACTATGCAAAAGTTTGGTTGAGAATTTTACTGTCGGGATCAATTCGCAACTGGGAGGAGATGACTGATGTGCGGTGAAATTACACTTTTTATACCCTTTCCTTAAGCTTTTCTAGCCCTTCAAGTAAGTTTTAATGTCATTTCTTATGTTTATTTTGGTTTTTGTAGGATTTTTGCCTCGGGAAACCAAAAATGAGAAAAAGTGCATAAACGTGGACCAAAGTGCTGAAAAAAGAAAGAAGTACAACAGAAGCCATTTTCGTGGACCGCAAAACCAGAATACGAGCCGCAGTTTTGGAGGCTCAGCCGCAATTTGTAAAAGTGAATAGAAGAATTTGGAGCCCCAAAATTGATCTCGCCCAAATTATACCTTTAATGTAAACAATGCCAAAATTGATGACGTCCAAATCCACTCCTCAAAGATAAAATGTAAATGATCATCGCAATATAATTTACCCAACTAGGAGTCGTGGTCGAATCCATAGGGAACAATATACTAGGGCAATTGAGCTAGTTATAGAATTATCACCAATTAAGCTAAACCAAATGGTTTTCAATAAATGAATTTGTTTTAAAGATAAATAAAGATTAAACTAACTAATGTGGATTACAAGTAATGGATGTTCGGGGATTTGGAACATAGCAATTTAATTTAAACTCAATAATGATTCATTGCAAGTAATTATATACCACTAATTAATCACGGGTCTAGCAAATTAGCCTTAGAATCTCAATTACCCACTAATGCCGCTCGACTATTTAGCGGGTCTATCTTAGCTTATTCTCTCGAATCAAACTAAGGATCATTAATCACATTCCAATATTAGGCTATACTAGGGTTTTTCCTATCTAATGGGCAAACTCATTAGATGAGGGTTAAAGCCTCAAATCGTGATAATCAATCTAACCCAAATCCTAATTTCTTCTCTCAAGTTTAATTAAGGATAAATGGACAAGTCTTGCGGTTAGCTAATCCCTTTGGAAACATTCAAGAACAAGATTAATTAAATAAGCAAGAGACCCATTTCATAAATAGTAAGAAATAATCAATATAAAAGTAACAAGAATTAAATACAAATACTACTCAACAAGTCTTTACAATTTTGTTGTCCAAAGTCATCACTCACACCAAATATGACAATACAAAGCAAGGAAATAAAGAGATGAATTAAGAAATTCTCATTAATGACTTCAAGTATTCACTTCCATGGTAATGGGTGATGAAACCCTAGCCTCCAAAGCTTGTTCTTCTTCTTCTAAGCTCTCAAATTATGTTGGAGAATGAGTTGTTGAGTTTGGATATGCGTTGGTGTATTGTGTAATGAATTGGTCTCTTTCTCCAAATTCTAGACAAGACTTATATAGGGACCCAAAAATTCGGACTACAGGAAATTACAAAATACCATCACCATCCACTATGCGACCGCAGAAATGATCTGCGGACCGTAAAATTAGCTTAGGATTCGCAAAGTGTCTTCATGCTTGGACTGTCTCGAATTACGCCAGGAAGTGCGGTCCGTAGAACTAAACTGCAAACCACAAAAATACTCCAAAGCATCGCAATCTGAGCTAGGACTGATGTGGAGCAGTGGTTTGCAGACCAGACTATGGTCTATAGAATGAAAGTGCGGACCGCAGAGTGGGTCACACTTTGGGGATCCAAATTCCTCTATTCACTATTACGAATTGCGGTTGAGCCTCCAAAACTGCGACTAGTATTCTGGTTCTGTGGTCCGCATAAATGGCCTTTGTTGCACTTCTTTTTTTTCAACACTTTGGTCCATGTTTATGTACTTTTCCTTATTTTTGGTGTCCCGAGGTAAAAATCCTACAAAAAAATAAAATAAACATAAGAAATGACATTAAAACTTACTTAAAGGGCTAAAAAAAGCTTAAGAAAAGGGTATCAAAATGCGTAATTTCACCTTACATCAACACCCCCAACTTAAACTCTTGCTTGTCTTCAAGCAACTAAAACAATTAAAACTAAAAATTACGACTAACAACAAAGCAAGAATGACTATGGTTGGTTCTACCTATGAGTTCATAAGAATGTAATTCAAAATGTTAACAACCCCTCAATTTTCTCAAAAACAACCTGAGAGTGCATAGTTATGAATAATCATTTCATGAAAATCAAGCCTCAATTGATGACTAAATGCTACTAGTGACTAGATGTGCACACGTACAACAATTTGAGAAGCTCACATCACAAAGTTCGTGTAATTCATGTTCTTCACAACAAAGAAAGTCTCAACACTCCATATATCAAAATCACAACATGGGACATAGACAAAATCACTCACACTCACAAAGAATGTCAAGTGTCACAAGTATCAAGCCATAGGCTTACGCTTATTTTAAGTCATCACTACTCAAAGAGTGCTCGGTTTTGGATCTCTAAGGACTTTTTAAAGCTTGTAATGGCTTAGGGACGGGTAGGATATTCATTTAGGTACGAGTGACTTTTCCTTCCTTTCGCACTACATATTTTTCATTCATTTTGCTCAGTTCCTTCTTTTGTCTTCCAACTTCCTTTTCCACTCCTTTTATTCAAGTATCTCCAATTTTATTTCATTCTTTTTGTGATTCATTTTCTCTTTTCTTTTCTATTGTTTTTGCATTTCATTTTCTTCTTTTTCTAAAATTTATTTATTATTATTTTAGTACCACTCACATCATAATCTTCTTCCCTTCTTTTCTCTCATGTTCCACCCTTAACTTAGGCTTTTGGCCTCAATTCTCACTTCTCATGCTTACAAGAAAGGATTTTGATTTAAAAGATGGTTCATTTCAAAATGGTTTTAGTTTGTAATGTGGTAGCCAAAGAAAATGTTAAAAAGCCCAAAAGGGGACAACTAGTTCTCTCAACTCACGGGTAGGTCAAAGAAGTCTTAATCAACAAGGTTCACTCTCATATGAAGGCCTAAGATCCTTTCATCAACCAACCAGTTCCTAGTTTCATAGTGACAGACCAACGAGGCAAGTTCTAGATAATACAAGCAAGCACAAGAGAGAAATCAAATTATCACCACACAATACACATAAATTACACGAACCGCTACATTTTAGCCCTATATTGAATACAAGGTTATTATCTCATGAATATTAAAACACAAGTGGACATAGAGTGACAAAATGAGGCATGCTTTCACAATCTGATCATTCAAGTGAATGGCTACTCTTTTTTTCAAAATATAATTTTTTTAGAGGTGTTATCAAAATTAAAAAGAAACTGCACATGCGAGAAACTACATATAAGTACCAACCAAGTCAAACTACTCTAGCATTAGGCCATGATTACTGAACATACACCCTTGGAAAAGAACCAGGCAAAGAAAAACCAAAGGGGATCAAAGAAAAAAACTACAAAGCAAAACTAAACATGTTACCCACCCCCAACTTTAAGGACAAAATTTTGAGGGGCTCCATGTGGCGCATTAAGTGCTCTCATGAGTTTGGCTCTGTCTGGGCATCAGTGCCCTCGGATTGTGAAACGAGAGCGGATAACTCTGAACTACCCTTCTCGGGCTCTTGTGGTGTAGGACTAGTAGCACGGGCAGATGAGAGACACCTATTTTTCCTTGGCTGACGTAGAACCCAAAATGCGATCGCAGAACAGGTCACGAAACTATTCTGCGATTTTCATAATGGATCCTTTCCACCGCAGTTTTGTGCTTAACCTCCTAGTAGTCTGACTGATTTTTCCGTCGATGTTTGGGCTACATACCAGGAATGTGGACCGCATAATAGTCTGTATTTTTTAACTTTTCAAAGTTCTATTTTGCAATTCGTCTGGGAGGATTTGCAGACTAAAATGTGGTCCGTAGAAGACGCATATGGTCCTCCTTCTTTTCAGCTCTTTTTTCTTCAACACTTACATCTCCAACTTTCATGCACCAGTTTTTCCCGTTCCTACACACTTAGAAAAATAATTAACGCACACAATGGAATAAAATAAAAAAACAAAAGAACAAAAAGTAAAATTTTGGGTTGCCTCCCAATAGAGCTTAATTTAACGTCGCGACATTTGTCAACCTTACCACTTTTCTCTCTACTTGGAGGATATGAATTGTCTCCCCACCCAACTTTGAATCAAAGTTTTAGTTATGCTCATGAGGCGGTGGTAGGAAAGCAAAGAGGTCAACTCTTGGATGTCTCATCTTACACTTCTTGGTCTTCAAGTGAGGGATGTCATGTTGTCGTTTTGGCATGGCAAACTTCTAAATGAATGCATCTTGTTCTTCATCTCCATGATTCTCCATACGCTCGGTAATTTCAACTTATATATCCTCAACCAAGCATAATGTTGAAAAATGGTTGGAATACGGTCTAAGACACTCCATTTTCAAACTTGCTCTATTTTTGACGTCCTCAACCCCAAATGAACTAGAGTCCTCAAAAATTATTTGATGAACTTTTCTTTGCAACTCTCGTATCATTTCTTCAACATCGGCATCAGTCGCTACTTTTGAGTTGGTTGGTTGACAATCCACCATTAGCTCTTCCAAATTAATCTTGATCGTATCTTTCATGGAACCCAACTCAAGAACACTATCCTTGACCATTTGTTGTTGAACATTGCATGTCTCAACCTTTGCATTCAATTCTTCTATCATCTGTGAAATTCCTTCACGGTGATCCCATAGGCTCCAACTTGTTGAGCTTGCTTCGTTAGCCAAGCTTGGCTCACAATCTCTACTTTTTCAAGATTTTCTTCATGGTGGAATTCGCTCAAGGCTTGTAAAAATTCATACATAGTGAAATTCATGTTTTTTATATCTTCACCATCTCCATGTTGAACAGCTTCCCACCAATTGGTCAAGACTTTCCCAAAAGCTTTATTCCTCCCAGTTATGCTACTTAACATTTCCTCAATTTCTTCCTTTTGAGAGCTAAAGACTTCTTCTTCACGATTTTGCTAAACTTCAATTTGAACCACTTCTTCATTTCCTTGACTTTCGTCATGGTCATAAAAATTTGGGGCTCATCCCTTGAGCTTGAAGTCTTCTTCTACCAATTCATATTGAGGAGTAAATAAATTCATAGCATTTGAGGAGTTCGCTTTCTCAAGGAGTTCATTTTCTCTTTTCAATGCCTCGTCATTTGCTTGTAGAAATATTTTCTCTCCTCCTTCAATCTAGATTCTCGCTTCATGTAGGTTTGGAGCATTGCTTGGACGCCTTCAAATCTGGCACTTTGTCCATCATTTGTCATGTCATTATTCTTATCAAACTCAAAAGGACAACTAGCATTCTCCTTAGAACAACTTATGGTGGGAGCAAATTAGTTGGGACAATCACACCAATGTCCATCTAGGCCACCACACATATTACAAATATTCTCATTATAGGAGTGAGAAGGTGCACACATCTCTCTTCTGGGAGCATTTTCACAATCTTGCCAAAAAGTGGGGTCCTCCATAATATGGACATGAGTCATCAAAATAAGGGTTGCAACCATAAAAATCATTTTCAATCCATAATGACATAGTGACACAAATAACAAAAATAAAAACTAACTAACACAAAAAATCACAAACACATATTCACAAAGATAATTTGGATAAAGCTTTTTCGGTTTACTTCCTAAACTAATTCAATACGTCAATTGTTCCCCGGCAATGATACCAAAATTTAATCTCGCCAAAATTATACCTTTAATGATATAACACTTTCATTGTCAAATATTGTAACCCAACATAGGTTGGGGTCAAAACCCACAAGAAATACGATGAGAAACTAGTCTATGTGTGCACGTATTATGACTTTACTAATTACTTTACTCCTATGGTAACCAAATTTTTTGTTTGTTTTATCTTCTTCAAATTATCAACTTAAATAAGGTATAAATTATCAAGTAATTTAGAATGTTAGGGTTATGACTCAATTCATGAAAATGGTATTGGGTCTAGGATTAAGTAGGTGTATTAGTGTGGTATGGGTAATGGGGACTTGTGTCTAGGTGGAGATTTCTCAATTAACCCACCTAATTTCACTTTAGACTTTCTCAAGCTCTAAAGTGTGACATTTATGAACACCATTATGTACCCTTAGTTTATTTCATTCTAACTAAAGTTGGGAATCATTAAATGAGGTTTAAAGCCCCAAGTCTTAATCAAAATACTCATTTCCTAGACTCTAGTCTCCTTTCTCAAGTTTGACTAGAGACAATAGGCAAGAAAGAGATGTTTGCAACCAACCCTTTAACATTAAATATGAGGGGTAGTTGAATCCCACATGAATACACCTTTTACATTATTTATCAAATTCCCCAACTACCACACTCCATTATTTTATCACAACCCCAAAAGACATAATGAATGTAAAAAGATGCTTACAATGATTAATGATGAACAATACTTGTCTTTACACAATGGATTAAGAATCTTTTCTTAGGATGATTAACTAAAAGATGAATAGTGAAAATGGGACAAGGAATATTCAAAAGTGGCTACACTATATTGGAATCTAGGTATCAAATTATGTGTCCCATCATAAATCCCTAGGTACTATATATAGGTACCCAATTTTTGAACTACACAATATTATAAAAATGCAACCGCCTGACCACTCTGCTAACGCAGAACAGGTATGTGGTCCACAGAACGGACCTAGGTTTCATAGAGTGGTTCCTTGCTTGGACTGTCTTAAACTGTGGTTGGAAGTGCGATCTGCAAAACTAAAATACGGGCTGCAAAAGCGTCTTAGGTCTTTGCAATCTGAGTTGAACTCGAGTTAAAGCAGTGATTCGCAGACCGAATTACGATCCGCAGAACAGAAGTGCGGACCGCAATTTGGGTCGCACTTCGAGGCTCCGAAATTCTTCTTTCACTACTTGATTTTGCGACATAGCTACCGTTCTCTAGTCCGTAGTCTGGTTCTGCGATGCGCAGAAGTGGCCTTCTCAACACTTCTTCCATTTTTCAGCATTTTTGACTATATTTCAGCATATTTCCTCATTCTTGGTGTCCCAATGTAAAAATCCTACAAAAACTAAAATAACATAAGAAAATACTACTACAAATGCTATAAGGACAACAATAATTCATGAAAATGATATCAAATGTGTCGTAATTTTTAGGCACATCAATTACATCTAAATTCCTTGACAAATACTTCTTACCGACGAGAACAACGAGAATGAGGAAGGAAATTAGTAACTTTGGATAGCTGGATTCAGAAACTGTGTTTGAAGCTTGGGAAAGGTTCAAAGAATTGCTAAGAAGATGCCCTCATAACATAATTAAGCCTTAGATGCAATTAACAAATATCTGGGAAGGCTTGACACCTGCCTCTCGAAGAATTCTTAACAATGCAGTGGGAGGTCTTCTAATGAAGAAAATGCATGATGAGGCCATTGAAATATTGAATGAACTATTGGAGAATGCTAATTAATGGTTTACATATGGGATCGAGAGAAAGAAGACAACTGGGGTACATCAGGTAGAGGCATACACTACATTGCAAGCTCAAATTACTTTTATTGCCAAAGATGTTAACCAACTGACCATAGCTCAGGCGCAACCTGAACCACCGATTATTTATGATTTTTGTGGAATGGGACACCCAACTTATGAGTGTCAACAGGGCCAATGTTAGAAGAAAAAGTTAATGATATAGGGAATTTTAACAGAGGAAATTACAAAGAGGGAACAATTTCAACTCAATGGGACAGAAGCATTCCGGTTTTTCTTAGAGTTCGCCCAGTGGTAGTGTTAATGCATGGCAGAAAAATAATAATAGAGGTCAAGGCAAACACAATCAGGATATCAGAATCAGAGGCAACAATATCAATCTCAACAGTCGAATCGGTCTAGTCTGGAAGATTTAATGAAAACGTTCGTATCTAAGACGGATGAGAGGTTTGATATTCAAAATTCGACCATTCGGAATTGGGAGAAACAGGTGGGGCAAATAGCTACTATGTTGTCCGAGAGAACTCAAGGGACACTTCCTAGCGACACAAAGAAGAATTCGAAGGAAGTGAAAGCTGTTACTTTGCGATGTGGAAAGACATTGAAAGATGCTTGTAAGAATTCTAGCACTGAAGAGACAAAGAATCAAGAGGAGACGCGTGATGAGCAGAAAGTCCCAAGTGAACCAATTAAAGTGAAGGAAGGGTCAAAACTTGTCAGAACCAGAAGCTAGTAAACATATGGCAGTACTACCTTTCCCTCAGAAAATGAAAAGGGAAAAACTGGATAAATATTTTGGTAAATTCCTTGACATGCTAAAATAATTGCATATGAACATCCCGTTCACAGAGGTGTTGACTCAAATGCCTGCATATGTAAAATTCTTGAAGGAGATCTTGTCAAGTAAGAGGAAGTTCGAAGAAACATTAGTGGTAAAGTTGAATGCTCAGTGCAGTGATATTCTTCATAATAAACTTCCTTAGAAATGTGAGGACCCTGATAGTTTCACTATCCCGTGTTTGTTGGGAAGCACCAAGTTTGATAAAGATTTGGCTGATTCAGGTGCTTTGATAAATCTCATGCCTTTGTATATTTTTAGGAAAATGAAAGGAGAACACGGTATAATAAAATCCATACCAGTGTCATTGCAATTGGCGGACCAGACTACCATTATCCCTGAAGGTATAATAGAAGATGTTCTAGTTTGGATGGATAAGTTTGTATTCCCAGTGGATTTTATTGTGGTAGACATGATGGTGAACAAGGAGGTGCCACTGATCCTTGGAAGACCATTCTTAGCAACTAGAAGAGCAATTATTGAACATAAAGGGCAATTCATGCTGAGATTATGGGAAGAAAAAATGGTATTCAATTTGATGAAGATGATGAAGTTTCTCGAGGATGAGGAACATGTGTATTCTTATTTTAAGGTAGACGTTCTGAGTGAGCTAGAAGATTAGTACAAGCATGACAAGTTGGTAGAGGATTCGCTAGAGAGAGATATTACTAAGTCAAGCACCATAGAGGATGAGGACTCGCAGGTTAGGAAAGAAGCAGAGGCTCTTGAATCTGACAGTCAGGATGTAAAGGGAGAGGAATTGCCAAAGGGATCCAAGTCAAATGTGGAACTCAAAGTGCTTCACACGCACTTAAAGTATGTTTTTCTAGAACCTCCTAACAATTTTCCTAACATTATTTCAGTTTATCTTACAAGTGAGCATGAAATTAAGTTGATTATTGTGCTGAGGAAATACAAGAAGGCAATTGGATGGGTGATATCAACCCTGCTCTATGCATGCATAAAATCTATTTGGAGAAAAATAGCAAGCCTGGGGTGCAACCTCAATGTAAGTTGAACGAGAAATTAGAAGAGGTTGTACAAAAAGAAGTTCTTAAGTTGTTAGATGTAGGAATCACATTCCCTATTTCTGACAGCACTTTGATTAGCCCAATTCATATTGTGTCGAAGAAAGAGGGAATGACGATGGTGCAAAATGAGAATAATGAGTTGATCCCAACTAGAGCCGTCACATGGTGGAGAATGTGTATTGATTATCGGAGATTGAATGATACAACCGGGAAGGATCATTTTCCACTACCTTTCATTAACCAGATGCTTGAGAAGGTGGTTGGATCATGAAAATGAACTGATGTGTGATGCAAGCAATTTTGCAGAGGGTGCAGTTCTTAGGCAGAAGAGGGATAAGTTGTTCAAACCTATTTACTATGCCAGCCACATTTTCAATAGTGCATAGGTGAACTATACAACCACAGAAAAAGAACTTTTTGTAATGGTTTTTGCTTTCGATAAGTTCAAATCATATCTAATAGGTAGCAAGGTGATAGTTCACACAGACCACTCTGCTTTGAAGTATTTGTTGAGTAAAAAGGAGGCGAATCCAAGGTTGTTAAGATAAATCCTTCTGCTCCAAGAATTTGATTTGGAGATCATAGATAGAAATGGTATAGAGAACCAAGTAGCCGACCACTTGTCAAGATTGGAGAACCCGCCTGTTGAAATGGTGACAATCACAAAAGAATTTCTAGATGAGCAGCTATTCTCAGTTGCTACAATGTCAGAAAGATCGTCGTGGTATGCCGATATAGCTAACTTTTTGGTTAGCGACTAGGTTCCCCAAGATCTGAGCTACGAACAGAAAAGAAGACGTCAAAGTGAGGTAATGACTATTTTTGGGATAAACTTTTTCCGTTTAAATTTTATGCAAATGGAATAATTCGAAGGTGTGTTCCTGAAGAAGAGATAGTTAATATCCTTTCTTATTACCATGATGGAGCAGCGGGAGGACACTATAAAGGAAATCGCATGTCTGCAAAGGTCCTAGAATCTGGTTTCTTTTGGCCATCATTATTCAAGGATGCAAAAGCATATGTCGCTGCATGTGACAAGTGCCAGAGAGCAGGTAATATAAGCAAAAAGGATGAGATGCCCCTTAATTCAATTTTATTTTGTGACATGTTTGACGTTTGGGGTATCAATTTCATGGTCCATTCCCTTCTTCCTACTCATATGAATATATCCTAGTAGCCATTGACTATGTCTCTAAATAGGTCAAAGCAATCCTTATTAGGACTAATGATGCTCGTGTGGTGTGTGAATTCTTGAGAAAGAACATTTTCACTCGTTTTGGAACACCTCGAGTCATCATTAGCGATAATGGGTCTCATTTTGTGAATAAGCAGTTTGCAGTGTTGCTTTCAAAATATGGGGTAACTCATAAAATGGAAACCCCGTATCACGCACAAACTAGTGGGCAAGTCGAAGTAGCTAACTATGAGCTAAAATGAATTCTTGAAAACGGTTAGTGCTTCTCAAAAAAGATAGGTCTATGAGATTGGATGAAGCTCTATGGGCGTATAGAATTGCATTCAAAACGCCAATAGGGACTTCTCCATACAAGTTGGTGTTTGAGAAGTCATGTCATTTATCTGTGGAAATAGAACATAAAGCATATTGGGAAATTAAGTTGCTTAATCTTGATCTTAGTCTTGTAGGTAAGAAAAGGATTTTGCATATGAATGAGATGGAGGAATTCAGACTGGATGCATATGAAAGTGCGTGAATCTTCAAGGAGAAAACAAAGCGCTGGCATGATCATCTGATTAAGCCAAAAAAATTCCACAAAGGGGACAAAGTGTTGCTATACAATAGCAGGTTAAGACTTTTCCCCAGAAAATTTAAGTCGAGGTGGACCGGACCTTTCGTGGTGAAACACGTCTCTCCGTAGGAGGCCATTGAAATTCAGAACTTGGAGGGTACAAAGAGTTTTAAGGTAAATGGGAACATGTTGAAATTGTACATAATTGGAAGATTTGACAAGCAATCTACTAATATCGTCATTAAATAAGCCTCAGAGAATAAAGTCAAGCTGATGACTATAAATCAGAACTACCTCTAATCCCTGTATATATAATTAGAGTTAGATATTTTGCTCGTTTTAGGACATAAAAAAAAGCAGCGGATTTTGCCACTGCGCGCGATCGCGCAACTGAAGTGCACTTCGCGCAGGTGCTTCACGTAGAAAAAAAGGATGAGGTTACTGCCAACGCTGAGCGATTGCGCAGCTGCAGTTCACCTAGCGTGGAACTTCGTGCGACACACAGGTAAGTTTCTGTAATTTTGTTTTAATTTCAAAAAAAAAAAAAAAAAAATTATGGAGTTTGGACCATCCGTTTATCTCCCCAACTCCATTCCCCTTCTTATTTTAACTCTATCTCTACAAAACCTAAAAGACCCAAAATAAAAAGCCATAGTTCTTCATCTTTTCTTCATCTCCGGCCTTCAACCTCCCACTTTCCTCCTTTGTTGAACAATTTTTTTTTAGTTTCTTCTTCTCTGTCTCTACTCCACAACAGGTATGTTTCCTTTTATCTCCTTAATTTCTTATTTTCTTTTCACTTGGATGAAGTATAGGTATTAAATTTTGGGGTGTGAAATTTTACTTTGTTGGGTAGAAATTCTGTTTCTATGGAATTGCTCTATGAAAAAGAAGATGAATGTTGTTGGGTTTTGCTTGTGTGTTAATTGAGGAATGCTTATTCAAGCCAAATTGACATTATTGAAGAAACATGAACCATGCATCTTAAGTGTTTGAAAAAATATCACAATGGACAGAATTAGCGTGAAAAGAGAAATTATTGTGTTTTTACTTGTGCTTCCTGAATTCTGATGAAATTATGTGCAAAGTACAAGCATTGTTGTAAGGAGTATGAATTAAAAGAGGCAGAAGATGAGAATGAAATAAAAATTTGGAGAATTCTTGAGTACCCAAACAAGAAATTGCTTTTGTGTGATTTATTTGAAGTGTCATGAGTACTAATGGGTTGAATTAATTTGCGGGATTAATGGCCACGACTAATAAGAGGAAACAACCAAGTGGAGCTCCGAGCAAGAAAACGAGCACATCCAAAGAAAAAAGCTCGCGCGACAATAAAGGAAAAGCCAAGGAAATTGCAAAACCTTATGATTCGAGAAAATTTGTTTCTTGGGATGCTCAAGAGCTATTCAAAATAAAATCCTCAATAAACAGTTAATGGAAAAAGGGATTGACATCGATGCATTGATGGGAGACTACCCAAAGGTCTGTAGGGAGCTCATTCGATGAAAGTGGAAGGTTTTTCTTCAAGAACGGTAAAAAGTTAATCTCAACATGGTGAGATAGTTCTACGCCAATTGTCCTGAGCATGAGGATTTTATATGCTTTGTTAGAGGCAAAAAGGTAGATTTCTATGTGGAAGCAATTCAAAGGGCTTATAACTTCCCAGAGTTCGTTCGTGATGAATTATATGGGGATCACTTTCAGAATGTACACAATAAAGAGCCATACAATTGGGCAAGGTTCCTTGACACAATCTGCACTCTTGGGAAGGAGGTACAGTGGCTAAAGAAGAACCATAAATTCCATTCCAACAATTTGAGACGGATGGAAAATTTTGGCTATAGCTCATCAACAATTGGCTCGCACCTTCAGGCAACACCACAGAAGTAAATGGGTATCGAGCAGCTCTCATATTCACATTGGTGAATGAGGATGATTTTGATCCAGCAAGGGTAATACAGGAATAGATGCTGGAAAAAGCCACCATCCGAAGATATGGGTTCTACTTTCCATATCTGGTCACGAGGCTGTGTAGATTAGCAAAGGTCCCCGAGAAGAAATCTGATATTGTTCCACCGGCTAAACCACTACTCCAACCTAACAAAATGTCTGTCGGCAAGGAATTAGTTGAGGTAGATAATTCAGAAGGATCGGATGATGATAATTTAGAGGATTCACCTGAAGAGGATGAGATGGATGTTCATATAGCCGCTCTTGTGCAAACATCCCAGGGCATGAGAGAGCTCTTTAGCAGCACGTTAGATGAGAAATTTGTTCGGCTCGAATGAGAGATGTCAGTGATGCAAACCTCGATAGAAAGGCTACACACCAAGGTGGATGAGCTCACGGTACAGAACAAGAAGTCTAAGAAGGCGATCATGGCATGGTTGAGCGCACTTGGCAGGGCCTGCAAGATGGACCCCCGTACCGTCTTCGACTCAAAGTGACCCTTTCAAGGAGTTTTCTCTCCTCTCTTGCATTTTCTTTATGGCAGGGGGACATGCCACAATTTAGTGTTGGGGTGGGGTTTTGTATATATTTATGTGTTTTTATTTGCTTATTATTTACATTAGTTCATTGAAAAAAAAGAAAAAAAAAATTCTTTTCATTTTTAGCATAACTGTTTCTAATTTAGAGTGGATTTGACTACTTCCAACCTATATGATGCATGCCCACTGCTTTCTGAAGATTAAACAAATTTATTGGGAATTGAAGTTGAGTCATGTAAATCCTTGATAATTGTGTGGTGAGGAAGCTTAACTTGTAATCATGCTATGAGAAAATCTAGAACTTAGCTTGGTAGTGATTCGAGGAGAAATTTTTAGGATACTTTTAAGTAGGAAAATGATCGTAAGGCTTCTTTGTGTATCCCTTTTAGCTTAAATATATCGACCATCTATTGTGATTATCCCTAGTCAACCCCTTTGTGCCTAATGATGATTTCATACTTCTTTGATAGCCAAATAATTACCCTTAGCCTTTCGTGAATATCTTGAGAGTACATTCACCTTATCCCCTCTGTGGCACTTAATTCGAGCGTTATTGCAAGAAATAAGTGTGGGGATGTCATTGTAAAAAGAGAAGAAAAAGGCTTCTTGTTTGTGTTATTCTTGGAAGGAGGAAAATTGATAAGTAAGGTTTCAAAGCGAATTGCAAAAAAAATAAAAAAAATCTGCTAAAAATTTGTTTGTTGGTAGAGTTATGAAAAAAAATGGAGAGTTACAAATGGTGGGGTGGTTGTTTTGGTTGAAAGAAAGAAAAATAATTGGTGTTGATATGCTAATGACTCAAGAAGTGTAGTTCCATGAGGGGATTCCGCCACTTTTATCCCTATATTCCTACATATCCCTTAGCCTACGTTACAACCAAATGCAAGTCCTACAAGATCCCAACTTGAGAGTTCCTACATTAGTGGAGAGTCACTCGATTGCCAATGCAATCGATATTCTTGAAGAGTATGAGTTACTTCTTTGTGAGTGTGAGAGCACTTAAATATGATGGCATGTTTGTTCTTCCCAATGTTGTGTGTGTGTTTTTTCTCTGGTGAGACATGTCAAGGATTGGTATTTGATTTAACTTCGGTTTTCAATAGGTTGGAAAACCAAAGATGAGTGTTGTATGCATCAATAGGAGTTGGTTGAGTTGATTCTTATCTCTAAAGTCTTGTGTGTCGTAGTTGGTTAAAACTAATGATTTAATTGGCTTGGGATGAGCTGGGGTATTTCATGAATATATATATATATATTTTTATGAGCTTATTGGACGTGTTTTTTATGTGAAATTAGATATTCTATGTGTGAATATTGCTAATGGATGTCATTTCGTGTCTAGGTAAAGACAAACTTAACTTAAAGACTAAAACGGATGAAACAAGGAAGAAAGAAGGAGATAGTGCACTGCCAGGCTGTGCGCGATAGCGCACCTGGCACCTCCTTCACACACCAATTCGCACGGAAGAGGCAGTGAATATGAATTTGTGCCCAGCACATGTGCAAAGTGCCACGCGAAGCAACCATCAGTTGCATGATCGCGCAACACTGCAGACGAAGAATTTAATTGAGGTTAATTTTGTCATTTCACGGGCGACTCTTGGATGCTATATAACATTTTAACACACCTAAATTAGGTTATCTTTGGACGACATCATCTTGGGGAGACGACTTAGAGTTTCAAGGAAGACTTTGCTACTTTTTACAATCGATTCAATACGAAAGTTTGAATCGAGAGTGGGTTGTAATGATTTCTAGAATTTCTTCTTCTCTTATTATGTTTACTTTTGCTATTATGGAGTAGTTTTATCTTAGGGTTTTGATGAATATGGTGTTTTAAGACTCATTTATGGATTGATTTTGTTTATTGCTAAAATTCTCTTTTGGAGTTTCAAAATTTATGCATATGTTTTCCTTATTTTAGTTAATCGAAAAAGAACTATTTTATTGAATGTGTATGCTAGTATATGAGTATGGAATTTCAATTCTTGTGAGTAAATGTAAGAGCTTTCTTGAATTGTTATTTAGCAAAGAAAGGAAGATATTCGAGAGAAGTTTTCCTTCTATTAAATCCAATTGAAAAGTCTGCATATGTACTTGAGTTTCAAATTGGTCTATTCTTGATAATATCTAGGTTATTCGAAAGAAGAGTTAGCATATTACAGGTATATTAATTACTCGTTGAAATCGAAAGAGTCAACGAACCTTTAATGATTAGAAATACTAAAAAAATTTAGCACCTATCCTGTCATGTGTCCTAATTTCACCTATCAATAATAATCCTTGATCAATTTTTGCATTTTAATTATTCATTAAGTTTACTAGTAAAATTTGTTACCCGTGATTGATATCACAACTTTCTAAGTATTTGATCTCCTGAATAATACTGAGCAAGACGTTGTTTGAATTGTTAATCACACCAATTCATGTGGAGACGATCTTAAACTATACTATTTTTTACTAGCGAAACGTTTAAAGAAATTATACTGTATTTTGCGCTCGTCAACAGGGAGTCGAAAGAGACATAGAAATGGTTTTTTAGGAATCTGAGCGCACATGTGATAAAGGATAGAGAAGATATATATGTGATTTCTGATAGGGCAAAAGGAATCTGGACTAGTTTATCGGAGTTGCGGCGATTTCAGGAGCCTCGGGCCTTCCATCGATTTTGCCTTAAGACATCTTAAGAGCAACTTTCAATCTCAATTTCCAAACAAGGACCTCAATAATCTGATGTGGAGGGCCGCTTCAGCCCATCAAATAAGAAAGTTCGAAGCCTTGATGTGGGAAATTAAGGATGGGCATGGTTACATATTATCCATAATACGTTTCTCGAGATAACGAATTATCTTTTAACGTTGTTAACCACCAGATTTTTTGTCTTTTGAATTTTTTTAATAAAATAATGTTTAATACGTTACTGAGGAATACGTTTATTCTAGTTCTGTAAAAAAAAATTAAAAGCGTATTATTTTGATGAATTGACTTAAATAATGACTTACTTCGATCAAAAATTCTAAATTAAGATTTTCTGAACCTATTGATTTTCATTTACCTCTCTGACTAAGAGCTTTCAGTAATGTTCTCATAAAGAAGAAAGAAAAGTTTCTCCCACGTGTAATCATGTCATGATACTAAGAGCAAAAACAATTAGGTAACCTACTTCTGAATATTTAATTTTCTAAGTTGTCATATATTTCCATGACTCAAGACTTTAGCTTTCAACCCAAGATTGAGAGATTGACCGTCTTTATTTAAAGGCTTGTATAGTCACCATACTGTTGGCAGGTTGACAAAGTAAGCACATGCAATATGTTAGTCAATTAAAATCATCCCAACTAGTATGAAAGAAAGTTAACCTAATACTACGAGAACATATTAATATTAGTAAGTACTTTGTTTTTCCTTTTTTAAGAGAATCAATACATAGAACAAAAACTAAAATTTTGTATTTACAAATACCATCTCAACTAGTGTTAGATATACACAATATACATGTGTATATTGTGTATATTGGTCACGGGATTGCCCTCGGTTTGGACAGATTTGTACCAAGTAATTTATGGTAAATATTTAGTATCCTAGTTTAGGTAATGTTGTAATATAATTAGTAGTGTATTACCATAAATGTATAGAATAAGGTTTTAGGAATAGAATATGAATAGGATTCTCCTATTTTGTAACTTGTATATATAGCCTTTCAAGTAATGGAAATAATCAAGGGGATTATTTCTTTCATGGTATCAAAAGTCTAGGTCACACAAAATTTTTCTCTCACAAAGTTTTGTGCTTCCTCTCAGCCGAGACCCCCCCCCCCCCCGGGTTTACCAAATTTTTTCTTCCGCTCTCAAAATCTCTCTTACAACTCCCTCTTTCACCTCTTGTTCTTTCGTTATGTCTACATCAAAGAACACGTTTCACACTGCCCTTGTTGTTTCTAACATCAAGAATCATATCCCGTTAATTCTTGAAATAGAAAATGTCCAATACGCGACGTGGGCCGAGTTGTTCAAAATTCACGCTCGTTCGCATCAAGTCATCCATCACATCATCCACGCGGCTCTTGATGATACAGAGGTGCCTAAACGCGAGGATGATCCTAAATTATGGACAACGCTTTATGTCACTGTCCTTCTGTGGATACATTCTACTATCTCCACCGACCTATTGCAGACGATTATCAAGCCAGACTCTACGGCGATGACCGCATGGGATAGACTGCGTGACATATTCCAGGATAATCAAAATTCCAGAGTTGTTACTCTTGAACAGGATTTTTCCCACGTCAACATGGAAAATTTCCCGAACGTTTCAGCATATTGCAAAAGGTTGAAGGAATTGGCGGACTAACTCCGCAACGTTGGTGCACCAGTTAGTGAAGATTGTCTGGTTTTACAGATGGTTGTTGGGCTATCCGAGGCCTATAGTGGCGTTGGAACTCTCCTTCGTCAAAGTAATCCTCTTCCAAGGTTCTATCAAGCCCGATCCATGCTTACCTTGGAAGAAGCCGATTTGGCTAAAAAGGCGGCTACTAATGCTAGTCATGTGGTCATGATGACTTCCTCCCCTAGTCCTCAAAAATTTTGGTAATAATTCGAACCAAATCCGATTACACGGGGGCAACAAGAATGGCCGAAAATATAATGGAAAAAATCGCGGGGGAAAATGCGGCGGCTTCGGCGGCAGTCACGGTGGCCAAAGCAGTGGCAGTGGACCCCATCCAGGTTACAGTGGGCCACCGACCCACTGGTCTCAGCCTTGGGCCTCTGGGAAATGGGCTTGGACTAGTGGACAGTGGCCCTACGGCCCACCTCCACAGCAAGTTCCAGCGACTGGCCAGTGGGCTTTCCAGCAGCCTCAACGGCCCACTGCCCACTGGCCTAGTACGCCCAGCTCCAACAGTTTCAGCCGAGGTCTGGAATTCTTGGGCCTCGGCCTCCGCAAGCTCACCATGCAGCAGGCCCCACTCAGACCGATATCGAGGCCGCGATGCACACATTGGGTTTAACTCAATTGGACCCAAATTGGTATATGGACACCGGTGCCACTACCCACATGACATCCGATTCAGGTACTCTCTCATCTTATTCCAATTTAAGCAACCCTCGCGGTATAATTATTGGTAATGGTAATTCTGTTCCAATTTGGGGTAATGATCACAAAACATTATCTCCCCCTAATCCCCCTCTTATCTTGAAAAATACCCTACACGCCCCCAAATTGATTAAAAACTTAGTCTCTGTCCGTAAATTCACTACTGACAATTTTGTTTCTATTGAATTTGATCCTTTTGGTTTCTCTGTGAATGATTTCAAGACGGGGAGTCCTCTCATGAGGTGCGATAGTAGGGGAGATCTTTATCCTATCACGCCTGATTTCAGTCCATCGAGTCAAGCCTTGCCATCAGCCTTTGCAGTCATTTCTCCTTCCTTGTGGCATGCTCGTCTTGGTCATCCAGGGTCCTCTATTTTGTCTGCTTTAGATAAAAATAGTTTTATTTCTTGTAAGGGTACGAGTCGTACTCCAATTTGTCAATCTTGTTCGTTAGGAAAAATTGTTAAGTTGCCATTTGTAGACTCAAATTCTCATACATCAATGCCATTTTATATTATTCATAGCGACCTATGGACGTCTCTTGCTCTAAGTTCGTTGGGTCATTGGTATTATGTTCTCTTTTTGGATGATAATTCTAAATTTTTGTGGACGTTTCCAATTGCAAATAAATCTCAAGTGTTTTCCGTCTTCATAAAATTTAGAGCATTCATTAGAACCCAATTCGAAAGAGAAATAAAAAATATCCAATGTGATAATGGAAAAGAGTATGACAATAGGGTGTTTCGGGATTTCTGTGCTAATAATGGAATTAATTTTCATTTTTTCTGTCCTCATACATCTTCACAAAATGGGAAAGCCGAACGCAAAATTCGTTTCATAAATAACATTGTCCGCACTCTCTTAATTCATGCTTCCATACCCCCATATTTTTGACATCATGCTCTACAAATGGCCACATATCTGCTAAACATAATTCCTTCCAAAGGTCTGACATATTCTTCCCCCCTCCAAATTTTATATAATAAGAATCCGTCTTATTCTCATCTTCGGGTTTTTGGCTGTTTTTATTATCCGTTATTTCCATCCACCACAATTAACAAACTTCAGGCCCGGTCTACTTCGTGTGTGTTTTTGAGTTTTCCATCTAATCATCGTGGCTACAAATGCTTTGATTTGTCCTCCAATAAAATCATCATTAATCACCATGTAATTTTTTATGAGTCTCAATTTCCATTTGCTAAAAATCATTCTCTCGTGCCTAGTTCGTATAATTTTTTGGATGAACAAATATCCCCGTATATTATTCGGCATTTTTCAGACATCTCCCGCACCCAAAATTCTCCAGCGGGCCCACAGGCCCGTCTCGGTCATCTTTACCCTGTCTTTTCACTGGGCCAGTTTCAGTAATTGGGCCAGTCCAGCCCAACACTGGAACTGGTCCAGTTACTGTTCCCAACGCAGTTTCTGCTTCCAGATTTGGGCCAGCAGGCCCACTGCCTGCTGGCTAGTCCGTTCCGAGCCCAGCAAATTCCCAAAATTCACTCAATTCTTCCTCGAGTCATAGACCGATCACTCGTAGTCAGCGGGGTATTTTTACACCTAAAAGACATTTTAATTTACATTCTAATGTCTCTAAATCCCCCCTACCCCGTAATCTTGTGTCTGCCTTAAACGACCAGAATTGGAAAATTGCTATGACTGATGAATATAATGCTCTTATTGATATAAAGACGTGGGAGTTGGTGCCCCGTTCATCTGGTATTAATGTTATCAGGTCTATGTGGATTTTTGCTCATAAGGAGAATTCAAATGGTTCATTTGCTCGACATAAGGCATGGCTTGTGGGTGATGGTAAGACTCAGCAGGTTGGTATAGATTGTGAGGAGACGTTCAGTCCGGTGGTCAAGCCGGATACAATTCGCACTGTGCTTAGCTTGGCTCTTTCGAAGACATGGCCTATTCATCAGTTAGATGTCAAAAATGATTTCCTACATGGTGATCTCAAGGAAACAGTCTATATGCATCAGCCATTGGGATTCAGGGATCCCAACCATGCTCATCATGTTTGTTTGTTGAAGAAGTCCTTATATGTGCTTAAGCAGTCTCCACGGGCCTAGTATACAAGGTTTGATGACTATGTTTCAACTATTGGGTTCACTCACAGCAGATCAGATAATTCCTTGTTCATCTACCATCGTGGTTCGTCCTTGACCTACATTCTGTTGTATGTGGATGATATCATTTTGACTGCCTCTTCCGATACCTTACGCCAATTTATCATGACCATGCTCAGCTTTGAGTTTGCTATGAAAGACTTAGGGCCCTTGAGTTACTTTTTGGGGATTGCTGTCAAGCGTCATTCAGATGGATTGTTTTTGTCTCAACGAAAGTATGCAGCTGAGATCATCGAGAGGGATGGGATGTCATCCTGTAAGTCCACTTCCACTCCAGTTGATACTAAGCCCAAGCTAGGTGTCGCGGCTGGCATCCCTTACGAGGATCCGACCCGCTATCACAGTCTTACGGGGGCCCTTCAGTATCTTACCTTTATCAGACCGGATATTACGTATGATGTCCAGCATGTGTGTTTATTCATGCATGATCCCAGAATTGAGCACATGAATGCACTCAAACGCATCATTCGGTATATTCACGGTACACTGGACTATGGTTTGCATTTGTATCCTTCATCGACATCCACACTCTTCTCATACACAGATGCTGATTGGGGTGGGCATCCAGACACCAGACGGTCTACGTCTGGCTACTGTATGTTCCTTGGCAACAACTTGGTCTCCTGGTCTGCAAAGCGTCAGGCGACGCTATCCCGATCAAGTGTCGAGGCTGAATATCGAGGGGTAGCCAATGTGGTCTCAGAATCATGTTGGTTACGTAATTTCCTTTTAGAGATTCATTGTCCAATTCAAAAGGCTACCTTTGTTTGTTGTGATAATATTAGTGCCATTTACCTTTCGGGTAATCCGGTTCAGCACCAACGCACTAAACATATCGAGATGGACATTCACTTTGTCCGTGAAAAGGTTGCTCGGGGTCAGGTACGCGTATGTCATGTCCCGTCAAGATATCAAATTGCAGACATCTTTACAAAGGGTCTTCCCTCGGTCCTTTTTGAAGATTTTAGGGACCAGTCTCAGCGTTCGAAGACCGCCCGCTATGACTGCGGGGGTGTGTTAAATATACACAATATACATGTGTATATTGTGTATATTGGTCACGGGATTGCTCTCGGGATTGCCCTCGGTTTTGACAGATTTGTACCAAGTAATTTATGGTAAATATTTAGTATCCTAGTTTAGGTAATGTTGTAATATAATTAGTAGTGTATTATCATAATTAGTGTATTACCATAAATGTATAGAATAAGATTTTAGGAATAGAATATGAATAGGATTCTCCTATTTTGTAACTTGTATATATAGCCTTTCAAGTAATGAAAATAATAAAGGGGATTATTTCTTTCAACTATTACTTAATAATTATGACCAAATCTACTCTAACGAACTTTGGTCATGAGTTTTATAAACTGAACTTTGATATTTGAATTTTAAGTGATATGTTAAAATACTAATTTGAAATAAAATACTGATATGGATTTCTCTAACAAGTGATATGTTAGTTTCGATCACAATGATACATCCCAGCGGTTAATTTGGAATGGACCATGGGATCAAAGTTGTCAGAGGCAAAAACTCACAAGGTAATTTATTCGATCTATATAAATTTTGGTGAATAAAACTACTTGATACTTGTATTAGTGGAAAGTACCAAGTTCAACAAATTGTCAACTTCACAAAATCTTCTTTTTCAAGTTTAATTATTTTAAACACAATTTAAGAGGTTGATTGATTTTACAAATTTAACCAACATAATAAAGGACTAAATGAAATGCAACATTGGCCTCATAAATTAGTTCATCTAATCTAATAGGAGTACACAATAAAATGACAAGATTTGTTTCGATCCAAATTTGCTCAAGAATGGAAGTAACCAAAGGCCCTTGGTCAAAGGGACTCGAAAAGAAAACGAAGAATTTCCCACCTCTTAAACACAATTAAGAAGAAAAAAGTCTTTTGTGAAAATAAGTAGAACTGTATATTTATGCTATGTATTTTTTTTTCCTACTATAATAGAAGCAGAGTTGATTGTGCGTGGTACATAACAAAATTGTAAGGAAATTATTGCAAGCTCAAAGATTATTCTATTTTAGTGACTTTAGAGTTAAACCTAGAATTATTGGACATATTCTAAACTTATTGAGCTAAAACAATACAAACAAGAATATGTTGGCTTATTTATTAGATAGACTTAACTAAATTAATAGAAAAAATATTAGTTAAATGTGGATAAGATTGGTAAAAAATAATTATTACTGAAAGAGAATAATCCTCTTGATTATTTTCATTAATGAAGAGGTATATATACATGATATACAATATCTAAATATGGAAAATAAATCTAACTTTCCCTAATACAAGACTAATACATTTTTCTAATACAATACTAATATCATAATTACACTTGTACAAGAATTATATAAATATGGTAATTTAATACACTAATTTTGGTCCAAGTGGTATACACTATTTTGACCGTGTATACCCTGTCTATCACACCCCCGCAGTCATAGCGGGCGGTTGTCGTACGCTGAGACTGTCCCTAAAATCTTCAAACAGAACCAATGGAAGACTCTTAGTAAAGATGTTAGCAATTTGGTACCGTGAAGGGACATGCAAGACACGTACTTGTCCTCGAGCTACCTTTTCGCGAACAAAGTGAATATCCATCTCGATATGTTTAGTGCGCTGATGTTGGACCGGATTCCCAAAGAGATAAACTGCACTAACATTATCACATTAGACCAAGGTAGCTTTCTGAATAGGGAAGTGAAGCTCTAGTAAAAGATTATGCAACCAACATGACTCAGACACCACATTGGCTACCCCTCGATACTCGGCATCCGCACTGGATCATGATAAAGTAGTCTGGCGTTTTGCCGACCAAGAGACCAAGTTATCACCAAGAAACATACAATAACCAGATGTTGAATGTCTGGTATCTAGATATCCACCCCAATCAGCATCTGTCTAAGACACGAGAGTAGAGACAGAGGATGGATATAAATGCAAGTCATAGTCAAGTGTGCCCTGTATGTACCATATAATGCGTTTAAGTGCATGCATGTGCTCGTCCCACGGATCATGCATAAATAAACACACTTGATGCACTGCATAAGTAATATCGAGCCTCGTGAAAGTAAGATACTGAAGAGCCCCTACAAGACTGCGATAGTGTGTGGGATCCTCGTATGGTGTGCTAGAATTAGCACTCAGCTTCAGTTTGGTATCAATCGGAGTAGAAGATGACTTACAAGATGACATGACAGCTCTCTCAATTATCTCAGTCGCATACTTCTTCTGTGATAAAAATAGACCACCTGCATGACGAGTGACAGCTATACCAAAAAAATAACTCAATGACCCAGAGTCTTTCATAGCAAATTCGGAACTGAGAAGGGACATGATAGACTTGCGCAGACTATCAATCATGTTGTACATGAGCAGGCTCCGTAAGATCCAGTATAAGTGAACTAGATAAAGCGGAAGAAGAGGCAGTCAATATAATATCATCCATATATAACAGAATGTATGCCAGAGAAGTATCACGACGATAGATGAACAGAGAATGATCAGACCTGCTGTGAGAAAACCCAATAGTAGACACATAATCTGCAAACCTCTTATACCAAGCTTGTGGGGCCTACTTAAGCCCATACAAGGACTTTTTCAGCAAATAGACATGATGAGGATAATTGGGGTCCCTAAAACCCAAGGGTTGATGCATGTATACTGTCTCCTTAAGATCACCGTGTAAGAAAGCATTTTTCACATCCAGATGATGAATGGGCCATGATTTCGAGAGAGCCAGACTGAGAACAATGCGAATGGTAGCCGGTTTAACCACCGAACTAAATGTCTCTCCACAATCTACGCCAACCTGTTGAGTTTTACCATTACTTACAAAACGGGCCTTATACCGCTCAAAAGAACCGTCAGAATTTTTCTTATGAGTAAAAATCCACATAGAACGAATAATATTGACACCATGCGAACGGGGCACCAACTCCCACATCTTATTTTCAATAAGAGCATTATATTCATCATCCATGGCCATTTTCCAATTTGGGTCATGAAGGGCAGACACTGGGTTATGTGGTAGGGGTGATTTAGTGACATTAGAATTTAGATTAAAATGTCGTTTAGGTTTAAAAATACCCCTTTGGCTACGAGTAACGGACCCTTAACTTGGAACAGAAACAGACTGGATTGTGGACGTTGGCGGACTGCTGTGGGACTGGCCAGCAGGCCCACGGCCTGTTGGCCGTAAAATTGGGCTCTCGGATGGCGGTATTGGGCCAGCAGGCAGCGGGCCTGCTGACCGAGAAGTTGGATCAGGCGGATGATGTACTGGGCCAACAGGCAGTGGGCCTGCTGGCCGGGAAAAATCAACAGGAAGTGAGGTAATTGGGCCAGCAGGCAGTGGTATATATACATGATATACAATATCTAAATATGGAAAATAAATTTACCTTTCCCTAATACAAGACTAATACATTTTTCTAATACAATACTAATACCATAATTACACTTATTCAAGAATTTTATAAATATGATAATGTAATACATTAATCTCGGTCCAAGTGGTATGCCCGTGTATACCTTGTCTATCAATTACACTAGCACAAGAAAGAGAGAAAAATTATAAGTATTAATATATAGATGAACATTAAAAATTATAAATTTAACAATTAACTATTGTAGAAGCATGGGTTGAGGAGCCACGATCGACATGGCTGCTTAGTTTCTTCAGTTTTAGGTGAGGGCAATTTTGACTTTTCATATTACTTATTTGTACGTGTCTTTTATCCTGCACTTAAAAATTCACGTAGGAAACCACTTTTCTGTTTTCCTTTTTCTCTAGATCTAAAACCTTCCACAGTTGTTCCATAGCCCTAAAACTTGATAAATTATGTTGATTTCTCTTGGTATTACTGTATCTCTTCCATAACTTTTCCATAGCTGTAAAACGATGGCATGGGGAAGCACCGCGACAAAAGGCGTTAACGTGGCATCGTCTCACGTGGCGGCGTCTCACGATTACCGTTATGGATGACATCGGTCATTCACACTTATGTATTTCTGAATGTTTGCATGTGTCACGTGCATCATACGTGTATCCCGTGTAAATTAGTAATTTTTTAAAGCACATATATTGTGTTAAAATATGTGTACGTGGTACATAATAAAATTGTAAGAAAATTATTGCAAGCTCAAGGATTATTCTATTTTAGCGATTTTAGAGTTAACCTAGAATTATTGGACATATTCTAAACTTATTGAGCTAAAACAATATAAACAAGAATATGTTGGCTTATTTATTAGATAGACTTAACTAAATTAATAGAAAAAATATTAGTTAAATGTGGATAAATTATGTTGATTTCTCTTGGTATGACTGTATCTCTTCCACAACTTTTCCATAGCCCTAAAACGATGCATGGGGAAGCACCGCGACAAAAGGTGTTAACGTGGCGGCATCTCACAATCACCGTTATGGATGGAGCTGGTCATTCGCCTTCAGCGGCCTCTTTGCTTTCGTAATTCTCGTTTTATCGTTCTTTCTCAGTGAGACCCCAATATTTCTCATTGATAAAGGATGAATTGAGGAGGCAAAAGTGGCCCTCAAGAGGTTGAGAAGAAATGGAGCAGAATCAGAGCTGTAATTATTGACGGGCATGAAGGAAAATGGTGCAATTATCTACACTATTTTTAGTGATTAACATAGTAACCCAAATCTCCCAGAAAGTTTTGGGTTTAGACTAAATCCTATTCTCTGAGCCTTTTTTTCTTCAATCAATTGGCTATACATATGAGGCCTCGTTTATTGCTCCATTCATTGTCGGGGTTGTTCGAGCTGGATTCGTCTTCTTTACTTATTTTAGCTACAACTTCTTCGGCCGGTGAAGAACTTTAGTCTCTGCATGTTTAGGCATCCTTCTAGTATATGTACTTATCCATTTCTTTCGTGGTCAATCTTTTCTTAAAGAGTTTTCAATTTTATTTACTGAAATAGCTTATATAACTTTCTCCAATATTTCTAGGTTTCCCTGTTGGGTCTCTTCCTTGCTGCGAGAGATCTTATCTTTCATCTGGACCCAAAACATGCCCATATTGTCATAGTATTAGTCCCCCCCCCCCCCATAGGATGTCGCTCGTTGTTCTCTGGACCTTGTGATTGGACTGGGGGCGTCATATTCAGATGAAATCAGAGAATGATATGAATCTTGGGAGATGAGTATATATTTGCCCACATCGTTGGTCATGAACCCGATAGTTTTGGTGCTCCTTTGTGCTTTTCGAGCTTGGACGTTCGCGTTCTTCACTCTTGTAGCTCTGTGCATGGGCATAGTAATGTGCAAATATTTACCCGAGGCATAAAAACGGATGGAGAGCTAGTAGAGGAAGAGATGTTGAAGCAGCACTGGTTTTGGAAGAGATTTCTTCCTAGTACGATGCAAGAAAAAATGCTTAACAATTTCATATTAGAACATTTATTTTGATTGTTTGTGTATGTCATACATGCATCTCGTGCGTCATATATGCATTGCGTGTCAATTAGTATTTTTTTAGTCGAAATAAGAATCAATTTGCACTTATGTGTTTCTGAATGTTTGCATGTGTTACGTGCATCTCGTGCATCATACGTGCATCCCCTGTGAATTAGTAATTTTTTAAAGCGCACACATATATATATATATATATATATATATATATATATATATATATATATATATATATATATTTTGTTAGAATATGTATACATGGTACCTAACAAAATTGTAATGAAATTATTGCAAGCTCAAGAATTATTCTATTTTGGCGACTTTAGAGTTAAACCTAGATATTGGACATAATGAATTTTTTTTCTGCTACTTAATACTTATTTTAATTTGGAAATAAGAAGTTGAAGAAAAAACCTTGCAGACAAAGTTAGATTTGTATAACTTCAACTAGAAGTAATGTATTTATCTTTGTTAAATTTAAGAGGTAACAATAGTTGACATAAATCATATGCTAAAATTATATTATATGACATATAAGTGTTGGAAATTTACTAATGTGGAATTAAGTTTATCCCATTATTTATGAATCGAACAATTAGGGCCCCACACGTCGGAAACGTCGTTTCCACACACGTGCACACGTAGTGCCAAGTATCGCAAATTTCATTAGTGAAAGAGATATTGGTGCGTAAGTAATACGATTGAGACATAGAATGATGGACGGTTATTGACTAAATGACAAGTATTCCACATTGGTAAACGAAGGAAGAAGTGTACGAAGTGTAAAATGAAACGAGTCGGAAATCGCCGCGGAGCCGCGAAGGGCCGTGGTGCAGCCCCATCGGAGTCGAGGCGCCGGAGCGCTGCGACGCCTCCCAGGGAGCGTCGCGGCACTAATTGGGTCTTCATCCACTGGATCTGCGACGCTAATTCACAGAGCCGCGTCACTTCGGAGGTAGAATGCTGCGAAGATGGAAAGTTTTGACTTTTGGGCTGGTTTTGGAGCATTGAATCTCCATTATTTGGCACATGAATTCAGCCATTATTTGGCACATGAATTCAGCCATTATTTGGCTGAATGTAACCTCTCAATAAGTGTCATTACATTGTTATTGAAGGTCATTAGTTGGCTAGTTCAGGGGTCATCTCCTTACACTATAAATTGAGGCATTTGGCTCAATTGTTGAACACTACTAAGAAACATTTACAGAATTTCTGAAATATTCTTCTTCCTCTATAACAAGTTTACTATACTCAAAGTTTTTCAATATTAACCCTTGAGTTTCCTTTGCTCATTTGTTAAGTTATTGTTGTATCTTGGGAGACTATTGCCCGACAACGTGAGAGGATACACTCGACTCAACAAATCACACAAGGAGTTTGTTTCGTTCTTAATTCCAGTTTGTTGTAATCTTTAGTTTATCCTTTCTAGCAATTTGTAATATTTACTTACTTTCCGTTTTCTGCAATTATTGTATCCCACAAATTTAAGACAAGATTGTTGTAAGTACTTAGAAAGATGACTGGAAGAGAACAACTCACTTCTGATTCTGCTTCTACTGCTACTCAAGGCAACCCTTCTGCCTTCCCCACTGCTCAAGGCACACCCAATGCCTTTTCGGTTGCTCAAGGCTCATCCGACGCCTTTCTTGCTGCTCAAGGGAACGTTACAGTTCCTCTACCCGCTGGATTCCACCATGAACGCCCAGAAAAGTTCATGGGCTCAAACTTCAAGAGACGGCAGTAGAAGATGTTATTCTACCTGACTGTTATGGGAATGACTTGTTTCCTAATAGAAGACCCTCCACAAGCTGGAGATAAAATGGACCCTTCGCCTACTGAAACGGTTGAAGGGGGCCAAGGTATACATGTCATTAATGGCATGAAGATGGTTCTTGATGCATGGAGTCATAGTGATTTTATGTGTAAGAACAACATTTTGAACTGCCTGTCAGACCCATTCTACACGGTGTATTGCAGGCACCGCCAAAGAGTTATGGAAAAAACTGCAGAAGAAGTACAACGCACAAGATGCTGGTACAAAGAAATTCATCGTTGGGAAATTTCTGAAATTTCAAATGGTGGATAGTAAAACAGTGATGTCCTAAGTCCAGGAATTCCAAATGATTCTACATCACCTGGATTTGGAAGGTATGAAACCAAATGAGAAGTTTTTTGTTGCATCACTGATTGAGAAGTTACCTCCCTCGTGGAACGAGTTTATGAGTTACTTAAAACTCAAGACAAAGGAAATGACCATTGAGGAACTTATTATCAAACTTCAGATTCATGAAGATAATAAGAGGGCCTTGCCTAAGGAAAAACAACCCGCTGAGGCAAAGACAAATCTGGCTGAGGCCAAAGGGAACCCAAGCAAGAAGCGCAAGTTCCAGAAAGACGGCAAGACCCAAGCGGCGGAGAAGTTCAAGGGAAACTGTCACCACTGTGGGAAACCTGGTCACATGATCAAGGACTGCCGCAAGCTCAAAACTGAGCAACAAGAGAAGGCCAAGGCCAGAGGCAAGGCTCAGGCTAACGTCGTCAAGGACATACTTCTGGATGACATGATTGAGGAATTCTCAGCGGTGGTGTTTGAAGCAAACCTTGTTGAGAATCTCATGCAATGGTGGATGGACACGGGTGCTACCAGACACATCTGTTCCAATAGAGATGCCTTCTCCACATATACACCAGTTACAAACAAGAAGTTGTTCATGGGTAATAACGCTTCCTCTGACGTGCTGGGGTAGGAAAGGTAGTCCTGAAGATGACTTCTGGAAAGGAGCTCACTCTGAAGGAGGTGATGCATGTCCCTGAGATTAGGAGAAATTTAATTTCAAGTCATTTATTGGTTAATGCTGGTTTTAGGCTAGTATTTGAGTCCAATAAGTTTGTAATCACCAAGAATATAACTTTTGTGGGAAGAGGCTTCGTCTGTGAAGGCCTCTTCAAAGTTAACACCATGTCTGTAATACGTGCAAGCAACAATATTGAAGTTTCTTCTTACTTGCTTGAGTCCTCTAATTTATGGCATCATAGATTAGGACATGTTAACTACAAGTCCATCCAAATATTGGTTAAGTTGGAGTTGTTGCCGTCTATCGACGTAAACCCTCAACTTAAGTGTGAGGTGTCCGTAGAGGCAAAACTCACAAAGCTTTCTTTTCGATCCGTCTAAAGGAATACCACTCCTCTAGAACTTATTCACACAGATATATGTGATTTGAAGTTTTCACAAACTAGGGGAGGGAACAAGTACTTTGTGACATTCATTGATGATAGCACAAGGTATTGTTACCTTTACTTGTTGAAAAGTAAAGATGAAGCCTTTGAAGCGTTCCCACATTACAAAGCAGAAGTTGAAAACCAACTAAGCATGCGGATTAAATCCATTCGTAGCGATAGAGGGGGAGAATACGTAGCGCCATTTGAGGAATATTGTGCCGAATCATGCATTGTTCATCAAACGACGGCTCCATACTCACCTTAGTCGAACGGTATTACGGAATGCAAGAATCACACATTGAAGGAAATGATGAATGCCTTGCTCATAAATTCCGGTCTTCCCCAAAATATGTGGGGAGAAGTCGTCCTTACCGCTAATACGATTCTTAACAGAGTCCCACATAAGGGTAAGGATAAAACTCCATATGAATCATGGAAGGGAAAGAAACCCACCTATAAATATTTAAATATGTGGGGTTGTTTGGCAAAGGTCGAAGTACCCAAGCCAAAGTACGTCAAGATTGGGCCTAAGACTGTAGATTGCATTTTCATCGGATATGCAAATAACAGTAGTGCTTATCGCTTCTTAGTGCATAAGTTAGATATTCCAGATATCCACGGGGATACAATCATGGAATCAAGGAATGCTCAATTCTTTGAGGATACTTTTCCTAGAAAGGAAAAAGACATAACCTCTCGCAAACGAAGTTATGAACAAAGCTCTCAGGAACCAGGATTCATTGACTTCCGGATCTAGATGGTTCAGATCTAGTGGACTTCGATGTGGCTGAATATCCGGAATCTAGTGTTCCAGATTCTCAGAACTTGGAGACTCTAGAGATGGAACCAAGGTGAAGTAAAAGGGCAAGGAAGGATAAATCCTTTTGTCCTGACTTTGTAGCTTATATGGTTGATGACGAACCAAGGACAATTGCTGAAGAATTGTCAACTCCAGAGGCACCACTCTGGAAAGAAGCCATTGAGAGTGAAATAGACTACATCCTGCATAACCATACTTGGGAGTTGGTTGATCTTCCTCCGGAAAACAAACTGTTGGGTTGTAAATGGATACTTAAACGGAAGTATAAAGCAGATGAGTCTATAGATAAGTACAAGGCCAGGTTGGTAGTCAAGGGCTATCGGCAGAAGAAAGGCCTTGACTATTTTCACACGTACTCCCTGGTGTCTAGGATGGCATCCATACGAGTATTCATTGCGATCGCAGCGTTGCATGGCCTTGAGATACATCAAATGGATGTCAAGACAGCCTTCATAAATGGTGATTTGGAAGAAAAATCTATATGGAACAACTCGAGGGGTATGTGGTTCCAGGACAAGAGAAGAAAGTTTGTCGACTTGTCAAATCTCTGTACGGGTAGAAACAAGCCCCGAAACAATGGTACGAAAAATTTGATAGTACTTTACTATCGAAGGGTTTCTCCATTAATGAATGTGACAAATGTGTCTACACGAAAGGTAACTCTGACTCGTTCGTCATGATATGCCTGTACGTAGACGACATGTTGATCACATGGAGCAATCCTAGCTTGATCCTAGAGACTAAGAACATGTTGAAACAATGTTTCGACATGAAGGATATGGGTATCACAGATGTCATCCTAGGGATAAAGATCTCTAAGACATCTGACGGACTGGTCTTATCTCAGTCTCACTACATCGAGGATGTGTTGAGAAACTTCGAGATATTTGACAGTTCGCCTATAAAGTCATCACTGGATAGAAATCAAAAGCTTGATAAAAATCGTGGTGCACCCGTATGCCAGGAGCAATATGCACAGGTGATTGGGAGTTTGATGTACATAACAAACTGCACCCGACCTGATATTGCTTATGCAGTCAACAAGTTGGCTAGGTTTACCCGTAATCCAAGTAATGATCATTGGAAGGCGTTGAATGGGTACTACGATACCTGAAATACACGCTAACTTATGGGTTGCATTATTCAAGATATCCAGTAATACTAGAGGGGTACAGTGATGCAAACTGGATATCTGACATAGAGAACACCAAGTCCACCACTGGGTATGTATTTACAATTGGTTGTGGGGCTGTGTCTTGGAAATCCTCTAAGCAAACTTGCATCAAGATCCACGATGGAATTGGAGTTTATCAGTTTAGACAAAGCATGAGAAGAAGTTGAGTAGTTTCACGACTTCTTAGAGGATGTTCCTTGCTGGAACAAACTCGTGCCTTCTGTAATGATCCACTGCGACAGCCAGTCGGCTCTAGGAAGGGCACGTAATTCTATGTACAATGGCAAGTGTCGTCATATTCAACGGAGACATAAGATCGTTAGGCAGCTGATCACCACGGGTATAATATCCATTGATTACATAAAATCAAAGGATAACATAGCAGACCCACTGACAAAGGGCTTACACAAGGATCAGATGTTCTGCTTGTCTATGGGAATGGGCTTAAAATCCAAAGTATAAGGACCAATACGGTGGTAACCCAACCTTACTAACTGGAGATCCCTGAAGAAACATCAAATCCAAAGTCGTTCCCGCGATAGACCATAAGTGCAATATGTAGTATGGGTGAAGGTTAAGTTTCCAAAACCTTTAATGGTCCTCACCGGTTGAGGTTAGGTTTGGGGAAACTTTTAATGGTTCCTAACATATGTAAAATGGGGTATAGCAGGATACCTTGTAGGAGACCACCTGTTTAGTTGAGAGGACATACCGCCTCAAATGAACGCACTTAAGAATCCAAAAAGTGTCCACGGCCACAATGGACAAAACATTACGAATAACAGAGTAAGGGAAATTACTGTGTTGGTACCGTTGACTTGGCTTACACTAAACACTGACGGTTCAAGACATCACGGTCACCGCTCAGTAAGTAAGTCCGATGGTATTCAACTATGAAAGGTTCAAAGCTGAAGCTACCTCTCCTGATGCAACATCGGTCCGCTGAAAGATTGCTGAAAAATGCACCATGTGAGTGCGCCAAAATCTCTTTCAAGAGGGGATTGTTGGAAATTTACTAATGTGGAATTAAGTTTATCCCATTATTTATGAATCGAACAATTGGGGGGCCCCACGTCGGAAACGTCGTTTCCACACACGTGCACACGTAGTGCCAAGTATCACAATTTTCATTAGTGAAAGAAATATTGGTACATATGTAAACATAGAATGATGGACAGTTATTGGCTAAATGACAGGTATTCCACGTTGGTAAACGAAGGAAGAAGTGTAAGATGAAACGAGTCGGAAATCGCCGCGGAGCCGTGAAGGGCCGCGACGCAGCCTCGTCGGAGCCGAGGCGCCAAAGCATCGCGGCGCCTCCTAGGGAGCGCCGCAACGCTAATTGGGTCTTCAGCCACTGGAGCCGCGACGCTTCAGAGGCAGAATGCTGCGAACGACGCTAATTCGCAGAGTCGCGGCGCTTCGGAGGCAGAATGCTGCGAAGATGGAAAGTTCTGACTTTTGGGCTGGTTTTGGAGCATTGAATCTCCATTATTTGGCACATGAATTCAGTCATTATTTGGCTGAATGTAACCCCTCAATAAATGTCAATACATGGCTATTGAAGGCCATTAGTTAGCTAGTTGAGGGGTCATCTCCTTACACTATAAATTGAGACATTTGGCTCAATTGTTGCACACTACTAAGAAACATTTACAGAATTTCTGAAATATTCTTCTTCCTCTCTAGCAAGTTTACTATACTCAAAGTTCTTCAAGAGTAACCCTTGAGTTTCCTTTGCTCATTTGTTAAGTTGTTGTTGTATCTTGGGAGACTATTGTCCGACAACGTAAGAGGATATATACGGGGCAATCTTGCCTTAAAGATAGAGTGTCATCACTCGACTCAGCAAATCACACAAGGAGTTTGTTTCGTTCTTAATTCCAGTTTGTTGTAATCTTTAGTTTATCCTTTCTAGCAATTTGTAATATTTACTTACTTCCCGTTTCCTGCAATTTTGACAATTGTATTTGTATTACAAAAAAAATCAAATGTCTATTAAATAATATAAGAGGCACAAAAATAGCGTTGGGATATTTTTATTATACTATCTTGTTTAATTATTGAGTTTTTTATATATATGTTATTTTTAAAATTAAGTGCAAAAAAAAAATGCCCCAGATCTCGATTCCGACGGGATCGGGATCGGGACGGGACTTCGGCAAATCCCGCTTATTCTGACTCGTTCCTGCCCCTTCCCCGTACCGCCCCGATCCGATCTCGCCAAATCTGCCCGACAGTGCCGAGCCCGGCCCACTGGCACACCTCGTTAAGAAGAAAAAGAATTCTCAATAAAAAGAAGTTCCCGCTTCTTGCTCATGACTAATTTCTCTCTCCTCTGTCAACGAAGACGGTTTCTATTCAAAGTCCTTAATTTTTCTTACATATCTCATTTATTACCCCCTAATTTACCCTTTAAATTTTCCCATCTTTCTGTCTGTTCCCATTTTTATAGCTTCTCAGATCTGTAAGTAATTTTTTCCCTCTTCCCTGCATGTGTTTTTTTATTAAACCCTTCCTCACTTAAATTGAATTTAGTTAATTTGATTTTTTGGTCCAAATTAATTTTACTATTGATAGGTGATCCTCTTATTTAAGTTTTTTTGGGTTTTTGATTAATTGTTTATGCTAGAAGATTTAGATTAACTGATGTTTTAGTTCTTGATTATTTCAAGATTGAAGATTGTTTTTTTCTTGATGAGGTAGCGTGGAAATGTCTAGTACAGTGTACTTGAGAACTGTTAACTTTAATATTAGTGGAGGAAATAAGTTCTATAAGGGGTCTGTATTCTTCACTGTTTTGCTGTTTACTTGAAGTTTTTTAAAAAAGGCACCGCTTGGACCTAAAAACAATCTACTAAAGGTCTTCCGATTCTGCTGCGGGTGGTGCACTAAGCTCCCGTGCATAGCGGTGATCCGGAGAAGGGCCGTACTACAAGGCCTATTGTACGCGGTCTTAACCTGCATTTCAGTAAACCCATGAACTCCTGGTCACATTCCCTTCATTTACATGTGGATAATTTTGCTCTCGAATGTCTCACTAAGATCAATATGTTGCAATAGTTTAAAGTAGGAATTACAAGTCTCATATAGTTGTGTAACGATTCATGGTGGAATAGAAAGTAGATAACAACAACAACATACTCAGTGTAATCCCACAAGTGGGGTCGGGGAGGGTAAGATGTACGCATGCCTTACCTCTACCTTTGCGGGGTAGAGAGGCTGTTTCCGATAGACCCTCGGCTCAGAATAGAAAGTAGATGATGTTTGTTTAAAAGTGTTGCTCTATGGTGAGAGGCACATCTTGCTTTGTCCATATATTTGTTGGAACTTATAATTTAATTTTTTTTTATTTGGTTAGGTTAGTTATTGGTAGCTGCCAAATATAGGAATTCACCGTGGGTGTTAGGCGTTTCCATGATAGTAGACTCGCATCATGGAAAAAGAAGATGCTATAACAGAAGTTGCAAAGGAAGCAAACAAACCCATTCGTAACAATGAATCTGTAAAAAATAAACTTTCTGAACCGCAAGAGGGAAATACGGTGAATGATCGAATAGATGAACAGGAAAAGAAAATATCTGCAGATAATTCTATTTTGCATTCCAGTGCTGTGAAGAGTCAGGTTGATTCGAATAAAGAACTGGGAAAGGAGAATTCTTTAGGTGAAAGCTTGTCAAGTTCTTCACTTGCTAATAAAAATGAGATTGATAAACCGGATATGTCTGATTCGAGTGAAAAGAAGACTGATTGTGTGAAAGTGGGCGTAAAAAGTCTCAGGGAAACTAACAAGAATCTCGAAGAAGTTGTTTATGAAGAGGAGCCAGAACCGGTATTTGATGGAACAGAAGAACCTAGGATGGTTGTTAATAGGAGTTTATCAGCCCATTCTGTACACCGTGACTCAGAGGCACAGGGATCTGTTTGGCCTGATAAGGCAGTGGCTCTTACAAACTTTGTTAGATCGAAAAGTACAGTTGCCGTGAGTACTGTTCTACGTCGCCTTTCTGGTAAAAGTGATGATGGGAAAGATGTTACTGCTGAAGAAGATAAGAGTAAGTGCAATGAGAAGAATGCTGAAATACAAGCCGTGTCTCAGAAAACGGCAGAACGGTCCATGTGGAATCCCCTCAGCTTAATTGGGATTTTACGTGATGATACCGGAAACGCAACTGAGGAGAAGGAGGTCTCAGCAGAAGCAGTTTTACCAATAGCCATGAAGGGAAGGATTATATTGTATACAAGGTTGGGATGCAAGGAAAGTAGACAGGTAAGACGTTTTCTACACCGGAAAAGACTCGGATATGTTGAGGTCAACATTGATGTGTATCCTAGTAGAAAGATGGAACTGGAGAAAATTGCTGGTGATTCTGATGTTCCTCGGGTATTCTTTAATGAAGTTCTAATAGGTGGATGGAGTGAGCTAAAAAGCTTGGATGACTCTGGAAAGCTCTCAGAGAAGATCGAATATGTAGTTGATGAAGTACCATCATTTGAAGCTCCTCTACCACCTCTTTCTGGTGAAGATGATTTGTCCAGTAGTGGGTCTATCGATGAGCTAGCTGTTATTGTTAAAAAAATGAAACAGTCTATTGCTTTAAAAGACAGGTTTTATAAGCTGCGCAGATTCACCAACTGTTTCCTGGGATCTGAAGCTGTGGACTTCCTGTCAGAAGATCAGTACTTGGAAAGGGAAGAGGTCAGTTTTCAAATTGCATAATAGATTAGCTTATTCTAACTGGATAAAAAAAAGCTATCATAGAAAGGGTGAAAATATTTGTTTCCATTACTGTTGGCTACTAATAATATTCTACAAATGCAGTACTACTCTATAATTTGATTCTTTTAAAGCTTAAGACTCTTTGAGAACAAACTAATTAAACCTAGGGGATCTTCTAAAGCAGCTTAATGACCTCAACATATGGTCCCCATGGCAAAGTTTTGCAACATGTGGATTATGGCTGTTAATCCATGTCTACTTTGTCTTTGCTTTGATGCATAAAATCATGCTTAATATTCCATGTGTTGTTGTCTCTGTAACTATTAATCTTTTCTTCATGGTCAGCAGAGTGAAACTTTTCCTTGAAATCACTGTATATATTATCTGCTGTCTGATGTCACCAGGTTAATACTCAGTAATCATGTAGATATTACAACTGTAGGATTATTCATGTATTGTATTCAAGTATTTCTTTCCTGACCAAAACTGAATTCTTTTCTCGCGTCTTAATGTTACATATTTATTTCTACGTGTAAAGAAATAGTGTTCATGTATCAACTGTTCTTGGAGTTGAATTTTATTATCGTTATAGAACATTATTCATTCCATGACCCCAATTATTGGACATAAAACTAAAATATATTGGTTTGATGTATCTACTGTGTTAATCCTTGCAAAGTGTGCATTAACTTTACACACACACATTTGATGTGATTATTTTCTCTTTTAAATCTGAAAGTCTCTTTTTGTTATGTTACTTTACTCAAAATATATGTGGACTGAGAGTATCAATATTCATATTTTTCTGATAAAATACTGGAGATTTTACTGGTGAAATCAAAATATTAAAGAAATTTACTAATGAAAGGAATAATGAAAGAAATTTAGATGGGGAGTGAACTGAGTATCAATGGTCATTGTGTAGTGCCATGGCTCATGTTTAGATGTCCTTTAAAATAATTATCTGTGGATTCCACAGTAAATATTTATGCATTGGTGCCAATTGGTAAACGAAGAAAAATGGAATCACGAAAGAATGAAGATCCATCTAGTTATACTTAGTCCCACTTCAATATCTTTAGAACATATGGAACTAGAAAAGCAAGAAGAATCCATCTAGTTTGTCTGCGTTGTATCTATGTTATATATTATTACAAGTCATCTCTTCGTCATGGGTGTAGCAAGTGTATGTTAAGACGATGAGGTGCAAAACATTGACTCTTTGAGTATGACCTTGAAATATGAAAAAGAAAAAATTAAGTATTGTGAGAAAATATTATTATTGAATTGTTGTATCTACATGATTACACTGAGCTCTATTTATACACTCCATTACAATCATTTTCCTACCATGATACTATATATGAAATCCTATTCCTATTCCTATTCCTATTCTACATTACAATATTTTTCCTAGTAGGATACTATATATGAAATTCTATATTCTAACACTCCCCTTCAAGCTGGTGCATACAAGTCATATGTACCGAACTTGTTACAGATGTAATTAATACGAGGATCAGTGAGTGACTTGGTGAAAATATCTGCAAGCTGATCACTCGACTTCACAAATTTTATAATAACATCACCGGAGAGTATACCTGATCTGGATTGAACAACCTCAATACCTAGAAAATACTTCAGTCTGCTGTGGCCTTTAGTATGAGTCATGCAAAACTTCTGAATTATTATGCTGAATTTTTCAAACCAGGCTCTGGGGCACTGTTTCAGACTATAAAGTGACCGATGCAATCGGTTAAGACTCCCCTGAGCAACAAAACCAGGTGGTTGCTCCATATAAACTTCTTCCTCAAGGTTACCATAGAGAGAATAGCACACTTCACGAATGTGTCCAAGGCTATTACAATAACTACACCTAGGTCGAGATCTTCCCAGACGACTTCGTCTTTGTCACTTCTTCATGGACTGTGATGTGCGATTTTCTAATCTCCTTATTAAGGATTTTGAAGTAACCATAGGACTTGAACTTTCAATTTCCGTGTTTTTGGAGTTTAACATATCAAAACCGAGAGACATAGCAAAATCTGACTTAAAAGATGGATGGAATTTGATGAACATAATCCAAGAGAAAATCACCGAGATTTGGCCGGAAAAGGTGCATGCGAGGCGCGTGGATCTGGCTGAAAAAAGGTGCATGCGCGGCACGTGGATCTGACGCGCCAGCCGGAGCTGACACTTCGAGCGGCACGTGGTGACGCGTGAATGGGTATTTGTCGGAGCTGTTGACTGGGTTTTGGTCGGAAGAGACTGATCTACCTCGTGGTGGTGTTGGAATTTGCGCAACACTACCCGAAAGTAATTTTGTAGCGGACAACTATGTTACTGAAAATATTGCACGGTGACTGATTTGCTTTCCTGGAAATTGTTGGAAATTTATACAACAATTAGTCTCTCACTAGCTTGAACCTGATCTATGTTGTGGAGAATCCAACACCATTGCATAGAGATGTGACGCTAGCAATCACCAGAAAAATTATGCCCGGTGGTGATATTTTGTTTTTCGAATCTTCACTGGAATATTGCACAACGGATACTTTCTTACTAATGCTATGTAAGAGGACGCAAAACAATCGCCGGAATTGAGGCACAGGACTGTGATGGTATTTTGTGGGTGGGATCGGAATGATGGCATGACCCTACGAGAAACAAATTATGCCAAAAAAGTTGTCGAATCTCGAAGAAAGTGGTATGAGTCAGCTCAGAATCTCTACGCGATGCTGATAGTAAAAACAATTCTTAAAAGAATGCCCCGAGACAGCGTGGATTCGCCGGAACCCTAGTTTCGACGATCGTAATCTGATAACTGTTCACGCTGAAATTATTATTCACTTCTGAAAAACACTGTTCATGCGACACTGTTCATGTAGACTGTTCACGATGCACTGTTCACGCCTACTTTTTTGTGAGAATATTTTATTTATAAATATCTGAAAGTTCTCTACAATCGTCACTCTACCATTATCTTTGGTCAGACGGGCGACACACGTTGGCTAGTGCCGCTCGCCGGCAGCAAAAGCTCTTTGATTTTCTATCAAGATCATAGAAGTTTTGATATCGTGTGAGAAAATATTATTATTATTGAATTGTTGTATCTACATGATTACACTGAGCTCTATTTATAGACACTTCATTACAATTATTTTCCTACTAGGATACTATATATGAAATCTTATTCCTAATCTACATTACTATCCTTTTTCTAGTAGGATACTATATATGAAATCCTCTATTCTAACAAGTATGAAATAAGTTTTTTTTGCAATACCAAGACTCTCCTTCCTCTACGTGTGTCAACATTCTCTACATCACCATTGTCGTCTTCTTCTTCTTCTTGAATTTGTAATGCCTCTCTTTCTACTGTTTCAGTTTCGCTATTCTTTTGATTTTTTCCTCTCTCTTCATTTTTCTTCTTCTAACAATGACTACTTCTTTCTTCTTATTCTAGTTTGGGGTTCTCTTCTTTTGCTACTTTTGATCTTGGAGTTCTCTTGTACTTTCCTCTTCTACTTTGTTATTACAGATTCGTAGTTACTAACAGCAAATAAGTTTTACTGCAATTTAAAAAATCAATTTTGTGATTGAATTTATCTTTCTATGGCCTTGTTGAAATTACATATAATGATATTTATGGAGTTGTTGGATTAATATTGTCATCACTGACACTGTATACTAGATGTTGGACTTAGTATTTATGCAATCTGATGTTATAAGTTGAAAACACATATTTGTTAGGTAATATGTGTATTTTTGGTAAATAGCGCACTTCACTTCAAAGAAGCATGTGCTTCGTTTCTTGCTTCTTGCTTAATATCCCCATCTGCCTTGTTGCTTATATGCGCTTTTCGCTTTTAGGAACAGCTTTCTTGCTGTGGATCATAACACTTTGTCTTATTAATTTTGCCCTTTAGGCTGTTGAATTCGGTAGGAAGCTCTCAAGCAATCTTTTCTTCCAATATGTACTTGAGTAAGTATCTGGTTTTTCTTTTCATCTATCTCGATATCGTGCGTGTTTTTGGCTGCTGTGTCTATGTCTAATCCATCTGAGATGTGATCTGTTCCTTTTTTTCCAGTGAAAATGTGTTTGAAGACGGCAACCATTTGTATCGTTTCCTTGATGATGATCCCTTTGTATCTCAGTGTCAGAACATACCAAGGGGTTTAACAGAAGTGAAGCCCAAACCCATGATAGAAATTTCATCTAGATTGAGATTTTTGTCTCATGCAATTTTTGAAGCTTATGCATCAGAAGATGGAATGCATGTTGATTACAGAAGCATCCACGGCAGCGAGGAATTTGCAAGGTTGGTTTCTCGGGTTCCATAAGCTTACAGGACACCGTCCAATGTGTGTTCATACTTGGGTACACATGCTTGTGGAACTTGTATTTCTTGGTATTGACTGAATGATGTTCTTCTAGGTACTTGAGAATAACTGAGGAGCTTCAAAGAGTGAACTTGATAGACATGCCCAGGGAGGAGAAGCTTGCCTTTCTTATTAATCTCTACAACATGATGGCCATTCATGCAATATTGGTTTGGGGACATCCCTCTGGACCAATGGAGAGGAGAAAGTTGTTTGGAGAGTTCAAATATGTCATTGGTGGGTGCACATATTCACTATCAGCTATCCAGAATGGAATCTTAAGGAGCAATCAGAGACCACCATACAATCTAATCAAACCATTTGGAGTTAAAGACAAGCGTCTTAAGGTAAGACTGTGGTTACTTGGTCGCTGTTATATCTTGGATTACTGCATATGTAGAAATGGGGAACCTGATGTTTGTTTTGGGCAGTAATACACTCTTCTTCATCTTCCGATATCCCATTTGATCATATCCAAATGTGGTTCAAATGACAAAATATAAGCCTATTGTCTGCTTTATTTGCAGGAGTTCGTATTTTACATTAATCTGTTGGTCAATTCTCTCGAAGCAACAACATAGTAACTTTAGGTTTTGCACCAGCACCACTAAATAGTTGCACCATTGAAGACCTAGGTCTGATCAAGGGTGTGTTTGGTATGAAGGAAAATGTTTTCTTGGAAAACAAGTGGGTTTCTTACTTATTTTCTAGTGTAAAATATTATCATAAGAGCATTTATATGTAATGTACCAAAATACTATGGGGGTGAGATGGGTGGGGAGTGGGTGTTCGGGGGGGTGGGTGGGATGGTCAAGGGGGTCGGGGTTGGGGGCGTTGGGTGGATGGGGAGGAGACAATAAACTTGAAATGTCACTTATGAACTTGTTTTCCCTACTTCCCTTAGGAAAGTCATTTTCCTTATTTTTAAGGAACTTGTTTTTCTAGAGAAAATATTTTCCAAGACATTTTAACCTACCAAACATGGGGAAATTGGAAAACAAATATTTTCCAATTCCTACCAAACACACCCCAAGTCTCCACTTGTTTTCTTAAACTGATTGGATATGATTGCTGTGTGACTTAGATGTCATTTGGTTCTTCTTTAACTAAATTTAGATTCCATTGAACCAAAATAGGCAAGAGGGACCCAAATGAAATTCGACAAACTAGAACTTCTAAGTTCAACTAGATTCAGTTATTGTATTGCCAAGCACTATCCCCATCTAATTACGAGCTAAATTGTAACTAGCACAAAGGGCAAGGTCCATAACTGGAGGAACAACTAATATGTGATCCTTGAAGATAGGAAAAGCTAGTACAATTTGTTGTGGTTTTCTTTGGTTAAGTTTTTAGTAGATGAAGTAGTTTTAGTCACTAGCATTTTGTTCTTGTTGGGGGCACTGGAGTAATAGATTTTTAGCTTTTCTCAGTCAGAGAAAGAATATAACTTTTTCTGCTGCTACTTTTAACCATTCCCTTTTCTGGAAGGAATATAGTGTAACTAATGCTGATCGTCAATCTTCATCTTGAGAGGGCTGTCTGCATGTATTGTTGCTTAAGAGTAATCTTGCATCAGAACCAGTTGTTGTTTCTGTGACATATAATAGTACAAGTTTTTGATTCCATGACTTCTGGTGCAAAATGTTGGCAGAACAATCTGGTTATAGAATTGGAGCTGAGTAATTAGTGGTTGTGTTTATCTACGTGGTTGTATTTGGAAATGTTTCATTAATATTATTAATGTCTCTTGATCCATTATCTGTCTAATCCCCCATAACCCTCTGGCTTTAAGGTAGCTCTTCCTTATTTGGAGCCGCTTATTCATTTTGCTCTGGTTAATGGTACGCGATCTGGGCCCGCTCTTCGATGCTACTCACCTGGAAACATAGATAAAGAGTTGGTTGAGGCTGCCCGTGACTTCTTGAGATTTGGAGGACTTATTGTTGATCTTAGTACCAATGTTGCATATGTTAGTAAAATCTTGAGATGGTAAGTTGTTAATTCATTTTTCTAACTTTCATAGCATAAAGTTTCAGTAGCACATACTAAGAACTGCTAATTATTTTGTTAATTCGCAGGTTTAGTGTTGATTTTGGAAAGAATGAGGTTGAAGTACTGAAACATGCTGCAAATTACTTGGAGTCATCGATATCTCAAGCTTTGCTAGAGTTGCTCGCCAACAGTCAGTTGAAGGTGGTGTACCAACCTTATGACTGGGGACTAAATAACTAGCGCTAGATTCTACGTCCTTGCTCAGAGTCACTGTCAACTTTGTGTGCTATTACAAGAAAATTCAACATGATTTTATATACAGTAAATCTCATGTTTATTTGGTCTCAACCCAACTTGGCTCATCACTGGAATCTGTGGATTTGGTGAAATTGCCTCATAAATAGCCAAAGCAATAGATTAGACACATCTTATATCTGCTGGTTCCCAATTGATTTCTCATTATCTATTTTCATGTGATTTATTTATAAATTTTATGTGTCATCCCACCACCATCTCCCAGATAAAGAAAATGAAAGAAAAAGGACTCTTCCCTCTGGTAAGGATTCAACTCATCTATACCAACTGTGTAAAGAATTTCTATAATATTGAGTGTATTTTTAACATGTCATAGGTAACCTATCTTTACATGAATCATTTAGGTGATTTTGTAGTGCAAGTATATTACACAGTATATAAAAGTGAAACTCTTGTAAATCAGTCAATTAGTTCGTTGGGGCATTTTCATGTATAGTTATTGAATGTTGATTGGAGACGGCCTTACGGAAAAAAATGGCGCAGCTCAGTGTATGAAACATTTTGCATGATGTAGGGTCCGGGAAGGGTCGCACCTAATGGGGTGTAATGTAGGTAACTTTCATATTGCAAACACTAGTGACTGATTTCACGGTTCGAATTGTGACCTATAAGTTAAATTAAAAACTTCCCAGTTGTCTTGTTAAAGTTGCATATTTAATTTATTTAGATATGATACAAGATGTTGTGTTTAAGTATACGTTAGCTGCAAACATGCCTTGCACGCTATGCCATATGTGGGACTACTTGAAAAGTCTCACTATAAAAGAGAAAAACAAACAGAGCAATATCAAATAGGCGATAATACTGAGAAAAATGATAAAACGATGGGTTGGTTTGGCACGAAGAAAAAATATTTTCCAAAAAAATTGTTCTTAATATTGTTTCTTGAAAATCATCTTTATGTCAATTTTCATTATTTGTTTAGATTATTAAAGTTGTTGGCATACGGTACATGAGAATGGTGTTTTTAGTTTTTTACTTTTTATCATTAAAACTTAAAAAGTTTATAACAATGTTCAAATATTGTGTTGAAATACATCATATGGAATAAGAGTTAAGATAGTCAAAACAATTTCGTACATAAATGAGAAAAAAAAATATTTTTCCCTTTTGATAGAAAATATCTACTTTTGAGGAAATGTTTATATTTTGGTGCTCATCAATTTTCTTTTATAACTTATATCTTGATAACCTCAGTTGTAATGGTGTTCTCAATCTCTCTTTATTTGCTTTAGTGGTTACTATACTATTTACTTTAAGGGTGACGCGGGGGAGATGGTTAGAATTAGATATTACCTCAACCCTATATGATAAGTTTATAAAATAGAATTACTCTCATTTTTATTATAAATTGATATTTTCTTGAATTTTGATTCACAAATTTAAGTGTGCAAGTATATAAACAGTCAACTAAACTTTTTTAAAGAGCATATATGACCATGTAGGTTAACAGAAAGTTTGTTTCAATTTTGTGATATGGGAGACTTCATCCCAAAATGTTTAATACTCCTAGGTTTTATCCAACTCATAAATTAAATTTGTACTAAAAGTCAAATAATTGCCTTGCTAGAACACAAATCAAATTCATCTTAAATCATTTCTAGTTATCTGTCAGCTTCGAGATTAATTTAACAAAAACGACATTGAACTACTTACACTTAGCTCTTAGGTACAAGCTTGGAACCAGCTTTTACTAGCGCGTGGGGCGGGTCGGCCCGATTCCGCCCCGCCCCGATCCCCCTAAAAAAAGTTCGGTGTCGGGGTTCGAACTCGGGACGGGACCTGGGCTCGTCCCGCCCGTCCCAATCCCGCCCCAACCCGACCCCTTCCCGCCCCACTTCGACCCCATCCCGCCTCGCCAACCCCCCTCCCCCCTTGCAAAAATAATTGTTGCAACAATGACCAAATTTCGATTTTGATCGTTGTGCAACGGCTATAACGGTCAACTTTCTTTGGTTTTGATTAGCCAGTCATCTCAGTCACCAAGCTTGCCTTTCAACTTGAACTACGTGCAGCCCCCATTGGATCGATTCATAGGAACCTCGTCCAGAAAATGATTAATTGAATTGGAATCAATAGGTTTTCATTTAAGGTATAAACTAAAAGAAAAGCGGGAATCAACCAATTCATCTGTTTGATTGACGATCCCGAGATCCTTGCCCAGCAATAAGAAATTCTATATTCTATTTAGAGAGAGGCCGCTAAGGAAGGTTCCACGAACACTTGTTTTTTACAATCCTTCTATCTATAACATTAAAATGAAATGAATTAAAAGAAAGAGTTTAGTAATGCATGGTTCCTTCCCCGCCCTGGGTTTGGTCTTTCATTCCATCTCCGCTCCTCGTCATCAAGTTCTACAAGACTTGTCTTAGTTCTACAAGACTTGAAGACATGTGCCTAAGGAAAGCGATTGAGCACATCAATTCAAATCCTGGATTTTCGAATTGAGAGAGATCAAAAATTCTCACCATTTCTTAGATTCATGGACCCAATTCAATTCAGTGGGATCCTTCATTCACATTTTTTCCCACCAAGAACGTTTTCTAAAACTCTTTGACCCCCGAATTTGGAGTATCCTACTTTCACACAATTCACAGGGTTCAACAAGCAATATTTTTGTGGCCTCTTCCAAATTGTTGGATCAGATCATAAGGTTAAGGACCTCTTCAAAGGAAGGTCTTATATGTGTCATGTCTTTTCCTTTTAATAGGGACACCTCCGAAGGAGGGGAAAGCGTACACCTCCCATCTTCCTACGGTCAAGGCCCTCATACAGTTCCGGGATTACCACTATAAATATTCCACATCTGATACCCTTAATTCGAACTGAGGACGGATTTTTGGGGTTAGCTCACCCTCACGGGATCGCGACCCTTTGTCCCAGTCATTGTAGCACGTGTGTCGCCCAGGGCATAAGGGGCATGATGACTTGACGTCATCCTCACCTTCCTCCGGCTTATCACCGGCAGTCTGATCAGGGTTCCAAACTCAACGATGGCTTCAAATTCTATTAATAATAAATATTATCTAATTAGAATTCAAATTCTTAATTTAATTATAATTATTACAATATATCTTTATTTATATAATAATATAATAACAGATACAAATAGTAAATTGACCCTCCCTACCCCCTTAATATTTATTTTTAACCCTTAAGTTAATATATTTATACTTTAACCCTATTTCTAAACTATAAATACCTTATTTTCCTCTTCATTTTTTCTCACAAATTTTCCTACCATCTCTCTAATCTCTCAATTTATCTCTCTACAATTCTACATTGCCTACTAAATATTATATTTTTTTGCTCATTTATATCAAAGTTCAAAAATTGGGAGTGAAGTTGGCAACTAGCTTGAGGATCATCCATCGAGCAAAGTTTCAATTTTCAACCTCGATTACACGTCGACGTTACGTCGGCGTTTGGTACCTTCATTCCTTCTTTAAATTATTATTGTTACTTAATTTTAATTATCGCACTTAATTTTATTTACTTTAATTATTTATTTGCATAATTATAATGGAACGCTTTGGACGTATGATTAAGGGTAAGGGTGCTTATTCTAGTAGGGGTAACAAGGGTGATGGTACTTCTTCTAGTAATCTTATTTCCAGTCCTGATGATTTGATTGATTTCACTCATATTGATGAAACTACCTTTTTAATGATATACCATTAGATGATGAGATATATTCTGCATCTGAACAAACTTTAATTTTGACAATAATGACACACCCACTAGTGCACCTCAACCTCAAGCTCAGATTGAGTTTCAGCCTCAAACTGAAACTGAAATGCCTAATATTCCCCCTAGTATGAGTCGAGGCCCACACAACAAAAATTAAAATCCGCTGTATGAGATTTTTTTTGATAGGGACCAAGAGAATCAAGTTGTTAGATGTAAAATTTGTAAAAATGTTTATAAATTTAAAATCGATAAAGGTCAAGGTGGGACGAGAGGTTTATTCAGACTATTACATTAGATAATACTACTTCTAATGATTATGCTATAAGACTTTTAATAGTTCGATTAACTCCATCTTTTCTTGATCATTTTCATATAAGATGTGTGTGCTATATTTATAACATAGTTGTAAAGGATGACCTAAAACTTTTTGAAAACATTCTTGATAAAATACAATTTGCTATAAACTTTATTTTTAAAGGTAATAAAATACAAAGACACAAAGAGTATAAAAAATTTGTCACGATTGTGGATTACCTTATAAAGAAATTCCTGAAGAAGTAGCGACTATGTGGAATTCTCTACAACTACTTGTTGCTTACGATTATAGAAAATCTATAACTTTATTATTTAACGCCCATAATAAAAATCCAAGGGATATGCTTGTAGTAATGATTGGGAATTATTTTTAGAACTTAATGCATTTTTAGATAATTTTTTTCAAGCTACTAAATAATTTTTTAGTATTTATTATCCTACTATTTCAACTATGTTATTTTATATAGCTCTAATATTTTTGTTGCTTAATGAATATATGGAAAAACAAACTTATAAGACATCTATTGAAAAAATATTTTAAAATACTTTTTTCCTATTCTCACTATTTATATTATTGGTGTTGTATTAAATCTGACTATTAAAGTAGACAATTGTAGAACACTTGTCGAAACGATTTATGAATGTATAGAAGTACTTCCAACAGACCCAATTGAAAAACCAACTAAAGAAAAAGTTACGTCTAGCAGACACACTGAATGCAAAAAAGTATATATGTATTACCAACAACAAATTGCAAATAATCAACCGGTTTCTGTACCATCTTCTACTACTTCGCTGCAACCTTATAAAACACACATGCGGTTTCTGATGCTAGTATTCAAGGCCTTATAAATAAAATGTTTAGTGGTTCAACTTCTTCACAAGTTAGCGAATTTGATGTTTATGTTTTGTAGGGTGTTGTACCGTACGAATTAATTATCAATGATAAAGGACATGAAGACTTGCTGAAATACTGGAAGGACAATGAGAAGACATTTCCGACACTAGCAAAGATGACCCGAGATGTGTTGAACATTCAAGCGTCATCAACATCGTCTGAAAGCGTTTTATTCTGCGGGAAGATTTCAAATAGGAGAGTACATGCATTCATTGGCGGGAGACACATTGAAGATTGCAGTTCTACTCAAAGATTGGATTCGAGCGGAGCGTAGAAGGTGCAGTCAACTGGAGATCAACGAAGAAGAAGACTACAACTACAACGAAATCTTGTCCGAGGGAACAGGAAGTGACGTCGAACAATTTGACCAACAACTTCCAATTCCAACCGAAGATCCTCAAGACATTGTGAGAAAATTAAAAAAAGTATGGTTAATTATGTAACTTTTTTAATTGTAATTTTACTATGTGATTTGCAACTTTTGAACAACACCACAAATTTGCAATTTTAAAATTGTATAAAAAATTATATTTCTACTAAATAATATAAGAGGCACAAAAACAGCATTGAGATATTTTTATTACACTATTTTGTTAAATTATTGAAGTGTTTATATATATTATTTTTAAAAATTAAGTGCCAAAAAAAATCTCGATCCCGACCCCGCCCCGCCCGTCCCCCCAACACCGGTCCCCTTTCCAATGGGATGTGGGACGGGATAGGACATCTACCTGTCCCGCTAATCTCGGCCCTCCAGTCCCGCCGGAGACCCGATCCTGACCCTTCCCCCGTCCCGCCGGGACCCGCCCCGCCCCGCCCCACTGGCCACCCCTAGCTTTTACTATGTGATGTGTTGTGGCAGGTGTGCTATATCAAAAAGATAAAATAGAAACAAGTTATCAAATATAAAAAATTTCTTCTACTAAGTTGGTGTGACATCATTCATTTTTTTGTCCTTTTCATATAAAATAACAATTTTCTAAATTTAGAAATAATTTAATTTAATTTTTTTATTTTATTTGTAACAAGAAATTTTTACAAACACACAAATATCATAACATATTAATATTAGAAATTTCCAAAAGTCTTATTATAACACATTTAAGATCATAACAACAACAACATACCCCGTGTAATCCCACAAGTGGGGTCTGGGAAGGGTAGAGACGGATAAAATCTCGGCTCATAATAAAGCAATAACAAAGCAGGTCAAATAGAAAAAAAGGAACAATAACTATAACAAAACAGTATAATACGCGAAGATGAAAGACAATAAATAATAACAGAAATCGAAGGACAAGAAATTACAAGAGAAATACTATGACTATTAGTAAGGAAGTATAAGCGAGACAACATTCTACTACAACACATTTAAAATCATAAATTTTATTTTATTTTTAAACTTCATATTTATTCAAATTGTGAAACATAAATAGAATGAGGGGAGTAATAGTTTTTACTTTTCAAACATTTTAAGAGAGAATCAGACAAATTTCCAAACCTCACCTAACAAATTGACCCCAAAAGAAAATGAAGTTATAATCATTGTCAATATGACGAAATGATGCACACGTTTAACTTTCCTTTTTATATAAAAACAATACAACATGTATTATTCAAATTTCTTGGTAAAAAAAAAAATCAATTGAATTAGGGTTTCCATTGTTATTACTAAAGATACAACGCTTTATAGTATAGTACATACGCCATTTGAGATTGAGAGTAAAGCCCAAGTTGCGTATTTTCGGCCCGCCAATAGATTGAACCACCACCACCACCACCACCACCACCACCACCGCCGCCACCACCACTACTTGCTCCCTCTTCCTATCTTTCTCAATCGATCTGTAAGTTCATATTTCTTTCTCTCTCTTTTTCTTTTTCTGTATATATTAGCCCTAAATTCCATTTTTTCTAATAGTTTCTAACAGTTAATAGGACTCATGTATTGTATTGCAATGTTTTTTTGTATGTTGAATTCGTATTTGGAGTAAATAACCTGGAGATCTCAGGTTCGAATCTCAGCTAAAACTTGTCTGCTCCACTATTGGTGGGTAGGTTTAATTGGCACTTTAGTTAGGCTGTTGGATTTGTATGTTTGCTCAAGCTAGCTTGGATATCACCGTCATAAAAAAATTTAACAACATACCCATGTAATCCCATAAGTGAGTTCTGGGGAGGATAGTGTGTACGCAGACCTTACCCCTACCGTCATAAAAAAATTGAATGAAATAATCGTAGAATTTGGAGTTCTAGTTCTTGCAATACACCTACCAAATCATCCTAATGTACTAAAAGGGACTTTTTTTTACTTACAGTATTGAGTCAATTTGTTAGAGAATAACCCTTTTTAATTCATTATGCTGTTAGCCAAAATGGCCCATTAAGTTAAATGCTAATCCTAATTAGTGTATATCTAATAGGCGCTTTGAGTTAATGTTATTATGGCATGGATTAGAATGTTTTTTATAGGTTGAAAATTTAGAAAAGAAAAGAAAAAGTTTCAATATATTAAGGGCCCATTTGGCCGTGGATAATTTTCACTTTTTTGCGGAATCATGTTTGGACAAAATTGTTACAATTTGCCGGAATTCAACTTTCGAAAAACTCCAAATACTATTTTCACATTTTTCACTCCAAATCACTCACAAAAATCCAACATTTTACTGTGTTTCTGCTTTATTTGAGCCGATGGTCTATCAGAAACAACCACTCTACCCGCACAAGGTAGGGCCAAGGTCAGCGTACACTCTATTCTTTTCAGACCTCACTTGTGGGATTACACTGGGTATTGTTGTTGTTGTATTCATGTCCAAACACAACTCCAATTTTCAACTTTTTTCCAATTACTATTTTTTTCACGTTTCATGTCCAAACGCCCACTAAGATTTCAGCCGAGTAAAGTAAATTCCATTTGTCCATTGAAAGATTGCTTGGTTGTTAAATTTGCTGTGAACCTGAGCTGCTATTGGTTTTATTTGTTGTTTGAACAGATTCTTTTCATCTACCACTTATGTAGCTGATGCTCTTTGGTGTTGGAACGGCAAGTGCATTTTGTTTCAAAGGAGTTAATACTAAATCTACTGTTATAGTTGGTTATATTTTCAGTAGAAGAAGTTTTAGTACAATGAACGAAGTTGGAATTGACAGTGCCTCTAGTTTGCATACATCAGAATCAATAGGAGAGGCTCCTGTTCTACGTCCTGTGTCTGTGAGAGCAAAATGCTCTTCGAATGTTCAATCAACCCCAGAAATCGAAAAGAAGTATGTCCATGGTGTTTATGATGCCATTGCTCCCCATTTCAGTTCCACTCGGTTTGCAAAGTGGCCTAAAGTGTCGGCTTTCTTGAACTCACTATCTCCCGGTTCTCTCATCTTAGACGCTGGATGTGGAAATGGGAAATACTTAGGATTAAATCCCGACTGTTTCTTTATTGGCTGTGACATTAGTGCTGCTCTTATAAATATATGTACAGATAGAGGACATGAAGTTTTGGTTGCAGATGCTGTGAACCTACCATATAGGACCGGTTATGGTGATGCAGCGATTTCTATTGCTGTGTTGCATCACCTAAGTACTGAAGATAGGAGGAGGAAAGCGGTAGAGGAGCTCGTCCGTGTTGTTAAAAAGGGCGGGAGTGTTTTAATAACTGTCTGGGCTAGGGAACAAGAAGACAGGTCGTTAATTGAAAAATGGACACCACTTAACCAAAGGTACGTAGAGGAATGGATAGGACCAGGGAGTCCTCGTGTTCGCAATCCTTCATCTCCTCGCATCCTTGAAAGCATCCCAGAAGCAGAGGAAAATAGTGCTGGGGAGCGGTTGAAAGACCGACATGCAAACTCTTCAAAAGTAAAATTAGCTGAAGTTATGAACTCAATCTCTCTGGATGAAGGTAATTCTTCGGCGCCTGCTGGATCTGAAAAAGGTTATGCAGAGCAGCAGGAATATTTTGTTCCCTGGCACTTACCTTATCATCGAGCTGAAGTAAGTGGGGCTTCAGCTGTTGCTTTGGCTAGTGGTTTGGCAAAGAAAGATGATAAGAAGGGCTCTGTGGTGTATAATAGATATTACCATGTTTTTAGTGAAGGTGAACTTGAAAGGTAATTTCGTTTCTATTTTATATAATAAAGTTTAAAAAATTCTCTATTCTCTTTTTGACTGATATCATTCTGCCAAGTCGCTATTTGTTATCAAATGCTTATCGTGGTTAGTAATTTTTACAATTAGTAACATGACAACCAAATTTTCTTTATACTTTTCATAAAGTCTTCCGTCATGTCTTCTTTGGCTAGGATGGTTTAAACAGTTTGTATTGTACTTTGAGTAGAAATTTAGTGTACAATCATTCCTCTGGAAATAATATGGTCATTAAGTTACTTCATCAAAATATGGTCATGAAGTTGGAATCTGTAAAAACATATTGATATTCGGGAGGTCATATGTGAGCTATTGGATTGACCTCAAAAGAAGAACGAGTTTTAGAGTTCTGATTATCTCATTGTAGGCAATGCATAGGAGTCCCTTTCATTCTTATTCGGAAGTAACAATGACGACTTTACTCTTCATCCCCTAAACTAAAGTGCCTGCATATAGGTGAATGAAAGCATAGATAAACAAAACAAAAAAGTCTTTGCTTCCAGTTGATCAGTTTCTCTAGATAAGTAAATTAGTTTTTTTCCCATTATCGCGGGGCTTGTATTTGTCTATGACTTATTCTGAAGTTCTTTTATTGTTTGTTTCATATCCCCTCCCCCCGCTGAGCAAGATGAGGTAGCACTTCTCTTTATGTAGTTTCTACCAAATTAGAAGTTTGACCAATTTGTAACAATGAGCTGCACTAATCAACATGTTCCCTTCTTTGACAGGTTGGTGTCTGGTCTGGATAACGCCATTCTTGTTGATAGATTCTATGATAAATCAAATTGGTGCATCATTCTTGAGAAAACATCGTGATAGTGTTGAACTTTTTAGAAGATTCTTGCACTTGTCAAATCTAGTACATGAAGTCAATAACCCTAGTTGTGAAAGGGTGATATTGTCTTTGATGCAAGGAGTATACTGCTACAGATTATGGAGGTTATCAACAGAAACATATGTCTAGTCTTTCATTCTCCGCTGGTTGCCTGTATCTCTCACCCCTGCCTTGTTGTGGTTATGTATGACACTGTCTTGTAAAATGCAATTTTTTTGCAAGACTTTGGAGGATAGACCTGAGAACAAGGGGTTTGTTATCCAAGTTACTTCAGTTTTGGGAGATAGCATTCTCTTCCAATAAATTATGGCTGTGTTTTAAGGAACTGGATGCATTTCACTACGCGTCTCTTGTTTTAATATTGATCACAAACCATCCCTTAAGTTTACAGGTTGGACTAAACTCCTGAAATATTACACTAATCATAAAATGTTCTTTAAGTATGCAATTTAGCACTTTTAATCCAACCCTGAAGGTCTCTGTGACTAGTGCGCTCATCTTTTGGCATTTCTCAGTCCAGTTGAGCACCTGGCAAGTTCTGCATTCTGCTTTTATCACCTTTCCACAAGGAAATGAGAAGCTCGTTTGGCACCAGGGATAACGGGAATTAATTTTGGGATTAGATTTGAGATGAGTTTATTTCATGCTTGGTTGGGATTAAATCGCAGTATAACTAATCTCGGAATTAGTTATTTCGGGATTGTAGTGTTATTATTATCTTTGTGGGAGGGTGTGATAGCAATTCGGGATAACTAACACTGGGATAATTAATTTTGAGATAACTTGTTCCCCAACCAAATGTGATCAATGAAGTTGGTGCAAACGTTTAGACATCATGATATATTTTCCAACAAAGACAGAAAATACACTGATGATATCTTTCCATTTGTATATGCTTTGGTAGGTAGAGTTAATCAGTGTTTTTGTTGGTGGGAGGCAACAAGTACTCGATGGAATAAAATCGAGTTGCATGTGGACTAACTTGGTAGCTACCATTATTAAAAAAGGCCAAGGTTTCAAATATACATACCCCTCAACTTTGCGACCAGATATACTTTTCATTAAAAAAATGAATATATACCCCTGCCATACACAAATGGTGCTAATATAGCCTTTTTACTGACGATTTTTTTAATAAGATCATTTAGTTTGTTTTTAATTTAAAAAATGTCACGTAGCTTTAGAAAAATAAATCTACTCATTTTTTTAAAGCCATATGAAATTTGTTTTCCTAGTGGGTTGTTTGGTTCGTTTAAAATAATATCTTTGTGGCTTAAGAATAATAAGTCTATCCATTGTTTTAGAAAAAAACCCGACCTGACCCCAACAAAAAAAAAATTATCATGTGAATTTTTAAAAAAAAGTCTACTAAAAAGATGAGTAAACTTATTTTTTTAATTAAAAAATAAGCTAAATAAATTATTTTTTTAAAAATTCATTAGCAAAAATGGGGTATTTGCGTCATTTATATATGTTTAGTTAATTTAAGCAACTAGGACTATATATGAAAGGCGATTCTTTTTGCGTGAAGAAGATTTTATTGAAATATTATTATGCGTCTAAAAGCAGAATTGGCCTGTAAAGCTTTCGTAACTTCCCTCTGAAACCCTTAAAAAATCAAAGAGAAAAGGAAGTATGGAGCTAGCAGTTTGTGTACGGCCGTCCACTATTTGTGCTTCTAGAAACTTCTCTCTTATCCGAAATCCAATTCAACAACGTCTCACCGTAGGTAATTAATTAACTTCTCCCAGCCAATAATATTTAAATGTTTTTATGTTACTAATTGGTTTCAGCTTAGACAAGCACTCTACTGATAGTATCTTACATAGTTTTTTCAATTTGTGAATTCTAATTCATTTAACTATTCAAATTTTGTGTCAAACTAATCTTTAAAACTCTTAATTTATTATGCGTTTGGACAATATTTTTGGTGATGTTAAAAAGGACGAATTATTCGAAGTTGAAGCTGGAGTTTAATGGTAAAAAATGCACATGAACTATCACTATTATTTGCAAGTTTCACACCCTACTATCAGTTGCTACCTTTTCCTACCTGAACTATCACCATCTATAGTTGACCTAGTCACCTTCGAGGTGTGTTTTAAAACATAGATGATGATAGTTCATGGAGGAAAAGGGAATAACTGATAATTGGGGTGTGAAACTCGCGAAGAAGTGATTGTTTGTTTTTGATCATTAACTCTTGAAGTTGAGAAAAGTAATATTTCGTTCCAGTATCAGTAATATAATACCTAAGTCAAGTTAACGTCTTAAAATCTGGGATTAGTCAAACTCAATATAAAATTGGATGGATTGGAGGGAGTAGAATAATTTGTTTGTTGGTTATGTGAAATCGTTTGGATAATAATGATGTCTTGCAAAATGTTAGGGTCACTCTTATCTGTAAATGGAGTGAGGCTGCGACAGTCATCTCTTGCTGCTGTAATTGGTGATACAACTGCAGTGCCAGATGGCACAGTTAACGAGCAAATGTCCGCTACTAAGTTATCTGATCCCATTACTAGTCAAGAAACTGATATGGAAAATGGAGAGGACAGGAAAAAAGATGCATCTGAAGGGTTGGATGAGAATAAAATGTTACGAGTATGCGACAAGTTAATTGAGGTCTTCTTGGTTGACAAGCCCAAACCTACTGATTGGAGAAGATTGCTAGCATTTAGTAAGGAATGGAACAATATTCGGCCCCACTTCTACAAGCGGTGTCAGGACCGAGCGGACAGTGAGAGTGACCCTGGAATGAAGCACAAGCTACTCAGGCTTCAAAGAAAGCTAAGAGAGGTAACTAACTTCCTTGGCGATTGTGAAGTTTTCACTCTGTATATGCCATATTATGAATTGGTAACCACTTTCAGTTTTCAAAGAGATCGAATTATGTCAAACTCATTGTGGAATATATAGAGATCCTCAGTAAGACAACATAACAAGGTTTGAACCTTTTAAAGGGGAGCCCGATGTACTAAGCTCCCGCTATGCGTGGGGTCGGGGAAGGGCCGGACCACAAGGGTCTATTGTACGCAGCTTTGCTTCACATTTCTGCAAGAGGCTGTTTCCACGGCTTAAACCCATGACCTCTTGGTCACATGGCAACAACTTTACCAGTTACTCCAAGGCTCCCCTTCAAGGTCTGAACCTATTAATGGGGTTTTTTTTCCTGATACCAAAAAAACCTCATTAAGACTCATTTGAATCACAAATACTCTAATTAATCAATTATTTATGTTTAGCTTTTGCTAACTGCAGTGCTTGATTGGGTTGCGATGAAATTTTATGATCAATTAAATATTATTACAGGTCAAAGTGATTGAGGATGATTTAAGGATTACTAGTAGATTTCTTGCAATATTTTGTCTTATTTTTGTGTGAAGATACAAATTTAGCTCTCTTTTGCGTTTGGTCTGTTCTTTTTATTGAAATTCAACTAGTAACTTTCTTTTCCAGGTTGATGATGATGTTCAGAGGCATAATGAACTTCTTGAGGTAATCAGATGGTCACCATCCGAGGTTGGTGATATTGTCGCCAGGCGTCGTAAAGATTTTACAAAAGAGTTTTTTGTTCATCTTCACACTGTCGCAGAATCCTATTATGATGATCCAGCGGAACAAAATGGTAAATATGCTTCCTACCTGGCACCACAGACTAATTAACCTTTGGTACGATGCAACAAATAATGGGCTCTTCTGTTTCCCACTTCCCTATGCATGAATTCATTTACTCCTCATCATAACATTGGCACATGCGAAATTTCCCCAAGTCCAATGGAAAAAGTGAAAAACAAATATCAGCAAGCCTTTTGATACGTGTTTTCCTGTTTAAAAAATAAAATATCAATGAACCTTATCAATGCATAAATATATATGTCAACGACAACATTTCTCTTTTTTCCTTAGAAAGCAAACACTACAATATAATATTTTCTTACAATGTGATATAAGACGCTTTGGAGAACCTTTGAATTTAGAAGTATGAAATTTCTCTGAATATATGAATTAAAAGCCGCGAGTTCAACAAACATCATGTCCTTGCATTACACTTTATCTGCTGTTGATAGGTTTTGCTGACAAGATTTTCTTTTTTCTTAATATTAGTTGTGGCAAAACTAGGGAATACGTGTTTGGCTGCTGTTCAAGCTTATGATACTGCAATTGAAAGTATAGAAGCGTTGAACGCTGCAGAGTTGAAATTCCAAGATATAATAAATTCTCAATCACTGGATGTGGCTTGCAAGAAAATAGATGATTTGGCCCAGAAAAATCAACTTGATTCAGCATTGGTGCTCATGATTACAAAAGCATGGTCTGCAGCCAAGGAGTCAGACATGACAAAAGATGAGGCAAGATATTCTTTCCTTCGGATACACATCTGAGTCTCACTTCTTGCAGTATTTTCTTAGTTCTAGCATTAACTTGGTTAAGAACAGAGTATCATACTGAAATGATAGTAGTATTCAAAAAGAGACAATTTTGTGTGAGATCCTAATTACTCTTGTTCTTTTTTGGAGCTATCCATGAGATGCTGTTGGAGAATTTTCCTTTATGAGGCAATAGAAAACAAGACTTATGAGGCAAAAGTGAAAAGAATATTTATGACCAAGTGGTAAAAATGATGGTAAATTATCTCATTATTTTTTACAACAGTGATACAAACATGATATTTTTTAAACATGAACATTAATAGCATAACGCGACAAGCTAAAATTTGTCAAAATTTGTCATTGTTGCATTGGTTAGTGGAATAGTAATTGTTATCCACCATGTTGATCAAAGTGATTATGTCCATTTGGACCATTTTTTAACTCTAAAAATAGTGCGTAGTTAGTAGCTTCTGTGAGCTCATGAACTGCTTTGCTCTTGTGACCTTGTTCCATTCCACTGTTATCAAAGGCGAAAAACGTAAAAAAGCTCTAAGGTCCATTGGGGTTTTAAGTGCAAATGATGAAGTGTGGGTTTAATGCAGAGAGGCTCAAATGGAGGAAAAATACAACTATATATGTGTAGTCCAAGATTAATAAGTATAAGCATGAATAACAAATATATGGACAAAGAAATTATGAGAAAGTGTTGCCTCTTCAGGATTACCCTCATTAGGAGAGGAAAAATATGCCATAGAGCCTTGATAACGACATTGAAGCACCTGCTAAGCGAGGCGAGGCGTTCAATATGTTTTGCGCCTTGCTTCAGGGCTTAAGCGCGCAGACGCCTTTGACAACACTGCTCCATTTTACGTTGGAAGAGAACTTATTGTTGGATTGCCTATGTATCGAAATTGCTACTGGAATTTACAGGTAGCAAAGCAGGGTCTGCATTAATAAATTTGAGGGGGCAGTTTTGTGTCTTATGATTTCAGGGCAGATAGACGTAGCTGTAGCGGTAAAAGATAAACATTCATTTCGCCATTCTTATCCAAGTTACATTGCTGTTTCAACCTCTAGTGTTCTGATGTTAAACTTTCACAGGCTATATGCAGTTCTATATAAGCATGTTAAGCCAGCATAATTGGCTCTACTCACTCTCCTTTTCCTCCCGTCTCACAAAAAGATTCAATTTTCTAATATGTAAATGGTTAACCTTGTCAATATTTTGATTTTCCTTTTCTTTTTCCAGGTAAAAGATGTTCTTTATCACTTGTATACGACAGCAAGAGGAAATCTTCAGAGGCTTATGCCAAAAGAAATCAGAATTCTGAAATATCTACTCACAGTGAAGGATCCTGAGGAGCGAATGAGCGCTTTGAAAGATGCCTTCACCCCGGGAGAAGAACTTGAAGGGAAAGATGTAGATTGCTTATACACGTGTGTATTAAATTTGACATTTAACTTCATTTTTCTCTTTACCTAGAATTTCTCACACCTGTTTTTTTGGTTTCTTTAACATATTTTTACTTTTTAACTGTGACTAATAAATGCCTAATCATTACAGGACTCCAGAGCAACTATACAACTGGATAGGGACAGTGGTGGATGCATATAATTTCAGTAGAGAAGGCACTCTTGTAAAAGAAGCCAGAGACTTGATGAACCCTAAAATAATCCAGAAAATGGAGGAGTTAAGGAAGTTGATCTTAGATAACTTTATGTAAGGGCATTTGTTTGCTTTTAAGTAGGTACGAACTTTGCTTCCAGTACTGGCATATTCATCAGCTCGTGCCATCAGTCGTCCATATGCATATGATTGCATCACAAAATGGAACATAAAGCCTGGCAGGTCCATTCTGCAGAGATCGTTGAACTGTCCTTAGCTCGGATTGTGGGTAGTCAAAATTTGAATATCCCAGACTTTGATTCAGAAGCATTGGGACGTTGCTGAAAGTGGCATTAGCAGTCGGTTGGTTGTTTGTGTATGATAGAGCATCTATATTTGTTGTGGGATAGTGACTTGATGGTCTTTCTCCTACTGAGAAACATGTTTCCTGTTGATGCTCAGTTACGTCTTTAGGATGATTTTTATACATGAATGTATCATTTATTATGAAGTTCATCACTAGTCATCAATCAATGCGAAAAGGTGGAAAATTAAATAAAGTTTTTAACTTATGAATCCATTGATTAGGCTGAGAGGCCTTGTATACTTACAAAATGCTTATACAGATCTTCGTGAAGTACTCTACCTTATTTCAAAAGCTCTCTGTCATTTCAATTTTTTTTCCAAATCATGTGAATTATTCTTTTCCTTCTTTTTCATCTAAAATGTTGATTTCCTAGGTGATCTTCAAGGATATTATCTCCTTTCTTTTATATACTAGTGAATAAAAAAGGCCTCTACAATTTAAATATTCTAATTTGTATAAAAGCGTTACAATGAAAACTTTGTAAGTTTTGAGTCCACAAATTAGGGATAATTTATCTAGAATAAGTTGAAACATATAATTAGTGAGACGAAAGAAAGAAGTAAGCGACTCTTAATGGGTTGTGATGTTATCTAAGTGGTTTTATAAGGGTGTCCAATGGGGCGGGCGGGAGCGGGTCCCGGCGGGACGGGGGGAGGTCCCTCCCGTCCCACATCCCGCCGGAACGGGGTCGGATCGGGACAGTTTTTTTTTTCCACTTAATTTTTTTTTAAAAATATATAGTTATATACAAACACTTTAATAATTGAACAAGTAGTGTAATAAAAACATCACAGGACTGTTTTTATGTCACTTATATTATTTAATAGAAATATGACATAGTAATACAATTTCAAAATTATAACTTTGTGGTGTTGTTGAAAAGTTGCAAATGACATAGTAAAATACTAAAATTGCAATTAAAAAAATTACATATTCAACCATACTCTTTCGAATTTCCTCACAGTGTCTTGAGGATCTTCTGTTGGAATTGGAATTTGTTTGTCAAATTCTTCAACGTCGCTTCCTGCTCCCTCGGACAAGATTTCGTTGTAGTTGTAGTCTTCTTCTTCGTTGGTCTCCGGTTGGCCGCACCTCCTACGCTCCGCACGAATCCAGTCTCTGAATAGAACTGCAATCTCCAATGTGTCTTCCGCCAATGAATGTCCGTGCTCTCCAATTTGAAATCTTCCCGCGGAAAAGGCGCTTTCAGACACTGTTGATGACGCTTGAATGTTTAACACATCTCATGCATCTTTGTTAGCGTCAGAAATGTCTTCTTATTCTGCCTCCAGTATTTCAGCAAGTCTTCTTGTCCTTCTTCATTGACAATTAATTCGTACGGTAGATCACCCTGCAAAACATAAACATCAAATTCGCTAACTTGTGAAGAAGTTGAACCACTACACATTTTATTTCTAAGGCCTTAAATACTAGCAGCAGAAACCACATGTTTTTTATAAGGTTGCAGCGAAGTAGTAGAAGATGGTACAGAAGCCGGTTTTATTGATTATTTGCATTTTTTTGTTGATAATACGTAAATATTAAAATGATACAGTGCATAACGTAAATATTGTTGATATTCACTTGCAAATTTAAAAACATTCCTTCTAACAGTTGATCTAGGAAAATCATTAAAAACATGATTATATGTTTTTCGAATATAATGAATAAAAACAGGAGAGGAAGTAAATGAAAAAGGCAAACCCTCAACCGCTATTAATTTTGCCATATTTTTCCTATCTTTGTTTTTATCATATTTACGACAAAAAATTTTCCCCGTCGTCGGGTTTATTTGACTCTGTACTAGGTCGGGGACACTATGTGAATCTTGTCCCGACTCAGATGGCATTGTCACACCCGATTTATTAGTCTGGTATTGATTCCACCTAGTTGTGTGCTCGCCTTGTATATGTCTCAATAATCCTCCCGTCCCACCTTGACCTTTTCCAATTTTAAATCTATAAACATTTTTACAAATTTTACATCAAAAGTTAGTTGATTCTCTTCGTCCATATCAAAAAAAAAGTCATGCAGGTGATTTTAACTTTCGTTTTGCCGTTCCTCGATTCATACTAGGGGGAATATGAGGCATTTCAGTTGCAGTTTACAGGCTGAAACTTAGTCTGAGTCTGAGGTTGATGTGCAACATTAGTGGGTGTGTCATCTATATTATCGTCTAAATTAAATTCTGATTCATCTACTTCATCATCTACTGGTATATCATTAAAAACACATTTTCATCAATATTACTGAAATCAATCAAATCATCGAGACTAGGAATATGATTACTACAAGAAGTACCCTTACCCTTATTACCCCTACTAGGATAAGTCTTACCCGTACCCGTAATCATACATTTCAATCATTCCATTTTAATTATACAAATAAATAATTAAATAAATAAAATTAAGTGCAATAATTAAAATTAAATAACAATAATAATTTAAAGAAGGAACGAAGGTACCAAACGTCGACGTGTAATCGAGGTTGAAAACTGAAACTTTGCTCGATGAATGATCCTCAAGCTAGTTGTCAACTTCACTCTCAATTTTTTAACTTTGATATAATATTTAATAGTAGGAAGATTTGTAGAATTGTAGAGAGCTAAATTGAGAGATGATAGGAAGATTTGTGAGAAAAATGAGTTATAACTTATTTATAGTTGAAAAATAGAGTTAAAGTGTAAATATATTAACTTAGGGGTTAAAATAAATATTAAGGGGTAGAGGGTAAAAATGGTCGTTATAGTCGTTGCACAACGGTCAAAATCGAAAATTGGTCGTTGGTGCAACGGTTATTTTTGCAAAGGAGGGGGACGGGTCGGGCAGGGCGGGGCGGGTCAGGATCGGGCCGACCCGGCCCACTGGACACCCTTAGTTTTAATTAAGGGTGGCCAGTGGGCCGGGACGGCCCGACCCCGTCCCGATCCCGGTCCCGAGTAAAAAAAAAAATGGTAGCGGGACTCAAACTCGGGACCGAACAATGTCTCGTCCCGCCAGACCCGAGCCCGCCCCAGGCCCGCCCACCCCGAGCCCGTCCTGAGCCCGCCCCCGATCCCGCCTGAGAGCCCCCTTTGCAAATATAGTCGTTGCACCAACGACCATTTTAGATTTTGACCGTTGGGCAATGACCATTTTTGGCCTGCCCCTCCCCCAAACCCCCCTACCCCTTAATATTTATTTTTAACCCATAAGTTATTATATTTACACTTTAACCCAATTTTCCAACTATAAATAACTCATTTTCTCTTCATCTTTCTCACAAATCTTCCTATAATCTCTCTAATCTCTCAATATATCTCTCTACAAGTCTACATTGTTTACTAAATATTCAATTTTATTTATTCATTTGGGAATTGGGAGTGAAGTTGGCAACTAGCTTGAGGATCTTCCATCGAGCAAAGTTTCAATTTTCAATCTCTCGATTACACGTCGACGTTACGTCGGCGTTTGGTACATTCGTTCCTTCATTAAATTATTATTGTCTGTTTATTTTATTTAGCGCACTTAATTTTATTGTCTTTAATTATTTATTATCATAATTAAAATGAAAGGATTAAGATGTATGTTTAAGGGTAAGGGTGCTTCTTCTAGTAGGGGCGGTAACCAGGGCAATGGTACTTCTTCTAGTCATCTTATTCCTACACATGATGATTTTGTTGATACTCAACATTTTCCTACAATACCATTAGATTTGACGAGGAGCTATTTTCTGAAACTCAAGAAGACTTTAATTTAGACGATGATCTAAATGATACACCCACTAATGTTGATGACAATACACCACTAGTGCACCTTCAACTGAAATGCCTCCTATTCCCCCTAGTATGAGACGAAGTCCAGCAAAACGACCATTAAAATCATATGCATGGACATTTTTTTATATTGACGTAGAGAATCAAGTAGCTATATGTAAAATTTATAACAATTTTTAAAATTTAAAACTGGAAAAGGTCACGGTGGGACGGGGACACGTAGTAAGTGCTCATCCAGCTAGGTATGCCCAATACCAGGCTTCAAAACCGGGTGCGCAAACGCCCGCTCCATCGGGACAAGGTTCACATACTGATACTGTCCCGGACCAAGTACAGGGTCAAATTAACCCTATGACGGGGGGAATTGTAGGCCCTAAATACAATAAACATAAAGATAGGGAAGCAATATCAAAATTAGTTGATGTGGAGGGTTTGCCTTTTTCATTTCCTTCATCTCCCGATTTTATTCATTACATTAGAGATATATATAATCTTGCTTTTAACGATTTTCCTAGATCAACTGTTAAGAGAGATGTATTTAAATTCGCGCATGAATATCAACAATATTTATGTTATTCATTATATCATTTTAATGGCAAAGTATCTATCACGTTTGATATAGGTCGTAGTACTAACGACCATGATTATTTAACTGTAACTTGTCATTGGATAGATTATAAATGGTCTATGCAAAAACGTATCTTAGCGTATAGATATATAGATGATAGGCACACTAGTACTTTTATTGCATATAATATTTATCAAGTGTGCTATTATTACGGAATAACCGATAAAATTATGACTATTACATTAGATAACGCTTCTTCTAACAATTACGCAATTACAATTTTAAAAAATAGTTTAACTCCATCTTTTCCAGATCATTTTCATATAAAATGCGCGTGCCATATATATAACTTAATTGTAAAGGATGGTCTATCACTTTTTGAAGACATTCTTAGTAAGATACAATTTGCTATAAACTTTATTTTTAAAAGTAATAAAGTACAACGAAGAAAAGAATATAAAAAAACTTGTCACGATTGTGGACTATCTTATAGAAAAATTCCACAAGAAGTATCCACAAGGTGGAATTCTTTATACGAGCAACTACTTGTTGCTTATGACTATAGAAAACCTATAACTTTATTTTTTAACTCTCATAATCAAAATCCAGCTGATATGATTGTAGATAGTGATTGGGTAAAAATTTCCAAACTTATTGTATTTTTAGAGAAATTTTTTCAAGCAACAAAAGAATTTTTCGGTATATATTATCCTACTATTTCAACTATGTTGTTTTATATAACTCTAATATTTTTATTACTTAGTGAATATATGGAAAAACTAGCTTATATGGCAGCTATTAAAAAAATGTTTATCAAAATAAAAAAATATTTTATTCCTATTCCCACTATTTATATTATTGGTTCTGTATTAAATCTGACTATTAAAATAGACGGTACTAAATCACTAATTGAAACTATTTACGATTGTATAGAAGTACTACCACCTCCAAGTCTCAAAAATCTAAATCACCCACCACTTATTGAACAAATTAAAGAAGAAGTGTTGTCTAACGTAGAAGACCAATGCAAAAAAGTATATAGGTTTTATCAACAAGAAAATGCTAGTAACTTACCGGCTTCCATACCATCTTCTTCATCTTCAACACAACCTCACAAAAGATATGCTGTTCCTGCGGCTAGTATTGAAAGCCTCAGAAATAGAATGTGTGGCCGTACCTCTACTACTAACCAAATTAGCGAGTTGGATATTTTTGTTTTGCGGGGGTTCTGTACCGTACCAAGAAGTTATCAATGAAGATGGACATGAAGACTTGTTTGAAATACTTGGAGGGGGAATGAGAAGACCTTTCCGACACTTTCATTGATGGCCCGAGATGTTTTGAACATTCAAGCGTCATCAATCGCTTCGAAAGCGTTTTTTCTCACGGCGAGAAATCAAATAGGAGACCACGACACTCATTAGCCGGAGAGACGAATTGAAAATTGCGGTATTATTCGAGAGATTGGATACGAGCGGAGCGGAAAGGTGCGGTCAACCGGAGATCAACGAAGAAGAAGACGAAAACTACAACGAAATCTTATCCGAAGGTGGTGGAAGCGACGTGGATCAATTTGACCAACAAATACCAATTCCAACCGAAGAACCACAGGAAATTATCAAGCAATTAAAACAGATTTTTTTGAGAATGTAATGTTTTTAATTGCAATTTTATTATGTAATTTGCAACTTTTGAACAACACCACAAAGTTGCAATTTAGATTTTAGACAATTGTATTTGTATTACAAAAAAATCATGTCTATTAAATAATATAAGAGGCCCAAAAACAGCCTTGGGATGTTTTTATTACACTATCTTGTCTTGTTTATTGAATTTTTTTTATACATATGTTATTAAAACAAAAAAAAAAGGAAAACCCGCCGGAACCCGTCCCGATCCCGCCCCATATTCCGACGGGATCGAGACGGGACTGGAGCAAGTCCTGCCAGACCCGACCCCTTCGCCCGTCCCGCCCCGACCCCGCTAGACCCGACCCGCCAGACCCGAGCCCGGCCTACTGGCCACCTCTAGTTTTAATCAGAAGACCTATACAATGTTCATCTCATATAACGAAAACCTTTATTCTTCGAGAAAAACTATAGTTCTTTAAATTCATAACACAATACCGGACATTCATGTGAGATATTGAACATATTGAGCACAAAAATGGATCATGAAACCTGAGGATAGTTTGTATCAAGAAATTTGCTAGTAGGAGTCCATGTAGAAATTTTCTGTATCATGAAGAAAGCTTGTACTCAGAATACATATACAGTGCGTCTCATATGTGAAAACCGCCATTTCTCTAAAAAATTCTAGTTCTTTTAAAGTCTAGAGTCGCAACAAAATACAGGACATTCATGTGAGAGAGTTTAACATACTAAGCACAGAAATGGCTCATGAAACCATTGGATAATTCAGTCTTCTTGCAAAAGCCCATCATGCCTTTATTCGTACCACAAATGAACCTGTATCAGAGCCCCAACAAAGCACGTCATTATAAGCAAATCCACCGTACAACTGGAACGTAGGAAACAATGGATTTTCGACAAATTTGTCTAAAAACAACAAAAGATAATAGGGATTTTCTCTGTCATTTGCATTTTTTATGCGTACAAAATATGCCCTTTTAATAGATAGATAGATGGACTTTCATTCGAACAAGAAGCAGTTTGCACAACTACACAAGTCAGACATTTCAGTTACCCGGTGATCATTTTTTTTTGTTGATAAGGTAAGATTTTTTCAGTTACCCGGTGATCATATATTGAACAAATACCTAGCGAACAGGAAATCTTAATCTTCCACTTAAATCTACCTTGTAGTTTAATTTATCTATCACCATCCAGTTTCCAATTAAGGCTTTTTCCCAAATGGCCAGGACAGTGATGTGAAAATGGTCTTGAGACATCTTTAGCTAACTAATAACAAAAGTAAGACCTTTGAGTGTCTTGAACTTTGAGTACTCTTTGTGGCCAAAATGTGTGCTAGGCAAAAGTAAACAATGGCCAAATTACCAATCAGCTAGGAGATTTCTTGCCCGCCCACTTTTCAAATAGGCACAGAAATGGAGCTCTTAGTTTCCTCTTCAGTTAAGAGAATTAGCAGAATAAAAGAAAACAAAAATGAAAAGACTTACAAGCAGGAAGATTAGATATATCTGCAGAAACTGCACAAGGAATTCCAAGGTTTGAAAGTGCTCCCCTTATGATTCCACATGGGAAATAGAGATGCATTCCTATGGCTTGTGCTGCTTTGTTTTCAGCCATGGCTGAAGGGTCTTGAATAGAACCAAGAGTTTCTATAGAAGGATCAACTGACATCCGCGACAGCCAACGAAAACGATCGTCTTGCAACACAAAGATGCCCTACAGGAACAGGGAGTTAGAGATCACTATTGCTTAAAGCAGCGACGTCACAAATTCTCAAACTTACTCTGTGATTTGTCTTCAGGTTATCTATTTGCTTCTTGAAGACCTCAGACCAGAAGTCCTTGCATATGAATTTGATAGCCTCCAGATGATCAGTGAACCGGGGCCTATCCATGGTATACCTAGCAAAAATAATTATATAGAGAAAGTAAAACATGAAAGGTAAGACATGGTCCAACTTAGTAATACTATAATCATACTGAGATCAAGATAGGAGTGGCAGATTTTCCCAACTAACAGACACACTCCCTGCAGAAAAAATTAAATACCGTTTAACACAATCCAGAGAGTACATTACACTTCAAACTAGAAAAGTTTTGGGGTAGCAACTTGGATAACAAACCACAGAAGTCCGTAAACTCAATAAAAGCAAAAGAAATGACAAACAGGAAAGATGGAGCCTAGAGTTTCAGCCTACCAAGTTATATATGCTTACAGCATCATTGATCTTAATCCCCAATATAAAAGATACCTTCACACAACACTATAAAAAATAAACTAATGTAGCACCCAGCAGGAAGAAGGGAACAAGGTTAAAGAATAGAGAGAAATAGGAGAATGAGAAAGAAAGAAAGAGATCAATTCATTGAATATTTTCATCTAGTCAACTGTGTCAAACAAGTGTACATGGGTCCTATTGATAGAGTAGAGAACACAGCTCAAGCTAGACTCTTGGAACAGTAAAGGTTATCTCTAATTAAAAGATAAAGTCATATATAAAGATAGATCTAAGGAAACTTACAAGGATAGATTCTAATCTAAATAATGATTTATCAAGATCAAAGTAAGATGATGTAAACATTTTCTAAAATCTTGGTGTAGGCACACCTACTCCAGCTTAGTGGGCAGGATTACCTTGGAATTTGTGTTAGTGGGCCAGAAATGCTGCCTAATTAATTAGTCGACATGAGTGTAAACTAGCCCAAAATATTGGTATAAGAAACCCTAAAATCTAATAGATAAAAAGAAAAATCTAGAACACTTCCAAAATTGTTCTTTTTCTTCAATCATAAAATCTTCCAGATCTAAGTACCCAAGCATCCTGGTCTAGTGGTTGAGACATAAAGAGTAACAACCTGAAGATTCCAGGTGTGACTCCCAGTTACAAAACTTGGTGTGAGTTCACTGCTCTAACCTTGATGAACAGGATTACCTTGTCAACCTGTGCTTGTTGGTTGAATGGGCTACCAGGTGGATTAGTAGAGGTTCACCCAAGCTGGCCCAGACACCATTAATATCGAAGTTAAAGTGCTTAAGGACCAGGTCAGCTGAAACTAGTCCTCCATATCCAAGAAAGCTCTGGCAGCCTTAGCAGACCATTGAAGACATCTACTTCAATGCTATCAGTGGAAGAAGCCATGAAGGTACTAAAATTCTTAATGAACGAACAATAGAAGGCCAGCCCATAAAAACTACAAACTTGATATATAGTTTTGGGTTCAGGTCATTCTCTACTAACTCTGACCCAGCAAAACGAGGGGACTACCTAGAAACCTGTGCTTGTGGGCAGGCTGGACAGTTCGCCCGGAAGATCAACCAAAGTGTGTGCAAGCTTGCTTTTTTTTTGAAATGGTAAAAGTTTTATTTATGGAAAGTACCAAGATGGTACAAGAAGTACAAAAACAAAGAAATGAAGATCAAAACAAAGATCCCATATCTACTGTCTTCCCCCTAACAAATCCAGAAACTCAATATACTCATTTGTGCTACCAATAATACTACCCTTACACCATAAGAAAAGATTCTGTAAACATTTGTTCTTAATTCTAGAAAAATGATCTCTTTGTCCTTCAAAACAAGCTCTATTCCTCTCCAACCATAAGATCCAAAATATGCATAAAGGAATAGTATTCCAAATCTGCTTCAAGCTTTTTTGAATCCTCAGCACATGCCAACACAAAAGAAAGTCCCTTACGTTATTAGGTATTGCCCAAGAGATTCCACAAATACTCAGAAAAAAGTCCCAGCATTGTCTCAAAATTCTACAGTGCAGAAAAAGATGTTCAACTGATTCTTGTTCCTCCTCACATAAATAGCACCTGTTAGCCAGAAAAAATCCTCTTCTTTGGAGATTTTCTTGCATTAAACATGCTCCCCAAGTTACAATCCAACCAATGACAGCAACTTTCATAGGGGCTTTTGTCTTCCAAATCATTTTCCATGGCCAATTATGTTCCCAAACACTTATCTGCTTCATCAGAAACTTGTAGCAATTGTTCACAGAGAACTTTTTGTCCTTGCTATTCTTCCAGATCAAAGAATCCCTTTTATTAGTTTTAATATGCACTGTTTCTAATTGTTGCAGCATCTGACAGAATCCTTCTACCTCCCAATCGTTCAAATTTCTTCTAAAATTAAAATGCCACCCTAAATTTGTATAGAATTCAGCTATAGTACCTTCCTTGTTAATAGAACAGTAATATAAATTTGGAAATCTGGTTCCCAAACTCTCATTGCCTATCCATGTATCAGTCCAGAACCTGAACCTCTCACCATTTCCCACTTCTAAACTGGTATGAGAAAAGAATTCATCCCATACCTGATTATGTTGTTCCAGATCCACCCTTTTGTGTGAGAGTTTGCTACACATGGTCTCCATACCTCCTTCACTCCATAAACAGCTTCAATTATCTGCTTCCAAAAAGCCTCATCTTCATAACTATATTTCCATAGCCACTTAAAGAGCAAACTTTTGTTATGCATCTTCAAGTTTCTAATTCCCAGTCCTCCCCCTTTTTTATCCCTTACAGCCTTCTCCCATTTGATTAGATGCATCTTTCGCTTTCCAGCACAACCTTCCCATAGGAACTTACTCCTTAAAGAGTTCAGCTTTTTTGCAATACTAACTGGTAACGTAAATAATGACATCATATAAGTGGGAATCCCATCAAGTACACTATTTATAAGAGTACCTCTGCCCCCATATGAAATATACTGCTTCTTCCAAGGAGTTAACTTATTTGTGCATTTGTCCAGGACTCCCTGCCACAAGTTTTGTTCATTTCTTCTTGCCCCCTGTGGAAGTCCCAGATATTTTGTAGGGAATTTCTCTACCTTACACTCCAACAATGCTGCTAAATCTTCAACCAAATCATCAGCATTAATGCTAAATATGCTGCTTTTGATAGGTTAATCTTCAATCCAGTAAGAGCTTCAAAAATTAAAAGGACCCCTCTGAGATGTAGAATCTGTTCTTTCTCTGCCTCACGCATAATAATGGTATCATCCGCATATAAAATGTGTGAAAGCAAAACCATATTACCCCTGTTACTGCCAATATTAAGACCCTTAATCCATCCTAAGTTTTCAGCTTTCTTCAACAATTTACTGAGAATCTCCATCACCAAAACAAACAAATAAGGAGATAACGGATCCCCTTGTCTCAGCCCTCTCTGAGATTTAAAATAACCCTGTGGACTCCCGTTGATCAGTACAGAGAATCTGACTGTACATATGCATGAACTAATCCACTCTATCCATCTGTCCCCAAAATTCATTTGTCTCAGCAGATTAGAAGACAAGGCCAATTAATATGATCGTAAGCTTTTTCAAGATCAAGCTTACAAACAACTCCTCTTTTCTTTTTCTTGATTAGAAAGGCAATACTCTCATTTGCAACCATTGCACCTCAATGATTTGCCTTCCTCGAATAAATGCATTCTGGATTACAGAAACTAGTTTTCCTATCACCGCTTTTAGCCTTTCAGCCAATAGTTTAGCTATAATCTTATACACACTCCCCAATAAACTGATTGGCCTGAAATCTTTTATTTCTACTGCCCCTTTTTTCTTTGGAATAAGAGTGATAAATGTGGAGTTGAGGCTCTGTAAGAAAAGTACCCTTTCTGATGGAAAGAATTCACAGCCCTCCAAACATCTTCTTTCACAATACTAACATTTTTGGAAAAAGGTTAAATTAAAACCGTCTGGGCCGGGTGCTTTATCGCCATTAAAATTTTTAATCACTGTATCAAGTTCTTCCATGTCAAAAGGTCTCTGAATCCACTCTCTATCCTCATCAGAAACTTTGCTCAAGCTATCATCTTCCCAGCTTGGCCTCCAAATTTCAGTTTCTCTGAACAATTCTTCATAAAAATTCAAAATCTCATCTTTGATTATCCTTTCATCTTCTACCAAAACTCCATCAATTTCAAGTTTATCAATGCAATTAAATCTCTTGTGGGCATTGGCCTGTTTATGAAAAAGCTTTGGGTTCATGTCCCCCTGTTTTAACCACAAACTTCTGGATGAATTTGCTAAACAAACTGATCAGAAAAACAATTAACATAAAATTTTGCTTCCCTAAGAATGAATTTATTTATTTTTGACAAAGATAAGGTTAAAGGATAGAAGTGACATGCATGTAGGTACTAAGGGCTTTAGACTACCAATGGGCAGGACTATCCATGCAAACAACCCTCTTGTGTTTTAAAAGTAATTTTTCATTCATTACTTAGATCTTAGGCATACGTGGATTTGATGATAACCACCACACAAGTCAATGTTAGAATACCAACAAGATCCATCTAACATGTCTAAAATATCCTGATGTCTGGGGATGAAAACTCTGCACTTAATAGTCATCGTATCAATGCACATTCTGCACGTGTCTTTCCAAGGAGCAAGAAGGGACTGAACAGCACAAGGACTGAGGCTATATTAAGCAAAGTCAATTGCTAAATAACTCCTAGTTTGTTCAGCTCAGCTCGCTTTGTAGGATTCATCCAATAGTAAGGCACGTTAGGTTTAAATGACAAGAATGAAGCCAACAACATACTGAATGTCCCTAAAATAAGGTAGCTCATCTCGAAGTTCCTTGAAATCTCGAATGCTATATTCACAAAATCAGAATTGCATTGGTTTACCTCTTTGTGAAGCGTGAACTAGAAATGCTTGAGAGATACGGTCTTTAACAACAATGTCTAGACAAAATACATTCTCAAATGAAACCCCTTCCCTAGCAGTGGATGTGATAAGATGTAAGCACTTAGAAACAGGGCTTCGAGCAGTCGACTCACTATTGGACTTTGGAAGTATGTCATGAGGTTCGGTAAACTTGAGAGTGACTGTCTTGCCCATGAACCTTTATGAGAAAGTGTTTTCCTCACCATGGCTAATGACATATCTATAGAATAATCAACATCGACTAATTGAGCATGTGGGTGACATCTATGAAGAGCACATAACAATACACTTCATCTTGGTAAAGCATTATATGAATGGGCAAGGCATCTTTTTTTTTGAATAAGATAATGAATAACTAGTAAGGTTATCCTACTAACCAAGCAACCTTGAAGGTTAGGGTAAGGCTCTATTATCAAGTTTAGGCACTGTATAGCATCTTTGGCTATGCCATTTTATGAAACTCTATGCAATCCATACAATAAATCCTGTCAACTACAAGTTCAATAGACTTTCCATTAGACAATTAGTCATGCAAATGATGGTACACGTGGATATATACTTCCACTTGTTATCTATAACACACACTGAACCACATTGAGATTGGCTTTATCCTGTAGGCTACAATCAATATCATCCCCAGAATTATTCAAGTTGAACTAAGATCTCTTCGTCATCTTTGGAGTCCTCGAGAGCTAATCCTATGGCAAGGCAATGGTGGTGTCATATTACTGGGATTATGAAGATAAGAATTATTATTAGACGCGTTGGAATGGGAGGGAGAAAATTTGGAAAATGACAGTTAAGAAGTATCATTGCTAACATTTCTTGGTCCGAGAATAATTGTGGTACTGAGTCAGATCTAACATTTCATTTCGTGAATCTGAAAACAGACTGTAAAGTTCCGAAATAAATTCTTACCAATATAAAATTTAGATACTTGAAAATGTCATAGCTCTTGCAAACTATCATAAAAAAACATAATTTGAAGAAAGGTATGAACTTTATCACCCAAAAATCACATCATTAAGTAGAGTAGTAAATATGCCAAATTACCACTATAAAATGATCAATTATTGTTCTCTAATCACTTGAATCTTCAATATTCCAGTAATTACACAAATTTTGTGTCATGCCAAATAAAATTAGGAAGTATTAGGTCAGAGATGTAAAAGTTACCAAATTACTACTCCCTCCTACTCAAAATACTTATCATGTTTTTCTTTTTAAAAGTCAATTTGACTAAATTTTAAAGTGAAATTAGATTAGATTAATTCAATATTTAAAATTAAAATTTAGATATTCAAAAAATATATGAAAAGTACTCTAAGTTGCCATTCTTATCTCATATTAATATGATGAAAAATATAGTTTGATTCTTGAAAAGAGTAATGCGACAAGTATTTTGGGACAGAGGGAGTACTATAAAATGATGTATTATTGCTGTGTAGGCAGTTGAATGATGAATAATATTGGAGTAAATGCAGAAATTAGGGTTAGGGTTACCTCTCCGAAAGTTGGTGGCCGACCTGAAAACCGATGGCTTCGATCCGGCGAGCGGCGAGCTCAGGTTTATCGGCGTAGAAGCCATTGCAATAGGAAGAGACGATCTCTGTTAGTAAACTCTCTACACAGCTCTCACTTACCTCCCTTCCCATTTCTCAATTTACAATATATGCTGCAGATCTTATTGACTTGAAGTGAACTACCTATACTTTATTCAAAAACTCTTTATAACTTCAATTTCTTTTTCCCAAATCATGTCAATTATCTTTCATCTAAAATATTACATCAATTCTCCTAGGTAGTAATATTCAAGGATATTATCTCATTTCTTTTATATTCCGTCAATCTCAATATACTTATCGTCCTTGTTAAAAATATTTATTTCAAAATATATTATATTAATATTTTATTTAATCAAGATAAAATTAAGTAACTTTATGTCATTTCACCCTCATGCTAATTACATCAAGGGATTGATGTCATGAGTTCACATACCAAAAATATAAGTTTTGTCTTGTGCTTTTAAGTATTTATTGAGGAAATTACATGGTGAAATATTTTAAAAAGGTAAAATAATCAAAACATTCACTTATTAATATTTTGTAAGGGACGCGTAAATGAAAAATACGATAAACATTTTGAGCAAATGGAGTATATTAGAGTGAATGAAAAAAAATCTCCAATCTAAATATTATGAAAGGGCAAGTCGGTCCACTAAACTCCCGCTATCTACGAGAACCTGAAAAGGATCGGACCACCAGGATACAATAACTTACCCTGTATTTTTTCACAAGAGGTTATTTTCACGATCAATCTAAATATTCTGATTTGTATAAAAAATAGTACTATGAAAAAATTGCAAGTGTGAGTTCACAAATTAGGAATAATTTATCTATAATAGGTTTAAATATATAACTAGTGAGAAGAAAGAAGCTATTAGTAAGTCGTAGTGGATTGTGATGTTATCTAAGTGGTTTTAATTGAGCCAAAGGAATATTTATAATATCGATTTTATTATGTGATTCAACGGTAGTATTTTATGTTAATAAAATGAAAGATTATTCTTCTAATATTTTTTAAATTATTTTTAGTATATACTTCAAGAAAATTAGATCAATATATAATTTGAATCTTTTTTATTTAAAGTTGGAGCTTAACTAACTACTTTAGAAGGCAATTAAAGTAAGTCCATCTCAATGATTTTACTTGAAGAAATATATTGACAAAAGAAAAAATATATTGACAAAAGAAAAATTATATTGAAGAGAGCAAATATGGAGTATAAAAAATCTACATTTCATAGATACAATATAAACATACAAGGCAATAATTTTTTTATTAAAGTGAATAATATTATTTTGGAGAATATTTATAATTTGACCGTAAGAAACAAAGAGCCTATTGCAAAATTGTTTATCCCCTGTACTTTGAGGAAATGATCAAATTTATCTTTATATTAGTGAAATTGTCCGTACTTTACGCGGTTATAAAAAATTACAAAGAATTTTAAAAGTAATTTTTCTATAATTTATAAACGAAACTTTTCTTGTATATGAATATTAATTATAATTTGCTATATAGATCATATCACAAAGATAAGATTTTCATTGGAATTAGACCTTATATGAACTTCATTATATTTTTATTAGTAGGTATCTCATAAAAGATTATTACGTAGTTTTGAAGGTAAATGTACTTTGTCGAACCTGGAGTTGATCATGAATTAAAAGTGTCGAGCAAAAAGTAAAAATATTTTGAACTGAGAGAGCGAGAAAGATCGTATGTGGTCACCATAACATGCTCATATGTTCAACGACCAAAAAGTAATAAAAATGCATCGTATGTTTGATTAACACTTGATAATCCAAATGAGTTGAACCAACCAGGCCAAATTAACACATTACTATATTCTGCTCATCTTCATGCAACTTGCTTTTCCTCATAGCTTTAGCATCTCTCAGAGGGTTAAAATGAAAAATTGCAAAATCATGTCCACTCCGGTTGATTCTGAATCAAAGCTTAGTGCTGATGATAGTAACCCAGTGTCCGATCTCACTCTTTACAGAAGTCTTGCAGGTGCACTATAGTATCTTACCTTCATCAGGCCTGACATCGCTTATGTTGTTCAGCAGGTATGTTTGTTTATGCATTCCCCCATGGAGCCTCATTACACTGTCCTTAAACGCATCATTCAATATGTTAAGGACACCCTTGATTATGGATTACATCTATACCCCTCAGCACCGATCAGATTGTTATCCTACACGGATGCTGATTGGGCAGGCTGTCCGGACACACGACGCTCCACCTCAGGCTACTGCGTGTTTTTAGGGGATAATCTCATTTCATGGTCTGCCAAGAGGCAAGCCACATTATCTCGTTCGAGTGCAGAAGCAGAGTATAGAGGAGTTGCAAATGTTGTTGCTGAGATCTGCTGGCTCCGAAACCTTCTTTTGGAGCTTGTAAAGAATGGATCTTGGGTCTAACTCAACCCCAAAAGCTAGCTTGTAGGATGAGGATTGTCCAAGTCCATATAAGGAGTTCATTTTCCCATTCCATATCCAATGTGAGACTCTTAACACTCCTCCGCACGCCCATACCTTGTTAACTGGAGCCTGAATAATATAATTTGGGGGCCCAACATCGGTGAATAAACAATTGGAATGAGTTTGGCTCTGATACCATGTAGACTAGTATTAATCTCCCTTGGGGAGGCTTTCTCATTAATACAAATATATATAGTGTACAATGTGTAGAACCCTAGTACAATAATGAATCATCTACTTACCATAATTCTATATCACTAAATATATACAAAATATATGGGATATATTATAATTATGGAGGTGGATTGAATTGAGATTCCAAACCTATTGGTACACGTTAATAAGTTGGCTTTTGTTTCCCTTTTATATTAATCTGATTCCTCAAAGCAAAGAAATGCACACATTGAGCTTCATGTACCCCATAATTCATCTTGTCATGAGCATTTGGACTCGACAACAAAATTACAAATTCCCATAAGATATAATTTGCGGATACAACACTGTCATTTTATGGTTGTTAGAGTCGTAAAATTGAAAATGCCAATAAACCTGAATAAAAACTAAATGAGCTGAAAATGTTTATGCTTTAAAATCACCGAGGGCCCAGGTGCCCACGGTGGGCGCTCGCTTACCGAGGGGCCAGGCCCACGGTGGGAACTGCCCCCACTGATTATCGCCGCTGCTGCCTGGACGCCACTGCCCGCTGCCACCGCCGGGTTGGCCACCGCCACGGCCTCTTCCCTTTCCACCATTATTTTTCCCTTTGTTATTGTTACGGTTTGAACCACGTTTTTTGCCATTATTTTGATGATTATTATTGCCCTCCTAACCAGAATTTTGGGGCTCCGAATCTGTGGAGAATGAGTTGGTAGAGACGAGAGCGGTGCCGGCGGTGGATGCTTCAGAAGATGCCTGTTTTGCCTTCCTTGTTTCCTCGAGAATTAACCTCGAACGGGCCTCATAGAAAGGAGACAATGTATTACTTTGTTGAATGAACGTAGCAACCCCATCATACCGTTCATTCAATCCGGTAATCAACTGAAGGACTAATCGTTGATTTGTCTCGGGCGAACCAACGTTGGATAGTTGGTCCGCAAGCATCTTTAATTCTTGACAATATGCTGAGATGTTGGAAAAGGCATACAATTTAACATTCGTAAATTGGTATTCAAGATAAACGACCCTAGAAATTTTGTTATCTTGAAAAATATTTTGCAACCGTTCTCATGCATGTTGAGCCATAGAATTGGGTTTCAAGATAGTATGGAGAAGATCATTTGAAATTGTGCCATAAATCCATTGAAGTACTATAGCATCTAACCGAGACCATAATTTCTTGTCCACCGTAGTGGTATCCGACGGTGACTCGGACAGAAGGATATGGTCAATCACCTCATAAGCACGACAGTGAATTTTGAATAGTTCTGTCCAGGAGATATACTGCCCTTTCTCCATTTCAAGTGTTATGGAGATAAAGTTCTTGACGTTATTTACGATAAGAGCAGGATGAAAAGTTTATTTTTCAGCCATAGTTTCTACTAGAAATCAAACAAAGAAAGGAGAGAAATTGTTTTGGTTTGATGGAAGTAGAAGAAAGAACCCTAATTTTTGGAGAGGAAAATATTGTAGCCGAGGTTTGGGGGGTTATATTTGGCGGCTATGCTTTGTAGTGGAGTAGTTTAGGAGTTAGAAATTGGTTTATGAATTAGGGTAGGTTGCGGTCGAAAAAACAAAAGGAATGGAGTAAAAAGGATAAGGTTGATTACGGCTTGGAAAAGTTAGCCGAGAGAAGAGAGAAAAAAAAAATCAGGGCAAATAATTTTGGACTCTTGATACCATATTGGAATTGATTCCTTGAGTATTTCATTTCATCCATAGAATATATATACAATCATGGTATATAGTAATAATCTAGGTTACCTAAAATACAAGATGCTAATTACTACCTAATTGATTGTCTAATAATTACAATATTACTAATTAATTATAATTACATGATTTATGGTGGGGATGATAATATGAGTTTTCTCCCATAATTATCGTGTACTAACCGTTGCAGTTTGCTGATGTTCGATTTCCTCAAGGCTCCAGAGAAAATTGGACACGTAGGATCGATGATAGTTTTCTAACAAGTTCAAGATGAAATGTGCCGCTATAAAACCCCCACTGTTTGACCACTTTGAGGTGATGGCGTGGGCATTTTATGGCCTTCTTACCCTCTTTGCTTGACGTGAAGGGACATGACTGGAACTGCCGTAAATAAATAGAGCACAAATTTAAACTCAAATAACAAAAGTATATCGAAATAAGATGAAGAGACACTAAGCTAAAAAAAGTAGATGCAAATGAAAATACCTCATACCTCAGGATTGAAGGTTGACATTTCAGTAATTACATAAATAAAAAGAATAAACCGTTGGAATGTAAGACTATGTAAGGAGCAGGGTTAAAGACATGTTCAGAACTATGTACGTAATATTAGATTAGAGGCAGATGGCAGACGAACCATTATTGTATCAATTGCTTATGTAATTTCAATTCTCGTATTACTTTATTCTTCTACGAATTCCCTCAAGTATTACCACACGAGGGAAGGAAAATGAAGAATATTAAAGAACGGAGTACAAATGAAAAGTCTATTTTCTGAGTGAAAATTAGAAGTTCTCTTTCTCCTTTGCTTATTCTAATAAAAAAAATAAGGTAGCCGGAGAGAAAAGAAGCGTTCTTCCACTTTTTGATAACCAGAAATCTTGCTCCACTTTATGCAAGAAGAATGGAAAATCAAAAGTCGAGGTCGTACATGTCCCTTCATGATATAAAACTGACCTGACTTCTGTAAAAACAAACAAACAGCACAAGTCGGGTTAATTCTGTCCCAAAGTCACCCAGAATGGCACTAAAAGTTCGGCCCGCTCCCCTTATCTTCCTCATTGGAACTTCACCTTGGGTGTGTTCGGTATGAAGGGACATGTTTTCCAAGAAAATTAGGAGATTTCTTACTTATTTTCTTGTGTTCGGTATGTAAGCAAAAAATATCATCCTAAAAGCATTTGTATATAATCTAGATGGGAGCTACGGGGTGGGGTGAATAGGGAAGTCATTTTACTCATTTTTAAGAACTGTGTTTCTAGAAAAAATGTTTTCCAAAAATTTTGACCAACCGAAAATTAGAAAACACCCCTTGTGTTCTCCAATTTTCTACCACTTATCATCCCCTTATATTTCAAGCATCAGCACATGATGAACCAAATACAAAGTTTCTAACCGAATGCTGCCTTTATCTTCTTCTTTTTTTGATTGGTAAATGCTGCCTTTATCTTCTTCTTTTTTTGATTGGTAAATGCTGCCTTTATCTTTTGTGGTAGTGATTAGTATAACATTTAGAATAACACTCCATGCAGAACAACAATCTACAGGAAGTTTCCTACTTCCTGTCGAGATGCACAGTAATTCAGTAAAAGTATACAAGAAACTGGAAGCGTGATGAGAGTTTAAGTAGGGGTGAGCGGGTCCGGGTACCCTAACTTTTTTAAACTACCCGGACCCTACCCAGTAAACGATCGGTTCCTAAATCTATTATCCGGAACCTACCCATAGCAATCATTACCCGGAACCTACCCGGACCCTGCGGTTCCGGGTAGGTTCCCGTACACTGTAAAACATTTGTCATAAATAGTATACTACTTTGCATAGGGATTGCATAATATGGAATGAAGCGAAGCGGTGGCAAAATATGTGTGAAATATTGCATAATATGGAATGAAGCGATGAGAAAAAGCAAGAAATTGTATACACTTCATTACAACAGTATTAGCAGCACTGCTATATCACATATGGACATCGCAACCCGACCTTTTAAATGACTACAACACAATCACAATTCACAATGACTAAATGAAGAAAACATTGCAAAATTACACTTGCATAATCCACTAATCCAGTGACATTTAACAGAAATATCAGTCACTGATTTATTAATTCAGAGAAACTATTAGTCTAGGTGCTTCTTTCTTTGCATTGTGAGGCTTTAACATCTGCATTGTGAGGCTTCAACACATCCGCATTGCTCGCTTTGCATTGACATCTGCATTGCTTCGCTTTGCATTGACATCCGCATTCTTCTTCTTTGCATTGACATCTGCATTGCTGCTGCTGCATTGACATCTGCATTGCTGCTGCTGCATTGACATCTGCATTGCTGCTGCTGCATTGACATCCTGCTGCTGCATTAACATATGCATTTTGAGGCTTCAACACATCTGCATTGCTGCTGCTGCATTGACATCCTGCTGCTGCATTAACATCTGCATTTTGAGAAGAGTTTAAATGTCACACGTCCACTTGCATACTAATCCACCATTATGTCTTCCGTGACACAAGTAAGCTCTACAAAAATAAAATAAAACTATTGTGAGATTCCAAGACAAAAGATAATACACAAAAATAAAAATTCTAAATAACCCAAATCCATAAAACAAAAATAAAGAAAGACCTAGTGAGTAGTGACTTACCTTCCACATATTTTTCTGCATCTTCCATATATTGCTCAACACTAATTGATTTTGAAGATGAGCGCAACCAATCTTGGCAACAAATCAAAGCTTCCACAAATTTAGGAGTTAGAGAGCTGTGAAATTGATCAAGCACTCGACCAGATGTGCTAAAAGCCGATTCCGAGGTTACCGTGGATACGGGGATGGCTAAGATGTCTCTAGCCATCAAACTGAGAACCTTGTAAGTCGACTTAGCAGCATTCCACCACATCAATAAATCAAATGTTTCATTTTTGGGCTCACGAGGACTACTAAGGTACCTTTCCAATTCAGATCTTAAATCCCCACTAAGTTCATCTTGGTCATCCTGGTACCAATCTTTGACAAGTGAAGCTGGATCAACAAAACCAAAATTTTCTCCACCAACACTGTCAATAGAGCCTTGAGACTCATCCAATACACTAGAATCAAGCATAGAAGAATGATTTTTGTCATAGAATGCAAAAAGACGTTCCAATACATTCTTTACCTTACTAACGATCAATTCTATTTTAGCATCATCAACACCAATCCTTCTACAACTCCAATTCAGAAATCTCAACTTATATCGAGGATCTAGTACTATGGCTATCAACACCATCATGTTTGTTTTCTCAATACTCCCATAATACTTGTCAAATTTGGCTCTCATTTTTGTAGCCATTGCCTTAAGGTTTTCATTATTATTTTGGCTTTCACATTTAGTTAATGTTGAAAACATGCTAATAACTTCATGAAAATAATGGTTAGTTGTCACATAGAGACTTCCTGACATCCTAATAGTAGCCTCATAGAAATTTCTCAGAAATAAAGACAACAAGGATGCATTTTCCCAATCCTCATCTTTCGGGACACCACAATCAAGCTCAGTCACAAAAGCCATATCATCATCTTCAAGCCTTACAAATGCTTGTTTGAACTTACTAGAACTTTCTAACATAAGATATGTAGAATTCCACCTCGTACTAATATCAAGACAAACAGAGCCCTTATAAGTTATGCCCTCTTCAGTTATACAACTTTGGAATTGTTGTGCTCTACTTGGGGAACTCCTAACATACTTAATTGCAACTCGAATTCGACTAATTGATTCACGAACCTCACTCAACCCATCTTTCACAATCAAATTCAATATATGAGCTGCACATCTCATATGAAAAAACTCACCCCCCAAAATAAGGGTATTTCTTAACTTGTCCTTCAAATAAGCAATTGCCACATCATTAGAGCTCACATTATCAACTGTAATTGTTGATATACAATCTCTAATTCCCCATTCAATTATACATTTTTCTACCATCTTACCAATATCCCTACCTTTATGGCTAGGCATAACAACAAAGTTTAGTAATCGCTTATGCAAATTCCAATTTTCATCAATAAAGTGAGCGGTAAGACATAAGTAACTCAAATTTTGAATGGAAGTCCAAATGTCAGTGGTGAGAGCAATCCTAGATTTAAGAGATGACAATTATCTTTTAAGCATGAGTTTTCACAAATATAAAGTTTCATGCAATCCCTAGCAATTGTGAATCTTGAAATATGCTTAAATAAAGGTTGTAATGCCGACACAAAACCCCTAAAACCTTCACGTTCAACCGTTCTAAATGGTTGCTCATCAATAATAATCATCCTAGCCAACATGTGCCTACAAAACTCTTTATCATATTTCCAAGTGCTAAGCATATGCTCATTATCCCCATTTATACTACCTTTAAAATGACCACCAAGCAATTTTTGCTTCTTGTCAATATTGTGAGGATACTTTTTGCAACTTCTCAAATGTTTCCACATGGATGAGGTACCATTGCTAACACTAAGCTAAGCCTTCATTGCAATAGTTACAAATAGAAACAACATTACCAGTTTTCTCATCTATTGCTTTACCAAAATGCTCCCAAACCTCAGATTTTGTTGCCTTCTTTTTCGATGGTGCACGAGTTGTGGATGCCGTGCTAGCCTTAGCCATCTACCAAAAAAAAGTATCAAAATAAAACAAAACAAAACAGCAACTCCAATAAATTGAGCATAACAAGTTAACAACAAACAATAAAAGGGAAATATCAACCCAAATACTAGTTTTTCTAACAGAAATCAACCCAAATACTAACAACAAACAATAAAAAATAAAAAACAGTAACATTATAATACAGAAATAAAAAACAGGTAACATTATAATACAGAAATCAACCCAAGAAATCAACCCAATACAGAAATCAACCCAAGAAATGCAAAAATCTAATGTTCTTCACTATGCAACAACTTTAAGGGTTATTCATTACCTTTAACAAAATCGAGAGGAATTCGAGCACAATGCAACAACCTTTGTCAAGCTTCTGGAGTGAGAGAGGAGACTGGCGATGGCGATGGTGATGGGCTAATGGCGATGGCGAGGCGCGAGCTACGTAATGGCGACTGGCGATGGCGAGCTGCGTAGTAGTGCGACTGCGAACTGCGAACTGCGAAGTGAACCTGTGAGCGAGCTACGGCGAAGTGCGAAGTGAACTATGAGTGTGAGCTGCGAAGTGAAGATTTTGGAAATTAGGGCGAAGTGAAGTAGTGAAACTGAAATAAGAATTAATTCAGTATAATTCCTTTTAACCGGACTGGGCCAAAAATTTAAACGCCCCAAAGCCCAAAACTAAATAATTTAAATGGGGGTAGGTTCATAGGGTCCGGGTATCGGTTTCAGATCCGGGTACCCGGTTTATATTTACCGGAACCGGACCCGATATTGATCGGTTCCTAATTTTAATACCCGAAACCTACCCGTTATTATAATATATCTACCCGGAACCTACCCGATAGTATCGGTTCCGGTCGGGTATCTGGGTACCCTGTACCCGTGCTCACCCCTAAGTTTAAGCTCTTTGTTTTAGATAATAAATCATATCTCAATGTCGATAGATCTGCGTTAAATAAGATTTGTGTATATTGCCTTACTTAACATCTCGGATTCTGCCCAGGATTGAGGCTCTCGGTTTTGTTCTTTTATAGTAAATAGACAATGTAAGAATATTGTATATTAGGAAAATATATGTGTAGTATATTGTAATGTATTTGTTACCTAAATTAGGATTATACACTACCATAATTGTAGAGTTAGAATTATGGTAGAATAAGATTTTAGGAATAGGATTCTCCTATTTTGTAACTTGTATATATATCTATTCTATTAATGAAAATAATCAAGGGGATTATTTCTTTAATGGTATCAAGAGACTAGGTTTTACAAAAAAAAAATCTCTCAAATTTTTGACCCTTCTCGGCCAAAACCTACCCCCCCTCGGATTTCGCTTCTGACATTAGTCTTCCGCTCTCAAAATCTCTCTTATTTTTCCCAAATTTCCCCTCCTTCTTTGTTCTTTCAACATGTCTAAGAACAATTATTATCCTGCCCTCATGGTTTCCAACATCAAGAACAGTATCCCGATTGTGCTTGAGATGGAAAACGTCCAATATGCGGCGTAGGCAGAGTTGTTTAAAATTCACGCTGTCTCCCATCAAGTTATCCATCACATAATTCCTCCCACTATACCTCTTCCCGCGGAGGATCCTCAGCTATGGATTACCATTGATGCTACTGTTCTCCAGTGGATCTATTCCACTATTTCGGTTGACCTTCTACAAACGATTATTGAGCCGGATACCACGGCTATGGCTACTTGGAATAGATTGCATGACATATTCCAAGATAACCAACACTCACGTGTCATCACACTTGAGCAGGAATTCTCCCTCGTTCGCATGGAAGAATTTCCTAACGTATCTGCCTATTGCAAGAAACTTAAGGAGTTGGCAGATCAACTCCGTAATGTGGGCGCACCTGTCACAAATAATCGTCTGGTTCTACAATTGGTTGCCGGCCTTTCGGAGGCCTATAATGGCGTTGGAACTCTCCTACGTCAAAGCAACCCTCTTCCCGCCTTTTATCAAGCCCGCTCCCTGCTCACTTTGGAAGAAGCCGATTTGGCTAAAAAGACGGCTACCGGAGCAAGCCCCGTCGTCATGATGGCATCCTCCCTAAGTTCTTCGGGTTTTGTTAATAATTCAGGCCAAAACCATAATCATGGTGGCGGCAAAAATAATCGTAAGAATAATAACAAAAACCGCGGAGGCAAACGCGGGGGTTCTGAAAGTCAGCAAGCAGGCGATGGGCCCCATCCAGTGAACAGTGCCCACCACCCCCTAGTCCCAGCAGTGGGTCCCATGGCAGTGGGGCTGGGGTAGTGGGTCGTGGGCCAGCAACCCTTATACTCTAGCAGTTAATTCCCGGCGGCCGGTGGGGCAAGGCCGACAATTCGAGCCCGGCAACCGGCGGTGGCGGACCACCGGCTAGTGGCCCAAGACAACGGTTCAGCGGCAACAGCTACGGCCGGCCTGTGTCGGTCCCATCCTGGGATACTTGGGCCCCGACCTCCGCAAGCCCATCATGCAGCAGGCCCCACTCAGACCGATATCGAGGCCGCGATGCACACATTGGGGTTGACTCAACCGAACTCAAATTGGTACATGGACACCGGGGCCACTACTCACATGACTTCCAATTCAGGTACTCTCTCATCTTATTCCAATTTGAGCACCCCTCGGGGTATAATTGTTGGTAATGACAACTCTATTCCAATTCAGGGTTATGGTCAGAAAATGTTAACCCCCCCAATCCACCCCTTATCTTGAAAAATACTTTACATGCCCCTAAACTGATTAAAAACTTAGTGTCTGTCCGAAAGTTCACCACTGACAATTCCATTTCTGTTGAATTTGATCAGTTTGGTTTTTCTGTGAAGGATTTCAAGACGGGGAGTCCTCTCATGAGGTGTGATAGTAGGGGGGACCTGTATCCTATCATGCCCGATTTCAGTCCATCGAGTCAAGCCTTGCCGTCAGCTTTTACAACCATTTCTCCTTCCTTGTGGCATGGTCGCCTTGGTCATCCGGGCTCTTCTATTTTATCAGTTTTAAATAAAAATAGCTTTATTTCTTGTAAGGGTACGAGTCGTACTCTAGTTTGTCAATCTGGTTCATTAGGAAAAATTGTTAAATTGCCATTTGTAGACTCCAATTCTCATACTTCAATGCCATTTGATATTATTCATAGCGACCTATGGATGTCTCATGTTCTTAGTTCGTTGGGTCATCGGTATTATGTTCTCTTTTTAGATGATTATTCTAAATTTTTGTGAACGTTTCCAATTGCGAATAAATCACAAGTGTTTTCCGTCTTCATCAAATTTAGAGCGTTCATTCGTACTCAATTCGAAAGAGAAATAAAAAATATTCAATGTGATAATGGGAAAGAGTATGACAATAGGGAGTTTTGGGAATTCTATGCTAATAATGGGATCAATTTTCGGTTTTCGTGTCCTCATACATCTTCACAAAATGGGAAGGCCAAACGCAAAATTCGTTCCATAAATAACATTGTCCGAACTCTCTTAATTCATGCCTCCACACCTCCATATTTTTGGCATCATGCTCTACAAATGGCCACATATCTTCTTAACATAATTCCGTCTAAAGGTCTGACATATTCTCCCCCCCTCAAAATCCTATATAATAAGAACCCTTCTTATTCTCACCTTAGAATTTTTGGATGCTTGTGTTATCCGTTATTCCCATCCACCACAATTAACAAACTCCAGGCTCGGTCTACCGCGTGTGTATTTTTGGGTTATCCGTCTAATCATCGTGGTTATAAATGCTTTGATTTATCCTCCAAGAAAATCATAATTAATCGCCACATCATTTTTGATGAAACCCAATTTCCTTTTACGAAAGTTCATACTCCCGAGCCTTGGTCGTATAATTTTTTGGATGAACAAATATCCCCGTATATTATTCGGCATTTTTCGGACATCTCCCGCACCCAAAATCCTCCAGCGGGCCCACTTCCCGCTGGACCCACTGTACCGTCCCATGTTCCAGTTACTGGATCAGTCCCAGCAATTGGGCTAGTCCAGCCCAATTCTGGAACTGGTCTAGCTAATGATCCAGTTTACCGATTTGGGCCAGCAGGCCCACTGCCTGCTGGCCAGTCCGTCTCGAGCCCAGAAAATTCCCTCAATTCTTCCTCAAGTCATAGACCGGTCACTCGTAGTCAGCGGGGTATTTTTACACCTAAAAGACATTTTAATTTACATTCTAATGTCTTTAAATCCCCATTGCCCCGCAATCCTGTGTCCGCATTAAATGACCCTAATTGGAAAATTGCTATGACTGATGAATATAATGCTCTTATTGATAATAAGACGTGGGAGTTGGTGCCTCGTCCATATGGTATTAATGTTATTAGGTCTATGTGGATTTTTGCTCATAAGGAGAATTCTGATGGTTCATTTGCTCGCCATAAGGCGCGGCTTGTGGGTGATGGTAAGACTCAGCAGGTTGGGATAGATTATGGGGAGACATTTAGTTCGGTGGTCAAGCTGGCTACTATTCGCACTGTGCTTAGCTTGGCTCTTTCAAAGACTTGGCCTATTCATCAGTTGGATGTCAAGAATGCTTTCCTACATGGTGACCTCAAAGAAACAGTCTATATGCATCAGCCGTTGGGGTTCAGGGATCCCAACCGTCCTCATCATGTCTGTTTGTTGAAGAAGTCCTTATATGGGCTTAAGCAGTCTCCACGGGCCTGGTATACGCGGTTTGCTGACTTTGTTTCGACTATTGGGTTCACTCACAACAGGTCAGATAATTCCTTGTTCATCTACCGATGTGGTTCATCCTTGGCCTACATTCTGTTGTATGTGGATGATATCATTTTGACCGCCTCTTCCGATGCCTTGCGCCAGTCTATCATGACCATGCTCAGTTCTAAATTTGCTATGAAAGACTTAGGGCCCTTGAGTTACTTTTTGGGGATTGCCGTCAAGAGGCATTCATGTGGTTTGTTTTTGTCCCAAAGAAAGTATGCGACTAAGATCATCGAGAGGGCTGGGATGTCATCTTGTAAGTTCACTTCCACTCCAGTTGATGCAAACCCCAAGCTTAGTGCCGCGGCAGGTGCACCATATGAGGACCCGACCCGCTATCGCAGTCTTGCAGGGGCCCTCCAGTATCTTACCTTTACCAGACCGGATATTACGTATGCTGTTCAACAGGTGTGTTTATTCATGCATGATCCCAGAGTTGAGCACATGAATGCAATCAAACGCATCATTCGGTATATTCAGGGGACACTGGACTATGGGTTGCACTTGTATCCTTCTTCTACATCCATACTTGTCTCGTACACATATGCGGATTGGGGTGGTTGTCCGGACAACAGACAGTCTACGTCAGGATATTGTATGTTCCTTGGCAACAACTTGGTCTCCTGGTCTGCAAAGCGTCAGGCGACTCTATCCCGCTCAAGTGCAGAGGCAGAATATCGAGGGGTAGCTAATGTGGTCTCAGAATCATGTTGGTTATGTAATTTGCTTTTAGAGCTTCATTGCCCCATTCAGAAGGCGACCTTAGTATATTGTGATAATGTTAGTGCCATCTACCTCTCAGGTTATCCGGTTCAACACCAACGCACCAAACATATCGAAATGGATATTCACTTTGAACGTGAAAAGGTTGCTCGGGGGCAGGTACGCTTATGTCATGTCCCGTCAAGATATCAAGTTGCATACATCTTTACAAAGGGTCTTCCCTCGGTACTCTTTGAAGATTTTAGGGACAGTCTCAGCATTCGAAGTCCGCCCGCTATGACTACGGGGGTGTGTTAAATAAGGCAATATACACACAATATACATGTGTATATTGCCTTACTTAACATCTCGGATTCTGCCCAGGATTGAGGCTCTCGGTTTTGTTCTTTTATGGTAAATAGACAATGTAAGAATATTGTATATTAGGAAAATATATGTATAGTATATTGTAATGTATTTGTTACCTAAATTAGGATTATACACTACCATAATTGTAGAGTTAGAATTATGGTAAAATAAGATTTTAGGAATAGGATTCTCCTATTTTGTAAGTTGTATATATATCTATTCTATTAATAAAAATAATCAAAGGGATTATTTCTTTCAATCTGTCTACAACCTACCTAAAACGACACCTACATAAGGGCACGGACTTTTATATTGGCATAGTCAGACGAGTTAAGAACAAAGCAAAAATACCATGCATTCAAGTTTAGCTCATCACAATTGTTTCAACGACTTAAATATCTAAGATACTCAAGAAGTAGCATCAATAACTACAAGAACCAGAATTGCTAATACGAATAAATCAGACTTTTGTACCAGCCAAAGAGATAAAAGAACTCAAAACATGATACTTACCTGTAGTTCAAATTCCTTCAACTGTGGAGCAGCCCTAATTATAGACGTGCAACCTAAAAGGCTCTGCTCTTTCCAGCTGCATGTAGTTTTGAATGTAGTTAAAACAAATTTCTTGAGCTTCGTGAGTTCAGGAAAATTGTAATGCTCCAAATTTTCCTGCGAAAAATCAAACTACATAGAAGGCACCAGTTAGTGCTAGGCTAGCAAAACAAAAGTAGATAGACACAAATTCTGTTCACCAACCAATGAAAGAGAAGCATGTACTGTAAGGACCTCCAGCTGAGAGAGAACACAGGAAAGACGAGAGGATATGTCATTCAACAAATGGGTATATGGCGTACCCAAAATATCTACCTCAACCAGCATCGGGACATTCTTAAGCCGTAATCCTTTTCCCGATGAAGTCCTTAATGTTATAAGGTTTGTATCACAAATTTTAAGTGATTTTACATAGTAGCAGTACCATATCTCCAAGTGTCTCAACTTGAGGGACGGACCAACGACTTCCAAATTGACCAATGTTCCTGATCCATGAACTACCATTGTTTCAAGAAATGGACAATTGTGTAGAAAGAACTCAAGAATTTCCCCCGTCACATTTACAGATTTCAATAGCAGCACTTTTAGAGACTTGAAATTCTGCTTGACAAGTAAGAGTATTTGGAGGTTATTAGAATGAGGTATGCATGAAGATGAGTCAACAGGATCACCAAGATCAACTAGCCGCGTTGGAAAAGCATAACAGTAATCAAAATCACGAATGTCCTCTCCACTCTTATTTAAGTCTAGCTCTAGAATTTGAACTTTCGTAGAAAAGGCAAACTCAAGCCATTTGTCAATCTCATGCTGCGCGAATTTGTTTAAATCAAAACAAACCCGAAATTGGTCAAGTCTTTGGCCTTTACACATTTGCAAAGTAGAGTTGACCCATCTCAGATACTTCTTCATATGCCTTTTCCGAAGCTTGGTCTGCGAGGCTACTTCACCCAAGGGTTTGGTAGCATCAAAATCAAGCCGATGAATATATGTCCCCAAGCTTAACCAGCGCCTTGAAAGGATGGTTGTGTCTGTTGCTTCCTTAACAGTAAGGAAAGAGAGTATATATACCAGAATTTCATCTGGTAACTGACTAATACTATCTTCTGCAATGCAGACTCCCTAGAAAAATAAATGAAAACAAAAGCAGCTTCATCAAACCAAGAATGACAACAGAATCAACCCCTTTCAACAAGCCATTGTTCAAGAGTGCTGTGAGACAAATTAAATAGAGAGGGACAGGAAAGGGAGGGGTTCAGGAATCAAGTCCTCACCTTTTTTAGAGCAACTTTGTTGGAAAGTCGCACTCTTTTCCCCATTGAGCCTTCTACATAACACAAGGGTCTTACTAAAAAATCAATAGAGCAATGAGAATTAACGGAATTGAGATCAAGTTTATACATAGCATTTCTTAAAACAAATACAAAATTTGAATCAAAGTTACTGGCAGAACGGCCTGTAGAAAGAGTTGTTGGAAATTTACTAATGTGGAAATAAGTTTATCCCATTATTTATGACACGTACAATTGGGCCCCACACGTTGGAAGAAGCCGGATTGGCTAAGAAGGCGGCTACCGGGGCAAGTCCCGTGGTCATGATGACGTCCTCCACAAATTCTCCAGGGTGTGTTGATAATTCGGGCCAAAACCGTGCTCACGGTGGCGACAAGCATACTAGGAAAAATAATGGAAGACACCGCGGTGGCAAACGTGATGGTAACGTCAGCAGTACCGGTGGCAGTAGGCCCCACCCCATCAACATTGTGCGCCAGCCCCACTGGTCCCAGCCTTGGGCCCCCTGGCCGTGGGCCTGGACCAGTAGGCAGTGGCCCAACAATCTCGACTTTCCAGCGCCTCCAGCCCACGGTAATTGGGCCCAATTTCAGCCTTCTTTTCGGCCCAACTACTCCAGCCCAGTCTCGGTCCAGCGATCCAGTGGGGTATTGGGTCGGTAGGGAGGCAGGCCTGGGCCCCACCAGGCCTATCATGCAGTGGCCCCCACTTATACCGACATCGAAGCCGCGATGCCCCCGTTTGCAATAAATCCTTCGGACCCAAATTGGTACATGGACACCGGCACCACTACTCACGTGACATCCGATTCAAGTACTCTCTCATTTTATTCCAATTTGAGCAACAATCGTGGTATACTTGTTGGTAATGGTAATTCAATTCCAATTCGTGGTTATGGTCATAAAACATTGTCTCCCCCTCATCCACCCTTTATTTTGAAAAATCCCCTTCACGCTCCAAAATTGATTAAAAAATTGGTGTTTGTCCGAAAATTCACCACTGATAATTCCGTGTCCATAGAATTTGATCCATTTGGGTTCTCTGTGAAGGATTTCAAAACGGGGAGTCCTCTCATGATATGTGATAGTAGGGGAGATCTTTTTCCTATCACGCCGTGCTCCGGTCCATCGAGTCAAGCCTTGTCGTCAGCGTTTGCAGCCCTTGCTCCTTCCTTGTGGCATGCTCGTCTAGGTCATCCGGATCTTCTATTTTTTCTTCCGTAGAGAAAAACAATTTTATTTCTTGTAAGGGTGAGCATAGCACTCCGAATTGTCAATCTTGTTCCTTAGGGAAAATAGTTAAGTTGCCATTTGTAGACTCTAATTCTCATACTTTAATGTCATTTGATATTATTCATAGTGATCTATGGACGTCTCTTGTTGTTAGTTCTTTGGGTCATCAGTATTATGTTCTCTTTTTGGATGATTATTCTAAATTTTTGTGGACTTTTCCAAAAGCAAAAAAATCTCAAGTTTTTTCCATCTTCTTAAAATTTAGAGCATTCATTAGAACCCAATTCGAACGTGAAATAAAAAATATCCAATGTGATAATGGCAAAAAAATATGACAATGGGGTGTTTCGGGAATTCTGTGCTAATAATGTGATCAATTTTCATTTTTCTTGTCCTCATACGTCTTCACAAAATGGGAAAGCCGAACGCAAAATTTGTATCATAAATAACATTATCCGAACTTTATTGATTCATGCTTCCGTACCCCCGTCTTTTTGGCATCATGCTCTACAAATGACTATCTATCTCCTTAACATTCTTCCTTCCAAAGGTTTGACATATTCTTCCCCCCTACAAATTTTATATAATAAATCACCTTCGTATTCTCATCTTAGGATCTTTGGGTGCTTGTGTTATCTGTTATTTCCGTCCACCACAATTAATAAACTTCAGGCCCGGTCTACTCCGTGTGTGTTTTTGGGTTTTCCGTCTAATCATCGTGGTTATAAATGTTTTTATTTATCCTCTAATAAAATCATCATTAATCGCCATGACATTTTTTATGAATCCCAGTTTTCGTTTGCTAATGTTAGTAATCCCGGGCCTAGTTCATATAATTTTTTGGATGATGATATTTCTCCGATACTTATTCACTATTTTTTGGACGTGTCCCGCACCCCAACTTTGCCAGCGGGCGCACTGCCCGCTAGTCCTCCCCAAACAGCGTCGTCTTCAAATCTGGGTCCAGCAACTGGGCTATCTATTCTACCCAGTTTCGGGTACTGTTTCTGGGTCCAGTGTTGGCCCGGTTCCCGTGCCCAGCTCCGACTTCAATTCTCTATTTGGGCCAGTAGTCCCACTGCCTGCTGGCCAGTCTATTCCGAGTCCCGAAAATTTCCAAAATCCACCCGCCTCTACCCCGAGTCCCGAAAATTTCCAAAATCCACCCGCCTCTGCCCCGAGTCATAGACCAGTCACTCGTAGTCAACTGGGGATTTTAAAACCAAAAGTACATTTTAATTTACATTCTAATGTTCGTAAATCACCCTTATCCCGTAATCATGTGTAGGGGTGAGCGGCTCCGGGTACCCTAACATTTTTGAACTACCCGGACCCTATCCGGTAAAAGATCGATTCTTAAATTTACTTTCCGGAACCTACCCGTAGCAATCATTACCCGGAACCTACCCAGACCCTGCGGTTCCGGGTAGGTTCTCGGGTACCCTGTAAAATAAAAAAACACAGATTAAGCAACAATTTTTAGCCTATGAGAATAAAAAAGAGTTCTAAAATAATTTCATCCAGTAGTTTTTTAGCATGTAATCGGAGTTTTTAGTACCCTTATAAGAAGTTTTAGAAAACTTATTCATTGTAGAAAAGCTAATTCTGTAACCAAAACCTAAAATTGCAAGCCAAATTTGACACTCAATTAATTAAACGTGTTGATTTCAAAATAAATTTGGAAATATCTTAATTAAATTTATTTTCGTGTTCATAAGCTCTTCGATACAAAGAAAAGTTTTATTATACTAGTAAATCCCTAAATTTCATCTTCACAACTACAAAAATATACACAAATTTTAAAAATAGATTTACATTTCATATAAAAAAGTAATACAGATTGAAGATGAGTATCACCTGAAATAGAATAGAAGCATAGAATATTAAAAAGAAATTGAAGAGTTAGATATGAACCCAGATGCATTTTATGAACGACGTGAACACAACCAAGGGAGAGAAAGAGGCAAATGTGAAGCTTCAACGACGACAACGATGAAAGTACCTGAGAGAAATCTTCAACGACGACGACGATGAAGCTCGGTGGTGTAGCTGAAATGCCATTGTTATTGAGAGAGTTTTGAGTGTTTTCTCTTAGGGCATAACGAGCATTCTAGAATAAAGGGGTGATAAAGCTTAAGTATTTGCGTCTTGGGGTGGAGAAAATCAATGTGCAGGTGTGCAACAAACAATTTTGGAGAAAGTTAAAAGTGGTCCAAATGTTTCTCAAAGTAAAACTATTTAATATTTTATAGGTTTCGGGTATCTGTTTTGAGTCCGGGTACCCTGTCTCTATTTGCCAGAACCGGAACAGGACCCGACATTGATCGGTTCCTAATTTTACTACCCGGACCCTACCTGTTATTATAATATATCTATCCGGAACCTACCCGTTAGTGTCAGTTCCGGTCGGGTATCTGGGTACCCTGTACATGTGCTCACCCCTAATCATGTGTCTGCATTAAATGATCCGAATTGGAAAATTGCTATAACCGATGAATATAATGCTCTTATTGATAATAAGATGTGGGAGTTGGTGCCTCGTCCATCTGGTATTAATATTATTAGGTCTATGTGGATTTTTGCTGATAAGGAAAATAGAGATGGTTCATTTACCCGACATAAGGCGCGGCTTGTGGGTGATGGTAAGACTCAGTAAGTTGGTGTGGATTGTGGTGAGACGTTTAGTCCGGTGGTCAAGCCGGATACCATTCGCACTATGCTTAGCTTAGCTCTTTCGAAATCATGGCCTATTAATCAGTTAGATGTAAAGAATGCTTTTCTCCATGGTGATCTCAAGGAAACAGTCTATATGCATCAACCTTTGGGATTTAGGGACCCCACACATTCTCATCATGTTTGTTTGTTGAAGAAGTCATCATATGGGCTTAAGCAGTCTCCACGGGCCTGGTATACGCGGTTTGCCGACTATGTTTCGACTATTGGGTTCACTCACAGCAGGTCGGATAATTCCTTGTTCATCTATCGTCGTGGTTCGTCCTTGGCCTATATTCTGTTATATGTGGATGATATTATTCTGAATGCCTCTTCCGATGCCTTACGCCAGTCTATCATGACAATGCTCAGCTCTGAGTTTTGGTATGAAAGACTTGGGACCCTTGAGTTATTTTTTGGGGATTGTTGTCACTCGTCATGCAGGTGGGTTATTCTTATCTCAACGGAAGTATGCAGCTGAGATCATTGAGAGGGCTGGGATGTCATCCTGTAAGTCCACTTCCACACCCGTTGATACTAAGCCCAAACTTAGTGCTGCGGCGGGCGCACCATACGAGGATCCGACCTGATATCGCAGTCTTGCAGGGGCTCTTCGGTATCTTACATTCACGAGACCAGATATTACGTATGATATACAACAGGTGTGTTTGTTTATGCATAATCCCAGTGTTGAGCACATGAATGTACTCAAACGCATCATTCAGTATATTCAGGGTACACTTGACTATGGCTTACATTTATATCCTTCTTCGACATCAGCCCTTGTCTCGTATACAGATGCTGATTGGGGTGGCTGTCCAGACACCAGACGGTCTACATCTGGGTATTGTATATTTCTTGGTAATAACTTGGTCTCATGGTCTGCCAAGCGTCAGTCCACTTTATCACGCTCTAGTGCAGAGGCCGAGTATCGAGGGTAGCCAATGTGGTGTCTGAATCATGTTTGTTACGTAATATTCTTTTAGAGCTTCATTGTCCTATTCAGAAAGCTACATTGGTTTATTGTGATAATATTAGTGTCATCTATCCGTCTGGGAATCCGGTTCATCACCAGCGCACTAAACATATCGAGATGGACATTCATTTTGTTCACGAAAAGGTAGCTCGTGGACAAGTACGCGTCTGTCATGTCCCTTCCAGGTATCAAATTGCAGACATCTTTACAAAGGGTCTTCCCTCGGTCCTTTTTGAAGATTTTAGGGACAGTCTCAGTGTTCGAAGACCGTCCGCTATGACTGCGGGGGTGTGTTAGACAGTGTATATTATGTATATCATGGGACTTTGGTCTGTTTTAGTAGTGTAATTAGTGTAGAATATTTGTATTACTTAGCATTGTACACTTACCATAATTATAGATGTCTTGTACTACTAGAATAAAGTTTTAGGAATAGAATAGGAAAATAATTTTCCTATTATGAAAATATGTAAATTGTTTATATACTCTTTCCATTAATGAAAATAATTAAAGAATTATTTTTTCACTCTCCATAACTATTCATGTTCGATTTCGAGTAACAACAAAATTAGAAATCATAGAATCGGTCATTGGACATTGGAAGCTAAAACTGATCACAACATAAATAGAATCATTCCTGTTATTAAATTATTATTAGTGAGTATCGAATTTAACGCCACAAACTTCTTTTTTGTAGGGAACAATTTTTTGGTTATATGTTAGTTTGTGGATTGAGTTTATAAAAGTCACATGACACTTCTCTATTGGTCTCTGTGTTTGACCTTTTATAAAATAAAAATCAAATCATTTTCTTGTTGATACTGGTGTAATAAATTTTGTTTCCAAGTCTTCAAGTTTTTAAGATAGTGGGAAAATAATAAATTTAACTAAAAAAAACTTTATCTCCTTTTATAGTCACGTTAAGACTGTTATAAATACCATTTTACGTGTCTTTGAATTAATACAAAATGTTAGTTATTATTTTGAAGAATGACGTAGGAACGCATTAAATCTTATTTCCAAGTTTTCAATCTTTTTATTTCAATTCAAACTACAATTAATTTTTTGTTCTCTGTGGATGTCTTTCTTAACCATTAGAAAATGTCATCTTTGTCAAAATGTTACATTGTTATAAATTGAGAGCAATAAACTAATATAATACAAATTATATAGATAAGAGACGTAGAGAGGAAGATGAGACTTTCTTATTTCAAGTCTATTAAGTATGTCTTCCACAAAGATGAAGAATATCTTTTTATAAGTTACACAAATCATCCGTTAGAGACAATCTTAAGTGATACACTAATAAGGTACATGTATGCTAAAGAGTTCACTGTTAAACATCCACACTGATTAATTAAATAGATTCATAACAATAATCAATATTTAAAACTCATTATTTGATTCTTTTAATATTAACAAAATCTACATTATTTCATTGTATAGTAATATTAAGAGTGTAATAAATATCCTATTCAAGTTTTCAAATTCTTATTTCAATTTCTCTAATTTAGTAAAAATACTTTAGAACTTTGAATTAAACTATTCAGGTCTTCAGATTAGCAAATAAAATCTTTTACAACAAGATCCAAGGTAGTGTATTTCAAATATATGGCAAACATCTTCTTAACTTGAATTAACACATACCAATATAAATTAATATAACTTTATGATAATTACTTTCTCTTTTGTATTGGTTAAGAATCTCCTTTAGCAATTAGAAAAATTTATTTGAGTTAGACCCTCTAGAAGCTACTATTGATTTACACGGAGGTGAAAATGTTGGGACTAGAAAATTCACCAGAATGTTTTCAAATATATGACCAACATCTTCTTAACTTGAATTAACACGTACGATCATCATAATGTTTTTACTCACTAAAGGAATATATTTCTTGATTTATTGATGAATGATTTACAATATATATAAGGTTAATGTAGATATAAATAGTGTCAGAAAGGTTAAACAAAACAAAAGCTGAGTCGAGAGATGACTCTGTCTTTAAGACAAAAATGCCCTGTATATATATGTTTTTACGATAATGGACAATAGTCTCCCAAGATAAAAACAACAACAATCAACAATACAAAGCAAGTAAGGTTAATTCTAGCGAAGAAAATGAGTATAGAATAGACTGCTTAAGAGGAGAGGATTTGTGTGTTTTTGTATTCTCTTTTTTCTGTCTTTTTTAGAATTGAACAGAAAAGTTTAATTTATAGGAAAGAGGAGGGCGTTTCTGACTGTTGAAGTCAGATTAGTTGCAACATTTCAGAGTCGTTGCAACGTTTGGTTATCTCCAAAATTTTCAGGATCAAAATGTAAATAAAAAATATTTCAGGGACCAAAAAGAAAATTTAGGAAGATAGCCCACAAGCCGCGTGTGGGTCTTAGCCTCGAACCCAAGCTCACCAAAGTCCTCTCTCTTCTTAACACATGAGTTACCCCTTGGGGTCCCAAACCCTTACTCAAAACTGAGTTTATATAGTGCACAATCGTTCCATCTTCTACCTATGTGGGAGATTTGTTATTTGGCCAAAACAATTCATCTATTCATGTCTCAAAACACCTTACTTTGTGTACTAATATCTCTTTCATTTCTTAACAAAATTTAACGATACTTGACACTAATACTATCTACTCATTTAATAGATTAGGCATGTGCGAAGAAACTATATTTTCGACATGCGGGCCCCACATGTTTAAGTCATTAAAGACGAAAAAAACTCAATCCACATAATTAAATTTCCAATAGTTACAAGAATATTAATTTTGATAAAAACTACGTAACTAATTAATCTAATTATAAAATAATTATAATTTTATCTAAAATAGGAGATATATAATTAATAAAAAAATATTGAAAAATATTTTATTACTCAAATGTGATACTTCAGTAAATAAAATAATCCAGTACAAACATGACAAACAGTAACAACCTCCTGTTTCATGATCCAATCCTCAATACCCTTCATACTTTTTAAAGTTAGTTAGTCTATTTGAATTGGAGATTTTGCTCCTTATAGCAGCATAGCGGGTGAGTGAATAGCAAAATCGAGTAGCCTTTCTATGTGCGAAACTGCGAACACCATTGTTGAAAAGGTAAGAAAAAAGTTAAAAGATAAAAGTGATTGAAGTGACCATCGATTTGAAAGAGCAAACAACCTTTATACCTATTAAAAAATTAGGCGGGATTCTCAAAACACTTTTCATTCCTCTCTACCCAGAGAAAAAAATAGGAGAAGAATTTTTTGGTGTCTGACTGAAGGGAATTGAGAAATGGGTGATGGAACAGGGGTTAATTGTTGTTAGATCTGAAGAACAGATGATGTTGGGTTTGGGGTATTGTTGGGATCCACCCATGTGGAAAAGAAACAATTATCTCCACCCATATGAAAAAGAAGAACCATGATTAGATATGGTAATGGATCTTGAATCCGGTCCGAATCCGATGGATTCATATCCGTTTTATAGGATATGGATCTTCAAAATTTGGACCCAACGGATCCGGATCCGATCCGGATCCATTTCTGACGGATCGAATCTGGATCTGAATCTTGTATTTGCGGTCCAGATCTGATCCGTGGATCTGTTTTTATTAAATATATCAATAACCTAGAATGTAATTTTATGAGTATTTTCTTAATTTTTTCATAATTTATGTATTGGGTAAATGGTTGAATCAGAGGGTTGCATCAGGATAAGACACAAGCCACACAATCATATAATTTGTTTTTGAAGTTTCATTTCTTTTACCTATATGCTTTCTGCAGTTTCCCATATTTTCATTTCTATAAAAAGAAAAAATTATCACTTTTCTTTTAATTTTTCTTTCTTGAATCTGCTAGCCGTAAACTTTAAGTATCTTTCTTTCATTTGTTTGATCGGCAAAAACAAACTGAGACTTTTGATATATGATTGACATTGTTTTATGTTGTTTAATGAAGTCAATCAGTAGAACTACAAGTGGAGCATCACTAAAGCCTCCAAAAGTTAGCTCAAAGTTACAACATGTTCAACATCACTAATGAAGTCAATCGTCTTTATTTTCTTGTGATGCTAAAACTTTGTTCAGGAAGAATGGTGTCATTTTTGTGTAGGTTGATTGAATGAACTCAATCATTTTTTTCAATCAGATTGCGTTTTATTTTGTCATAAAAGTTTTAACATGTGAGAATATTATTCAAGTCAAAATTTTTTACATGTAGATCCATATCCGATCCGTGGACTCGATGGATCCGAATTTGGATCTGATTTTTATGGACCCGATGAATCTGGATCCGAATCTAGATCCAGGTATGAAAAATGGATCTGGATCTGAATCTAGTAGGATCCGGTCCAGATCCGATCCGTTGCCATTCCTAATCATGATTGTTGTGTCATGATGAAAGCACCCAAAGTAAATTTCTTTTCCTCTTGTTTAATGGTTGAAGAAGGTTCAAATTTTTCTCCTATAAATATGAGCCTTCCCCTTCATATTTCATACACAAAAAAAAAAATACAATACACATCAAAAAAATATAATACACACCAACACAAAGAGAAATACTCTTAGTGAAAAGCTTAAGCAAGAGAAGCTTTTGAGAGAAATTTTTGGGTGAGAAAAAATCCTTGGGTGTAATTGGAATTGGGGTTGAGAGGTTGAGTGTTGTAAACACTTTGTAATATTGTTCTCTTAATAATATATCTGCAACAGCCCGGAGACGTAGGCAAAATTGGCCGAACTCCGTTATCAATTGTGTATGTTATTTATTTTTCGCTTAAGTAGGTTCTGTCTAATGTGGTTGGAATTTAAGTGGTCCATTCTGTGACCCTCCAATCTTTCGTGTGAACCTACTTAGAAATATGGTTCTGTCTAGGAGACTGTCCGGATCTATCATGTGTTGTTAGGATCGCAGTATTTTACAGTCTTTCTTGTGAATCATCTAGTCGGTACAATTCCATAAATCTGGCGAAAAGGAAATTACGATAGTAAATTTCCTAACAACTGGTATCAAAGCAAGGTTGTTAAGTTTGTCAATTTACAGTGAGTTAATATTCACATGAATAGTGAAATTCATAAATAGTAAAATTTGGCCAGCTAAACCAAATTCGTCTGCACCAGTGTTTTCAATAACACAGTGATTCTAAAAAATTGTCAAAACTGCAATCCGGTGGGAGTCAGGTTCGAGTGGTGTAATGGCGACAGACGAAAGAAAAACAAATATTGAAAAATTCAATGGTTCGAACTTTGACTTTTGGAAGATGCAGATAGAAGATTATATGTACCAAAGAGTCTTTATCAACCTCTCTCAGGTAAGAAGCCAGAAGGCATGAAAGATGATGATTGGGCTCTTCTAGACAGAAAAGCTCTCGGAGTTATCCGACTATCGTTGTCATGCAACGTTGCTTTCAACATAGCAAAAGAAAAGACCATGATGAGTATTATGGCGGCTCTTTCAAGCATGTACGAGAAGCCATCAGCCTCAAACAAAGTCCATTTGATGAGGCAGCTGTTTAATTTGCGGATGGTAGAAGGCGGTTCGGTAGCTCAACACCTCAATGAACTCAACATAGTGACAAGCCAGCTAAGTTCAGTTAAAATTGTTTTTGATGACGAAGTACGAGCATTGATACTTTTGTCTTCCCTACCAGAAAGCTGGAATGCTACTATCACAACTGTGAGTAGCTCGTCGGGAAGCAACAAGTTGAAATTTGACGATGTTTGTGATATGGTTCTTAGGGAGGAGATCAGGCGGAAAGATTCCAATGAGTCATCAACCTCTTCAGTATTACATATTGAGTCAAGAGGTAGAAAATAAATCAGAGGAGGTGGACGTGGCAAACAAAAGGACATGAGGTCCAAATCTAGAAATTCCTCTAATTCTCAAAACTCGAAGACTATCGAGTATTGAAATTGCGGGAAGCCCGGTCAATATAAAAATCAGTGCAAAAGTACACCGAAGAATCAAGAAGGGAAGGCAGAAGCAAACATTACTTCCACAGATAATGCATTAATAGTTCTTTGGAGAGCAAGCAAGAGTCTTGGGTATTAGACTCTGGAGCATCATTTCATGTCACTTCGCAGAGAGAACTCTTTGAGAAATATGTCCCTGGAAACCTTGGTAGAGTCTATCTTAGTAATGAACAATCTTGCGAGATTGTTGGCAAATGTATCGTAAAGATTACATTGAATGGGTCTGTATGGGAACTGAATGATGTGAGGCATATTCCCGACCTGACGAAGAACTTAATCTCAGTCGGCCAGTGAAGGTTATACAACAGTCTTTCACGACGATACTTGGAAGATCTCAAAGAGTGCAATGATTATTGCTCGAGGCAAATAGAGTGGTACTCTTTACATGACAGCAGAAACACGTTGATCAATTGCAGTGGCAGCAGACACAAAAAGTCTTACTTTGTGGCACCAGAGACTTGGACACGTGAGCGAAAAAGGAATGAAGGTTATGCATTCGAAGGGAAAACTACCGAGTCTTCAGTCAATTGATATTCACACGTGTGAATGATGTATTTTCGGAAAGCAGAAAAAGTTAGATTTCAAACAGGGACTAGGCCCCAAAAGTAGGAGAAACTTGAACTTGTTCACTCTGATGTTTGGGGACCAACAACTATCTCATCCATCGGTGGGAAACAATACTTTGTGACTTTTATTGATGATCACTCGAGAAAAGTATGGGATTACTTTTTGAAATACAAGTCAGAAGTATTTGAAGCTTTCAAGATTTGGAAAGTGATGGTTGAAAATGAGACAGGGTTGAAGATAAAGAAGCTCAGAACCGACAATGGTGGTGAATATGAAAACACCAAATTCAAGAAGTTCTGCTATGAGCACGTGATCAGAATGGAGAGAACCGTGCCTGGTACGCCTCAATGCAACAGTGTAGCTGAGCGTATGAACCTGACGTTGACAGAGAGATCCAGAAGCTTGCGGGTACAGTCAGGCCTGCCAAAGCAGTTCTGGGCGGAAGCAGTCAACACAACAACTTACTTGATCAATCGAGGTCCATCGGTACCATTGGAGCATAAAATACCAGAAGAGGTATGGAGCGGAAAGGAGATAAAACTCTCACATCTTAGAGTTTTCGGTTGTGTAGCATATGTGCATATCAGTGATGCACAAAGAAATAAACTTGATCCAAAATGAAGAAATGCACTTTCATTAGTTATGGTGAAGATGAGTTTGGCTACCGCTTATGGGATAATGAAAATAAAAAGATGATCCGCAGCAGAGATGTAATATTCAACGAACGAGTGATGTATAAGGACAAGCATAACACAATTTCCAGTGACTCAGAACAGAGTGAGCCAGTGTATGCAGAGGTGGACGATGTCCCAGAAAGTCCTACGGAGCAGATAATTGACATTCCTCAGTTTGGGGAATCAATTAATCAGAACACCGATCAACAATTTGATACAACACAGTCTTCTGCTCCAGTTCCAGAACTGAGAAGGAGTTCTTGGCCTCATGTACCTAGCAGAAGGTATCTGAACTATATGTTGTTAACGAAGGTGGTGACGATTGATAAACTGAAGTTGTGCTCAACTTCAGTTTGCTTGCTAGACTGACTGACCGAAGGAGGGCTGCTGTATCGATCAAAGTGTGAAGACAGATTGAAACCAGTCTTCAAGTGGGGAGAATTATTGGGTTTGAGGTATTGTTGGGATCCACCCATGTGGAAAAGAAACAATTATCTCCACCCATGTGAAAAAGAAACAATTATCTCCACCCATGTGAAAAAGAAGAAACATCATGATTGAAGAAACATCATGATTGTTGTGCCATGATGAAAGCACCCAAAGCAAATTTCTTTTCATCTTGTTTAATGGTTGAAGGTTCAGATTTTCTCCTATAAATAGGAGCCTTCCCCTTAATATTTCATACACCAAAAAAAATATACAATACACACCAAAAAATACAATACACAGCAACACAAAGAGAAATACTCTTAGTGAAAAGCTTAAGGAAGAGAAACTTTTGATACAATTTTTTGGGTGAGAAAGATTCTTGGGTGTAATTGGGATTGGGGTTGAGAGGTTGAGTGTTGTAAACACTTTGTAATATTTCTCCCCTAATAATATATCTGCAGCAACCCGGAGATGTAGGCAAAATAGACTGAACTCCGTTATCAATTGTGTGTGTTATTTGTTCTTCCTTAAGTAAGTTATGTCTAAGGAGGTTGGAATTTAAGTGGTCCATCTGTGACCCTCCAATCTTTCCTGAAAACCTGCTTAGAAATGTGGTTCTGTCTATGAGACTGTCCGGATCTATCATGTGTTGATATGATCGCGGTATTTTATAGTCTTTTCTGGGAATATCTAGTCAGTACATTCCCATAAATCTGGCGAAAAGGAAATTACGATAGTAAATCTTCTAACAATGACTGCTCTAATATCAATTTCAAACAAGTGGGGAAATCTTGAGAGTGAGTTAAAAGTTATCGGGTCGGAACCGACTAGGTAGACAATGGTTCAAATGGTTGTGAATGCAAATCTACAAGTAACTTTCTAGATAAATATGTATATCCATAAATAAATAAGTATACTATAGTATTGTGATGTAGCTTTATTTCCCCATAACTCAAATTGCTAAATTCGACATATGGCTTTGCTTATTTGGAAGTACTTTTTCACGTTCCTTTGTAATTTGATGCTGTATTTATATCTTTTGACTCATCTTAACTGATTTTTGGATATATATGTGCTTCTTTATGACTATATTGTGTTAATATTGCTATATTGGAGTAAAAACATTTGCGATGATCTGAACTTAATGTATGGTACTAAACTTTGACGGTGCCAATCTAAAAGTCGTCATCCTTGTGTTGGTATCCATTCTTCATGGAATTTTGGGTAAAAATCCGGGTAAAAATATGAAAATCAGCAGTCCGAAAATCAAAATCCAAGTCCCAAAATTAGAATTCCGGAATCGCAAAAAAACCAAAATTCCAAAACCAATTCTCCGAGTGGATTGGACGATTCGAAACACACCTCGGTTAGCTGCCCGGAGAAGGTCTATAAACTCGAAACTCTTCTCATTTTTTTATTTAACTTTCTGTGATTTGTGTTAGAAATTTACTAATGTGGAATTAAGTATATCCCATTAATTTATGACTCGAACATTTGGGCTCGCACGTCGGAAACGTCGTTTCCACACACGTGCACACGTAGTGTGAAGTATCGCAAATTTCATTAGTGAAAGAGATATTGGTACGTATGTAATATGTTTGAGACATAGAATTATGGACGGTTATTGGCCAAATGACAAAGTATTCCATGTTGGTAAACGAAGGAAGAAGTGTACAAAGTGTAAAATGAAATGAGTCGAAAATCGCCGCGGAGCCGTGAAGGGCCGCGACGCCACATCGTCGGCGCCGTGACGCTAATTCACAGCGCCGCGGCGCTTCGAAGGCAGAAAGCTGCGATGGGAAGTTGGAAAAATCTGATCTTTGGGCTGGTTTTGGAGCATTGATTCTCCATTACTTGGCACATAAATTAAGCCATTATTTGGCTGAATGTAACCCCTCAATCAAGTGCAATTACATGGCTATTGAAGACCATTCGTTGGCTAGTTGAGGGGTATTCTACTTACACTATAAATTGAGTCCTTTGGCTCAATTGAACAACACTCAACACTTAGAAAATATTTACAGATTTTCTGAATTCATCTTCTTCCTCTCTAGCAAAGTTACTATACTCAAAGTTCTTCAAGAGTAACACTTGAGTTTCCTTTACTCAATTGTTAAGTTGCTGTTGTATCTTGGGAGACAATTTCCCAATAACGTAAAAGGAGATATACGGGGCAATCTTATCTTAAAGAAAGAGTGCCATCACTCGACTCAGCGAATCACACAAGCAATCGGTTAAGTTCTTGATTTCCAGTTTATTGTAATAATTAGTTTATCCTTTCTTACTATTGTAATAGTTACTTACTTTCTGTTTCCCTACAACAATTGTATCCCAACAATTTGTGTGTATTATTAAGGATTTAATGATAATATAGTCCATTTATGTTGTTGGGTTTATTGTCTAAGCATGTTAATTTTGTTAGTCTTGTTTAGTTAGCTAACAAATGTTTTTAATTATTTTTGCTTATGTTATCTGATTCATGTTTAGTATTATATGATGATTTATTGTTAATCAGTATCCGCTGAGAGGGATTACGATGTTGGATTAATTAAATACTTGCTGTAAAGGTTCAATTTATCGCTTCGGTGGAAGCATGAGCACTTCAGATAGTGATTTCTGTAAAAAAAACACCAAATTCAAAGCCGTTCCCGCGATAGACTATAAGTGCTATCTGCAGTGTGGGTGAAGGTTAAGTTTTCAAAACCTTTAATGATCCTTACCGGTTGAGGTTAGGTTTGGAGAAATTTTTAATGGTTCCTAACACTTGTAAAATTGGGTATAGCAGGATACCTTGTAGGAGACCACCTATTTAAGTGCGAGGACTGGCCACCTCAAATGAACGCACTTAAGAATCCAAGAAGTGTCCACGGCCACAAAGGATAAAATATTATGAAGAACTGAGTAGATAAAGTTGTTGTGTTGGTACCATTGACTTGGCTTACACTAAACACTAACGGTTCAAGACATCAAGTGCACCGCGCAATAAGTAAGTCCGATGGTATTCAACTATGGAAGGTTCAAAGCGTATGCTACCTATTCAGTTGCAACATCGGTCCGCTAAAACATTGTTGGAAAAGGCACCATGTGTGTGCGCCAAAATCTCTTTCAGGAGGGGATTGTTGGAAATTTACTAATGTGGAATTAAGTATATCCCATTAATTTATGACTCGAACATTTGGGCCCGCACGTCGGAAACGTCGTTTCCACACATGTGCACACGTAGTGCCAAGTATCGCAAATTTCATTAGTGAAAGAGATATTGGTACGTATGTAATACGTTTGAGACATAGAATTATGGACGGTTATTGGCCAAATGACAAAGTATTCCACGTTGGTAAACGAAGGAAGAAGTGTACAAAGTGTAAAATGAAATGAGTCGAAAATCACCGCGGAGCCGTGAAGGGCCGCGACGCCACACCGTCGTTGCCGTGACGCTAATTCACAGCTCTGCGGTGCTTCGGAGGCAGAAAGCTGCGATGGGAAGTTGGAAAAATCTGATCTTTGGGCTGGTTTTGGAGCATTGATTCTCCATTACTTGGCAGATGAATTAAGCCATTATTTGGCTTAATGTAACCCCTCAATCAAGTGCAATTACATGGCTATTGAAGACCATTAGTTGGCTAGTTGAGGGGTCTTCTACTTACACTATAAATTGAGTCCTTTGGCTCAATTGAACAACACTCAACACTTAGAAAATATTTACAGATTTTCTGAATTCATCTTCTTCCTCTCTAGTAAAGTTACTATACTCAAAGTTCTTCAAGAGTAACACTTGAGTTTCCTTTACTCAATTGTTAAGTTGCTGTTGTATCTTGGGAGACTATTGCCCGATAACGTAAAAGGAGATATACGGGACAATCTTGTCTTAAAGAAAGAGTGACATCACTCGACTCAGCGAATCACAGAAGCAATCGGTTAAGTTCTTTATTTCCAGTTTATTGTAATAATTAGTTTATCCTTTCTTACTATTGTAATAGTTACTTACTTTCCGTTTCCCCACAACAATTGTGTCTCAACAATTTAAAGACAAGATTTGTTGTAAGTAAGTTAGAAAGATGACTGACATAAATCAAACTGCTTCTGATTCTGCTACTGCTGCTCAAGGCAATCCCTCTACCTTCCCCACTGTTCAAGGCACTCCTAATGCCTTTTCGGTTGCTCAAGGCTCATCCAACGCCTTTACTACCGTTCAAGGGAATGTTGTCGTTCCTCCACCTGTTGGATTTCACCATGAACGCCCTGAAAAGTCATAGGGTCAAACTTCAAGAGATGACAACAAAAGATGCTATTCTATCTGACTGTTATGGGAATGACACATTTTCTAACAGAAGATCCTCCACGAGCTGGAGATGAAATGGACCCTTCGCCTTCTGAAATGGGTGAAGGGGGCCTAGGTATCCATGTCATTAATGGCATGAAGATGGTTCTTGATGCATGGAGTTATAGTGATTTCATGTGTAAGAATTACATACTGAACTACTTGTCAGACCCTCTCTACACGGTGTATTGCACCATTGGCACTGCCAAAGAGTTATGGGAGAAGCTGCAAAAGAAGTACAATGCACAAGATGCAGGTACTAAGAAATTCATCATTGGGAAATTTTTGAAATTTCAAATTGTGGATAGTAAGACAGTGATGTCCCAAGTCCAGGAATTTGAAATGATTCTACATCACCTGGATTTGGAAGGTATTAAGCCAAACAAGCAGTTTTTGATTGCATCACTGATTGAAAAGTTATCTTCTTCGTGGAATGAGTTTATGAGCTACTTAAAGCTTAAGACAAAGGAGATGACCTTTGAAGAACTTATTATCAAACTCGAAATTCAGGAAGATAATAAGAAGGCCTTGCCTAGGGGTAAACTACCTGCTGAGGCAAAGGCAAAGCTGGCTGAGGCCAAAGGGAACCCAAGCAAGAAGCAGAAGTTCCAGAAAGACGGAAAAACCCAAGCATCAGAGAAGTTCAAAGGAAATTGTCACCACTGTGGGAAACCTAGACACATGATTAAGGACTGCCGCAAGCTCAAGACTGAGAAACAAGAGAAGGCCAAGGCTAAGGGCAAGGCTCAGGTTAACGTCGTCAAGGACAAGTTTCTGGACGACATTATTGAGGAGTTCTCAGTAGTGGTGCTAGAAGCAAGCCTTGTTGAGAATCCTATGCAATGGTGGATGGACACAGGTGCTACAAGACACATCTATTCCAATAGAGATGCCTTCTCCACTTATACTCCGGTTACAAACAAGAAGCAGTTAATAGGCAACAATGCTTCCTCTGACGTACTGGGGTAGGAAAGGTAGTCCTGAAGATGACTTCTGGAAAGGAGCTCACTCTGAAGGAAGTGATGCATGTTCCTGAGATTAGAAGAAATTTAATTTCAGGTCCTTTATTGGTTAATGCTGGTTTTAGGCTAGTGTTTGAGTCCAATAAATTTGTAGCCACTAAGAATGGAACGTTTGTTGTAAGAGGATTCGTCTGTGAAGGCCTCTTCAAAGTTAACACCATGTCTGTATTATGTAAAAGCAATAATATTGAAGCATTTTCTTCTTACTTGCTTGAGTCCTCTAATTTATGACATCATAGATTATGACATGTCAACTACAAGTCAATCCAAAGGTTGATAAAGTTGGAGTTGTTGCCATCTATCGACGTAAATCCTCAATATAAGTGTGAGGTGTGCATAGAGGAAAACTCACAAAGCTTTCTTTTCGATCCGTCGAAAGGAATACCACTCCTCTAGAACTTATTCACACCAATAAATGTGATTTGAAGTTTGCACAAACTAGGGGAGGGAGGAACAAGTACTTTGTGACATTCATTGATGATAGCACAAGGTATTGTTACCTTTACTTATTGAAAAGTAAGGATGAAGCCTTTGAAGCGTTCCGACGTTACAAAGCAGAAGTTTAGAACCAACTAAGCATGCATATTAAATCCATTCGTAGCGATAGAGGGGGAGAATATGTAGCGCCATTTGAGGAATATTGTGCCCAATCAGGCATTGTTCATCAAACGACGGATCCATACTCACCTCAATCGAACGGTATGGCGGAACGTAAGAACCACACATTGAAGGAGATGATGAATTCCTTGCTCATCAATTCCGGTCTTCCCCAAAATATGTGGGGAGAAGCCGTCCTTATCGCTAATACAATTCTTAGCAGAGTCCCACATAAGGGTAAGGACAAAACTCCATATGAATCATGGAAAGGAAAGAAACCCACCTATAAATATTTAAAGGTGTGGGGTTGTTTGGCAAAGGTTGAAGTGCCCAAGCCAAAACAGGTCAAGATTGAGCCTAAGACTGTAGATTGCATATTCATCGAATATGCAAATAACAATAGTGATTATCGCTTCTTAGTACATAAGTCAGATATTCCAGATATCCACGGGGGTACAATCATGGAATCAATGAATGCTCAATTATTTGAAGATACCTTTCCTAGAAAGGAAAAAGACATAACCTCTCGCAAACGAAATTATGAATAAAGCTCTCAGGAACCGGGAGTCATTGACGACCCATATCTAGATGGTTCAGATCTAGTGGATCTCGAAGTGGCTGAATATCCGAAATCTAGTGTTCCAGATTCTCAGAACTTGGAGACTCCAGAGATGGAACTAAGGCGAAGTAAAAGGGCCAAGAAGGAAAACTCCTTCGGTTCTGACTTTGTAGCTTATATGGTTGATGATGAACCAAGGACAATTGCTGAAGCATTGTCAACTCCAGAGGTACCGCTCTGGAAAGAAGCTATTGAGAGTGAAATAGGCTCCATTCTGCATAACCATACTTGGGAGTTGGTTGATCTTCCTCCGGAAAATAAATCGTTGGGTTGTAAGTGGATACTCAAATGGAAGTATAAAGCAGATGGGTCTATAGATAAGTACAAGGCCAGGTTGGTAGTCAAGGGTTATCGGCAAAAGGAAGGCCTTGACTACTTTGACACGTACTCCCCGGTGTCTAGGATGATGTCCATACGAGTATTCATTGCGATCGCAGCGTTGCGTGACCTTGAGATACATCAAATGGATGTCAAGTCAGCTTTTCTAAATGGTGATGTGGAAGAAGAAATTTATATGGACCAACCCGAAGGGTATGTGGTTCCAAGGCAAGAGAAAAAAGTCTGTCGGCTTGTCAAATCTCTGTATGGGCTGAAACAAGCCCCGAAGCAATGGCACAAAAAATTTGATAGTACTCTACTATCGAAGGGTTCTTCCATTAATGAGTGTGACAAATATGTCTACATGAAAGGTAACACTGACTCGTTTGTTATGATATGCCTGTATGTAGACGACATGTTGATCACATAGAGCAGTCCTAGCATAATTCTAGAGACTAAGAACATGGTGAAACAATGCTTCGACATGAAGGATATGGGTATCGCATATGTCATCTTAGGGATAAAAATCTCTAAGACGTCTGACGGGCTGGTCTTATCTCAGTCTCACTACATCGAGGATGTTTTGAGAAAGTTCGAGATGTATGCCAATTTGCCTATAAAGTCAACAATGGATAGAAATTAAAAGCTTGATAATAATCGTGGTGCACCCATATGCCAGGAGCAATATGCACAGGTGATCGATAGTTTGATGTACATAACAAACTGCACCCAACCTGATATTGCTTATGCAGTCAACAAGTTGGCTAGGTTTACCCGTAATCCAAGTGATGATCACTGGAAGGCGTTGAATCGGGTACTTCAATACCTGAAATACACGCTAACTTACGAGTTGCATTATCCGAGATATCTAGCTGTACTAGAGGGGTACATTGATACAAACTTGATATCTGATATAGAGAACACCAAGTCCACCAGTGGGTATGTATTTACAATTGGTGGTGGAGCTGTGTCTTGGAAATCCTCTAAGAAAACTTACATCGCCCGATCCATGATGGAATCAGAGTTTATCGCTTTAGAAAAAGCAGGAGAATACGATGAGTGGCTTCACGACTTCTTAGAGGATGTTCCTTGTTGGAACAAACCCGCACCTTCTGTAATGATCCACTGCGACAGCCAGTCGGCTCTAGGAAGGGCACAAAATGCTATGTACAATGGCAAGTCTCGTCATATTCGACGGACGCATAAAACCGTTAGGCAGTTGATCACCACGGGTATAATATCCATTGATTACATAAAGTCAAAGGATAACGTAGCTGACCCACTGACAAAGGGCTTACCCAAAGATCAGATGTTCTGCATGTCTAGGGGAATGGGCTTAAAACCCAAAGTATAAGGACCAATACGGTGGTAACCCAACCTTACTGACTGGAGATCCCAGGAATTAGGTTCAATGGGAAAACTAAGCTGTAAAGGTTCAGTTTATCGCTTCGATGGAAGCATGAGCACTTCAGATAGTGATTTCTGTAAAAAAAATACCAAATCCAAAGCCGTTCCCGCGATAGACTATAAGTGCTATCTGCAGTGTGGGTGAAGGTTAAGTTTCCAAAACCTTTAATGGTCCTCACCGGTTGAGGTTAGGTTTGGAGAAATTTTTAATGGTTCCTAACACTTGTAAAATGGGGTATAGCAGGATACCTTGTAGGAGACCACCTATTTAAGTGCGAGGACTGGCCACCTCAAATGAACGCACTTAAGAATCCAAGAAGTGACCATGGCCATAAAGGATAAAACATTACGAAGAACTGAGTAGAGGAAGTTGTTGTGTTGGTACCATTGACTTGGCTTACACTAAACACTGACGGTTCAAGACATCACGTGCACCGCGCAGTAAGTAAGTCCGATGGTATTCAACTATGGGAGGTTAAAAGCGTATGCTACCTATTCAGATGCAACATCGGTCCGCTAAAAGATTGCTGAAAAAGGCACCATGTGTGTGCGCCAAAATCTCTTTTAAGAGGGGATTGTTGGAAATTTACTAATGTGGAATTAAGTATATCCCATTAATTTATGACTCGAACATTTGGGCCCGCATGTCGGAAACGTCGTTTCCACACACGTGCACACGTAGTGCCAAGTATCGCAAATTTCATTAGTGAAAGAGATATTGGTACGTATGTAATACGTTTGAGACATAGAATTATGGACGGTTATTGGCCAAATGACAAAGTATTCCACGTTGGTAAACGAAGGAAGAAGTGTACAAAGTGTAAAATGAAATGAGTCGAAAATCACCGCGGAGCCGTGAAGGGCCGCGACGCCACATCGTCGGCGCCGTGACGCTAATTCACAGCGCCGCGGCGCTTCGGAGGCAGAAAGCTGCGATGGGAAGTTGGAAAAATTTGATCTTTGGGCTGGTTTTGGAGCATTGATTCTCCATTACTTGGCGCATAAATTAAGCCATTATTTGGCTGAATGTAACCCCTCAATCAAGTGCAATTACATGGCTATTGAAGACCATTAGTTGGCTAGTTGAGGGGTATTCTACTTACACTATAAATTGAGTCCTTTGGCTCAATTGAACAACACTCAACACTTAGAAAATATTTACAGATTTTCTGAATTCATCTTCTTCCTCTCTAGCAAAGTTACTATACTCAAAGTTCTTCAAGAGTAACACTTGAGTTTCCTTTACTCAATTGTTAAGTTGCTGTTGTATCTTGGGAGACAATTTCCCAATAACGTAAAAGGAGATATACGGGGCAATCTTATCTTAAAGAAAGAGTGCCATCACTCGACTCAGCGAATCACACAAGCAATCGGTTAAGTTCTTGATTTCCAGTTTATTGTAATAATTAGTTTATCCTTTCTTACTATTGTAATAGTTACTTACTTTCTGTTTCCCTACAACAATTGTATCCCAACAATTTGTGTGTATTATTAAGGATTTAATGATAATATAGTCCATTTATGTTGTTGGGTTTATTGTCTAAGCATGTTAAGTTTGTTAGTTTTGTTTAGTTAGCTAACAAATTTTTTGAATTATTTTTGCTTATGTTATCTGATTCATGTTTAGTATTATATGATGATTTGTTGTTAATCGGTATCCGCTGAGAGGGATTACGATGTTGGATTAATTAAATACTTACTACTGTTATTTTGCTAATATGTTTAGTTGATTATGGATACTTACCAATATTGTGCTAAGTTCATGTTTCAAGATAATGCTTAGATTAACCTTATTTTAGTTTGAATGCGTATACTGTTATTGTAAATGTTTGGCTGATGTTGGCAATTTTTAGAGTGAATTATTAGCCATATTTAATTAGGTTAAGGTTTATTGATGCTTATTAAAATTAAGTTCAGAAATGTATAATATATATTAATGGTTGCTTATGATCTTTAGTTTCAACTATGGCTGGCCAGTGGGCCGGGTCGGCCCGGTCCCGGACCGATATTGCCTCGGTCCCGGACCCGTCCCGAATCCGACTTTTTAATAATTTGTTTTTTTGCGGTATCGGGACTCGAACCGGGATGGGATATGGTCTCGTCCCGACCCGTCCCGGCCCGCCCCAATCCCGCCAGGCCCGACTCGGTCCCAGTCCCGCCTCCGATCCCACCTGAAACGCCCCTTTGCACAAATAACCATTGCACCAACGACCATTTTACATTTTGGCCGTTGTGCAACGACCATTTTTGGCCTCCCCCTCCCCTAAACCCCTACCACCTTAATATTTATTTTTAACCCATAAGTTATTATATTTACATTTTAACCTAATTTCCAATTAAAAATACCTCATTTTCTCTTCATTTTTCTCACAAATCTTCCTACAATCTCTCTAATCTCTCAATCTATCTCTCTACAAGTCTATAGTGTCTACTAAATATTGAATTTTATTTATTCATTTGGGAGTGAAGTTGGCAACTAGCTTGGTGATCTTCCATCGAGCAAATTTTCAATTTTCAACCTCTTGATTGCACGTCGATGTTACGTCGACGTTTGGTACATTCATTCCTTCATTAAATTATTATTGTCTGTTTATTTTATTTAGCACACTTAATTTCATTTACTTTAGTTATTTAGTAGTATAATTAATAATTTATAATGGAAGGATTTAAATGTATGCTTACGGGTAGGGGTCAAGCTTCTTTTAGTAGGGGAAACAAGGGCAAGGGTACTTCTTCCAGTCATCCTATTTCTAGACAGAATCTTATTCCTACACATGATGATTTTGTTGATACTGAACATTTTCCTACAATACCATTAGATTTAGATGAGGAGCTATTTTCTGAAACTCAAGAAGACTTTAATTTAGACGATGATCTTTATGATACACCAACTAATGTAGATGACAACACACCCACTAGTGCACCTTCATATGAAATGCCTCCTATTCCCCCTAGTATGAGACGAGGTCCAACAAAACTACCATTAAAATCAGATGCATGGACATTTTTTGATAGGGACGTAGAGAATCAAGTAGCTAGATGTAAAATTTGTAAAGATGTTTTAAAATTTAAAACTGGAAAAGGTCACGGTGGGACAGGGGGTTTAATCAGACACGTAGCAAGGGCTCATCCAGCTAGGTATGCCCAATACGAGGCTTCAAAACTGGGTGCGTAAACTCCCGCTCCATCGGGACAAGGTTCACATACTGTCCCGGACCAAGTACAAGGTCAAATTAACCCCACGACGGGGGGAATTGTAGGCCCTAATTACAATAAACATAGAGATAGGAAAGCAATAGCAAAATTAGTTGTTGTGGAGGGTTTGCCTTTTTCATTTCCTTCATCTTCTGGTTTTATTCATTACATTAGAGAAATGTATAATCCTACTTTTAACGGTTTTCCTAGACCAACTGTTAAGAGAGATGTATTTAAATTTGCACATGAATATCAACAGTATTTACGTTATTTATTATATCATTTTAATGGCAAAGTGGCTATCACTTCTGATATAGGCCGTAGTACTAATGACCATGATTATTTAACGGTAACCGGTCATTTGATAGATTATAAATGGTCTATGTAAAAACAATGCCATACAAATGAATGTTTTATCCAAAAAAAATCACTTTGCATGTATTTTTGTAAATAATGCAATACAAATGTATGTTTTTATCCAAAAAATCACTTTGCATGTATTTTTGTAAATAATGCAATACAAATGCATGTTTTACCCAAAAAATCACCTTGTATATATTTTATAATCAATGTCATCCAAATGCATACTTTTATTCTAAAAATCAACTTTACATGTATTTTATAATCAATACCATACAAATGCATGCTTTTTATTCGAAAATCTACTTTGCATACATTTTATAAACAATGTCTTACAACACATGCTTTTATCTAAAAGGTCAATTTTATATGTATTTTTTATAAACAATGTCATGCATACTTTTCAGATCTTATTTCTCAAAATCACAACCGCTTTTGCAAGACTTCTCAAAAAGAATAAGTGGTAAAAATCTTTTATGTTGTCAAAATGCATCTTTTAAATTAATTATTTGCCACATCCTTTTAAATTAACGTTATACTTTTAACATGCATTTTTAGCATAATAATTAACATGAGTTTGACCGGATAACCGCAAGTTAGCGGATCTTAAAGGATGCCTAACCCCTTCCCTTTCGGATAATCGAGAACCCTTACCCAGAATCTCATAGTTACGCAGACCATTAACCGGAGTTATTTTGCAGCACTTATGTTAAACATTTAGGTGCCCTAATTCACCGTAGAATAATTAGGTGGCGACTCATACAATATTTTATCAAATCCAGGGGAAACGCCCCATGCGTCACGATTGCGGTAAAAAAATGGGTGCAACATTTCCAACATCAAGAACCACATCCCTATTGTTCTTGATATGGAAAATGTCCACTATGCGACGTGGGCATAGTTGTTCAAAATTCACACAATCTCGCATCAAGTCCTCCATCACATAATTCCTTCCGGTACCCCTACTCCCGCGGAGGATCCTCAGTTATGGATTACTCTTGATGCTACCGTCCTTCAGTGGATTTACTTCACTATTTCTACCGACCTCTTACAGATGATCATTGAACCATACACTATGGCTATGACTACCTGGAATAGATTGCGTGATGTATTCTAGGATAACCAACATTCTCGTACTGTCACCCTTGAGCAGGAATTTTCCCAAGTCAGCATGAAAGATTTCTCGAATGTTTCAGCTTATTGTAAACGACTCAAGGAATTAGCGGACCTACTCCATAACATCGGAGCTCCTGTTACCAATAATCATCCTGTTCTACAAATGGTTTCAGGCCTATAATGGTGTTGGGACTCTCCTCCGTCAAAGTAATTCACTTCCACCTTTTTATCAAGCCTGTTCCATGCTCACATTAGAATAAGCCAGCTTGGCTAAAAAGGTAGCTACCGGCGCTAGTCCCGTGGTGATAATGACGTCCTCCGATAATTCTCACAGTTTTGTTGATCATTCAGGCCAAAACCGTACTCACGATGGAGGCAAGAAGAATCTGAAAAATAATAGCAAAAATAGCGGTGGCAATAGTGGTAGTACTGGCGGTGGTGGTGGAGGCCAAAACAGTGGAGGCGGGCCTCTGCATAGTTGCAGTGGGTCGTAACCCAATTGGTCCTAACCATGGGTCCCCTGGAAGTGGGGCAGTGGCCCAACAACCCCTATTTTCCAGCTTCAGCGCACCCCGAGCAGTGGGCCTCTCAGCAACCCTTCAGGCCTAATTTTTCACAGTCCAGTGGGTTTCGTACCACTGCTGGGCCTGGATAGCAAGGAGGCCTGCTTGGGCCTCGGCCCCCGCAGGCTTACCATGCTACGTGCCCTAATCCGATCCCGACTCTGACAGATATTGAGGATGCCATGCATACACTGGGATTAAATCCTCCAGTCACGAATTGGTACATGGACACCGGCGCCACTTCTCACATGACGTCCGACCAAGGTACTCTCTCGTCTTATTCCAATTTGAGCAAAAACTGTGACATAATTGTTGGTAATGGAAACTCAATTCCAATTCGTGGTTACGGTCATACAACTTTGTCTCTCCCCCATCCACATCTTATCTTGAAAAATGCCCTTCATGCCCCTAATTTAATTAAAAATTTGGTGTCTGTCTGTAAATTCATCACTGATAATTGGGTTTCTGTTAATCTTGATCCTTTTGAGTTTTTTGTGAAGCATTTCAAGACGGGGATACCTCTCATAAGATGTAATAGTAGGGGAGATCTTTATCCTATCACGCCCGCATCCAGTCTCTTAAGTCCACCCTTGCCTTCAACTTTTACAGCTCTAGCTCCGTTCTTGTGGCATGCACGATTGGGTCACCCTAGGTCGTCTATTGTTTCTTCCTTGCATAAAAACAATTTTATTTATTGTAAGGGTACGCGTAGTACTCTAATTTGTCATTCCTGTCCTTTAGGACAACATGTTAGATTACCATTTGTAGCATCTACTTCTCCTACTTTAATGCCATTTGATATTATTCATAGCGATTTATGGACCTCTCCCATTTTAAATTTTGTGGGCCATCATTATTATGTTCTATTTTTGGATGATTATTCTAATTTTTATGGACCTTTCCGTTAGCGAAAAAATAAGCTTTTTCCACATTCCTAAAATTTCAAACATTCAGCCGTACAAAATTCGGACGCGAAATAAAAAATATTCAATGTGATAATGACAAAGAATATGATAATGGGTTGTTTCAGAAAATTTGTGATGCTAATGGCATAGTTTTTCGTTTCTCTTTTTCTCATACGTCCTCAGAAAATGGAAAAGCCGAATGAAAAATTTGTACAATTAATAACATTGTCCGAACTTTATTGGTCCATGCTTCCGTACCTCCTTTTTTTTGCATCATGCTCTACAAATGGCTACCTACCTTCTTAACATACTTCCTACCAAAGGGTTGGCATATACGTCTCCTCTTAAAGTCCTTTATAACAAAGATCCTTCGTATTCACATCTTAGGGTCTTTGGGTATTTATGCTATCCGCTTTTTCCGTCAACTACTATTAACAAACTTCAAGCATGTTCTACCGCTTGTGTGTTTTTAGGTTATCCATCTAATCATAGTGGTTACAAATGTTTTGATTTATCATCTAATAAAATCATCATTAGTCGCCATGTTATTTTTTATGAAACCCAATTTTTGTTTTCTAAAGTGAGTAGTCCTGTGCCTAGTTCGTATCATTTTTTAGATGATGAGGTCTCCCCATATATTATCCATCATTTATCGGACTTGTCCCGCACCCAAAATCCGCATGCAGACTCACTACCCGCTGGACTGCCAGTACCGTCGATCTGCCTAGTCATCCTGTCACGGGTCCAGCAACTGGGCCGCATATCCAGCCCAGTTCTGCCCCTACTTCTGTTTCAGGTCTCGGTACCGATTCCAGTATTGGGCCAGCAGGCCCACTTCCTGCTGGCCAGCCCATCACCCATCCGAATTTTTCACAAAATCCACCCAATTCTCCCATGAGTCAAAGACCGGCCACTCATAGTCAACAGGGTATTTTTAAACCAAAAATACATTTTAATCTAAATTCTAATTTTATTAATTCCCCCTACCCCGTAATCCAGTGTCTGCGTTAAATGACCCGAATTGGAAATTGGCCATAAACGACGAATATGATACTCTTATTGAAAATAAGATGTGGGAGTTGGTGTCCCATCCTTTTGGTGTTAATATTATTCGGTCTATGTGGATTTTTACTCATAAATATAATTATGATGGTTCTTTTACGAGGCATAAGGCTCGTCTTGTAGGTGATAGTAAGACTCAACAGATTGGCGTGGATTGTGGTGAGACGTTTAGTCCCGTGGTCAAATTGGCTACCATTCGCACTGTTCTCAGTCTGACTTTGTCAAAAGTATAGCCCATTCATCAGTTGGATGTGAAGAATACGTTATTACATGGTGATCTTAAGGAGACCGTTTACATGCATCCGCCCTTGAGATTTTGAGACCCTAAATATCCTCATCATGTCTGTTTATTGAAGAAGTCCTTGTATGGACTTAAGCAGGCCCCATGGGCTTGTATAAGAGATTTGCAGACTATGTTTCGTCTATTGGGTTTTCTCATAGCAGGTCTGATAATTCACTGTTCATATATCATCGTGGTACTTTCCTGGCTTATATTATATTATATGTGGATGCTATTATCTTGACTGCCTCTTCTGATGCTTTACGCATGTCTATCATGACAATGCTTAGTTTTGAGTTTGCTATGAAAGATTTGGGGCCCTTGAGTTACTTCTTGGGGATTACTGTCACTCGTCATGCATGTGGGTTATTCTTATCACAACAAAAGTATGCCGCTGAGATCATTGAGCGAGCTGGTATGTCCTCGTGTAAGTATACTTCCACTCCAGTTGATACTAAACCCAAGCTGGGTGTTGCGGCTGGCTCACCTTACGAGGATCCCACCCACTATCGCAGTCTTGCTGGCGCACTTCAGTATCTTACTTTCACGAGACTGGATATTACATATGCAGTACAACAAGTGTATTTGTTTATGCATGATCCTAGGGTTGAGCACATGAATGCGCTCAAACGCATTATACGATACCTCTAGGGTACACTTGACTATGGCTTGCATCAATATCTATCGTCGACCTCTACGCTTGTCTAGTATACAAATGTTGATTGGGGTGGTTGTCCAGACACCAGATGCTCCACGTCTGGTTATTGTATGTTTCTAGGTAATAACTTGGTCTCATGGTCTGCAAAGCGACAATCTACATTATCACGCTCTAGTGTAGAAGCCGAGTATTGAGGGGTAGCCAATGTGGTATCTGAATCATGTTGGTTACGAAATCTTCTATTAGAAATTCATTGTCCCATTCAGAAAGCTTCCTTGATTTATTGTGATAATATTAGTGCAGTCTATCTTTCTAGTAATCTAGTTCAACACTAGCACACTAAACCCATCGAGATGGATATCTACTTTGTTCGCAAAAATGTAGCTCGTGGACAAGTACGCGTCTGCCATGTCCGTTCCATGTATCAAATTGCAGACATCTTTACTAAGGGTCTTCCCTCGATTCTATTTGAAGATTTTAGGGACAATCTCAGCGTATGACGACCGCCCGCTATGACTGCGAGGATGTGATAAATAGCACCGGTATACACATGATATACACGGTATATACATTCCCCTGTGTATACCGTGTATATCACGGATAACACGAGCCATATAAGGTAATACCGAGACCGTGTATATCACGGTAATATGAGTAGTATATTGTTTTATTTACTTAGCATTGTACACTTACCATAACTGTAGAATTCTTGTACAAATAGAATAAAGTTTTGGGAGTAGAATAGGAATAGAATTTTCCATATTTTGGAAATTGTAAATTGTATATATACTAATTCATTAATGAAAATAATCAATGGATTAATTCTTTCACTTTAGTAGAGAGCACTTCCCCAAATGGGCCCTACGCGGAACGAATCTGAATTAGTCGAGGTCCGATGCGGATACAGAACACCGAATGGGAGATCAAGAAAATATATTGTGGCATTTTATGTTTTGGAATTTTAGTTCCGTTATTTTAATATCAAGTTAATGCTCTCAGAGAGTAGGATATGAGGCTAACGTCACGTGCTATAATCTTATCTATATTTCCTTCCCTTCATTTTTTTCTTTTCAGTACATAAATCTATCGTTTTATGCGTATCAACATGTTAGCTCTATTTTTTTAACATTCAATTTTCATAATAATAATTAAAAAATGTATTATATAATAGCGCAAAGCGCGGACCTTTTCACTAGTTTGTTAATAGTGAAAGAAATAATCCCCTTGATTATTTTCATTAATTGAAAGGCTATATATACAAGTTACATATTACCATAATAGGAGAATCATATTCCTATTCTATTTCTAAATCCTTATTCTACCATAATTCTAACTATACAATTATGGTAAGTGTATAACACTAATTAAGGTAACCCTTACACTACAATATACTAAAAATATATATACCATATATACAATATTGTGTCGTCCACAAATCTGTATGATTTAGCCGAGAGGCCCATTGCCGAGAGGCCCAACAAGCCCACTGCACTGCTGCTTGCTGCTTAGGCCACTGCTTCAGTCCATTGATATACATGTGATATACACTGCTGTATATTCAGTGTTTATCACATGTATATTGCTCTGTTTAACACACCCCCGCAGTCATAGCGGGCGGTTTTCGAACGCTGAGACTGTCCGTAAAATCTTCAAAGAGAACCGCTGGTAGACCCTTTGTAAAGATGTCTGCAATTTGATAACGAGACGGGACATGTCATACGCGAACTTGACCCTTTGCAACCTTTTCACGGACAAAGTGAATGTCCATTTCGATATGCTTGGTGCGTTGGTGTTGAACTGGGTTACCGGAAATGTAGATGGCACTAATGTTATCGCAATATACCAAGGTTGCTTTCTGAATGGGACAATGAAGCTCCAAAAGCAAATTACGTAGCCAACATGATTCGGAGACCACATTCGCTACCCCTCGATATTCTGCCTCTGCACTTGAGCGTGATAGAGTTGCCTGACGTTTTGCTGACCAAGAGACCAAGTTGTTGCCAAGGAACATACAGTAGCCAGAAGTCGACCGTCTGGTGTCGGGACAACCACCCCAATCAGCATCCGTGTAAGAGACAAGTGTGGATGTAGATGAAGGATACAAGTGCAACCCATATTCTAGTGTCCCCTGAATATACCGAATGATGCGTTTGATTGCATTCATGTGCTCAACTCTGGGATCATGCATGAATAAACATACCTGCTGAACCGCATATGTAATATCCGGTCTGGTAAAGGTAAGATACTGGAGGGCCCCTGCCAGACTACGATAGCGGGTCGGGTCCTCGTATGGTGCACCTGCTGTGGCACTTAGCTTTGGGTTTGCATCAACCGGCGTGGAAGTGGACTTACAAGATGACATCCCAGCCCTCTCTATGATCTCAGCAGCATACTTTCGTTGCGACAAAAACAAGCCACCTGAATGACGCTTGACGGCAATCCCCAAGAAATAACTCAAAGGCCCTAAGTCTTTCATAGCAAACTCAGAACTGAGCATGGTCATGATAGACTGACGCAAGGCATCAGAAGAGGCAGTCAAGATGATATCATCCACGTACAACAAAATGTAGGCCAATGACGAACCACGGCGGTAGATGAACAAGGAATTATCTGACCTGCTGTGAGTGAACCCAATAGTCGAAACAAAGTCAGCAAATCTCGTGTACCAAGCCCTTAGAGACTGCTTAAGCCCATATAAGGACTTCTTCAACAAACATACATGATGAGGACGGTTTGGATCCCTGAAATCCAATGGCTGATGCATATAGACTGTTTCCTTGAGATCACCATGTAGGAAAGCATTCTTGACATCCAACTGATGAATTATCCAAGTCTTTGAAAGAGCCAAGCTAAGCACAGTGCGAATAGTAGCCGGTTTGACCACCGGACTAAACGTCTCACCACAATCTATCCCAACCTGCTGAGTCTTACCATCACCAACAAGTCGCGCCTTATGTCGATCAAAGGACCCATCTGAATTCTCCTTATGAGCAAAAATCCACATAGACCTGATAACATTAATACCATATGGACGGGGCACCAACTCCCACGTCTTATTATCAATAAGAGCATTATATTCATCAGTCATAGCAATTTTCCAATTAGGGTCATTTAATGCGGACATAGGATTACGGGGCAAGGGGGATTTAGAGACATCAGAATGTAAATTAAAATGTCTTTTAGGTGTAAAAATACCCCGCTGACTACGAGTGACCGGTCTATGATTCGAGGAAGAATTGAGGGAATTGTGGGAATTTTCTGGGCTCGGGACGGACTGGCCAGCAGGCAGTGGGCCTGCTGGCCCAAATCGGTAAATAATGGACTCGTCGTCTGAACCAGTTTCAGAATTGGACTGGACTGGCCCAATTGCTGGAACTGTTCCAGTGGCTGGAATTGTTGGGCGTGGCGGTACTGTGGGTCCAGCAGGCAGTGGGCCCGCTGGAGGATTTTGGGTACGGGAGATGTCCAAAAAATTCCGAATAATATACGGGGATATTTGGTCATCCAAAAAACTATACGATTTAGGTTCGGGAGTATGAACTTTCATAAATGGGAATTGAGTTTCATCAAAAATTACATGGCGATTGATTATGATTTTCTTGGAGGATAAACAAAACACTTATAACCACGATGATTCGACGGATAACCCAAAAACACACACGGGGTAGACCGAGCCTGAAGTTTGTTAATTGTGGTGGATGGGAATAACGGATAACACAAGCACCCAAAAATCCGAAGATGAGAACAAGAATGGTTCTTATTATATAGGATTTTGAGGGGGGAAGAATATGTCAGACCTTTAGAAGGAATTATGTTAAGAAGATATGTGGCCATTTGTAGAGCATGATGAAAAAAATATGGAGGTATGGAGGCTTGAATTAGGAGAGTTCGGACAATGTTATTGATGGAACAAATTTTGCGTTCGGCCTTCCCATTTTATGAAGATGTATGAGGACACGAAAATCGAAAATTGATCCCATTTTTAGCACAGAATTCCCGGAACTCCCTATTGTCATACTCTTTCCTATTATCACATTGAATATTTTTTATTTCTCTTTCGAATTGAGTACGAATGAACGCTCTAAATTGGATGAAGACGGAAAACACTTGTGATTTATTCGCAATTGGAAACGTCCACAAAAATCTTGAATAATCATCTAAAAAGAGAACATAATATCGATGACCCAATGAACTGAGAACATGAGACGTCCATAAGTCGCTATGAATAATATCAAATGGCATTGAAGTATGAGAATTGGAGTCTACAAATGGCAACTTAACAATTTTCCCTAATGAACAAGACTGACAAAGTGGAGTACGACTCGTACCCTTACAGGAAATAAAACTATTTTTATCTAAAACTTGATAAAATAGAAGATCCCTGATGACCCAGACGAGCATGCCACATGGAAGGAGAGATGGTTGCAAAGGCTGACGGCAAGGTTTGACTCGATGGACTGAAACCAGGCATGATAGGATACAGATCCCCTCTACTATCACACCTCATGAGATGACTCCCCATCTTGAAATCCTTCACAGAAAAACCAAAAGGATCAAATTCAACGGAAACAGAATTGTCAGTAATGAACTTCCGGACAGACACTAAATTTTTAATCAATTTAGGAGCATGTAAAGTATTTTTCAAGAGAAGGGGTGGATTGGGGGGAGACAACGTTTTCTGACCATAACCCTGAATTGGAATAGAGTTGCCATTACCAACAATTATACCCCGAGGGGTGCTCAAATTGGAATAAGAGGAGAGAGTACCTGATTCGGAAGTAATGTGAGTAGTTGCCCCGGTGTCCATGTACCAATTTGGGTCCGATTGAGTCAACCCCAACGTGTGCATCGTGGCCTCGATATCAGTCTGAGTGGGGCCTGCTGCATGATGGGCTTGCGGAGGTCGGGCCCAAGAACTCCTATCCGTGATGGTGCTGGGCCGTAGCCGCTGGAGTTGTTGTTGTTGGGCCACTGACCAGTGGGCCGTCACTGCTTGGCGTTGGGCACGGATGCCGTGGCCGCCCCACCGGCCGCCGGGACCGCACCGCTTGATTATAAGGGCTGTTGGCCCACGGCCCACTGCCATGGGCTCCACTGCTGGGCCCAGGGGGTGGCGGGCCACTGTTCACTGGATGGGACCCACCGCCTGCTTGCTGACCACCGGAACTACCACTAGAACCGCCGCGTTTGCCCCCGCGATTTTTGTTATTATTCTTTCGATTATTCTTGCCGCCACCATTATTATGGTTTTGGCCCGAATTATTAACAAAACCCGAAGGACTAGGAGAGGACGCCACCATAGCGACTGGGCTTGCTCCGGTAGCCACCTTTTTAGCAAAACCGGCTTCTTCCAACGTAAGCATGGAGCGAGCTTGATAGAAGTCGGGAAGAGGGTTGCTTTGGCGAAGGAGAGTTCCAACCCTATTATAGGCCTCCGAAAGACCGGCAACCAACTGTAGAACTAGACGATTATTTGTTATTGGTGCGCCAACATTACGGAGTTGATCCGCCAACTCCTTTAGTTTCTTGCAATATGCAGAAACGTTCGGAAATTCGTCCATTCGAACGAGAGAGAATTCCTGCTCGAGTGTGACGACACGTGAATATTGGTTGTCTTGGAATATGTCACGCAATCTATTCCATGCAGCCATAGCCGTGGTATCCGTCTCAATAATCGTCTGTAGAAGGTCCACTGAAATAGTGGCGTAGATCCACCGGAGAACGGTAGAATCAAGTGTAATCCATAACTCAGGATCCTCCGCAGGAAGGAGTCTAGTGGGAGGAATGATGTGATGAAGAACTTGATAAGAGATAGCGTGAATTTTAAGCAACCCCGCCCACGTCGCATATTGGACGTTTTCCATCTCAAGGACAATAGGGATACTGCTCTTGATATTGGAAACCGTGAGGGCAGGGTGATAATTGTTCTTAGACATATTGAAAGAACAAAGAAGGATGGGAAATTTAAGAGAGGTTTTTGAGAGCGGAAGACGAAATTTTGGGAGAGAAACCCGAGGGGGGGGGGGTTCTCGGCCGAGAGGGTCAAAAAATTTTGGGAGAGAAATTTTTTTGTAAAACCTAGTCTCTTGATACCATGAAAGAAATAATCCCCTTGATTATTTTCATTAATTGAAAGGCTATATATACAAGTTACATATTACCATAATAGGAGAATCCTATTCCTATTCTATTTCTAAATCCTTATTCTACCATAATTCTAACTATACAATTATGGTAAGTGTATAACACTAATTAAGGTAAACCTTACACTACAATATACTACAAATATATATACCATATATACAATATTGTGTTGTCCACAAATCTGTATGATCTGGCCGAGAGGCCCAACAAGCCCACTGCACTGCTGCTTGCTGCTTAGGCCACTGCTTCAGTCCTCTGATATACATGTAATATACACTGCTGTATATTCAGTGTATATCACATGTATATTGCTCTGTTTAACAGTTCAACTCAAATATGCTCTTAAATTAACACAAGTTCTCAATTAACATAATTAGTAGACTAATTATAAAAAAAAAGGAAAATATGTCTTTCGTTTAATAGTTTAACATATCTTAAACATGTACATATTTGACATTTCTTTTCTACTCGGGTTTATCTATCGACTAAATCCAATCACCAATTTCTAAGTTTGAATGTAATTTTAGCTTAAGTTAGTATTGTTAAATTTTTACAAAATTATCGAGACATTCATATTTTCAGTGATGAAAATTATAATTTTATAAATATTTTCTTCTTCTTTAGTTTCCTGAATTTTTTTACAAATGATTAATGTATATTCTACACTACACTTGCTTTTTAAATTAAGGATGAGATAATTTTCATCGTAGTATTATAAGAGTAAAAAATAATGGAGCTTGCGTTAAAAAAATATTTTAGTATTTAAATCAATAATTTTTGGGAAGAACAACGATCCTCAAGAGTCATTTTTTTCAGCGGAGAAATAATATTATAAAAAATTCAATATTTGAAGGGGGTTGTCAGAAAAAAAAAACTACTTTTTTTAACTTGATTAAATATGAGAAATCGGGTTTGGTTGAGTATCATTCATGGATATCATTAACGAAAGGCATATTGCTCAATTTTTCATACGTAAAGAGCATATTTAACCCATTTAGACATATGCTCAATTAGTTTAAAGGCTATTCGGACATTTTCCCTTACAATAATAAAAAAAAACCCTTTCAGTACCTAATTCTAGTAATAACGGTATCAAACTTGCTTCTCCAAGGCAGCCAAGAACATCAATCAATCTCTATTTTGGGTTTTATATATTCTATTAAATCTGTATTTTCTAAGGAATACTCCATAATTTTCTGCTATATAAGAGGCTAGGAAGCAGTTGTTGGTCGTGGTCATCTCTACTTGCCGACCAAAGGGTATCTTTGGTATTACATGGTGCTTCGTTTAAAATGGTACTTTTGGAAGTGAATTCACAAATATATTTACGTAGATAATTAAATATGATAAACTAATTAACATTTCAAGGAATTTAGATTAAAAAAAATTGAATAAGCAACTTTGAGTGATATATTTAATACAATTGAAAATACTAAAACAGTATTAAGATAGATATTCTTTAACTTAAAACAATAAAACGTTACATTGCATTTTTGTTTTTTGCAACTGCTAATACTCAAAAACCTAGTTTGTTTTTCCAACAAAATATTAGAAGTGATGCAAATTTGAATTGTTTTACATTGAATTACACATTTTTACGATATATATTTTCAACTATTTTAATTATTGTACTCAATTCCCTATATCTTTGTTTTTAAAGTACACTAACTACATGAAAATACTAAAGAGCGAGACATAGAAATGTACTACACAAAGGTGAACAAAAGGTAAGCAGAGAAAGAACACAAAGTAAAATTTCAGTGGGCCCATATTTTTAGAGAAGTATACTTCTTAAGGTTGTAAAAGCTCACAATTTCAGAAAGGATCTGCCCATGTGCAGATGGGCAAAATAGTCCAACGCTGAAAATGTTTACTGAGGACCTAAAGTAGAATTCTTTTTTTATCCAATAAGAACTTTTTATTATAACTAAAAAGTAATGAAAAGACATAAATACCCCAGATATGCAAGCAGGGATGTCAATGAAGAGGAGCCTGCTTCAGCTGCCTCTCCGTGACTTCTTATGTAGGAGAATTCGTGTGCGTCTTCTCCGTTTGGACGATGTTTAAGCTTAAAATTCGAAAATAGGTTAACTAACTTTTTTTGATCATGAGAATTATTCATTTTTTTCATAAATTCCCCCCCCCCCCTAAAAACTAGTAAATTTGTCCATACGTCGCGTACAGGGGCAGAGCTATGTGGGGGAATGGGGTTTACCTGAACCCCTTCGCCGGAAAAATTTATTGTGTATATAAGATCAAAGTTGAGTTTTATCCTTGACATAATTGAGAAGCTTAGCTCAATGATCAAGGGGGTTCAAAATTTCTCAAGGATCGCAAGTTCGACCCTCGGTAGCTGCACTCGCTGCAGTTATTTTCCTGATTTTTTAGCTTTGGAGTTTCCCACACTTTTAGCTATACTTTTTGTAATCCCCCGAACCATGGCATGAGCGAAACACGACACTCACTTCCTGACTGCATGTGACCGAGAGAATCACATGACTTGCTAATCAACATGGGCATCAAAACATGCACTGCTTTAAAACATGATAACGAAAATATAGTTTGAAATATAATAGCGGAAATATCTGAATAAAACATGATGAATCTGAGTGACTGACATAACATGCTAAGCTAGTCTATGAAACTTCTAAACATGAGTCTGACTGAAAACTGTTTATCAGGACAAAGCTCTGGCATACCTACTGTAGAACATAATAGTGAAAATAAGAAACTGCAGGTCCCACCAATAGTTGATACAGATGAAGTCCTAACGTGCAGATCCGTCGTCCTGAAAATCAGTACATGCACCGTGAAGTGCAGGTCCCAGACAAAGGGTCGTTAGTGCATTTGAATTCTACTGTATGTAAAACAACTGAAAGAATAAGGAGATACATGATATAATAGGAACATGAAACTGAAACTGAACATGAACATGGATATAATCTGACATGAGTATGATAACATGTATAAAATCTGTATAATTGTATATCTGTGGGAAAGCATTAATAAAATCGACATGTAACCACCACGTGTGAATGTGGCTTCTGATCTCTGCCCGATCAGCTAAGTCATCTCATATCTTGTCGGGGTACGAAACATGAATATGGCATGATGGATCCAATAATCTCACAAAGGGGTAACATGAAGGTATCGTCATCTGGGCGAAGCGATCCTTATCCTACGCTGGCAAACATAGTTTCAGGATGTATGAGCCTTCTCGGTAATTTGTGCAAGTCCTAAAATATGAACATGAAATATAATTGGCTAGAAAGCCCATGGCTTGTAAAATCATGACTTGAAACATGGCTGATAAGTATAAGATATAACATGAACATAAGTACATAATATACTTTGCATAAAATATGGAAAACATGTAGAATTCATGGAACTACATAATATAGGTTCATGACTCGTGTTTAAGGATCCATGGAATGCAACATGGGTATTCATGGATTACAGACGAATTCCCAATAATCATAATGAAATATCAAGAATACAATAATGAATTAGTAATACAAATATAGTATATCATGATACATATAGTTTAGGGTTATCATGAACATGAAGTAAAACCCTAAGTTATGAAAATTCATGGTTTCATGGATAAATGTGGCGTAGGGAAGAGCAATGGTATTTTCACACGTAGATAGAAGCTCTACATACCTTAATTCCCTAGTCTTGTGCGTAATACAATATCCTTCAACCTTTTCAACTTTAATCTACGGCAATACAAGTTAAAAAGGATTCCATATTAGCAATAAAACTCATGCTTATATCATTTAAGCATTTTATCAAACACTTGATGGGCATAAAGCTCCAGAACTTCCATTAATGGTATTTCTTCACCCAATTACCCATCCTTTTTCCTCTAGGTGATTCTACAATCTCAAATAGATATCATTAACATCACTCTTCATCACCCATATGATTACAACAATCCTAAGTCAATAATCCAAAATCTTACAATGGTTCATATGTTTCTCTTTATCAAACCCATCAACTTGTGACCCACGAATTTAGAGTCTAATCACAAATTCTCAATTATAATCAGTTAGAGAGTGGAAGCATTATCTTTTTGAAATTCAATCCTCTTCATTTCGAGTTCTAGGGTTTCTTGCCAAGATGAAGACTCAAGCAAGGATCTATGAATTTTCAAGGTTTAATCTTGTTAAAATCATGAAATTAATGGAAGAACGGATTAAGAATCATAGGAATGACCTTACCTTGATGTAGGAGGATAAGAGGAAGAGAGGAACTTTGTGCTAGAGTTTGGGGGTTGTTTCTCTCTCTCAAAGTCGTTCAAAGAAAGTGTGGAATCGCTCTTAAAATTCTAATTTTTGTGCTTAATAATTTAGCTTCAGTGTCACCTGTCGCATCGGTCAACTTTTGGTCGTTGCGATGGTCGCGGCTGCCTAAGGAATTTTTACACCGTCGTCGCGGTCAATTTTTTATCGCTGTAACGCTCACTACTAATTTTACCCCAATCATTCTAATTACTTTTTTCAACTCATTCTGTTCCACTTCCAAACACTCATATTACTTCCAAACATAACCTTATAAATTATTTTAGCCATAATTAAAAAGTAAAAATCCACAGGACTTTACATCCATCTTATGGGTCAAACCTTAGCCCAACATATGAGGTGTTAACGTTTGGCGATAAAAAGACCCAAAATGGTATATCATATTTGGACTTCCACTTGAAATAGTCCCTATTATATGAGGTGGAGCATTATTAATCCTTAGCACATTTAATCTTAATAATGGATTAGTCTTTTCGTGCACTTTGTAATTGTACTTTATAAGTTTCAACTTTTTAAAACTCTTGCAAACAAAAGCTTCATCAACATTTAAACATCATCATTACAAATTGATTGTTTGATGTAGCACTACTCCGTAACCTCTTTTTGGAATACATAAAAAATTATTTTCAATCATCATTGTTGCACTTTAGCTTAAAAATATGAGATATAACATAATGGACCGATCCTATTAGTTTTTTTCAAAAGCCTCTCCCTTAACTGACCCCTTTTTCTAGACTGTGATATAAATCCCCATCACAGCCCGGCCTCGTCCCCTAGTTCATACTAGCCCGTTGAAGGCTATATGTTTCATTAGAGCTAGATTGGGCCAACCCGTCTAACACCTCTACGCGAACGCACCTAACTAGTACTCCGGTAAAGGAGTCTTAGGGCCTATTTGGAAGGACACATGAAAATTGAATTTGAGTGTAATTACACAGTTTGATTTATTTGTTTGATCGAATAATTACTTAATTAGGTGAGAATTTGGTGTAATTGGGAGGATGTAATTACACTCTCCAATTCTCAATGGGAGGGGGAGGGGGAGGGGAGGGGAGGGGGAGGGGGTTGAGAATTTGTAATTACAGGGTTACTTTTTAGTTTTTTATTTTGATTTTGATTTTTTTAGTTTCTTTTTTTATTTTTATCTTTAAATTGTTTTTATTTTTAAAATATATTTTTATTTTTATATTATTTATCATTCATTTCCTTTATTCTCATTTCCCAACCTTTACTTCATGTGATTCCATGTAATTGCTCGTATTTTTTATTCTTTATTTATTATTGTGTTGTTATCCTTATTTTTGAAACTACACCTCCTAATATTAGGAAGAATGAGTTATTAATAAAATTGGCATATAATGTGTGATGTTATTAAAATAGAATTTCATTGTTGAATGAGGTTATAGACTTATATTTTCCTTTTAAAAAAATAATAATATTTACTTAAGTTATGTTGAAACTCACTTATGCAATGTTGTTTTGACATAAGAGTATTATTTAAATTTATTTTTTAGAATTTGAATTTAGGTTATATTTTTTATTTTAATTTATTTGCTTTAGTACTATTGACTTGTATTTCACGTTGCATATTGTTCATTTTTCACTTACAATTAATAGATTATTTTTTGGTCAAATATTTGAATAATGTTATAACATTATATTTGTAAATATTAATATATTTTTTTCAAATATCCTATCCATGAGGTTTTTACAAAAGATGTGCTTTTGATATATATATATGTATGTATGTATGTATGTATGTATCAATTATTTTTTACAATACTAGTTACAAATATATGATTATTAATTAATATATTTTCAAAAAATAATATGTATCTTAAATACCTTGTTTAATATCATTTATAAAGGCACATATTTTTTAAATATTAATTTTTAATTGTTTGATAATTAAATTTTATTTTCAAATTAAACTAACTGTGTAATTTCAATTTTGCAATTAAACAGTACACCTGTAATTACACTATAATTACGTTATGACAAATAAACAGGTCATTGTAATTACAATACTGTGTAATTACCGAGTTGTGTAATTACTAAGCGTAGTAATTATACCAATTCCAATTATCAGGTGACTTTCTAAACACACCCTTATTTTTTTAATGAACCGTCTAATATAAAATATAAAATATAAAATATAAATCTGTATATCTTCTATACTACTCTACTTGAAGATTTTAAACTTAATGTTGATGGACCTTTTTATTATATGAAAATATATTCCATCCTAACAAAATTGTAATTACTTTCATAGTTTTCGTTCTATTTTTTATACGTTTCTTTCTATTTACCTTTTGTTTATTATTATTTAAATACCTATGAAAAAAGAGAATTTGGTTCGTGGTAAAAAAAAGGGTAGGATTTTCCCTTTTAAAGCATCGCTTTTGTTCTCTCTCCTCCTCACTATTTACCGGTGTGTCCATCATATACACACACACACTGTTTGCAGCACTTGTGTTTCTTGTTCTTCTATTCCAGCAGGTACTCTCTCTACTCTCTATTTTCTTATATACTTTCATCTGTGTATCTTGTTCTGTGTATCTTTGAGATGCTTCTAACTCGAACAAAAAGGGTAAGAAGGACATGTCTGAACTTGTTTGTTACAATTGCGGCAAGAAAGACCATTTCAAAAGTTTCTATAGGAACCCCAAGAAGGAGAAGGAGCGCAATCAGAATCAAAACCAGAAGAAGAACAATGAAGAGAAGGCGATTGCAAATGTTGTTGAACAAAAAGACAACGAGATTATTGCCATGATTTCTGAGATGCATATTGGAATGATCCAAGAGTTGCACATGAATGTTGTCACTACAAGCGATGATTGGTGGTATGATTCTGGTGCTACCACCCATGTTTGCAACAATCGCTCACTTTTCAAGGATTATGTTGAGGCCGTGGATGACCATGAAATTCTGTTGGGAGATCATCACACTAACAAGGTTCTTGGAACATGAAGTGTGATACTCCAATTCACTTCTGGAAAGAAAGTTATTTTAACTAATGTATTACATGTTCCTTCAATTAGGAAGAATTTGGTTTCTGGTTTTGTGCTATGTAAAAAAGGACTCAAAGCGGTTATAGAGTCCGATAAAATTATTCTGTCTAAGGTTGGTTCCTTTGTTGGAAAAGGGTTATGTATCTGATGGTATGTTTAAACTAAGTATCTATAAAGATGAAAGTTCTAATTATTCTTGTGTGCAATCTTTTGATTTCAGTTTTAATATAGAATGTACAACTTTTAATCTTTGGCATAATCACTTGGGACATGTCAACTATCAAACAATGAAATTTATGTGTAAAAACGGAATAATTTCTTATAGCAATGAGCATAAAGAAAAATGTGAAGTTTGTGTCCAAGCAAAAATGAAGAGGAAACCTTTTCCAAATGTTGATAGACAATCTGAAATTTTAGAACTTGTGCATTATGATATTTGTGAGTTAAGTGGTGTTTTAACCAGGGGTGGATGTAGGTATTTTATCACTTTTATTGATGATTATTCTAAATTTACCTATGTCTATTTAATGAAATCAAAAGATCAAGCTATGACATGTTTCAAGTTTACAAAGTCATGACAGAAACACAAAAAGGCAAGAAACTGAAAATCTTAAGAAGTGATAGGGGTGGAGAATATTTTCTACTGAATTCACATCGTTTTGTGAAAATAATGGCATTGTTCATCAAGTTAGTGCACCATATATACCTCAACAGAATGGGGTGACATAAAGAAAAAATGGAGTTTTAGTTGATATGGTTGAATGCCATGATTGTTAACTTCAATTTACCTATGAATTTATGGGGTGAAGCTTTACTAACTGCATGTCATGTACATAATAGAGTTCCTTCAAAGAAGCTAAAGTTGTCTCCATATGAAATTTGGAGAGGAAGAAAACCTAATATTAGTTATTTTAGAGTTTGGAGATGCTTATCTTATTATAAGGTCCCAGATCCTAAGAGAACTAAATTAGGTCCGAGAGCTTTGAAAAGTATTTTTGTGGGATATGCAGAAAATACAAAAGCATATAGGCTTTTGGATTTAGATTCAAATGTCATTGTGGAATCTCGAGATGTAGAGTTCTTTTAGAACAAATTTCGAAGTGATTCCAAAATTGTTGATGAGTCTTTGCGAATACCACAAACAGAAATGAGTTCTAATACTTTTTCTAGCAATGTGAGGATAAATTCTAATGCTTCTAGTGAACCTAGAAGAAGTGTAAGATCTAGAAAGAAGAAGAATTTGGGTTCAGATTTCATCAATTCTCAAGAAATTTCTTTTCTTGTGGAAGGAAATAGAGAAGTTGTTACCAATAAAATCCCGATGGTTCTCAATGTTGAGAATGAAAGTGATGATCCGAAGACATTTCGAGAAGTAATGGCTTCTAGAAATTCAGCTTTTTGAAAAGAAGTAATAGATGATGAGATGGAGTCTCTAATGGCTAATAAGAATTGAGTTTTGTCAGACTTGCCTCCTGGTTCCAAAGCTATTGGACGTAAGTTGATTTTTAGAGTAAAAAAGAATGTGGATGATGAATCGATTAGAATTTTCAAAGCTAGGCTTGTTGGTCAATGATTTAGCCAAAGAAAAGGAGTAGATTATTTTGATACTTATGCTCCAGTAGATAGAATTGCATCCATTAGAATATTGATAGCTTTAGCTTATGTATATAATTTGCATGTACACCAAATGGATGTAAAAACTGCTTTTCTAAATCGTGATTTAGATGAAGAGGTGTACATGAAGCAACCTGAAGGCGTTGTCGTTCCTGGTTATGAGCAGAAAGTTTGTAAGCTAGTTAAATCATTGTATAGATTAAAACAAGCTCCAAAGCAATAACATGAAAAAATTGATTCTGCTATTTTATCTCATGGTTTTACACATAACTCTGCTGATAGATGTATATATTCTAAGTTTATTAAGGATAATGGTGTCATTTTATGCCTTTATGTTGATGATATGTTAATTTTTGAAACAACCATGAATGGCATAAATGAAACCAAAGCTTATTTGAATTTTTGTTTCAAGATGGACTTAAATGAGGTTAATACGATTTTGGGTATCAAAGTTAGAAGAAATAGTGAGGGTTATTCTTTAAGTCAGTCTCATTATGTTGAGATGATGCTTAAGAAATTTGAGCATTTGAACTTCAAAGAAGCTAACACTCCATATGATACATCATGTAAACTTAGTGTGAGTAGTGGAAGGGCTGTAGCTTAGCTAGAGTATGCTAGTGCGATAGGTAGCTTGATGTATGCTACTCATTGTACTAGGCCTGATATTGCATTTGCAGTTTGCAAACTTTTATGGTTTACTAGTAATCCTAGTACAGAACATTGGCAAGCAATTGGAAGAATTTTTGGTTATTTGAAAAGAACCAAAAGTTATGCTTTGCACTATGGAATTTTTCCAGCCGTACTTGAAGGATATACATATGCTAGTTGGATATCTAGTGATGGAGATAATAAATCCACAAATAGTTGGATTTTTATAATTGGTGGTGGTGCTGTTTCTTGGGCCTTAAAGAAACAACCATGTATTACATATTCCACCATGGAAGTTGATGTTTTAGCTTTGGGGGCGGCAGGCAAAGAAGCAGAGTGGTTGAGAAATATGTTATTGGATGTAAAATTGTGGCCACAATAAATGCCAGCTATTTCTTTGCATTGCAATAGTGAGGCAACTTTGTCTAGAGCTTATAATAAGGTTTATAATGGTAAGTCTAGACACATCAGTTTGAGATATGCATATGTGAGATAGTTAATATCCGACGGGATCATAACTGTGATATATGTAAGGTCTTGTAATAATTTGGCGGATCCTTTTACTAAAGGATTTCCGAGGGGAATGGTTTATGGAACAAGCCGAGAAATGGGCTTGAGACCCGTTTGATTAATCAGCAACAATGGAAACCCAACCTTTTTCCTATGAGTACCCATGGTTAAAAGGTTCAACGTGGTAATAACAAATTGTTGATAACTGATTAGGTCACACTAGTGTAACTATTATTCTAGTATAGGTTTTTAGGGTGAGTTATACACTCTTAATGAAATTCTAGTAATAGAAGAATTTCACATATATAGACATAAGAAGTGGTGACGCTTCTAACAAAAGTTTTAGTCAAACTTTTGTAAATGTCTATGAAACCAGATGGAGCACATGGCCATAATAGTGCTACCTTGTTTGTGAACATGACAAAAAACAATTATGTGTGCGGTTTTTCTGATTCTAGCAAAAGGAATTTTGGCTCAAAAGCTTTCAGCTGCCATTAATTTCGTTAGGGTTTTGAAGAATTGTAACTAAGTGAAAGTTCAAATCGAAATATACTTTCATGTATTCACATTTTGTTAAATTGAAGACTAAGTGGGGGGATTGTTAGATATAGTTTTCAATTGTATTTGTTGATGAAGTTAAGTATGGGAATTTGTCCCACATTGGAAGAACATAGTCTTGATAGATGAGACTCGCAGCAGAGTGAATGACAAGCTGGAGGTTTGGAGACATACTCTGGAGTCTAAAGAGTTCAGGTTGAGTAGGACCAAGACATAATATTTGGAGTGCAAGTTCAGCAACGGGGGAGACCTTGAGACAGAAGTGGAGGTGAGAGTTGGTACTCAGGTCATTTCAAAGAAAGGAAGCTTCAAGTACCTAGGGTCTATTATCCAAGGGAATAGAGAGATTGATGACGATGTCACACATCGTATTGGGACATGGTGGATGAAATGGAGGCTCGCATCTGGAGTCTTGTGCGATAAAAATGTGCCACCAAAACTTAAGGGCAAGTTTTAAACGGTGGTGTTTCGACCGACTATATTGTATGGGGCGAAGTATTGGCCAGTCAAGACTTCTCACATACAAAAAATGAGAGTTGCGGAGATGAATGCTGAGATGGATGTGTGGCATACAAGGAGAGATAAGATTAGAAATGATGATATTCGGGATAAAGTGAGAGTGACCTCGGTGGAGGATAAGATGCGGGAAGCGAGGTTGAGATGGTTTGGGCATGTGCAGATGAGAGACAGTTCAAAGCGTAAGCTACCTCTCCTGATGCAATATCTTTTCGCTGAAAGATTGCTGAAAGTAGGCACATTGTGCGTGTGCCAAAATCTCTTTCAAGAGGGGATTGTTGAAAATTTACTAATGTGGAATTAAATTTATCCGATTATTTATGACTCGAACAATTGGGCCCCGCACGTCGGAAATGTCGTTTCCACACACGTGCAATCTTAGTGCCAAGTATCGTAAATTTCGTTAATGAAAGAGATATTGGTACGTAAGTGAAATGTTTGAGACATAGAATGATGGACAGTTATTAGATTAATAACAAGTGTCCACGTTGGTAAACGAAGTAAGGATTGTACGAGGTGTAAGATGGAACGGGTCGGAAAAGGGCCGCGAAGCCGAGAAGGGCCGCGGCACCGGAGCGTCGCGGCGCTAATTGCCATTTTAGTTACTGGAGCCGCAGTGCTAAATGCTGCGGCGCTTCCCAGCCAGTGTTTGCTCGACAGAATCCCAAAGGTTGGGTTGTTGGGGGGGTTCAATGGCATTGAAACCACCCAATAATGGCCATTACTTGGACCATTATGTTGCTGCATTACTTGGGGGTTAATTATCATCCATTACATGGCAATTGATTGCCATTGTGGGGCACTTGAAGAGGCCATCTTGCACACCTATAAATTGAAGCTTTGGATCAATTCTATAGAAGAAGATATATGAACATGAGAACATAGATGAACTTATGAACAGAAAAACAAGTTCACAACACCACAAATAGATCAGATTTTCCTGATAGCAATCCTTCTCTTAGCAATCTCAATTATTCATGTTCTTCGCTGAGATCATTTGTGTAGGCTTTGCACACTTGATAGTTTGTTGTTTCATCTTGAGAGACTATTGTGCACACTTTCGTAAAACCTATATACTGGGGAAATCTTGGCTTAAAGACAGAGAGTCATCTCTCGACTCAGCCGGTGTTGTGTTTATCTAATTGGTTGCTAAGTGTTTCAGGTGTTAACTTAACAGACGAAGGACTCTAACCGTTCGTATTCTCAGTGGATCTATAAGTCACAAGCATAGCAGTTCATGTTCTTATATTTCCGAATACAATTTCTATATTTGAAGTTTCATTCAAGATCAAGATATTGACAACGTGTTGTTGTCCTCATTGTTGTTTATCCTTTCGATCACTGTAATAGTTATTTACTATTCTCGTTGTTGCTTTACATATTCCAACAATACATTGAGGAAGATACTTTTTGGGAGAGGGAAGAGGAGAAGTGATAAAAAGAATATTTACACAGAATAGAATAATCTATATTTCCCTTCTTCAGACCTTCACCATTAGTAAAAGGAAAGGTTAAAAAGAGATAATACAACAGACAAACATTATTTTGTCAAAGAAGTATGAGTTAGAGGACCATAAGAAGGAAGGAGACTCAAGACTGTGATCACTTTCATAACATAAGAATATTATCGAAACATGTTGATAGATGAAATGAAAGAAATAAAAAATTTCGTACTTGAATAGTGGGTAATTAAGCTGACACCACAAACAATGACCAAACTAACATAATTGTAACTAACCAAAGTGGAGGGAGAATTGACTATAACTTAAAGATGTATGAGAAGTTCCTTAGAACGCAAGACTCAAGTTCAAAACAAGAATGAAGCATCGATTCACTTATTTTCAAACTGATTCTTATCTCAGGCTCTTGGCATATATATTAACTGTGATGATTTAGATGGTGTTTCTATTGCTTTACCACAAAGAATATTACATCTCAATTGGCAAAGACTGAACAGGTTCTCAAAGTAAAAATGAAACAAAGAGCGTTCTAAGATTCCATCATATACCTCGCTGCACAAACTCTGTAAAAGAGGAAGAGTCTCACGACAGACTGACAATCCTTCTCTTTCGATCAACTTCCTTTTTTTCCTTTTTAATTTCTGTTTTTAATAAAGAATCTGTTAAGAATTTAACTTCCATTAACTTTAAGGATAAAAAACACATATTTATATTAATTAAAAGTTAATCATGCTTAGCCGAATAACATAAGGACCAAAATAAGAATAATCCAATAACTCATGGATCAAAATAGCTATTTCCCCTAATTCAATCTGATTAACTAGCGATAAGTTTACGTAGAAGATAGTGCACTACAAAGAACACGTATTTTTCCGAGGGACAAAATCGATGGATAGTTATTTATTGAAAATTATCACCTGGGGAAAAAAATCGATGAATCCCTTGGATTTTTTCAATAGCTTTTGTTAATGTTGAATTTGATGTTGTGACATTTGACCAAACATATCTCCTGAAGTATTAATTTGAATGTATAAGAATGTTGGGACAAATATTGCACAACATTCGGACCAACATTTTTCAGAACTGATTTTACCTTACTTCACGTAATGATTACTATGTAGTAAATATGACTTGACAAGGTAAAAAGGAGTTGGTAAACACGTGTGAAGAACGAGTCAAGGCTGCTGCTTTTAGTGAGGAACAAGTCAAAGTTGTTATACGTTTTGCTCCTTAATTGTCTCCAACCAATCCTACCAGCTGCCCACCTTTCCCTCAACTTACATAACCGATCGATGAGCTTTTCAAGGAAGACTCTCTGCTATAAATAGAGAGGCTACTACAGTTAATCAATATCCAGAACCAGAAAGTAAATATACCAAGAGAGCTCTCGGGATTTCATCTCAGAAATCTGGATCACCAGTGTTGCCTGAGTGTGTTGACAACATTCTGGCCAACATTACAATTGTTGTTTAGATTCTAGATTAGTTTTGTATGTAGATATTGTAAAAAGAGGTTGTCTATGTCTACTTAGTTAGATTTTTCAGGCAGAAGTCATCTGCGACTTCAACTTTTAATTCCTTTCCGTTTTATCTTGTAAATCTGTAAAGAAAGGAATTTGTACTTTTGTATATAATATATATACAATACATTTGGTCATTGACCATCATAAGTTATATAATATATATAACTTATGAAAATTTAAATCTTTGTGTTCTTTAAATTCCGCTGCATTTACTCTTTAAAGTTTCTATTTTTCTAAGTGTTGTTACTAGTGTCAAACGACATAATTGTCGACATTCGGAAACAGAATTGGCGTTCGATTTATTTATCTCTTATTTTTATTTCCCATAGCATTTGACACCCATCAAATGGTATCATAACCGACACTTAACACAATAAGTTACTGGTCCTGTTGTAATAAGCTATGGATCCGACAAATCCAACTATTGGTAGGCTTTCTATTTTAGATGGATCAAATTATGCGTATTGGAAGATTCACCTACGTTCTCATATCAAATCAATTGATGTTAGGGCATGGAGATCTATAACCAATGGGTATGTTGTTCCAATGTTACCACCGGATGATGAAGGTGACATTCTTGTTAAACATGAATCCGAATGGACTACAGAAGAAACCAATAATGCTAGCTTTAACGAAAAAGCCTTAAATGCAATTTTTGGATGGGTTGATATGTATATGTTCAAACTCATTCAAAACTACCCCACGGCTAAGGATGCACGAGATACTTTACAAATTCATTGTGAAGGTAGCTCAAGTGTTCATCGAACAAAGCTACGCAAGCTCATGAGTAAATATGAACGTTTAAGGATCGAAGAAGCGGATGATATTAAATCTTATTTTGAAATGTTGATTGATATCTCAAATGAATGTCAAGTGCTTGGTGAACCATTAACCAACACTCAACTTGTTGAGAAGTCTCTCTGTTCACTTCCTGAAAAGTTTAATTTAAAGATTTATACTATTAAAGAAGCTCACAATCTTGCCACAATGGACTTTCATACCTTGATGAGCATTCTCAAAACTTATGAGATGAACATTGAGAATCAAAAGAAATTGTATAAAAGCAAGAATGTGGCACTTCAAGTTCAATCATCGGAGAGTCAAATCGAAGAAGATCATGAGAATCTTGAAGAAATTGGTGATGGTGCAAATATTGCCTTACTCACTCGAAAACACAATTCGATGGTGAGGAAGTTCAATAATGAAAAAAATCAATATAAATCTAAAGAGCACCAAAACCAAGTCTTCAATCAAAAGTTCACTAGATTCCTTCCAAATGTACAAAAATGAAATCAACTAAGAAGAACCAACTCAGATCGTACCAAATTTGATCCCAAACAACTTGAGTCCGTGCAATGTCATGCATGCTCTGGTTGGGGTTACTATGCTAACGAATGTGCAAACACTCTTAGAAAATTTGGTAAGAACCTATGAGTTTCTCTTAGTGATGATGAAGGATAAGAGGAAGGAGATCGTGAAACTAAAACACAAGCAATTGTGGATACTGTTTTCGAACAGTCTCTATCGGATAATGAAGATGTCATATACAATGTTGTCTCTGACGTCACGACATTTGCTCCAACATCAGCAACGACATCAACATCCTCAGCGACATTCGAAAGGTATGAATTCTTTAACTATTCTGATGTTAATTGCTTTAGTAGTTATATTTCTGTTAGTAAGACTGATTGTATGGATCATGTTGAATGCAAAGATGATATGATTAATGAATTACAAAGTATTTGTAAAGCCTTAATCATAGAATCCAAGCAACTTGATAAAAAGGTAAAATCTTTAACTCATGAGAATTTAGTATTAAAAGGCACGATAACCCGACTTGAGGTTGCACTTACCAAAAAGGATATTGAATTTGATAAGATCCGTGCAAAATTAGATTTAGCCGAAGCAACCTTCCGTAAGCTCAACACGGGGACTTCAAAATTGAATGAGATACTCAACTTTAGTAAACCTTCATATACAGGAATTGGGTACAAAAACTCTCTTAAAACCATATGCTCTAGTCTCTTTGATAAAAATGAGAAAATATGCTTTGTAAAAGAAAAAGAGATGAATAATAGGTTCTCATATATGCCAAAGAATATGAAGTTTGTGTGTCATCATTGTAACTCCCCTAGACACTTAAAACCATACTGTTTCAAACTTCAAGATTCTGTGAGCAAAATATTGCCTAAAATGTTGTCCAACATTTCGGATAACAATCGAAGCAACATTTCTGAGCCAAAAGGTAAAAAATATTTTAAGAGAGTTTGGGTTCTTAGAAAGGATGTAACATGTAATGTTGTTATAATTGCATTAAGAACTAACATTTCAGGTTCTTGGTACTTTTATAGTGGATGTTCTCGCCATATGACAAGTACAAAAGGTTTTATAAAGAACTATGAGTCATTCAATGGAGGAAACATGACTTATGGAGGTGGCAGTAAAAGCAAAATAATTGGAAAAGGGATTTTGGATGTTCCTGAATTTCCAGCCTTAAGTAATGTCTTACATGTTTAGGGCGTAATGGCTAATTTGATTAGTGTATGAGTCAACTGTGTGATGACGATCTTGAGGTAAACTTTAATAAGAATGCCTGTAAAGTTATGAATGAAGCAAATATATGTGTCATGATAGGTACAAGAACATGTGACAATTGCTAACTTGTTGTAAGACAAGAAACATGCAATAATGCTAAGGTCGATGACACAACACTATGACATCAAAAATTAGGGCATGTCAACTACCGCAATTTAGAAAAATTGGTCTCATATGAAGCGGTTAGAGGCATACCCAAACTTAGCCATAAAGGTAAAACTGTCTGTGAAGATTGTTTGAAAGGTAAGCAAACCCGTGTCTCTCATAATGTTGTCCAACACGACGGATAACATTCAGGTACGTCTCACTGTTTTCAATTGCTACATATGGATTTAATGGGTCCAATTAAAGTAGATAGTCTAGGAGGCATGAGGTATTCCTTTGTGATAGTAGATGATTTTTCTAAATATTCTGGATATATTTTTTGAAAGAAAACTCACAAACATTTGACATATTTAAAATTTTGCACTCTAGAATTAGAAATTTATTCTATTCTCCTAATTTTCGAATTAGATCCGACCATGGAAAAGAATTTTAAAATAGTTCATTCACAATTTTTTGTGAGAAAAAAGGAATTTTCCATGAGTTTTCTGCCCCAAAACTCCTCAACCGAATGAGGTTGTAGAACAGAAGAATATGACATTGCAAGAAATGGCTAGAGTGATGTTTAGTTCTAAATATTTGTCAAAACATTTATGGGCAGAAGCCTTGAATACTGCTAATCACATCACTAATAGAGTCTATTTAAGGCCAGGAACAAAGATGACACCCTATGTGATTATAAATGGAAATAAACCAAACTTGCGTTACTTTCATATGTTTGGGTGTATTTGTTTTATTTTAAATGACAAGGATCATTTGTCAAACTTTGACTCTAAGGGAGATAAAGGAATTTTTATTGGCCATTCACAAAATAGTCATGCTTAGAGTGTATACAATCTGAGATCCAGAACTGTACAAGAGTCTCTAAATGTTATCTTTGATGATCTTTCTGATGTTTCAGGAAAAACTATTGAAAATAACATTATAGATACAGTGGAGAGTCCACAGATTGTAGAAGAATCGGATGTTGCCACACCAGAAGCAACATCCGAAACAGCAATAGAGACCACAAAGGCTATAGATGATGAGTCAAGTGCTGAAATATTAGACCAAGTTCGTAGGGACCCCTCATCAAGGATTATGAAGAATCATCCAACGGGCCAAGTGATAGGGGAGTTTTTGAAGAAATTAGAACAAGAGGCAAAAAACCACTCAAGTATAGAGAAATGGTAAGGTATGTGTGTATGTCAACCATATACCAAAAGGTTAGTCTTTCTTGTTTTATATCTACATTAGAACCAAAGAATGTTGTAGAAGCACTTAAAGATAATTTCTGGATACAAGCAATGCAAGAAGAGCTTGAACAATTTTCTCGAAATGAAGTTTGGGACTTAGTTCCACGTTCAAATTATACAAACGTAATTGGAACTAAGTGGATTTTTAAAAATAAATCAGACGAATCGAGAACAGTTGTTAGAAATAAAGCACGTATAGTTGCACAAGGTTATAGTCAGGTTGAAGGATTGATTTTGATGAAACCTTCACACCTATAGCTAGACTTGAGTCGATTAGACTTTTACTTGCTATTGCTTGTTGTCTGAAAATTACTTTACACCAAATAGATGTAAAATATGCCTTCTTAAATGGTTATCTAGATAAGGAGGTATATGTTGAACAACCAAAAGGATTTAAGGATCCTTGCCATCCACACTATGTGTACAAGCTTAAAATGACTTTGTATGGGTTGAAACAAGCCCCTCGTGCATGATATGGTCGTTTAACAAACTTTCTTCTTAAATTTGGTTTTAACCGTGGCGAAGCTGATCGTACTTTGTTTATTAAATGACATAGTGTGGATATTATAATTGCTCAAATCTACGTGGATGACATAGTCTTTGGATCGATTTCACAGTTGTAGCTAAATTCATTTGTTGAATCTATGTCATCGACATTTGAAATGAGCATGATTGTGGAATTAACTTTTTTCTTAGGCTTGCAAATAAATCAAAGTGAAGATGGAATTTTCATCTCACAGAGTAAATATGCCAAGAATCTAGTTAATAGATTTAGTTTGGAGAACGCTAAACGTATGAAAACGCCAATGGGTTCATCGTAGAAGGTATGTAAGGATAATGTTGGTGAAAATGTCGACCCAACATTATATCGATCTATGATAGGTAGCCTTCTTTATCTTACTGCTAGTCGCCCAGATATTATGTTTAGTGTTTGTGTTTGTGCACGTTTTCAAGCCTGTCGCAAAATATCTCACTTAAATGCCATGAAACGTATTATTCGATATGTTGCTGACACGTATGAGTTGGGAATCTGGTATTCCAAATACACTAATCCTAACTTAATAGGATTTAGTGACTCGGATTGGGCTGGAGATGTGGATGATAGAAAAAGTACAAGTGGATGATGTTTTTATCTTGGGAGTAACCTTGTTTCATGGTATAGTCGTAAGCAAAACAGTGTCTCACTTTCAACTGCTGAATCTGAATATGTAGCAACTGAAATTTGTTGCTCTCAATTAATATGATTATGACACATGTTAGACGACTATGTATTAACTAGCAACATTTTGATTTTGTACTGTGATAATTTGAGTGCTACAAATATTTCCAAAAATCTAGTTCAGCACTCACGTACAAAACATATTGATATTAGACATCACTTTTTAAGAGATTTAGTTGAAAATCAACCAGTTTAAATTGAACATGTTGACACTCTTCATCAACTAGCTGATATTTTTACAAAAGCTTTGGACCATGAGAGATTTTCTAGTTCAAAGAAATATCTTGGATTTTGTAATCTCTAAAAAGGCATTTTTGGTGAATGTCGGCTGAAATGTTGTCTAACATTTTGGGTGACATTTACGTATGTTATATCACTAACTGATTATTGTTGTTGTATGATGTATAACGTTTGGTCACACAAGCATGATCCTTCAATAAGAATGTGTTTTCAACATGATACCATTCTCTCGCGATGATATATATATATATATATATATATATATATATATATATATATATATATAAAACGGAGTATCAAAATAAGGCAAAGCCTTTACAAATATTTGACAACTGTGAAAAATGGGCAAAGCCCTTGAAAAGATAATGTCCATATTCTATAGGAGTATCGAGTGCTTCAAAAGGATTTTGAGAATACTAAATAAGTACTCTTATTTTTTACATGGAAAATTCTTTTGTATGTGTTATATGATTAGATCAAGGACACGATGGGAAAATGTTACATTGGTCCAGTGGTCAAACTCATAAAATACAAATAAAACATGTCTTGAATTGTTGCCAAAACGAAAAGTTCTTGTCGGATCCAAATACTTGTGTCGTCCAAAATGTTGCCAGCATTGTTGTTGACATTTTCATAATGTGATATGTGTTGGGATATTATTCTTATCTGATCTTTGAAATATCAGATCCTACTTCCTATTATATGCCTTGTTTACAGGAATTTCAAAATTTAAAATGATAAGATTATATTTTATTTCTACCGTGATGTTTATCCCAATATTTTAGGTGTAAGTTATTGTGTACGATTGAAACACCTAAAATTAAGGGATTCTTGTTGCTAAGAAAAGGTTTGCCATGTATATAAATATTCCTCTCATTTGCTATTTTTTTTTATCATTTCTGATTTTCCCAAAAATAAAAAAAGGGGAAGGAAAATCACATCGGGTGTACATCTACCTACTTACCCGATGGACTCACCAAATCAAACTCCCATCTCAATCAGAAACCCTAACTCCTCAAAACCCTCTCCTCAATTCTCATCGATGGAAACTTCTCCAATGTCATAACAAATGTCAACTAACATTCCATCCAACACTCCCATGAGCATTAGCCCTCCGTTGAATACACCTCAGCAACCGGGCTAGTCTTCTTCCTCAAATCTCCCCGAGAATCTTTCTAAAGCAATAGTGTTTAAAGGTTTTGATGAACCTTTAGATATCAGCTATCCTGGAGATAATAATAACCTTATAGATGTCGATCAAAATTCTGATTTCTCATCTCAGGGTAAAAGGCCAAGGTCATCTACCTTTCTTACTCGCTGATCGAGTAGAGTGTTTGAGAAAACAGTCCAAGAATGTTCAAGTAGCAAAAGGACTAAATGTGAAACATCTAAAACCGCTTACTCGAGTAGTGATAGTGAAACTACGGACTATATTTTCTCAACTGAGGAAGAACTATCTGCTTCTGAACAACCGAGTGTGCCTCAAGAAAAGGAAATCTCAGATGAAACCCCCTTGAAATAATTTTTTTGCAAAGGGAGTTCCCAGGACTACAAGGACAAGTGCTGCTCCAAATATTGCCACAGATGCCACAACATCTCAGGCAACATTTCAGCCAACATCCGAAGAGACACACGCAACAACATCCTCCAACCGTATAAAATCCATCAGTTTAGACATGTTTGTTTCAGACATTGAGGTATCTGCTTTCTCAGATAAATTCTATTCTAAAGCTAACCATGATATGTGGGATTTTTACAAGAATAAAGTAATTAGGCCTAAGAGAGTGTTAGATATTGCTTTCTGTACTGAATATGGTTTCGTAGAATTCTTAAAGGACAGACAACTTCTTGGTTCTGTCACTAAAAAGGAACCATATGTTGATGAGATAGTAAGGCTGTTTTATTGTAATTTAAGCTCTGCTATAAAGGATACCTTCTCAAAGAAATTTGGGAAGGTATATCTTTATAACAAAGCTATATCTTTTTACGCCTGTTAACATAAATCAATGTATTGGCCAAAATGCTTGAGATAATGTTAGAGAAGCTGAACAGGTGATAGACAATAGGGATGAAGTAATTGAATACCCCACTGGATGTATAATGAAAAAATGGATCCCTAGATGTCCAACCTCCAAACTAACAACCCTTTTTTCCACCCTCCACAAAATTGTTATTCACAATTGGCTTCATTCAATGAATGAGTCAATTGTGACATCTGAACAAGCCACCCTATTGTATAAAATTGGGAAAGAGTTGAAAGTTGATTTGGGAAAAATGATATTTCATCAAATTGCCAACTTGGCTGAGAAAGAATCAACTTCAATCCTTCATTTTCCCTCTCTGATCTACAAAGTATTAACCACCCAAGGCTTGGAGCCTAAGAGAGAAGACACTTTAGGGAAGGCTCCTGAGCTTTACACTATAAACAAAAACAATTTTGAAAAGCAACGTCAAAGTCATCGACTTGCCCTGGAAGAAGGAAGCTAAAAGTGAAAATGTTGCCAGAAATGTCACCAACATTCTGGGCAACACTGGTCTAAGCCAATCTACACTATCTACAGAATGGCTTGTGGATCAAATTGCAAAAATTAATCAACAAATTGCTGAAGTTGATACTGCAAGGAATGTCCTGATACAATCTAGAGACCATTTCATGATGCTACTTTCTTCACAAAAAAGGGGGAGATGATGCTGATGCAGGGGGAGGAAGCTAAAGCTGCTATGCTGCAGAGGAAGTTGAAGCAGTTATGAAGGGATATAAAGCTACTGGAAGCTGTTGTATGATGAACAAGGAGGAAGCTGAATGATATTGCTGAACCTAAGCTGTAAATGTTTGTTCAATGGTTTGATGGATTGATGTGGATATTTGTTGACAATGGTTTATTTCTATTCGTGTTTTGTATATATTGGATGATATGTGTATATATGTGCTCATATGTTTTCTAATCGAATGAATTGGTATACACATGTTTGCTTGTATGCCATCACAGGTTAAGGGGGAGCATGATCTTAAAATTGTTGATCACAGATGTCGGACAACATTTATGACAACACCATAAGTTAATTTTACATTTTAACGAGTTTTGTGAGGAAAGGCAAACAACGGGAGATTGTTAATATTGGATTTGATATTGTGACATTTGACCCAACATATCTCCTGAAGTATTGATTTGAATGTATAAGAATGTTGGGACAAATGTTGCACAACATTCGGACTAACATTTTCAGAACTGATTTTGCCTTACTTCACGTAATGATTACTATGTAGTAAATATGACTTGACAAGGTAAAAAGGAGTTGGTAAACACGTGTGAAGAATGAGTCAAGGCTGCTGCTTTTCGCGAGGATCAAGTCAAAGTTGTTAGAGATTTTTGCTCTTTGATCGTCTCCAACCAATCCTACCAGCTGCCCACCTTTCCCTCAACCTCCACAACCGATCGATGAGCTTTTCAAGGATGACTCTCTACTATAAATAGAGAGGCTACTATAGTGAATCAATATCCATAAAGTAAAAATACCAAGAGAGATCTCGGGATTTATATCAGAAATCTGGATCACCAGTGTTGTCTGAGTGTGTTGACAATATTCTGTCCAACATTACAATTACTGTTTAGATTCTATATTAGTTTTGTATGGAGCAATTGTAATAAGAGGTTGTCTATGTCTACTTAGTTAGATTTTTCAGGCAGAAGTCATCTGCGACTTCAACTTTTAATTCCTTTCCGTTTTATCTTGTAAATCTGTAAAGAAAGGAATTTGTACTTTTATATATAATATATATACAATACATTTGGTCGTTGACCATCATAAGTTATATAATATATATAACTTATGAAAATTTAAATCTTTGTAATCTTTATATTCCGTTGCATTTACTCTTTAAAGTTTCTGTTTTGCTAAGTGTTGTTACTGGTGTCAAACGACATAATTGCCGACATTCGAAAATAGAATTGACATTCGATTTATTTTTATCTCTTGTTTTTATTTCTCATAGCATTTGACACCCATCATCCTCCATCGGTTAATTAAATTAAAAAGAAGATGGTATTAGAATATATATTTTTATAATTTTTGTGCATTTTTTGCAGAATTACTGTGTGGATGTCCGCCGGTTACATTAAGAAAAATTAAAAAACCAATTTCATTTGTTTTCGATAGTGTCATTTAGTTATTGTAACAGAATAGTAGACCAACGACGCCCATCAAATTTTGCCTCTCGGAAAAACACATTTTTTAGTAGTGATGGCACCCGTAGTCATCAAAACCTGGATTCGCCTCTGCTTAAGTAAGTGTCATTTTCAATAGGTTGTAGACAGCTCTGTTGACGTTGAGCTTTGATTTATTATCTAAAACAAAGAGCTTAAACTCTTATCACTCTTCCAGTTTCTCGTGTACTTTTTCTGAATTACTGCACATCTCCCGACAGCTTGTTTAGTGTAGTGGAATGACCTCAGAGTGTTGGGAATGTGGTTTAAGTTGCCGATTGAGTTCCTCCAAAATCTAAGGTTTCCACCCGTTTGTATATTAGGGAATCAGGAAGTACAGTACAATGATTATTACGTGTTCAATAAACCTACTTCCTTGTCGTAATTATACTGGTTGGTGTCAGATGAGAACAACCGACTAAGAAAATTGAGAAGTAAGTTGTTGCCTGGCTAGGTAGGATGGTGAAGGAGGAATGCACTGGAGTAGAGGTTTCAGAGATGAGGGATTACACAATGTTGTTAGAACCGAGAGAAGCTTCTAATAGCAGGATCGTTCGAAGGTGGAATCCCGAATCCCTTTCAAATGACTCCAGGCTCAGAGATTTAAAATCAATCATCTTTGTTGGGAATGGAGTTGGTAATGCAGAGGAGGCTTAGGGCAGAATTCTTGTAGCTGATGTTCTCTCTCTCACCTCTATTGATTTTTTAATTTTTCAAAAATCAAGTGAGGATTATTTCAGGGAAAAGTGATAAAAAAAATCGGGACTTGTTTCTAGTTACAGTTATTCTTCGCGGTGGTCCTATAAACTATTTTGGAGGGTAATAATATCACTCTAAGCGCTGACGTGGCTTTCAACTGTGAGTGCACCTCCATGTAGAGCATGGGAAGAAAAATACAAGCTAAAAGATTAGGCTCTTGACACCGTGTGTCCAAAAGATAGATTTTTTCTTCTCTTTTTTAGGCCCTTCTCTAAAAATTCAGCTGTGATCCGCCACTTATCCCACCAGGCCACCATCGATGCCCCCCCCTAACCATATCCTTACACCATAACTTTCTCAGCCACCGCCACCCCTCTTCAACGTCCTCTCTCCATTGGTGAACCAGAAGCACCACAAGAGCTTGGGGAAGCAACGAGTTTCAATCTTCCTCTTCATATTCTGACAGCACACAACTTGTATAAGCTAGCAGCCAAAATTCTCCAGTGCTGGGAGTAAACTTAAGGGTGCGTTGTACTTGTAAATGCCTCTACATTAGTCAAAGCCTTCATAGTCCTAGTGTATAGTAAGGCTGGCCAGTGGGACGGGACAGCCCGAACCCGACCCAACCCGTCCCGAGCCGGACCTGACCCCGCTTAGTAAAAAAAAAAAAAAATTCAGTAGCGGGACTCGAACCGGGACGGGACAATGTCTCGTCCCGACCCGTCCCAAGCCCGCCCCAGGCCCGCCAAACCCGACCCCGTCCCGAGCCCGCCCCAGGCCCGCCAAACCCGACCCCGCCTCGAGCCCGTCCCGAGCCCGCCCCCGATCCCGCCCGAAAGCTCCCCCTTTGCAAATATAACTGTTGCACCAACGACCAATTTAGATTTTGACCGTTGGGCAACAACCATTTTTGGCCTCCCCCCCTACCCCTTAATATTTATTTTTAACCCATAAGTTATTATATTTACACTTTAACTCAATTTTCCAACTATAAATAACTCATTTTCTCTTCATCTTTCTCACAAATCTTCCTACAATCTCTCTGATCACTCAATATATCTCTCTACAAGTCTACATTGTTTACTAAATATTCAATTTTATTTATTCATTTGGGAATTGGGAGTGAAGTTGGCAACTAGCTTGAAGATCTTCCATCGAGCAAAGTTTCAATTTTCAACCTCTCGATTACACGTCGACGTTACGTCGGCGTTTGGTACATTCGTTCCTTCATTAAATTATTATTGTCTATTTATTTTATTTAGCGCACTTAATTTATTGTCTTTTATTATTTATTATCATAATTAAAATGAAAGGATTAAGAGGTATGTTTAAGGGTAAGGGTGCTTCTTCTAGTAGGGGCAACCAGGGCAAGGATACTTCTTCTAGTCATCTTATTTCTACACATGATGATTTTGTTGATACTCAACATTTTCCTACAATACCATTAGATTTAGACGAGGAGCTATTTTCTGGAACTCAAGAAGACTATAATTTAGACGATGATCTAGATGATACCCCCACTAATGTTGATGACAACACACTCACTAGTGCACCTTTAACTGAAATGCCTCATATTCCCCCTAGTATGAGACGAGGTCCAACAAAACGACCATTAAAATCAGATGCATGGACATTTTTTGATAGGAACGTAGAGAATCAAGTAGCTATATGTAAAATTTGTAAAAATGTTTTAAAATTTAAAACTGGAAAAGGTCACGGCTTCAAAATCGGGTGCGCAAACGCCCGCTCCATCTGGGCAAGGTTCACATACTGATATTGTCCCGGATCAAGTACATGGTCAAATTAACCCTATGACGGGGGGAATTGTAGGCCCTAAATACAATAAACATAGAGATAGGGAAGCAATATCAAAATTAGTTGTTGTGGAGGGTTTGCCTTTTTCATTTCCTTCATCTCCCGGATTTATTCATTATATTAGAGATATATATAATCCTGTTTTTAACGATTTTCCTAGATCAACTGGTTAAGAGAGATGTATTTAAATTCGCACATGAATATCAACAATATTTACGTTATTCATTATATCATTTTAATGGCAAAGTATCTATCACGTCTGATATAGGTCGTAGTACTAACGACCATGATTATTTAACGGTAACTTGTTATTGAATAGATTATAAATGGTCTATGCAAAAACGTATCTTAGCGTATAGATATATAGATGATAGGCACACTGGTACTTTTATTGCAAATAATATTTATCAAGTGTGTCATTATTATGGAATAACTGATAAAATTATGACTATTACATTAGATAACGCTTCTTCTAACAATTACGCTATTACAATTTAAAAAAATAGTTTAACTCCATCTTTTCCATATCATTTTCATATAAAATGTGCGTGCCATATATATAACTTAATTGTAAAGGATGGTCTATCACTTTTTCAAGACATTCTTAGTAAAATACAATTTGCTATAAACTTTATTTTTAAAAGTAATAGAGTACAACGAAGAAAAGAATATAAAAAAACTTGTCACGATTGTGAACTACTTTATAGAAAAATTCCAGAAGAAGTATCCACTAGGTGAAATTCTTTATACGAGCAACTACTTGTTGCTTATGACTATAGAAAACCTATAACTTTATTTTTTAACTCTCATAATCAAAATCCAGTTGATATGATTGTAGATAGTGATTGGGTAAAAATTTCCGAACTTATTGTATTTTTAGAGAAATTTTTTCAAGCAACAAAAGAATTTTCCGGTATATATTATCCTACTATTTCAACTATGTTGTTTTATATAACTCTAATATTTTTATTACTTAGTGAATATATGGAAAAACTAGCTTATATGACAGCTATTAAAAAAATGTTTATCAAAATAAAAAAATATTTTATTCCTATTCCCACTATTTATATTATTGGTTCTGTATTAAATCTGACTATTAAAATAGACGGTACTAAATCACTAATTGAAACTATTTACGATTGTATAGAAGTACTACCACCTCCAAGTCCCAAAAATCTAAATCACCCACCACTTATTGAATAAATTAAAGAAGAAGTGTTGTCTAACGTAGAAGACCAATGCAAAAAAGTATATAGGTTTTATCAACAAGAAAATGCTAGTAACTTACCGGCTTCCATACCATCTTCTTCATCTTCAACACAACCTCACAAAAGATATCTTTGTTTCTGCGGCTAGTATTGAAAGCCTCAGAAATAAAATGTGTGGCCGTACCTCTACTACTAACCAAATTAGCGAGTTTGATATTTTTGTTTTGCAGGGTTCTGTACCGTACCAAGAAGTTATCAATGAAGATGGACATGAAGACTTGCTGAAATACTAGAGGGGGAATGAGAAGACCTTTCCGACACTTTCAATGATGGCCCGAGATGTTTTGAACATTCAAGCGTCATCAATCTGCGTCGAAAGCGCTTTTTCTCACGTAAGCAGATATCAAATAGGAGACCACAGACACTCATTAGCCGGAGACAGCTTGGAAATTGCACTATTATTTAGAGATTGGATACGAGCGGAGCGGAGAAGGTGCGGTCAACCGGAGATCAACGAAGAAGATGAAAACTACAACGAAATCTTATCCGAAGGTAGTGGAAGCGACATGAATCAATTTGACCAACAAATACCAATTCCAACCGAAGAACCACAGGAAATTATCAAGCAATTAGAACAAGTTTTTTTGAGAATGTAATTTTTTTAATTGTAATTTTATTATATAATTTGCAACTTTTGGACAACACCACAAAGTTGCAATTTAGATTTTAGACAATTGTATTTGTATTACAAAAAATCATGTCTATTAAATAATATAAGAGGCACAAAAACAGTCTTGAGATGTTTTTATTACACTATCTTATCTTGTTTATTGAGTTTTTTTTATACATATGTTATTAAAAAAAAAAGAAAAAGGAAAACCCGTCGGAACCCGCCCCGATCCCGACCCCGCCCCGCTCCGATTCCGACGGGGTCGGGATTGGGACGGGACTGGAGCAAGTCCCGCCAGACCCGCCCCCGCCCCCTTCGCCCGACCCTGACCCCGCCAGACCCGAACCCGGTCCTCTGGCCAGGCCTAGTGTATAGTGGCAAGTCCTAACCAGATTTTGGATCCAAATCCCACGTTAGCTGCTCCTTCTTACATACGTCATTTCTTTTCAAGATTCCACTTTTCCATCAATTTCTTCTCTGTGACCGGAGAAGAGCAAGAAGAAGAAAAATTTGAAGTTGAAGAAGGGGAAGGCAAAGCAAGGAAGAAGCCACGAAAAGTCAGTTTCTTCTCTAATGAAGAAGGATAAAAATAAAAAAAAATTGGTAGCATTGAGAAAGAAATAAGGGAAGGGTAGATCAAAGTTATTTTGCTCGGACTTGATTGAGCATTGAGGAGTCAAGGAGTTTAGGCCAAATACCAAATGAAAGTAGATCGATTTTTCTTTCATTCCTGAAGAGGTATATATCTTTGTTTGGAAGAGGAAGATCTGTAACTGCTATGGGGAAAGAGAAACATTTTCTAGTGATAATAAAGAAGGAAGAAAGGAAAGAGAAAAAAAAACCTTTTTTAAGGATAACGAAAGACTCATAAGAATGTTAGAACACCATCAAGAAACATTTGTCTATTTATGCCACGTCAGTACTTAGGGTGGTACTTATTCCACTACAAAATAGTTCAGGGGTAATAGGATCATTTCGAAAAATAAGTGTGTATCTGGAAACCCGAGACAAGTACATGAGGTTCCTATGCATTTTCCCACTATTTTATTCAAAAAAACACCAAGAGGATGCCAAGCTTTATATGTAGTCCCAGTCATGTAATCTCCTTCTGAATCTAATATTTAAAGATAGCCTTTCTCTGTGTTCTTCAATCACATATTTTTGTATTGATAGCTATGACATGTAAATCTGGATAAGAATTAAAGCTTCTTGATCCGATGTACACATTCTCCCAGAACTTTACCTTCTTCCATCCTAGAATTTTAATGTACTTCTAAATTGTTACAGCATAAGATGTGTTGATTAGTTTTTCTTTTGAACATCTCATATCCTTGCCATGCTTTGCATTTAGCAGCTTAATCCATAAATTGTTCTGGTCTGCTGTGTTTTATCTCCACCACCATTTCTACAATAGACGCTTCTTTTGAGTACCCGAACTATCCATAGACTACTCTCCTTAGCATATAATTTTATTTATATGCTCTTTGAATCAACTTGCCATCTTTCTCCTTGTGTTATCAAACTGTCTTTCCACCTTAAAAATTGATAGATACTGTTTCTTGATAGAAAAGAAAAACAGACAACTAAACTTTCCTTCCTAACAGATCTAGGAAATCCATTAGATGATTCAGACTTCTTATTGAACTACTCCTACATCAGAAGAACAAATTCTGCAAGCAACTGTCTTTTACTCTAGAAATAGGAGATCTATTCCTTCAAAACAGGCCTTGTTCCTTTCCAGTCATATTGTCCAGAAAATGCACAATGGAATAGTCCTCCATATCTGCTTGTTCTCTTTATGAGTAACCTGTTGTTGCCAACTTTTTCATAAACCTCGCACTTTCTGAGGCATCACCCATGTAATACCACATATACTTAGAAATAATTTCCAACATTGTTTGGCAGATCTGCAATGGATAAACAGCTGCTCTACTGTTTCTAGGTCTTCTTGACACAAGTAACATCTATTACATAATGCAAAACCCTTTTTTTGCAGATTATTTTGTGTTAAACATGCCCCCCTTGTAGTGATCCAGCCAAAGCATGCTACTTTAATAGGAGCCTTTGTCTTCCATAACATCTTCCATGGCCAAGAAACCTCCCCTTGACCTGTCTGCTTTGTTAACAGGCTGTTACAGTTCCTAACTGAGAATTTTTTGTCCTTGCTTGCTATCCAGATTAGAAAATCCTCTTTACAATGATCAAAATGAACTGATCCTATTTGTTGAAGCTACTGGCAAAAATCATCCACCTCCCAATCATCTAAATTCCTTCTAAACTCAAGCTGCCAACCAAAATTTGAGTGAAAATCTACCACATTACCATTCCTTTTGGTTGAGCAATTGAATAAAGTAGGGAATTTATCCTTCAAACATTCATCTCCAACCCATAGATCTGTCCAAAAATTTATTTTAGCTCCATTGCCCACCTCCAGTCTGGTGAACAACTTAAAATCTTCCCAGAACTTACATATGTCCTTCCATAATCCACCTTTCACATTTATCCATCAATTCTTCTTTCCATGGATTGCATTTATTAGCTCTTGCCAAACTTCATTACCCTCCATATAGTACCTCCACAACCATTTGAATAACAGACTTCTATTGTGAAGCCTTAAATTTCTCACACCCAGCCCACCCTCCTTATCTTTCATAACCATCTGCCATTTGACTAAATAAAACCTTCTCTTTCCTGCATTACCATCCCACAGAAACCTATTTCTAATTGAGTTTAATTTTTTCTCTACTGCAACTGGTATTAAAAACATAGACAATAGGTAACATGCCATCCAATACACTACTGATGAGAGTCAACCTGTCCCCAAAGGATAAATATTGCTTTTTCCATGGAGTGAGTTTGCTAGTACACCTGTCCAGAATACCTTGCCCAAATACTAGGATCATTTCTTTTGGCCCCAAGTGGAAGCCCTAGATACACAGTTCGGAATCTTTCTACCTTACATCCCAGTATGTCAGCAAATTCCTCTATGCATTCATCCACATTAATGCTGAAAATACTGCTTTTTGACAGATTTTTCTTTAGCCCAGTGACTGCTTCGAAGGCTAGTAGAATCCAACAAATGTTTTCTTTCTGTTTCACACAACAGTAGGGTATCATCAGCATATAGAATATGCGAAATAGTCACACTATCACCGCCAGTTCTTCCAAAGCTCATTCCTTTTATCCAGCCAAAACTTTCTGCACTCCTTCTCATCATGCTAAGAACTTCCATCACCAAAGTGAATAAATAAGGAGATAATGGATCTCCTTGTCTAAATGCTCTTTGAGATTTAAAGAAACCATGTGGGCTCCCATTGATTAAAATGGAAAATCTAATAGTGGATATATGAAACCTGATCCATCCATTTATCACCAAAATTCATATGTTTCAAAATATTTAGCAGACACGACCAATTGACATGGTCATAAGCCTTTTCTAGATCTAGCTTACAAGCTATCCCTTTCTTCTATAATTTCAGTAGTTGATCAGTACATTCATTGGCCACAATAGCTGCATCAGTTATTTGCCTCCCTTTAAAAAATCAGTTAACAAAAGAATAGAAAAAGCTTTGACAAACGTAAATGAGAAGAAATTCTTTTTCATAGTCTGTGAATTTTATTTTGATTTGCTGAAACTAGCTTATCAATCACAAGCTTGATCCTTTCTGCCAAAAGTTTAGCAATTATCTTATAAATACTCCCTAATAGATTGATGGGCCTGAAGTCTTTCACCTCAACTGCCCCCTTCTTTTTGGGAATTAGAGCAACAAAGGTGGCATTTAAGCTTTTAACAAAAGATCCTTTCTGATAGAATGCTTCCACTGTTCTCCCGGTGTCATCCTTCGCTATGTTCCAACATCTTTGGAAAAAATGAAGGTTAAAACCATCCGGGCCTGGAGCTTTGTCTCCTTTAAGGATTTAATAACAACTTCTAACTCCTCCATTGTAAAAGGTCTCTGCAGCCATTCCTTCTCATCTTCAGGGAGCTTACTTAAGTTCTTATCTTCCCAGCTCGGTCTCCATTCTTCTGTTTCCCTGAATAGGTTTTCATAAAAGCCTTGGATGTGATCCTTTATCACATTCTCATCAATTGCCATTTTGTCGATACAATTGTATCTCTTATGTGCATTGACCTGTTTGTGAATTTTTTTTGTATTTCTATCAACATGTTTGATCCATAAACACCTAGATTTCTGCCTCCATGAAATCTCTTCAGCTTTTGCAATCTCCTCCAATTCCTTTTTAATTGAATTCCTTTCTGCTTCAATTTGTTCCACATTCTCATTGCCCCTTGCACCATGATCAATTATTTCCAAACTTGCCAAGGCTTTATTTTTCTTTTCTTCTAAATTCACAAACACCTCTTTATTCCATCTTTTCAAATCACTCTTCAGCAATTTAAGTTTTTTTGCAAGGATAATATGTGGTTCTCCCTGAACATCATACGATTTCCACCAATTATCTACTAATTCAGCAAAGCCCTCATGTTCAAACCACATGTCCTCAAATTTAAAGTATCCTTTTCCTTTTTTCCATCCTCCACATTCAAGTAGTATTGGGCAGTGGTATGAAGTTGTTCTGGGAAGTACCCTCTGCTTAACAAACTTGAAATGATCATCCCAACCTTCTGTAACTAAGAATCTGTCTGTTCTGGATGCGCACCGACTGTCTTTGCTTCTAAACCAAGTAAAGGCTCCTCCATGAAGCGGTATATCAATCAAAGAAAGGTCATGAATAAAATTAAAGCATTCCCTCATTGCTCTAGTATTTGTAGCTCTCCCCATCTTCTCTTCAGCGTATCACTTATCACATTGAAATATCCCCCTATGCCCATGGTTGTGACACAATACCATTAATTGCTGCAAGCTCCCTCCATAATTCCTTTCTGATTTTTTTCTGTCGCAGGTTTCATTTACTCCTGTGAAAGCTTATTGAAGCCCCGAATTGCATTCCTCCAAGCAAACAGTGACTGAATGTTGCCATAAATGTTTATACAAACAATTCCAGCTTCAAAAATTAAAATTCCCCCACTATTTCCCTGCGCTTCCATCTCAATCCATTCAGTCCACCTTGAACCACCAATTTGCCTGATACAAGTTTGATCCACACTTCTCATTTTGGTTGCTGTCAAACATACTATATCTGCATTCCATATTCGTAACAGCAAGTTCATCATATCCCTCTTAACTTTATCATTAATCCCCTTCACATTCCAACAAATAATTTTTAAATTCATTGGTCAATTGCTAAAGCCTTCCTCCCCATAGTTCTACCTCCATCTGAATTCTCCCCCAGAACCAACACCAACTTCAAGTAACTTCTTCTCCCTTTCCAGTTTTTTGTTTGGTGAAGCTTTGCATATAGGAACATACATACCTCCCCCTGCTCTTACTACTTGACTCATCCCTGAATTTCATATTAAAATCCAAAAGATTCTGCAACTCTCTAAAACAATTTTTCTTCGGAGATGGCTTCTGAATCATTTGGATGTTTCTGTCAAGCGTACTCTTCTCGATACGTAAGAGCAGCTTTAGTAATTCTTCCTCATGCTCCTTGGATTTAACCCCCAGCAGTTTGCAAACTTTAACCATGTTACTCTTTACCCAACGAGATGCTTCTGCTTGAAGAAGATTTACTTGAGGCTTGAGATCGCTATCCTCGCACCAGGGTAACATCAGGATATGCATGGGAGAGTCAACACCATCTACATGTCCCATCACTTCGTCGAAATTATAAGCAAGAGGCTTGGAAACTTCTTCAGGGAATTCAGTAAAACTCAGCTCTGATTGAGTATTTTCTTCAAGGACTGGATCTGTTACTGGCAGCTCCATAGCCTCTTGGCTCTGAAAAGTTTCGCAGAATCTGCCCCATTAACGCATTTCTCAAGTCTAGTATGCCTTTCTCGAGTCCAGCTTACAAATAATTCTATCTATTTTCATCCTTATTCAAGACTCCAAGCATTCATTTGCTAATAACACTGCATCAATAGTTTTCCTTCAATTTACAAATGCATGCATTTCTTGACTTTGATATCTACTTGCCAATACTCTTTTCATCCCTGTTGTTAGGACTTCGGTAGCAATGTTATCGATTCTCCCGGAAGACTAAGTATTCCATCATCCTTTTAGTTCCTTTACACCCTTGTTCTTAGGAACCAATATTGAAGTCTCACTTTTTGTAAAATTTCTGTCTCATAAAAGTAATGCAGTGCACTGATAATGTCCCATTACAATAAGTCCCAAGATTTCTGGTAAGAAGACATTCTGTACCCATCTGCCCCTAAGGTGTTATCACCACTAGACCATCTCCATTTCTTCTCCGAGAAAGTCTCATTGTAGCTAGAAGCCCTCCACTTTATTGCACTCATCTGATGACCTTTGGATCTTTGGTAGTTGTTCCGTTTCTCACAGTTTTGTTTATATGGTTGTACCTTCTATTTGTATTGATCAATTTATGAATAAACACTTAGAATTTTGTTTCATGCATTTAACAACAAACGCCTCGATTGTTGTCTCCAGGATACTTTTTAAGCATTGGTTATTTGTTCCAGTTTTTCCATTACCCTCTTCTGGTCATACTTTCTAATCCAGCAATCTGATTCTGTATAATATTCTTCGACATTCCTTTTTTATTTTAATTCTTCAAAGTCTGTTTTTTTTAAGTTCTCAGTTTCCTTTTTATTACCATATTTGGCTTTGCCAACACTATCATATGATTGCTATCGCTGTTTCACTAAATCAATGAACCTCTCTATAGCTGTCCACATTTCTCAAATTTAAAATAAGATTCACCCGTTCCCAGTCTGCACTCTATCGGAATGGGTTTATGATTGGAAATCATCTTATGTTTTTAAAACTTGAATATCACATCTCACTCCACAAAGAAATGTATGAGCAATGTAGAACACTAAGGGGTTATTTGTTAGCCGGACAAGAAGCAAGTTATTCTTGTATTAATTTTTGCAGAATTTATAACTACGTTTGGTAGCTAGTAAAGAGTCATCTTATTCATGTATTAATTTCTGCATACTTATACCGCATTTGGTAGCTAGTTGAGAGGTTAGTTATTCATGTATAAAATTAGTACGACGTTTGATTTGCAATTTAGAAACTCGCACAACTAATACATGTTTAAGTTATGAGGGAATATTATTTTATAAGTGGTAGAAGGTGGAATAAATAATATATGAATAAAAAATTGAAATGACAATAACAACCTTATCACTTCCCACTTAAATACTTTCCTTTTTCTAAACAAATATTTTATATAATGTTTTAATAAAATATTTTAATATGTTGTTAAAATAAAAAATCACCTTTATCTTTCTATCTCAAAAAATATTTTGTTAAAAAATATAATATTTTAATTTTAATTGTAAATAAATATTGTAGTTTTAACAAGTATATACTGTTTATTAATTTTTAATATGACAAACCAACATCCAAAGAAATAACTTATGCATAACTAAACTCTGTGAAAGAAATAATCCCTTGATTATTTTCATTAACTGAAATACTATTTATACAAGTTACATATTTCCATAATAGGAGAATCCTATTCCTAAAACCTTATTCTACTTGGATACTAACTTATATATTTATGGTTATACAATTATTATGGTAAGTGTACAATACTAATTACATTACAATATTACCTAAACTAGGATACTAAATATTACCTAAATATATACTCTATATACGGTAAAACCGAGAGGGAGAAACCGAGAGTAATATACACAATATACACATGTATATTGTGTATATTTAACACACCCTCGCAGTCATAGCGGGCAGTATTCAAACGCTGAGACTGTCCCTAAAATCTTCAAAAAGGACCGAGGGAAGACCCTTTGTAAAGATGTCTGCAATTTGATATCTTGATGGGACATGACAGACGCGTACCTGACCCCGAGCAACCTTTTCGCGGACAAAGTGAATGTCCATCTCGATATACTTAGTGCGTTGGTGCTGAACCGGATTACCAGAAAGGTAGATGGCACTAATATTATCGCAATAAATCAAGGTGGCCTTCTGAATGAGACAATGAGGCTCCAAAAGCAAATTACGTAACCAACATGATTCTGAGACCACATTAGCTACCCCTCGATATTCAGCTTCGGCACTTGAGCGGGATAGAGTCGACTGGCGCTTCGCAGACCAGAAGACCAAGTTGTTGCCAAGGAACATAAAATAGCCAGACGTAGACCGTTTGGTGTCTGGACAACCACCCCAATCGGCATCCGTGTATGAGACAAGTGTGGATGTCGAGGAAGGATATAAATGCAAACCATAGTCCAGTGTACCCTGAATATACCGAATGATGCGTTTGAGTGCATTCATGTACTCAATTCTTGGATCATGCATGAACAAACACACATGCTGGATAGCATACGTAATATCCGGTCTTGTAAAGGTAAGATACTGAAGGGCCCCTGCAATACTGCGATAGTGGGTCGGATCCTTGTAAGGTTCGCCGGCCGCGACACTAAGCTTGGGCTTAGTATCAACTGGAGTGGAAGTAGACTTACAGGATGACATCCCAGCCCTCTCGATGATCTCGGCTGCATACTTCCACTGAGACAAGAACAACCCATCGGAATGATGAGTGACAGCAATCCCCAAAAAGTAACTCAAGGACCCCAAGTCTTTCATATGAAACTCGGAGCTGAGCATGGTAATGATAGACTGGCGTAAGGCATCGGAAGAGGCAGTCAAGATAATATCGTCCACATATAACAGAATGTAGGCTAAGACGAACCACGGCGGTAGATGAACAAGGAATTATCCGACCTGCTGTGAGTGAACCCAATAGTTGAAACATAGTCAGCAAACCTTGTATAATAGGACCGGGGAGATTGCTTAAGCCCATATAAGGACTTCTTCAATAAATAGACATGATGAGGATGATTGGGATCCTTGAATCCCAAAGGCTGATGCATATAGACTGTTTCCTTGAGATCCCCATGTAAGAAAGCATTCTTTACATCTAACTGATGAATAGGCCATGCCTTCGAAAGAGCCAAGCTTAGCACCGTGCGAATGGTAGCCGGCTTGACCACCGGACTAAACGTCTCACCACAATCCACATCAAACTGCTGAGTCTTACCATAACTCACAAGCCTAGCCTTATGACTTGCAAATGAATCGTCTGAATTGTCCTTATGAGTAAAAATCCACATAGACCTAATAATATTAACAATAGATGGATGGGGCACCAACTCCTACGTCTTATTATCAATAAGAGCATTACATTCATCGGTCATAGCAATTTTCTAATTCGGGTCATTTAAGGCAGACACAGGATTACGGGGTAAGGGGGATTTAGGGACATTAGAATGTAAATTAAAATATCTTTTGGGTTTAAAAACACCCCGTTGACTACGAGTGATCGGTCTATGACTCGAGGGAGAATTGGACGGATTTTAGGAATTTGTTGGGTTCGGGACGGACTGGCCAACAGGCAGTGGGCCTGCTGGCCCAACACGGTATACTGGAACTATAACTGGACTGGCCCAATCACTAGAATTGGTCCAGTGGAGGTACTGGAATAGACAGGGGGTGACGGGTCAGTGGGGCCAGCGGGCAGTGGGCCTGCTAGAGAATTTTGGGTGCGGAAGAGGTCTGAAAAATGCTGAATAATATACGGGGATATACTATCATCCAAAAAATTATACAAACTAGGCACGGGAGTATTAACTTTAGCAAATGGAAATTGGGATTCATAAAAAATGACATGGCGATTAACGATGATTTTATTAGAGGATAATCAAAGCATTTGTAGCCACGATGATTAGACGGAAAATCCAAAAATACACACAGAGTAGACCGGGCCTGACGTTTGTTAATTGTGGTAGACGAGAATAACGGATAACACAAACACCCAAAAACCCGAAGATGTGAATATGAAGGAATTTTATTATATAAAATTTAAAGGGGGGAAGAATATGTCAAACCTTTGGAAGGAGTTATGTTATGGAGATAGTTAGCCATTTGGAGAGCATGATGCCAAAAAGACGGGGGTACGGAAGCATGAATCAATAACGTTCGGACAATGTTATTTATGAAACGAATTTTGCGTTCGGCTTTCCCATTTTGTGAAGATGTATGAGGACAAGAAAAATGAAAATTGATCACATTATTAGCACATAATTCCCAAAACACCCCATTCTCATATTATTTGCCTTATCACACTATATTTTTTTATTTTTCGATCGAATTGGGTTCTGATGAATGCTCTAAATTTTAGGAAGATGGAAAAACTTGAGATTTTTTCGCTATCGGGCACGTCCATAAAAACTTAGAATAATCATCCAAAAAGAGAACATAATACCGATGACCCACAGAACTAAGAACAGGAGACGTCCATAAGTCGCTATGAATAATATCAAATGGCATTAAAGTATGAGAATTTGAGTCTACAAATGGCAACTTAACAATTTTTCCTAAAGAACAAGATTGTCAATTTGGAGTACTATTTGTACCCTTACATGAAATGAAACTATTTTTATCTAAAGACGACAAAATAGATGATCCCGGATGACCAAGACGAGCATGCCACAAGGAAGGAGAAATGACTGCAAAAACGGATGGCAAGGCTTGACTCGATGGACCGGAACTGGGTGTGATAGGATAAAGATCTCCCCTACTATCACACCTCATGAGAGGACTCCCCGTCTTGAAATCCTTCACAGAGAAACCAAATGGATCAAATTCAATAGAAACAGAATTGTCAGTAGTGAATTTATGGACAGAGACTAAGTTTTTAATCAATTTGGGGGCGTGGAGGGTGTATTTCAAGATAAGAGGTGGATGAGGGGGAGACAAAGTTTTATGACCATAACCACGAATTGGAATAGAATTATCATTACCAACAATTATGTCGCGAGGGTTGCTCAAATTGGAATAAGACGAGAGCGTACCTGAATCGGATGTCATATGGGTAGTGGCACTGGTATCCATATACCAATTTGGGTCTGGAGGAGTTAAACCAAGCGTGTGCATTGCGTCTTCGATGTCGGTAGACGTGGGTGCTGCTGCGTGATGGGTTTGCGGGGGCCGAGGCCCAAGAACTCCTGTTTGCGGTCTCGGCCCAAACTGCTTGCTGTATGTGGACCAGGCCAAATTGGGCCTGGACTGTTGTTGGGCCGCCCACTGCCAGTTGGGCGTGAAGTAGTTGGGCTGAAACTGTCGCTGACTGGCCTACTGGTTGGGCCTAATCTGCTATTGTAGGGCCCACTGCCACTGCATAGGGCCCATTGTGGGCCCAAGAACTGCTGCTGTTGCTGACCACCGCGAGGACCCCCACCGCCACCACCATTCTGCCAACTGCCGTCGTTGTTGCAGCCGTGGTTCTTGCCATTATTTTTCTTATTTCCACCTTTTTTGCCGCCACCGTTGTTGCGGTTTTGGCCCGAGTTGTTGGAACCGGTAGGTTACACCATGGACTCGGTCATCATGACTACAGGACTAGCACTGGTAGCCGCTCATTTTGCCATGCCTGCTTATTCGAATGTAAGCATAGAATGAGCTTGATAAAATTGCGGAAGCAGGTTGCTTTGTCGAAGAAGCGTTCCCACACCACTATAGGCATCGGAGAGGCCGGAAACCATTTGGAGGACCAAACGATCGTTTGAAACTGGTGCGCCAACGTTGCAAAGTTGGTCCGCCAATTCCTTTAATCTTTTGCAATAGGCCGAAACATTAGGGAAATCTTTCATATTGACGTGGAAGAAATCCTGCTCAAGGGTAACGGCTCTAGAATTTTGATTATCTTGGAATATATCACGTAGTCTATCCCAAGTCACATGTGCCGTAGTGTCAGGCTCAATAATTGTGTGCAAAAGGTTGGTTGAAATTGTGGAATATATCCACTGAAGGACGGTAGCATCAAGAGTCGTCCATAGCTTAGGATCATTCTCACGTTTTGGCACCTCCGTATCCTCATGAGCCATGGGGATTATGTGATCGATGACTTGATGCGATCGTGCGTGAATTTTGAACAGTTCGGCCCACGTCGCATATTGGACGTTTTCTATTTCAAGAATAAGAGGGATGTTATTCTTGATGTTAGAAACTGTAAGGGCAGGATGAAACGTGTTTCGGGATGTAGACATATTGATAGAACAGTATGTGATTGAGGGATTTTGGGAGAAAAAATTTGGGAAGTAGAGGTACCGTTGGAATCAACCAATCCGAGAACAAGTTGCGGAAAAACTTTGGTCTCGGTTTTGGGTATTGGTGGTCGACGGATCAAGAGGAAGAAGAAGGGGGAGAGAATTTTAAGACCTAGACTTCTGATACCATGAAATAAATAATCCCTTGATTATTTTCATTAATTGAAAGACTATTTATACAAGTTACATATTTCCATAATAGGAGAATCCTATTCCTATTCTATTCCTAAAACCTTATTCTACTTGGATACTAACTTATACATTTATGGTAATACAATTATTATGGTAAGTGTACAATACTAATTACATTACAACATTACCTAAACTAGGATACTAAATATTACCTAAATATATACTCTATATACGGTAAAACCGAGAGGGAGAAACCGAGAGTAATATACACATGTATATTGTGTATATTTAACACTCTGCATAACTAATACCTGCATAATTAATACTTGCATTACTAATACTTGCATAACTAATACATGCATAATTAATACCTACATTACCAATACTTGCATAATCCTAACTAGCTACCAAACGACCCCTAAAGGGTTCAATGATACTAAACCCAAAAAGCTCGAAGCTCAAATGGGGATAACATGTGAACAACTGCAAAACTTCCCTAATCCTTTGAGTCTTTCTTGTCATTTTTATTTTGTTTGAAGAAATTTGAGATGGAAATAAATATGTTAATGGCGTTGTTGCTTTACTTGTTCAAAAGTAGCAGAAGATATGAGATGCCATAGGCTTTAGGACATTTACCTTTTCAAGTAGTAAATGTGGAGAAGCAATTTAAGATTTAAAGGTACTTCTCCGGAGATGGAATATATATATTACTAGTGAATTTCTACTAATAGTTAAGTAGTAAGCAAAATCATATTAAAAGAAAAAGAAGGATCCAGGTTCTTGGAAAAAAATAGTTCGAGAAGGTTCATTTAGTGCCATTCTGGGCGACTTTGCTATAAGGGTTAATTCTGTCCCAAACTCAAATATATATGTATGATAAGTCACTTATATTTTCTTTTGTTACCTAATTTTCGTGGCTTGTTTTAGAAATTAAGATTTTCTAACAGGGAGTCTAGATCATGGACAACTAGTAATGGTGATTGAATATTGTTGAATTAACTTGACTAGGAGGCATATTACATGATAATGGAAATTTTTCATTCAGCCGAACAAGGGTATCAGGTTTAAGTTCCATATATGATACGGGTGTTGTTCCTACTTCTTGTTCTGCATGTGAGTGTTATTCTTAATGTTAGACTTATCACTACCACAAAAGATAAAAGCAGCATTCGCTTAGGAACTTTGTATTTGGTTCATCATGTGCTGATGCTTGAAATGTAAGGGGATGATAAGTAGTAGAAAATCGGAGAACACAAGGGGTGATTTCCAATTTTTTCATGTTCAGTTGATCAAAATTTTTGAAATAATTTTTCTCTAGAAATATTTCTCTAGAAATACAAGTTTCTTAAAAGTGAGGAAGTTGAGTTCTTTGTAAAAGTAGAGAAAACAAGTTTCACAAGTGGCATTCCACAGTGTCCTCTCCACCCATCAACCTCATCTTCACCCCCACCCCGTAGCTCCCGTCATCACCACCCCACACCCCTACCCCACCTCCCCTAGTATTTGTCTAGGTTATATACAAATCTTTTTAGGAAAACATTTTTTGCTTTCGTACCGAACACAAGAAAGTAAGTAAGAAATTCACTTATTTTCTTGGAAATAATTTTCCTTCGTACCGAACGGCAAACACACCCAAGGTGAAGTTCCGATGAGGAAGATAAGTGGAGGGGGCCAAACTTTTAGTACCATTTTGGGTGACTTTGAGACAGAATTAACCCGACTTGTGCTGTTTGTTTGTTTTTACAGAAGTACATAAAGAGCAGGTCAGTTTTACATCATGAAGGGACATTTAGGACCTCAAGTTTTGAATCTACTGAATTGAAGAGAAAAAAATAAAGAGCGGTAGGATTTTCTTCTCGTCTTGAATAATGGAGCAAGATTTCTGGTTATCAAGAATTGGAAGAAAACTTCTTTTCTCTCCGGCTACCTTATAATTTATTAGAATAAGCAAATCAGAAAAAGAACTTCTAGTTTTCTCTAAGAAAATAGGCTTTTCATTTGCACTCCATTCTTTAATGTCCATTCTCAGCCGAAACCATCCCCTCGGGTTTCTCTTCCAAAATTAGTCTTCCGCTCTCAAAATCTCTCTTACTTTTCCCAAATTTCCCCTCCTTCTTTGTTCTTTCAATATGTCTAAGAACAATTATCATCCTGCCCTCATGGTTTCTAACGTTAAGAACAATATCCCTATTGTACTTGAGATGGAAAACGTCCAATATGCGACGTGGGTAGAATTGTTTAAAATTCACGCTATCTCCCATCAAGTTATTCATCACATCATTCCTCCCACTACACCTCTTCCCGTAGAGGATCCTCAATTATTGATTACTCTTGATGCTACCGTTCTCCAGTTGATCTATTCCACTATTTCGGTTGACCTTCTACAGATGATTATTGAGCCAGATACCACGGCTATGGCTGCCTGGAATAGATTGCGTGACATATTCCAAGATAACCAACATTCACGTATCGTCACACTCGAGCAGGAAATTCTTTCTAGTTCGCATGGAAGAATTTCCAAACGTCTCTGCATATTGCAAGAAACTCAAGGAGTTGGCGGATCAACTCCGTAATGTTGGCACACCTGTAACAAATATCGTCTGGTTCTACAATTGGTTGTCGGCCTTTCGGAGGCCTATAATGGTGTTGGAACTCTCCTTCGTCAAAGCAACCCTCTTCCCGCCTTTTATCAAGCCCGCTCCATGCTTACTTTGGAAGAAGCCGGTTTGGCTAAAAAGGCGGCTACCGGAGCAAGCCCCGTCGTCATGATGGTGTCCTCCCCAAGTTCTTTGGGTTTTGTTAATAATTTGGGCCAAAACCATAATCATGGTGGCGGCAAAAATAATCGTAAGAATAATAATAAAAACCGCGGGGGCAACGCAGTGATTCCGGCGGTCAGCAAGCAGGCAGTGGGGCCCGTCCAGTGAACAGTGGCCCACCACCCCTGGTCCCAGCAGTGGGGCCCATGGCAGTGGGGTTGGGGCAGTGGGCCATGGGCCAGCAGCCCCTACGTTCCAGCAAATACCGGCAGCCAGTGGGCTGGCCAACCTTTCAGGCCCAACAACCAGCAGTGGCGGCCCACTGGCTAGTGGCCCAGTAACGCCAGCTCCAGCAGCTACGACCCAATTCAGTCCCATCCTAGAATAATGGGACCCCGACCTCCGCAAGTCTATCACACAGCAGGCCCCACTCCGACCGATATCGAGGCCGCAATGCACACATTGGGTTTGACTCAACCGGACCCAAATTGGTATATGGACACCGGTGCCACTACCCACATGACTTCCGATTCAGGTACTCTCTTCTCTTATTCAAATTCAGGGTTATGGTCAGAAAACGTTGTCTCTCCCCAATCCACCCCTTATCTTGAAAAATACTTTACATGCCCCCAAATTGATTAAAAACTTAGTGTCTGTCTGAAAGTTTACCACTGACAATTCCGTTTCTGTTGAATTTGATCCGTTTGGTTTCTCTGTGAAGGATTTCAAGACCGGATGTCATCTCATGAAGTGTGATAGTAAGGGGGATTTGTATCCTATCATGCCCGATTTCAGTCCATCGAGTCAAGCTTTGCCATCAGCCTTTGCAACCATTTCTCCTTTCTTGTGGCATGCTCGCCTTGGTCATCTGAGATCCTCTATTTTATCAGCTTTAGATAAAAATAGTTTTATTTCGTGTAAGGGTACGAGTCGTACTCCAATTTGTCAATCTTGTTTGTTAGGAAAAATTGTTAAGTTGTCATTTGTAGACTCAAATTCTCATACTTCAATGCCATTTGATATTATTCATAGCGACCTATGGACGTCTCATGTTCTTAGTTCATTGGGTCATCGATATTATGTTCTCCTTTTAGATGATTATTCTAAATTATTGTGGACGTTTCCAATTGCGAATAAATCACAAGTGTTTTCAGTCTTCATAAAATTTAGAGCGTTCATTCGTACTCGATTCGAAAGAGAAATAAAAAATATTCAATGTGATAATGGAAAAGAGTATGACAATAGGGAGTTTCGGGAGTTCTGTGCTAATAATGGGATCAATTTTCATTTTTCGTGTCCTCGTACGTCTTCACAAAATGGGAAAGTCGAACGCAAAATTTGTTCCATAAATAATATTGTCCGAACTCTCTTAATTCATGCTTCCATACCCCCATATTTTTGGCATCATGCTCTACAAATGGCCACATATCTCCTTAACATAATTCCTTCCAAAGGTCTGACATATTCTTCCCCCCTCCAAATACTATATAATAAGAACCCTTCTTATTCTCATCTTCGGATTCTTGGGTGCTTGTGTTATCCGTTATTCCCATCCACCACAATTAACAAACTTCAGGCCCGCTCTACTCCGTGTGTGTTTTTGGATTATCCGTCTAATCATCGTGGTTATAAATGCTTTGATTTATTTGATTTATCATCCAAGAAAATCATCACTAATCGCCATGTAATTTTTGATGAAACTCAATTTCCATTTACTAAAGTCCATACTCCCGAGCCTAGTTCGTATAATTTTTTGGATGATGGTATATCTCCGTATATTACTCATTATTTTTCGAACATGTCCCGCATCCAAAATCCTCTAGTGGGCCCACTGCCCGCTGGACCCACTGTTCAGTCACTGTTTCCAGTAGCTGGAACAGTTCCAGCCCAATTCTGGAACTGTTCCACTTTCAGCCCCAAATTACCGAGTTGGGCCAGCAGGCCCACTGCCTGCTGGCCAGTCCGTCCCGAGCCCAGCAAATTTCCAAAATTCACTAAATTCTTCCTCGAATCATAGACCGGTCACTCGTAGTCAGCGGGGTATTTTTACACCTAAAAGACATTTTAATTTACATTCTAATGTCTCTATATCCCCCTTGCCCCGTAATCTTGTGTCCGCATTAAACGACCCGAATTGGAAAATTTCTATGACCAATGAATATAATGCTCTTATTGATAATAAGATGTGGGAGTTGGTGCCCCGTCCATCTGGTATTAATGTTATCAGGTCTATGTGGATTTTTGCTCATAAGGAGAATTCAGATGGGTCATTTGCTCGACATAAGGCGTGGCTTGTGGGTGATGGTAAAACTCAGTAGGTTGGGATAGATTGTGGTGAGACGTTTAGTCCGGTGGTCAGACCGGCTACCATTCGCACTGTGCTTAGATTGGCTCTTTCAAAGACTTGGCCTATTCATCAGTTGGATGTCAAGAATGCTTTCCTACATGGTGATCTCAAAGAAACAATCTATATGCATCAGCCGTTGGGTTTCAGGGATCCCAACCATCCTCATCATGTCTGTTTATTGAAGAAGTCCTTAAATGGGCATAAGTAGTCTCCACCGGCCTGGTATACGAGGTTTGCTGACTTTGTTTCGACTATTGGGTTCACTCACAGTAGGTCAGATAATTCCTTGTTCATCTATCGTCGTGGTTCGTCCTCGGCCTACATTCTGTTGTATGTGGATGATATCATTTTGACTGCCTCTTCCGATGCATTACGCCAGTCTATCATGGCCATGCTCAGCTCTGAGTTTGCTATGAAAGACTTAGGGCCCTTGAGTTACTTTTTGGGGATTGCCGTCAAGCGTCACTCAGATGGTTTGTTTTTATCTCAACGAAAGTATGTAGCTGAGATCATCGAGAGAGCCGGGATGTCCTCCTGTAAGTCCACTTCCACTCCAGTTGATGCTAAGCCCAATCTTGGGGCCGCGGCCGGCGTCCCTTATGAGGATCCGACCCGCTATCGCAGTCTTGCAGGGGCCCTCCAGTATCTTACCTTTACCAGACCGAATATTACATATGCTGTTCAGCAGGTGTGTTTATTCATGCATTATCCCAGAGTTGAGCACATGAATGCAATCAAACGTATCATCTGTTATATTTAGGGGACACTGGACTATGGTTTGCATTTGTATCTGTCATCTACATCCACATTTGTCGCATATCCAGATGCTAATTGGGGTGGTTGTCCCGACACCAGACGGTCGACGTCTGGCTACTATATGTTCCTTGGCAACAACTTGGTCTTCTGGTCGGCAAAACGTCAGGCAACTCTATCACGTTCAAGTGCAGAGGCCGAATATCGAGGGGTAGCGAATGTGGTCTCCGAATCATGTTGGCTACGTAATTTGCTTTTGGAGCTTCATTGTCCGATTCAGAAAGCAACCTTGGTATATTGCGATAACATTAGTTCCATCTACCATTCAGGTAACCCGATCCAGCACCAACGCACTAAGCATATCGAAATGGACATTCATTTTGTCCGTGAAAAGGTTGCTAAGGGTCACGTTCGCGTATGCCATGTCCCGTCTCGTTATCAAGTTGCAGACATCTTTACAAAGGGTCTACCCGCAGTCATTTTTGAAGATTTTAGGGACAGTCTCAGCGTTCGAAGACCGCCCGCTATGACTACGGGGGTGTGTTAAACAAGATATATATACCCGTGATATACACGTGATATACATAGGTGAATATCACGGGAATATCCAAAATAGTAGCGCAGCAGTCACGGAGCCAGTCTTGGGCCATCACTCACGGAAGCCCAGCAAATCAGCCCATCACGGGCAGATTACATTTATGTAATCTTGTATATATGGTATATATATTTGATGTATATTGTAGTATATTTGTTACCTAAATTAGGATGATACACTTATCATAATTTGTATAGTTAGAATTATGGTAGAATAAGGTTTTAGGAATAGAATAGGAATATGATTCTCCTATTTTGTAACTTGTATAAATACATTTCAATTAATGAAAATAATCAAGGGGATTATTTCTTTCAGTTATAAGGTGACACGGACAATTCCCCAACGTTTTGTTCTTTTTATTTATGTAATTACTGAAAATCCTGAGGTATGAGGTCTTTTGTTTAGCTTAGTGTCTGTTCATCTTATTTTGATATACTTTTGTTATTTGAGTTTTAATTTCTGGTTTAGTTATTTACGGCAGTTGAAGGCATGCCCCTTCACGTCAAACAGAGAGTGTAAGAAGACCATAAAATGCCCACTCCATCACCTCAAAGTGGTCAAATTGTGGAGGTTTTATTGCGGGACATTTCATCTTGAACTTGTTAGAAAATCATCATCGATTCTACGAGTCCAATTGTTTCTCGCGTCCCACTTGGACCTTAAGGAAATCGAACATCACAAACTGCAAGAAATTTTGCTAAGCTCCAACTTGAAGGTGAAGTGCCTCCAACTATTGAGTTGGTGATACTGTAGTTTTTTTTTATTAACGAAAATAATAATGTTATTAGGGCCTTCCCATTTAAATTTGTGCTAGAGGGCAGATTTGGTTTAATATTATGATTGTATGTGCCATAAGGATATAATGTACCTGATTTAATTTATAATTATTTAACCTCATTTTTCTCTTTTGATGGATACTTCTATATTTCTGATTAATGGAGTCGTTCTCTCGAGGGAAGAAATAATATGTTCTCAAACTTGAAAACTATTAAATTTTTTGGGAAAAATGGATCAGTGGTCGTCAAAGCTCCCCCGAACTTCCATCGCTAGTTGAGTGAGTATCGTCTTTAGATGTGAAAATGAGTTAATTGGACCCTTTACAATTTGAATGGATTAAAATGATCCTTCAAAGATTTCTTGTGTGTTATTTGTAAAAAAGATATTAAGCTAAAAACAAATCGGTAAAGAATTGAAAATTAATTGACCAAGTATTTGCATATTTTATTAACAAAGATATCTTCCTTCTGTTTCTACACACGTTGTGCCTCGGTGTGTGTCTTCATGTAGGCACTAGCCAATTCTGCAAATGAATCAATGGAACGGCGTGGTAGGAGTGTATGCCAGGACAATGCTCCCATAGTGAGGGTTTCTCCGAACTTTTTGATCAACACCGATTTTGTTTCCTCCTGGGAGAGGTCGTTGCCCTTTATCCCTATGGTGTATGCCATGGTGTTATCCCGGAGATCTATGTTACCATCATATTTGGTCAATTCAGGCATCCTGAATTTCCTTGTGATCAGCGTTGGGCCGCGCTCAGTTTATAGGGTTGTTGTGAATACATCTGCATGACAATAACTTTAGTGATGGAAAGGGCTCCAGGGATCTGATTGATCGAGTTATCATGTTCCTCCAAACGTTTCCTTATTCGCTCTATCATGGCTAGAGGACAATCGGTGACTACCACTCCAGATACTACCCTCTGGATCACCACTCCGACTCCCGAGTGGCCTAGGGCATCTAAGCTTTTGGCAACGTTCATTATACCAAAACTTCCTGGTGCAGGGTTTGGTACGCCTACAGCCGGAGCAGTCTTTGGTTGCGAGAACGATCCCACATAGGCGGCCATAGAAGACATCATGCTATCTATTTTTGCGTCCATAGCCTATTGCCTGGCCGAAAACTCCTCCGTTGTAGACAGTGCGCTTCCTCTACCCTTTTCTGCGCGACTCAACCGAGGTGCATCCCTGATATGTTGCTCGGGGTGATCGGTTGCCGCGAAGATCAGATTGACTCTGGTTCTCACTTCTCTCCGGTTCCTTATCATCATCTGAGACTCCATCTATGTCAAGGGAGTTTTTCTCATTTGGGTTTGAGAGTTCAGCGGCATCACGCGCCTTAGCAGTGGTTTGAAGGGGAATAAAATGTTGTTCGCCAACCATAATTTTGCGTGAAAACACAAAATCAGCCAACGATTAAGAATAACTTGGGATAATTAATATTGCCAAGGGCCATAGTGGGGGCCAAATTATGTAGCCTAAAATTTGATTATTAGAAAGCCACTTAAATGTTTTTGATTAAGGTATTTAGCAACGAAATTAATCCAAGTTAATTCTAAAAATCTATGACGTAAAATTAATCCAAGTTAATTCTAAATATCTATGACCTAAAACACCTAAATCCTACTTTCGTCTACACCACAAGCGCCAGCCTGCCCCTCCTCGGCCAATCGGCTTCACCCATTTTTTTCTTTGTTTCTCATTTTTTGGTGTTGTGTTCAATTCCTGCGGCTGTCATGTCTCCCGCTCCCTCCTCCACATCTTCCTTCCATCCGGCTTTTGCCGTTACAAATATAAAGAATTTCATTCCCATCATTCGTGATCAGAAACATGATCAATACACCTCGTGGGTCAAACTCTTTCGAATTCATGCCTGCGCGTATAACGTGTTTGGCCATATTGACGACTCTCCTTCCCATCCCGTTGAGGTTGAAGAATCTAATTGTCGTCATCTCGACGTTATGGTTAAACAGTGGATTTACGGCACCGTCTCCAAAGATTTGCTTCATACAATTATGAAAATAGGTGGCTCGGCTCATGAATTATAGGTACGATTGGAAGAAATATTTCAGGACAACAAAAATACTCGGGCTGTGTATTTGGAGGAAAAATTTAATAATACACGTCTCGAGAATTTTCCCAACATGTCTGAATATTGTAAACAATTGAAATTAGTTGCAGACCAATTACCCAATGTGGGGACACCCGTCTCCGAAACAAAGATGGTCATACAACTTGTTGTTGGCTTACCCAAAAGAGAATACGATTCACTAGCCACTATGATTCAACAAGCCGACCCGCTACCGAGTTTCAACAGGGCACATTCACAATTACTTTTGGAGGAAACCCGACGTGCCAAACATGACGCTCACAATAAAAAAGCATTAGCGGTTGAAAATCCAGTCACACACGCAACCCCCACCACCGCCGGACTACCACCAATCGCCGGACAGCCGTCCTGGAGACAAGGGCGGCAGAGGCCGCAGTAATGGTAAAGATGGCAAGGGCCATGGCAGAGGAAAGGCCCAACAGCCTGCCCAACCCAGCAGTGTCTGTGGCCTGGCCTATATCCCTGGTCAAATTCAGGAAATTGGACCTCAATTTATGGCCCACACTCCGCAACAGGTGCCCATTACCCGCAGGCCTGGTCACCTAGCATTCTGGGCCAGGGACCAAGCCCACGACAATAACCAATGAATGTCCAGCAAGCCTACTTGTCCGTCGCCAGTCCAACCCAGTAGAACTACGGTCTGGCCCAATATGATTTGGGTCAGGTTTTCGGTACTTTAAACCTGCAATAGCCCGATGAGAATTAGTACATAGACGCGGGTGCCACATTTCATCTCACCCGCTCGGCAGGTAATCTTCCCACATTATTTCTCTTAAAGTATCCTCAATTTATTACTGTTGGCAATGGTAATCGCATTCCAATCCAGGGATATGGTACAACTCAACCACACCGTCACTCCAGTCCCTACCTACCACAATCATCGATTTCGGCAACAACCACCCAAATCCAATTCGATATGCCCAGATCATTGCCCCTACCCACCCAATGTCCTCACAAAAAAAAAGTCATCTACTACACTGCTCCGTCGACCAAACCCGCAGACAGCTCGACACCGTCTCTGACACCAGTGACCCGAATCTGACCCCACACCAAAATATCCAACCTACCCCTACCCCTACGCACCGTATGGAAACCTATGCCTAATACGAATTTTTCAAACCCGAAGTCCAATTCAACCTATCCACTCAAACCATATCCCCAATTCCCAAAAATCCAAATTAGCCAAACTAGACCCAAATTGGAATGCGGCCATGTGTGAGGAATTTAATGTTTTAACAAAACAACACACTTTGAATTTGGTTCCTAGACTAGATGGGGTGAATGTGATCCGTTGCATGTGGCTATTTCATCACAAATTCAGAGACATTGGTGACTTAGATCGATATAAGGCGAGACTTGTGGCTAATGATATAAATCAGCATGGGGTATTGATTATGGCGAGACGTTTAGTCCGGTTGTTAAACAAGCTACTATTCACATAGTTCTGAGCATTGCTATGAGTAAGTATTGGCTGATTCATCAGCTTTATGTGAAGAATGCGTTTTTACATGAGGACTTAAAAGAAATTGTTTACATGCACCAACCGCCTGGTTTTGTCCATCCAGCAGCCCCTCATTTTATAAGTCATCTTCGTAAGTCACTTTATGGTTTAAAACAGGCCCCTAGAGCATGGTATGATCATTTTGCACAGTACATTATGTGGATTGGGTTTGTATGCAGCAAGTGTGATAATTCTCTATTCATTTTTCATAGAGGTAGTAGCATTGCTTATTTATTGTTATATGTGGATGACATTGTGCTTACTGCCTCATCTGATGCATTGAAAAATGAGATCATTGCATTGCTTAAAATCGAATTTGCTATGATGACTTGGGGAAGTAGAGTTATTTTTTGGGGATATCAGTGACTAGATCTGCAAATACTATGGTTTTGTGTCAGTGCAAGTATGCAGAGGAGATAGTATACAAGGCTAAAATGGCAAACTGCAAGATAACGTCCACTCCGGTTGATTCAAAATCAAAGCTTAGTGCCGTTGATGGTGACCCAGTGTCTGATCCTATCCTTTACATGAGTATTGTAAGTGCACTACGGTATCTTACCTTCACCCGGCCTGACATAGCGTATGTTGTTCAGCATGTGTGCCTATTCATGCATGCCCCCATAGAGTCTCATTTTACTGCCCTCAAGCGTATCATTCAATACGTTAAGGGCACACTTGATTATGGATTGCACTTACCCCACTCAGCACCGACTAGATTGTTATCATATACGAATGCTGATTGGTCAGGCTGTCCGAACACGCTACGCTCCACCTTCAGCTACTGTATATTCTTAGGGGATAACCTCATTTCATGGTCTGCCAAGCGACAAGCCACCTTATCCTGTTCGAGTGCAGAAGCAAAGTATCGAGGCATTGCAAATATTTTTGCTGAGATTTGTTGGCTTCAAAACCTTCTTTTGGAGATTCAGTATCCCTTGCGTAAGGCATCTTTGGTCTATTGTGATAACATATCCGCCATATATTTATCTCATAATCTGGTTCAGCATCAGCGAACCAAGCACATTGAGATGGCTATACACTTTGTTCGTGAGAAGGTTGCTCTCGGTCATGTTAAGGTGGTTCACGTGCCTTCTTCGTATCAGTATGCAGATATCTTCACGAAAGGCCTTCCTAGACAGCTCCTGCTCGACTTCAGATCCAGTCTTAGTGTGCGGCCTCCTTCCGCTCCGACTGAGGGGTTGTATTAACGTGTACAATATTATATTTAGCCATATTTAGTGTTGTATAATTATGGTAGATATAGTATCACTGTTGTATGAGTATTCCATATTATACACCCTATATATATTTGTATTAATGAGAAAGGCTCTCCAAGGGAGATTAATACAATCTTACACATTTGAGTACTTTGTAGTTTTACTTTCCTTTGGTATGCTTTAATTTACTCTGCTACTTCATTGATTATTTGTTGAGCTGATCTTAATATTAACGTGTATAATGTAAAACATTTAACCATATTTAGTGTTGTATAATTATGGTAAATATAGGATCCTTATTGTATTAGGATTCCACATTGTATACAATATATATATTTGTATTAATGAGAAAGGCTCCACAAGGAAGATTAATACAATCTTACATGGTATTAGTAACCTAAACTCCAAAACCTAAAATTTTCCTTTCTTTCTCATGCGGCCTGCCCGAGACACGGCATGTGCTCTCTTCTCTTTTCTCTGCGTGTCAGAGCACCAAGCATGCCCTTTTCTCTACGTGTCAGCCAACATACAGGCCTGCCCATCTCTTTTCTTCTTTTCCATCAAGATAACAACTATTCTTGCCTATGTTAACAGTGGCCTATTGCCTATGTTAGCAGCCAACAGAGTTGAAAAAGATTTATAGTCCCTCGGTTTTTGTGCTTCACTGCCTCCCCAAAACCAAAAGCAACCATGTTGTAACATCCCGTACTTTCGGGTCACGGTTTAAATCATTAAGCGTATGTAAAATCGCTAGGTGTGTGTAAATAGACCCGAGCGTTGGAAAAATTTATGTTATATTTACATATGCTAACAAAGAGATTAGTATATAAAATGATGCAACCCCGAAATAATTTTAGACGTAGCAAGTGTAACAACGGGGATCTGAAATACATTTGGAGTATGCATAAAGAAGTTATGGACTAGTGTCTTATTACAAGAATTATGACATTGAGTATATGAAGATCTTATAGGTTATTAAGATTTAAGTGAATTGGGATCACATAATTAATTAAATGTGTGATTGATTAATCGTGTGATTAATTAATTAAGTGGAGAGGACAAGCTTAATGGGGATTAATACGTGTAGCTTTAAGAAAATGGGTCCTAATGACTAAGCCTAGACTAAGTTAATGCAGTGTGTGTGTGGCGTTAATTAGCCTGATCTCCACTGCCAAAATATTGGCTAGTGGGAGACAACATAATGAGAGGAATTAATTGGTTTTCACGATTGAGAGGGTTATATTGTATTATCATTTTGGGAATGAATTTCGTGGCTTTGAGAATAAGAAATAGGACCAAAGGAACCAATACATTAATAAAGGCAAATCGAGAATCATTGCATGAGACTCCTCCCAATTGAGAAATTGTGAAACATTTCATAAAATTCTCCGACCCTCTGTTTGTTCTGTATGAAACTGAAACAAACATATTTTCACATCCAAAATTGAGAAGTACGAAGCAGTAGTAGAATTAGGATATTGGGCAGCAAACGTTCTCCTTCCCTTTTCAAATATATAGGTATGTTAAGGCAAATTATTTCTTTCTTTTGGCATGTTCCATGTAACGAAATATAACCGTGATATTGCTCCATAATTTATTCTACTTCTAGTAGTTAAGAATATTCATGTTGTTGATTCCTATGTTAAAAGCATGTCAAAATATGTTCTTAAGTCCTTATTAAGGCATACATAAAATATGTTAATATTTACAGTGTTAGCTGAAGGTACAAGGAAATTATGTCATTCATGATATTTTATTGTGATTCATGCATTTTCATTTGCGTTGCATTTATGTTTTATCCAAGACTGTATATTGGGGACGGGAAACGCAGACCACTGTGTTGTTAGCCTCTATGGCTTAATGAAGGAAGATGCCTGATTAAGGGCCAATATATATATATATATATATTTGTTGTGGGGAGGAAGATGCCCTTGTGTGGAAGTATGGGTGCCTAGGTATCCACCTTAAGCCTTTTCTCGTTTGAAGTATATATGTATTTACCGTATTATGCATGATATTTAGACATATTATGCCCACAGAGGCCGACATGAAATGATACCCACAAAGGCTGTTATGGTAAGGAAGATGCCCAATGGGGCTGATGTAAATGTATACCGCATTGTGCATGACATTTAGGCATATGTATTAGGACCCTCAGAGATATGTATTATTAGTCAGTTGTTTCTGTTTCAGTTGTTGTTATATCCCTGTTATACTATTGTTCATGCCTGACATACTCAGTACATCAGTCGTACTGACGTCCCTTTTGTCGGGGGACGCTGCGTTTCATGCCCGCAGGTTCAATTAAAGAGGGTGACAGTTCACGCTAGTAGGTTGCTGGTTCAGTTGATATTGGAGCACTCTATTTGTTTCAGAGTTGTAGTCTGGTCATGGTACAATATTTTTGCATACGCATGCGGGTATGGCGGGGTCATGTCCCTTCCTTGTGATGTCATGTATTCTTTAGAGGCTTGTAGATAGGTATCCTGTGTATAGTTGTTATGTATGACATTGTCGGCCTTTGGGTATGTATATATATATATATATAAGATGGTTATCCGACTTTATATAGTCCTTTTTCGGCTTAGCCCATGTTTAATTATGAATAGGTGTTGACTGTAAGGTTAGCGGTACCCGACGATTGGGATCCGGGTGTCCGTTACGGCCCTCCGATTTGGGTCGTGACACATGTTTCTTCTCTGCTTCTCCTTAAATCCGTGCATGTCCATTATTTTGTACTTTACACGAGAACAAATCAATGACTTTCTTGACCCGTCAACGACCCGATAATGCGTGTTATATGGATACGGGCGCCACGTCTCATCTCACCAATAATTCTGTTAATCTTCCTCAACTGCGCCAGTTACCAACTCCACAATATATTATGATCGGTAATGGTCATCGCATTCCCATTCAAGGACTTGGCCACACCCTTACCCCACCACCACATCCACACTTCTCTCTTCAAAATGTCCTTTATGCCCCAAACATTATCAAAAATTTAATCTCTGTAAGAAAATTTGTCATCGATAATTTTATCTCAATTAATATTGACCCGCTCTGATTTTCTGTAACGGACCTCCGTACCGGGAGACTTCTTTCATAAATTTTGTGCGGCTAACGGCATGATTTTTCGTTTCTCATGCCCCCATACCCCCTTCAAAATGGAAAAGCAGAAAGAATTCTCCCAACCATTAATAATATGATTCGTACCCTATTTTTTAATGCGTCTCTCCCCCCTAATATTTGGGTATATGCATTAAAAATGACAGAAAACATTCTAAACATTTTACCTACCCGTGCGATTCAAAATAGGACACTCACCGAAATTCTCTACCGTCAGATCCCCACCTATGACCACCTGAGAATTTTCGGTTGTCTGTGTTATCCAAATATGACATCCACGGCACCTCACAAATTAGCACATCGGTCTACTCCGTGCGCCTTCCTAGGTTTCACGTCAAACCATAGGGGTACTTGTGCTATGAGCTATCCACCGACAAAATTATAATTTCTCGCCATGTCACATTTGTCGAATATGTCTTCCCGTTTGACAACATCAAAAAAATTCGCGTCACTGATTATCAATTCCTCAAAGATTCGGACCCATCACCGCTTGTTCAATAAGCATTCGGTCATGCTGCCTCCGCTCCGGCAACAGCCACCGCACCGACTACAACCGTCGGCCGCCCGATCGACATCTCCGGCGGCCGCAACCTTCACCTTCCTCCACTGTCCTTGTCATCACCATGTGACACTGCCACTACCGGCAGTACCTCTGCCGTGCAACAGTCACTGCCAATTTCTCTGCCAGTCGACCCATCTCCCCGTCTCCGGCAACCACAACCTCGACCCACTGTGCCGCCACATTAAATTCTCTTCTTTGCTCTGTTAAGTGATAAATTCTTCCAGTTATTTTCTTGTTTCCAACAAAAATAATCTCTTCGACCAACTGTCAACATTTTTGCTGGCATAGTCTTGTTTATTAGCAGCTTTTGGGAAATGAACTTGTCCTATTTGCTGGGTTTATGTTTTTTTCCCTTTTGTTAGTTAATTTTTTATTTTTTCCAATTGAACTTTTCTATTTTGGTCCGAGAAGAATGAAGGGGTTAGGAATGTGAGGATGGGTCGGTGATGGATGGTGGGCAAAGGGAGCAGAGAGGTTCCAGTTTGGAGGAATCTACGAATATTGTAATTGAACTGTGTTTTTTTTTTAAATTATTCCCGTAACATGTATAATATTTGTATAACTAGTATTTCTTCAAAACTTGTTTCTAAAACATGTATAATATGTGTGTAACTAGTGAATATACATTGATTATACTATTATTATAAGTTTTTTATCATACACAAATTACACAACATTGATACATTTTCTATACATATACTGAATGAGATACTTGAAATAACTAGTAAAGTTGTTGACATGTGATCAGGAGACAGAGCCGTCTCTGGGGCGGTCAAGGCGGCGCCGTCGCACAGGGCCCCCGGCAGGCGGGGCCCTCTCCAGAATTTTCATTTTCTTTTATTGATTTCAAATATTATGATATGTATTAAAAATGTCTCCAATCTTATCAATGAGAGTAGTAGCCTAGCGGTTGAGAGCTCTTTTCAAAAGTTCTTCCCTAGTGAGAGTATGTATGTTCGAATCTAATGAGTAGAGCGAAAGAATTTTTTTTAAACACAAAATCAGATTTGGCCCCAAGTCCCAAACAATCGCCCCCTCTTTAAACATAAAACAAACTTTTATTAAAAAAAAATTAAACACAAAAAACAAATTTGGTCTCATGATAGTTTTAGATATCTTGATTATGAAAGATTGTTTGATGACTTTACAGATAAAAATGCAAGAAGATCAATTTTCTATGCCTAATGTAATGATAGTTTTTCTTTTAAATCTTTCATGTAATGACATTAAGATATCTCTTTCGTAGCATTATGTACTTAAATTGAAAACATTGAATCGAATATAGTGTTTACTATATATTTATTTGATGTTTTGATCAATAATTTTTTTTAATATTGATTAATTAGTTAATTTTAATTTTAATGTGAATAAAAAATGACCTCTTTTTGTTTCTCGCACCGGACCCTTAAAAGTATAGGAACGGCCCTGCCAGGAGGTTATGGGTTTAAGCCGTGGAAACATCCTCTTGTAGAAATGTGAGGTAAGACTGTGCATAATAGACCCTTGTGGTCCGATCATTTTCCGAAATTGACCGAATTCTCAATTTGATCCATTTAATGAGATGGATTAAATTGAGAATTGAATTAACTGGGTTAAATTACAATTTGGTTCAAGGCGTTATATGGGTTATTAGTTACGGATTTATATGTTAACCAAACAAAATCAAATAATTAAATAAAAAATAGGTTAAATGGGATATAAATTAGGAATTTATGGACTAATGAAATAACATCGGGTAACTCAATTCCTACACATGAGTTATTGACAAATCCATTGAATTAAAGGTCAGAATCAGAGATCCAAATTGAATTAATCCATTTAACCAGAACATTTTTAGTTTATTTTTATTTGTCCATTATACTAAAAATAATTATTTATTTATTTTTACATATCAAAAGAAAAATAATTTATCTTTTTTATTTTATATTTAGTATTAATTATTTATTTCAATTCATTTTCAAGTTCATTAAAATTATATAACACAATTACTATAAATATTATGATAAAATATGTATTTTATTTATTATTTTTTAAAAAGCTGATTGTCGACAGGTAAAATGAACGGATGAGAGTACTTTAGTTTAGAGAACTTTCACAAGTAAAAGCTACAATATACACAGACACTGACCAAATAACCAATTGAACACAAACAAATGTTCGATAAGACCACCGATCAACAGAGTACAAGTTCATCTTGAATTTGCATATAGCATGAGAGACACGTGTCTCAGAATTCTCATTTTGTCCCCATAAAAACCCCTTCACTTTCACATAGTTTTCATAACCACAATAATATTATTAAATCTTCAAAATGAAGCTTTTTCCTGCAACTGCTCTCCTTCTCTTCCTAGTGCTTCTTCTCTCAACAAATGGTATGTTTATTCATTTAGATTCCCTTTATTTTTCTTCGGATCATAGTTATTTTTATCCTTCTTCTTCTTCTTCTTTCATATTGACTTGTCCCTATTAGTTGATATGCAAGCATTAGACTCTGTGGGAAACCACTACTTAAAAGTTCACTATTTTCTTACAGAAATTCCCCATTGAAAATTTTCACGGAATGTCGGTGGAGTATTTTCACACAGAATTATTAGAAATTTTTTCAGCGTTTTAATGAAAATTTTACATTCGAGGGTAATGAGGAGCGTTATAGTGGTAACTCATTTTCATTTCGGTGGAATTTAATATAAATTTCTTTAGTAGTGATCATAGAGCCACTAGATCAAGATTTATTTTTCATTAGGTATATACTCCTATAGTTCAAACTTCAAAATAAATGATTTTTTAGAGAAAGGACAAAAATGGTCCTTAATCCCTTAACTAATAACTGAACAACAAGTTTGATCCTTTAATTTTATCAGATTTGAGTATTTTTGGTCTCGATCGAACATTTACTAAACTTTGATTGTTAATTTTAATTGGAACCGTAAATTTTGTGAAGAATTCCTATGAAAAGTTTGTTCTCTCTTTAGAAAATGTAAATAATCTTTCGGCTTTTAATATGTGAATAACTTGTATGGAGAAATAGGTGGTCCAAGAAAGGCAGAGGCAAAACTATGCCAGTACCATAGCAAAACCTTCCACGGGATATGTGTGACGGGTAAAATTTGCAACCAAAAATGCCAACAAGAGAACTTTGATGGTGGGCGCTGCCACGGCCTTCGCCATTATCGCTGCATGTGCTACAGGACCTGCTAGTTTCCTTTACTACTAGTTTATATATTAAGTGTAATGGTTTATAAATAAAATGTAATGATGCTCGTCATCTTTTTCTGTATAAGCCACTTACTTTTAATAGTAAGTGATCTATGGGTTTATGTATCTCGGTTCCTTTCCATTACTCCTTTATTTAAACACTTAATTTTATTTAATTTTTAATTTAATAATTTTGTAAGTATTTTCTTTTTTGCATTTAAACATCTTAAGACTTAACTATAGTTAAAAGGATAGATAATATCAAATATTTACAGACTTTTGTACCCTTAAAGAATCAAAGAGTTGAGTGTGGTAAAATTGTAATATTCGTAAAATAGAGATGGAGTTCCAAAAATTATATATTTAAGAAGATAATTTTGGAGGTACTCTAGCCGGGCTTTAATTTTGGATGGATGATTTGGTCGATGATTTTGTATACACGATAATGAATATTAAATAATTTCACCCAAGATGAATATTAAACCTTTTCCATCTCAAAAGTTATGAGAATGAAATTCTTGATCTTCTTAACTGCAAGAGCATGATGGAATTTAGGTTATTCAGCCATTGAAAATTGGAGATGATGAGAAGAAAGTCGAAGAAAGAAGAGAGGGCTGTCGAGGTTGTTTAGCCATTGAAAATGAAGTGAGGAAAGTCGAAGAAATAAGGGAGGGGGATGCCGAAGGGGGAGGGGCGGCGGCTTAGGGAGAAAAAGAATTTGGAGTTTGGCTTCATGTAGGAATATGTTCCTTTCATTTCATTGATTTTCATATATATATATATATATATATAGTGTTACATAATTATAAATTAGGTAACTAAATTTTTCTAATTACAATTGGAATATAAATTTACCTTATATAAAAGATATACAAAATATGGTAATATTTTATCAATGGTAATATACAAGATATGATAATATTCTATCACACTCCGCAGTTGAAGCGGGAGGTTCTTGTACGCTGAGACTGGCTCGGAAGTCATCAAAGAGTATGCGCGGAAGTCCTTTGGTGAATATCTCAGCAATCTAATATCAGGAAGGAACATGAAGAACACGAACTTGTCCACGAGCAACTTTCTCATGTACAAAGTGAATATCTATTTCAATGTATTTAGTGCACTGATATTGAACGGGATTGCCTAAAAGATATATCGCACTTACATTATCACAGTAAATTATTGTAGCTTTATGGAGTGGGCTGTGAAAGTCAAGTAGAAGGTTGTGTATCCAACAAGACTCAGAAACAACATTCGTTATACCTCTGTACTCAGCTTGGACACTGGATCGAGATATAGTAGGTTGTCTTTTAAAAGACCAAGAAAGTAAGTTATCTCCAAATAACACACAGTAACCCGACGTAGATCGACGAGTGTCAGGACATCCACTCCAATCAGCATCAAAATAAGATGTGAGACTATAGAGTGAGGACTTGTACAAGTATAAGTTGAAATGAAGAGTACCTTGTACATATCGCAAAATACGTTTGAGGGCCTTCATATGTTCATCCATCGGGCTGTGCATATGTAAGCATATTTTTTGCGCGGCATATGATATATCTAGTATCGTGAAAGTGAGATACTGCAACGGTCCTGCTAAACTGTAATAGTGAGACGGGTCGGCATACAGAGAACTTGAAGAGGTATTGAGTTTGGAATTAGTGTGGGCCGGTTTGCAAGACTTCATGCTTGCTCAGTCAAGGATCTCTTCGGCGTAATTTCTTTGACAAAGAAATAAGTCACCTGCATGTCTCGTAACATGAATGCCCCAAAAATATCTTAGGGGGCTCAAATCCTTCATAGCAAACGCAGAGGCAAGAAGTGACATAATGGATCGGTGAAGTGCATCAGAAGATGTGGTGCGGATGATATCAACATATATTAAGATGTATGCCATGTCATTATCCTTGCTATAGATGGACAATCAATGATCATATTTGTTATGTGAAAACCCAATAGAGGATACTAAATCAGTAAACCGTTGGTACCATGCACGAAGAGCATGTTTCAGTCTATATAATGATTTCTTCAAAAGACATATAATCTAGATGAATCGGATACTTGAATCTCATAGGTTGATGCATATATACGGTTTCATGAAGGTCTCCATGCAAGAAAGCATTTCTGACGTCATGCTGATGATTATGCCAAGACTTGGACAAAGCAATACTGAGAACGGTCCGAATAGTCGTTGGTTTCACCACCGAGCTGGAAGATTCATCACGATCAACTCCCACCTGTTGAGACCTACCATCACCAACCAGACGGGCCTTGTGCCTCTCAAAAGAACCATCAGATTTATTTTTATGTTGAAAAATCTACATAGAACGAATAATATTAACATCAGGAGGACGATGTACTAGATCACATGTCCTATTTTCAATAAGAGCATTATATTTGTCAATCATTGCATTTTTCTAATAAGGATCGGACAAGGCATATTTTGGATTACGAGGAACATGGAAAGAGGAAATCGAAATGGACAAGTTAAATAGCCGTTTGGGTTTGGAAATGTCGTGCATAGCACGGGTTTCCATTGTCCGTGGGTGTGCCGCGGGAGGTTTGACAAGATTGGGATAGGGTGACCGAAAAGTGGAGGAGAGATTGGGTGGACTACCGGGAGTAGGGGGTGGGGCCAAGAAGGGGTAGTAGCATCGGGGAAAGGAGGGCACGAACTAAGTTATTTATGGTTCTAATTTTCATTCGGCTTTGCCATTTAATAGAGAGGTGTGGGGACGGAAAAATGAAAAACAAGGCCGTGTTCGGCGCAGAAAAGTTTTAATTAATTATTATCGAATTTCCTTCTATTGTCACATTGGAAACATTTAATATTCTTTTCAAACTGTGTCTTAATGAAAGTGCTGAATTACGAAAAAATAGAATAGACTTGGGACTTATTACCAATGAAAAACATCCATAGGAAGTTTGAATAATCATCTAAAATTAATATATAGTATCGATGCACGATCATGCTTAACATAGGAGAAGTTCATAAATCATTGTGTATTATATCAAAATGCATTAAAGTACAAGTGGATGAAGAATAAAATGGTAACTTGACACGTTTCTAAAAAACACAAGATTCACAACACAGGAGGACAAAAGACATGTTTGTAAGCAATAAATTTATTTTTTCTAAGGGAGCATAAAACAGAGTCTCCAGGATGTCCTAATCTATTATGACATAAAAGAGATGGAATTGCTGCAAAGGTTGATGGAGAGGAGGTTGGATTATTGACGGAGGTGGTGATAAGATAAAGGTCTCTGGTGCTATCACATCTCAGTATTCTATTTTCTGTCATAAGGTCCTTCATAGAAAAACCAAAAGGATCAAATTTAAGGAAAACATTATTGTCGGTTGTGAAACGACGCACAGAAAATATATTTTTTATAAGTTTCGGGGCATTGAGGATATTTTTAAGCCAAACGGGGGTGTGGTGGGGAAAGAGATAATTGTCCATAATCTCAAATGGGAATGTCTTGTCCATTACCAATAATATGATTTAAATTGCTCATATTGAAATAAGACGAGAGAATACCTTGGGATGCCGTCATATGAGATATGGCGCCAGTGTCCATGTATCAACTGTTGTCAAGAACATTGAGAGACATCGTGTTCATAGTTGCCTCAATATCCGTCGGTGCATAGGTTGAAAGAGGAGAAACTTGTGCTCTGTATGCCAGTTGTGGACATGCGCTGAGGATGCCGGACTAGCCTGTCGGGTCGGAGGTTAGGCATAGAAGGATGTCGGGTAGGGGCAAGGTGGAACATCCCATGTAGGTGGGGCCTACACAACCCATGGTGGAGGCTGCTGCCACTGTTGATGGCTGCTAGCCGGTAGGGACTACCTCCTACCGCCGCTGCCACTGTTCCGATGCTTTTTTCATCGTTGTTTCCAGAATTTCTTCCTTTGTTGTTATTCTGGGAATGTGAGCCACGTGTTGGATTGTTGCCTTGCCTATGGGATGGGGCGGGAGCCGAGCCTCTTGAGTCAGCATGGTTTCCGTCTGTGGTTACGAGGGCGGCGTCGGCTATGCTGGCATTAGTCGTTGCCCGCTTTTTTTTTCTGAGTTTCTTTAAGAAGGAGTCTCGAATGAACCTCATAGAACGGAGGCAATGACGTGCTTTATTGGAGGATGTTAGCGACGTCATCATAATTTTCATTCAAAACCTCAATAAGTTGCATCACCAATCGTTGATTAGTGACCGGTGCACCGACATTGGAGAGTTGATCGGCAAGCATCTTAAGTTCTTGATAATAGGCCGACGCATTAGGAAAATCGTCCTGCTGAATGGCCTATAATTGATTTTTCAGATACAAGACACGTGTCTTGTTGTCATGAAAAATACTTTTCAAGCGCTCCCACGTTTGTCGTCTAGTGGCATCAGTTTCAATGATTGTATATAATAGATCATTCGAGACCGTGTCGTAGATCCATTGTAGGACAACTACATCTAAGCTAGACCAAAGTTCATCGTCAGAATCATCAAGTTTTTCTAGGGGCTTTGATTTTGGATGGATGATATGATCGATGACTTTGTATACACGATAATGAATCTTAAATAATTCCTCCCAAGATGAATACTAAACATTTTCCCTCTTAAGAGTTATGGGAATAAATTTTTTGATGTTAACTGCAAGAGCAGGATGGAATTTAGGTTGTTCATCCATTGAAAATTTGAGATAAAGAGAGGAAAGTGAGAGGACCGCCGAGGAAGATGGCTGCCGAGGGGGGGGGGGAGGCGGCGGCTTAGGGATAAATAAAAAGGTTAGGATTTGACATCTGATACCATGTAGGAATATGTTCCTTGCCTTTCGTTGATTAATATGTACAATATATATATAGTGTTACATAATTACAAACTAGGTAACTAAATCTTCTTAATTACAATTGAAATATAAATTTACCTAATATAAAAGATATACAAGATATGATACAATTCTATCAATGATAATATACAAGATATGGTAATATTCTATCACAGGCCTCCAACGCATGAGACACCCTAGCCAATTCTTGATCAACCGGGACTTTTGTAACATAATTTGCTCACTCATTTTGAACAACCCAAAGTAACATTTAAAACAATAAAATCTTTTATTTATGATAATTAATATATATATATATATATATATATTATATAGGATTAAATACCATTTTCAAGTCTTTTAATGTAAAAATTTATAAGTTTCTTATATAGTGAAATAGGAATGCATTAAGCCTTATTCCATATAGTCAAGTTTTTATTTCAATATCTCAACTCACAATTACCTTTAATTCTTCAACAAAATTTTCTTATACTACTAGAAAATTACTATGTGTTACAAAGTTCACACTAATATTTAAAAGAGTTTGTTATTGCCTTATATAGTCATGACACGAGGAACATAGTAAAAAAAAATCAATTTTTTTATATTTTTTATTAAAGGGCAGTAGAATTTTGCGTGATATTTTAGAACTTTGAATTAAACTACTTAAATTTTAATATCTACCAATAAGATTTTTGACGACAAGAATCAAGGTTTTGTATTGCAACACAAGCCAACATTTTATTAACTTGAAAGAACTTCCAAGTTATATAATAAGATATGTGATAATGACTTATTGCATACCAAGATATAAACTATAAATATTGTAGATTTGATTAGTTACTATAAATATCGTAGATTTGATTAGTTACGAAAATAAAAAATGCTTCCTTGAATTTTGTGAAACGTCTTATTTCGAAAAATAAAATGAAAATGTAAAAAACCCACTTAGTCAAATCAATATTTTGAAAGTGCCACCAATTTCTATATATACTTAGAAATTAAATCATTCGCCCTCAATCAATTAGTCAAATCAATATTTTCTCATTTTATTTTCTCTGCAATGGGTAGAAAAGTTGGGAAAGCCAAACTATATGTTGAGTTATTAGTGGAGCTTTCCAACAGAAAGGGAAAGGGAAAAGCCAAAGGAGAGGAGTCCAAATCCTCCACTATGAAGGAGACGGAGGCCATTGAGAGTTGGGTGATGAGTAAGAAAGAGATTGCAGTGGAGAGCATAAATGACATTGTTATGTTCTTGGATATTTTTGAAAAGTGTGGCCGCTACAAAGGCCATGTCAAGATTAAAGATGGAAATCTATAGGTAAAAACTGAAATGAGGAAGATGAAAAAGGGGGCTAATCTTAGAATCTAGGTTCATTACTACAAATTCAGTTGTTTTAGTCTTTAAATAAGTGTCTACAAAAATAATACTACTACATTACTTAGAAAAGCATATCTGGTTATTATGAACACTGGAAGAAGTACTGGAAATTGTTATCGTATTATTGAAAGCAGCATGCTAGTTAAATAGAATAACAGCAACTAAATAGACTCCTAACTGAATACTAACAAAGTGTCCCAACTAAACAATAGTTCTGGAAGATAAAATAAATGAAACACCTAAAATTACTAAACGATACAACTGTAGTGGTCCAATACGCCCCTCAAGTTTGGCGGTGGGTTACTAAGCCTAACTTAAATAGATTACTCTCAAATGCACGCTTGGGAAGTGCTTTGGTGAGAGTGTCAGCTAGCTGGTCAGCACTATGGACATGAACAACACTTTTGTTTTCGACATGGTTGAGGACAAAGTAGAAGTCCACGTATCGCAATTTATAATAATTTCGGTAAAATTGAGTATCGTTCACAGAGACTGATTTATCAAGTACCAATTAACTAATCTTTAGTTTCTATCTGTCAAATGAATATAATTGGTGATTTCTAAACTAAAGAATTAATAAACTAAAATAGATTGCGGGAATAAAATAGCAGTGAAAACACACGAAGTTTAATTCAGTAATGAAAGAAATTAGGGTTTCGAATCTCCTCAACTGTCCACTCTATCATTCAGTAATGCAAGACTGACGATTCTTCTTCTTATTAAGATAGCAGGTTAACTGAGATGTTCTATATTCCGGTTAGGACATATAAAAACTCAACCTAAGTGAGAATTTTCTATATTTCTATGATAAATTCAATCACATAGGAGGATTAAGATCAATAACCTAAAAAGCTACACAAGTGATCATGATACTCTCATTCAAGATTAAGCCTACGTCTAATCAATTATAGCATATTCAAATCTCCCTTTTTCAGATCTTGATTTGAAATCATATAGGTAATGAAAACTAATGGCCAATTAATTCTAATTCAATAAACGCAAGTTGAAGAGATCTTAATAGATGAAGAAGAACATTAGCATTAAATCATAACAGAGTTTCAAGTCATTCAACGGAAAACCCTAATAAAAATAATTAGCTCATAGACATGCTAAGAAGACCAATTAACTTAATATCCAACATTAACTGAATTAAAGTAAAGAAAAGGAAAAGAACTTGAACAATCGATGTCTCTAATTGTTTTTTGCTTCCAATGTGAGATTCCCTCCAAAATGCGCCTCCCCCAGCATATATCACGAAAAACCCCAGAATGAACCTTTTTGCCCTTGTTAAAATTAGGTTTTTCACTGCCTGGACGTCGGTGGCGCCGCGGCTCATCTATTAGAGCGTCGCGACTCTAATTAGCTTTGAAAATCAAATTACTTTCTGCCAGTGGGGAGCCGCGGCTCTAATGTTGGGCGCTGCGGCGCCTTCGTCGATGTTCAAGTGCTGTGGTTGTAACCAGGTAGCGCCACGACTCTAATTCCGAGCAACTTCTTCCAGCCTTATGCTTGTGGGGCCTCAGCTCTTGCTTCCTCGGCCGCGGCCCTTCAGTGCCGCATCTCTTTACTTGTGGCGCCACGACCCTTCAGTGTTCTTCGTCCGGAATTTGTTTAAACTGCTTTTCGAGCTTCCAAGGGCTTCTTTGACTTATTACTTGTGACCAGTTATGCATTTTTGTCCTCAATAACCACCTATTTCCTTTGGATTCTCCTTATTCCTTTTTGAATCGCCTAAAACCTGAAAACACAAAACAACACGCATAATATTGCACAAGACAACTAAAAGACAAACAAAAGACTCTAAAACACACTCTAAAACAGTACTAAAATCTACCTAACAAACACCCCCAAACTTAAACTTTACTCGTCCTCGAGTAAAGAACTCTAGACACCCTAAAAATAAAAACACATAAACTCTAGACTGAATCAGGTCAACAACAATATATCATGCCTCGAAAATCATGAACAACTTGCAATATAGTCTTCAGGAACATTATAGCCACTAATTTGCTATCTAGAATTTCAAGTCAGATATTTCTCAAATTTGCTTAAAGTTATTAATGCATATGTCCACTAAATCATGATTATTAACTTAAACAAGTATTCAATATTAGTTCATGCACAACTAATTCTCATCAACAGTCCATCAGGTCCAAATTCTATAGGCTTGCTAACTTGCTACTCTCCACTAATGTAGACAACCTATGATCAAGAATCAATAGGACTTTTATAGGTTATACGATAGGCTTAGGCACGGGTAGATGAAATGTCATTTAGGTTCAAAGTTACCATAAGCATATAATCCACTCAACCCAACTCGATATCTACAATACAAACCACAAGCAATCCCCAATTGTTTTATTCTTTACCAAATTTTTCTTTTCTTTTTGAACTACACCCCAAACTTGTTTTTCAATGTATGTACTAGGGGAGTTTTTTTTTACTCTTCTATTGATAGCATCCAATTTAAAATACCCATTACAAAGTGTCCATCCCCAATCATATACTTATATGCTCATGGTAAAATTTAAGGGAAGGAAAAATAGTAAAGGGTTTCAAGTAGGCTCATAATAGGCGTCAATCAAAGAAGGATTACTTAAGGCTCAGAAAAAGGTAACTAGGGATTAAATTAGTCAAGGTTGGCTTGAAACACTCAATCGTTCCAAAGATGGCCTAAATCATCTTCCTAAGCATGCATCGTTTAGGATTTTGTCTCAAGTAGCAAGCAAACAAGTTCTAAGATTTTCCACCATCTTTTCTCAAATCAAAATTCAATCATGCATAAACCAATATTTGAGTACAAGAAATTCACCAATCATGATCAAGTTTTCATACTTATTAATAATTAAAAACAACTCAAGACCTATCCAACTTAAGCACACAAATTTATGCATTTCATGACTATCAATTTCATCCAACTCTATCACATGTGTTCACTCAATCTCATGGGCTATTATTATTAACTTGATTCATTGACACAAGACACTTAAGCACACTGATAATAAATAAATAACTGAACACAAACAATTAACACAAAATAGTAAGAATCCCCCCCCCCAAACTTAAATAACACATTGTCCCCAATGTGATAAGTAAAGCTAGAGTAAAAATACTTACAGAAACTGCAGCTAAACGATTCAGAATGGTGGTGGCGGCGGTGGCGGATGGTAGGGCTGGTACTGTGGAGGATAGCCAAAGTAGGGCTCATTCGGGGCATCACCCATTGACCAACGATCGACCAAAGAGTTGAGTTGGTCAATGTGGCGAACATCATAATCATGTCGTTGCCGTATATAATTGCTAAAATATTGATTTTGAGCATGGTGCGACTGGATCATGTATTGATTTTGTCGGATGATATAGTCCAACTAATCATGAGTCCTTTGGGTGTGTGAATCAATAGGACCCTCAAGAGCAAAAGTTGGTGCATTGTTGATATATCCCGGGTCACCCACTTCAGCTGCTGCATTCTCGTCCTTCATCCCCCTCTGCTGGAGCTTTGGCCAGGTTCAGCTGTCTTCTCCAGGTGTAGGTCCTGGTGTAGGGTCTGGGTATGCATTGACCATTGTCCGGGTTAGAGGCTGCTACACTTTGCCTTTTACATCATTGCTACCCTCAGACACTCCATATGCAACACATAGTGCAGTGATCAACGATCAATGCCCCAATGCTACTATTGTGTTCAATCTGCATATCCAATTGAGACTATTTCTAACAGCTCGACCTATATCTACTGAAAATCCCTTCATGTTAGCATAAATCAGCTTGATACGATCCACTGGTATATCAGAGAAGTGTGTGGAGGGAATCAGGTGGGCACTTACAAAGTAGAGCCAGGCTTTGGCAACTTTGTTGAATTGGCAGCGGAACATGCCTTTAGGTGCGTCGTATGTATATGTGCAGCGGCCCCCTAAGTATCCTACTGTCTCAGCTACCTCCACCCAGTCAATTTCTGAACGCTTCCAAATAGTAAATTCATCCTCCTGATTTTCATCTAGAAAATTTGTAATCCCACATATGGCATTTGTAGCTTCGGCCCCAACTGGTACTATTTTCCCTCGTACAGAACAAGTGTTATCTTGCTTCTCTGGATAGTTGACATAGAATTCATAGACTAGGGAGGTATTTGGCTTTGCAAATAAGGATTGACAAATTCCCCCCAACCTCTGTCAGCAATCATGGCCCTGATGGGTTCATATATTTCATCCTCGTAGGGCACAGTCTGGAATTCCATCCCCCTTTCTGGTACTAGGGAGCGAGTACATAGCTTGTTATACCTATCTTGGGCATCCTTGTTGGCAAATATTTTCTTATCATTGTCGGCCCTTGGTGGTGGATTCACGGGACCCCGAGAGGAGGATGCCTTAGAAGTAGCTCATCGTGAACCCATTAAAACCCGTCACAACTTTGAAGTTTTCTAAAAATAATAAATCCGGCAGCACTTCCCCTTAATTTATCACTTCCCAAAAATAACTCAATTCCACCAAAATACACCCAGTCAATCTACAATATCTATAACTACAGTTCAACCACTCCACAATATCATTATTTCTCAAAAGAATACAATCAATTCTCCCAACTTAGAATTCCTCCAAAGTCATAAAAGGAAACACAAAAAATTCCTCAAAGCTTGAATGCAATACTTACCTTATGGCGAGAGAGACCTCAGGTGATGCTTCACTGCCCTAAGTATGTAAGATTTGAAGAACTTATGGAAGAATTTTTGAAGGATTGAGATTTTAGGGTTTAGAAAAGGGGATTTAGGAAAAATGTTGATTTAGAGTTAATGGAAGAAATGATGAAATAGAAGAGTATTTGGGGTGAGGGAAGCTTGAAATTGGAAAAATAATGGGGATTTTTGGATTTGGGGTCGGAAGAGAAGGGAAGGGAGAAGGGTTTATGTGTATTTGTATTTGGGGATAATGAGAAAAGATAAGGTTTTTGCATTTTTAACCTGAATTTTCACAGAGGCACCGCGAATCTCACCAGTCAGCACCGCGGCACAATCACTTATGCCAAGGCATCGTGGCTCTCCTCTTGTGGTGCCACAGCTCTAATTCATCCCACATTTTTCACATTTCTCTGCCAACATGGCGCCGCGACTCAAAGTCTAGGCGCCACAGCGCTAATTCGCATCCTGGCGTTTTGCTTCTGATTTCAACATCTCGCGACACTTTTTCACCCCAGAGTTGGCTCACAACCAACAGACAACAAGGCAATGATATTATTCAACACAAGACAAAATAAAACAAAATAACAAAATTAAGATGTTGGGTTGCCTCCCAATAGTGTTGTCGTTAACGTTTTTTAGCCGGACGCAGATGTTCTCTTCATATTGATTTCAAGAGGATAACAGATTTTGCCTGCTCACTAGGACCACCCACGTGTGGCTTCAATCTTTGTCCGTTCACTTTGAATGGTGCACCATCATTTCCTCGCACCTCGACTGGACCATATGAAAAAACTCTCAACAATAAATGGACCCGACCATCTAGACTTCAACTTGCCTGGAAATAGCCTCAACCTCGAATTGAATAGCAGTACCTGTTATCCAGGTTGGAACTCTTTTTAGACCAAGTTCTTGTCATGCCATGCTTTAGTGTATTCCTTATAGATCTTGGCATTCTTATAGGCTTCATTTTGAAACTCATCAAGCTCATTCAATTGTAGTAGCCTCTTCTGTCCGGTGGCTCCCTCATCCATATTCAACTTTTTTATGGCCCAATATGCTCGATGATCTAGCTCTACTGGTAGATGACATGCTTTTCCAAAGACCATCCTATAGGGTGACATTCTAATAGGAGTTTTGAATGCCGTCCTATAAGCCCAAAGTGCATCATCAAGCTTTGTAGACCAGTTCTTCCTAGAGCTATTCACCGTCTTTTCAATTATACTCTTCACCTCTCTGTTTGAAATTTCATCTTGCCCATTCGCCTGAGGGTGATATGGCAAGGCAATGCGGTGGTAGACTTCATAGAGAGCAAGGAGGGCATCAAGCTGATTGTTACAAAAATAACTCCCTTCATCGCTAATGAGAGCTCTGAGAGTACCAAACCTTGTGAATATGTGCTTGTGCTGGAAGTTCAAGATGGTCTTACCATCATTCTCCTTAGTTGCTACTGCTTCAACCCATTTGGACACATAATCCACTACTAGCAAGATGTATTGATTATTGAAGGATGGTGGAAAAGGGCCTATAAAGTCAATGCCCCATACATCAAAGAGTTCAACATCTAGGATCCCATTCAGCAGCATTTCATTCCTTCTTGAGATGTTCCAGTGTGTTGATAGCGATCACATGCTTTCACAAAAGTATTAGCATCTTTGAACAGTCCTGGCCAATAGAACCTGCTTTGCAACACTTTAGCAGCTGCCTTTGAAGCCCCAAAATGCCCACCACATTGTAAAGTGTGACAATGAGTGAGAATTTGGTGCATTTCATCCTCTGGCACACAGTTTCTGATGACTTGATGCCTATAAATAATAGGCTCCCTCCCGGTAGTAGTGCTTCACTTCAGAGTAGAACTTCTTTAATTATTTCTTTGTCATCTCAGGAGGTACAATCTTTGCTGTAAGAAAATTAACAAAGTCAGCATACCAAGGCACAATTGAATTGGCACTTACTTCAAAAAGTTGCTCGTTTGGAAAATAATCATTAATTTGCACATCTTTGGCATTCTGGCTCTCTTCCACCTCAAGTCTTGAAAAGTGATTTGCAACCAAATTTTCTGTTCCCTTTTTATCGCGAATCTCCATGTCAAATTCTTGCAACAATAGTACCCATAGAATGAGACGGGGTTTTGTATCCTTCTTTTTCATCAAGTACTTGATCGCATCATGATCAATGTACACAATTACCTTGTTCCCAATAAGATATGGCCTGAATTTATCGAATGCATATATTATGGCTAGGAACTCTTTCTCCGTTGTGGCATAATTCAACTGCGCATCATCGAGAGTTCTACTAGCATAGTAAATGAATCGAAATACCTTGTCAATTCGCTGCCCCAGAACTGCTCCCACTGAATAATCACTAGCATCACACATCAGTTCAAATGGAAGCTCCCAATCTGGTGCAATAATAATTGGTGTTGAACTTAACTTTTCCTTAAGTGCCTTAAAAGCTTTTAGGCACTCTTAATTAAAATCAAACGCAACACCATTCATCAACAAGGTCGAAAGAGGCTTTGAAATTTTTGAAAAGTCTTTGATGAATCTCCTGTAGAAACCGGCATGCCTAAGAAAACTTCTAACCCCTTTCACTGACACTGGAGGTGGTAGATTTTCAATAGCAAAAATATTAGCTCGGTCTACCTCAATGCCTTGGCTAGAAATTTTGTGGCCAAGAACAATACCTTCATTAACCATGAAGTGGCACTTCTTCCAGTTCAGAACAAGATTTGACTCTTCACAACGCTGCAACACTGCTTCCAAGTGCCTCAAACACTCATTAAAGGACGACCCAAAAATTGAAGCTTGACTCATGGGATGTTGTTGATTGCTCTGTTGATACTGCCTTTGGAACTGTGGCTATTGGTTCTGGATGTTTGTCCATGAAAAATTATGATGATTCCTCCACCCAGGATTGTAAGTGTTGGAGAATGGGTTGTTGTAAGGCCTTTGAAAGTTTTCAACTGCCTGAACTTGTGCTTGATCCATAGGTACATTGTTGGGATCCACTGCTAAGCAATGATCAAAAGTATGTGGTCCCCCACAAATTTCACATCCTACCTGTGTCTGAACAACATTGGTTGTCATAGTATTTTGCTGTAATTGCTTTGTCAAAGAAGCAACTTGAGCAGTTAACGCAGTGAGGGCATCTAACTCATGAACTCCAACCACCTTTTTGTTGTTGGTAGATCTTTCATCGGACCACTGATGGTTATTTATTGTCATATCTTCCAACATCTCATACGTCTTATTAGCACTCTTGCTCATGAATGTTCCTCCAGCAGCAACATCAATTATGGTACGAGTAGTACCACACAAACCATTGTAAAAATTATGGACTAACATCCACTGCTCAAGTCCATGATGAGGACACTTCCTTTGCAACTCTTTGAATCTTTCCCAAGCATCATACAAAGATTCTCCTTCAAGCTGATAGAAGTTGTTTAGTTCTCCCCTTAGCTTAGCAGCCTTTGATAGAGGGAAGAACTTTGCAAGAAACTTCTAAGTCAGGTCTTGCCACGTAGTGATAGAGTTAACTTGTAGAGAGTTCAACCAGCTTTTGGCTCGGTCCCTTAGTGAGAATGGGAAGAGTCTCAACCTAATGGCATCATCGGTAACACCACTGTACTTAAAGGTAGCACATAACTCTAAGAAGTTCGCCAAATGCATATGTGGATTTTCATAGGGAAACCCACCAAACTGAACTGTGCTCTGCACCATCTACAGGATTGATGGCTTAATCTCGAAATTATTATCTTCCATAACTGGTGGCCTTATGCATGTCTGCACTCCTGTAATAGTTGGCAATATGTAGTCCCGTAAGCTCCTCGCAGCAGGATTCTGAGCTGGGTCTATTATCCTTGTCGGTACTCATCCATTCAACCCATCATTATCATGTTGATTTGCCATAGAGGTTGAATCAACAATTCTTTTGTTCTTTCGGTTCTGCTTGCAAGCTTTTTCAATCTCCGGATTCAGAGGAACAAGGGTGTATGCTCCTCTTATGCTTTGCATACAACAAAGCTATCTAAAATTGATAAAAAATAATGCACGTAGATTAAGTAAAAAAATGTGTTCTAGGAACAACCAAATTAGAAATAAGATTAATTATTTTGATATTGATAATACTTCAGTCCCCAGCAACGGCGCCAAATGCGTTATTTCTATATGCTACACAAGTGTACGTATCGCAATTTGTAATAATTTTGATAAATCTGAGTATCGTCCACATAAACTGATTTATCAAGTACCAATTAACTAATCTTTAGTTTCTATTTGGCAAATGAATATAAGTGGTGATTTCTAAACTAACGAATTAACAAACTAAAATAGATTGCGGGAATAAAATATTACTGAAAACACACGAAGTTTAATTCAGTAATGAAGGCAATTAGAGTTTCGAATTTCCTCAATTTTCCGCTCTATCATTCATTAATGCAAGACTGAGGATTCTTCTTCTTATTAAGATAGCAGGTTAACTGAGATGTTCTATATTCCGGTTAGGACATATAAAAACTCAACCTAAGTGAGAATTTTCTATATTTATATGATAAATTCAATCACATAGGAGGATTAAGATCAATAACCTAAAAAGCTACACTGGTGATCGTGATACTCTCGTTCAAGATTAAACCTACGTCTAATCAACTGTAGCATATTCAAATCTCCCTTTTCAGATCTTGATTTGAAATCATATAGGTAATGAAAACTAATGGTCAATTAATTCTCATTCAATAAACGCAAGTTGAAGAGATCTTAATAGATGACAAAGAACATTAGCAATGCATTAAATCATAACAGAGTTTCAAGTCATTCAATGGAAAATCCTAATAAAAGTAATTAGTTCATAGACATGCTAAGAAGACTAATTAACTTAATATCCAACATGAACTGAGTTAAAGTAAAGAAAAGGAAAAAACGTGAACAATCGATGTCTCTAATTGCTTCTTGCTCTTTTGTTTCTTGCCTCCAATGTGAGATTCCCTCCAAAATGCGCCTTCCCCAGCATATATCATGAAAAACCCCAGAATGGACCTTTTTGCCGTTTTTAAAATTAGGTTTTTCGCTGCCTGGACATCGGTGGTGCCGCGACTCTAATTAGCTCTGAAAATCAAATTGCTTTCTGCCAGTGGGGAGCTACAACTCTAATGTTGGGCGTCGCGGCGCCTTCGTCGATGTTTCAAGCGCTGCAGCTGTAACCAGGTAGCCCGCGGCTCTAATTCCGAGCAACTTCTTCCAGCCTTCTGCCTGTGGGGCCTCGACTCTTGCTTCCTCGGCCGTGGCCTTCAACGCCGCGACTCTTCACTTGTGGCGTCGCGACCCTTCAGTGTTCTTCGTCCGGAGTTTGTTTAAACTGCTTTTCGAGCTTTCCAGGGCTTCTTTGACTTATTACTTGTGACCAGATATGCATTTTTGTCATCAATAACCCTCTATTTCTTTTGGATTGGCCTTATTCCTTTTTGAATCGCTTAAAACCTGAAAATACAAAACAACACACATAATATTGCACAAGATAACTAAAAGACAAACAAAAGAATCCCTAAAACACATTCTAAAACAATACTAAAATCTACCTAACACATGCTTTACACGACTATGGACGACAAGATTCTTGCTCAGGAATGTGGCTCCAAGATTGTCACAATAAATGGTAGGAACCTCATATACTGGAAATCACAGATCATGCAGGAGGTTAGTGACCCATAAATTTCAGTAAGAGCATTGGCCTCCGCCCTATATTCAGCCTCTATGGAGGAGCGAGCTATAATCTTTTTCGTTTTTGAGGACCAACTGATCGGGTTGCTGCCAAGGAACAAGATGTAACCAGATGTAGAGACTCTATCTATGATGTCACCCGCCCATTACGCATCAGAGTACACGTGCAGATTGAAGTCATTAATGGGAGTCAAACGTAGTCCAATGTGGATTGTACCACAAAGGTATCGAAGAACACGTTTCATAGCTTTTCAGTGAAGGTCTGATGGAGCTTTCATGAATTGGGACAACTTGTTGACAACATATATGAGATGTTTGGTTTAGTAAAAGATATGTATTAGAGTCTACCTAAGACCCGACGATAATGAGTTGCATCAGTCAGGTGTGTGCCATCAGATATGTTGAGTAACTCAGAGGCACTCATTCGCGTGTTGACACTTTTGCAGTCGGACATTAGCTCATCATTAAAGATCTCACACACATAGTTTGCTTGGGTGAGAATTAAACCATTAGATATGTGTATCAACTCAAGACAAAAAAAAGAATATTACCTAAATATTTAATTGAGAAGCGAGAAGTTAGGGAAGTGATAACCTGATTGACACTGAACTGATTGCTCCCAATGACAATAATATCATCGACATAGATGAGGACGAACAATGTGTCACCACGACCATGCTTGACAAGTAGTGAGGTATCTGATTTGGTTTTAACAAAAAATCCATGGATGAGATATGATCGGTGAGAGCATTGTACCATGACGAGGTGCTTGTTTCAAGCCATAGATCGCCTTGCGCAATTGACAGATGAGATTCGGCTTGTCACCAATAGCAAACCCCAGAAGGTGCGCCATATACACCTTCTCATCCAAGTCACCTTGGAGGAAAGCATTATTGACATCAAGTTGACAGAGGGACCAATTGTAGAGAAGGGCCACATAGAGGATGATACAAACTATTGTAGGATTGACAACTGGGCTAAATGTCATATGGAAATCAATGCCCGTCCTACGAATGAAGCCTTTTGCAACCAAGCGCGCTTTGTATCTGTCAACGAACCTATCTGCATTCCTTTTGATCTTGAAAAACCACTTACATGATACAATATTTTTAGTCGGATCAGGTGGAACAAGTTCCCAAGTTTGGTTTTTCATTAAAGTATCAAATTCATGTTTCATAGCTTCTCACCACTCGAGATGTTTTTGTGTTTGGTTGAAGGTGTTAGGTATAAGCGTCAGTTCTAAGTGAGCTAGGTAATCAAATATAGACTTTGGTTTTGTGATATTATTTTGTGAGCGAGTGACCATACAATTTGGAGGAGATGGTGCTTGTGGTGGCGAGGGGACATGTTCGGGCAAGGGCGCTTGTGCAGGTTGTAGAAGGGCCATAAGAGCAGAGTTAGGTGGTTGATGGTTGTTGGACATTTTTTGATAGTTGATAAGGGGTGGCAAGATAGTTGGGTTTGTGTAGGGGTGAGGGGAAGGGCTGTCGGCTGGACAGCTATAGCAGGACTCTAGGGGAATAGGGAACTGCTAGTAGTAGCGTGTGAGAGAGATGAATTAGACAAAAGAGGAGACTTACCTGGATTGATATGTTGCGCAACATATGGCACCACGGAATTCGCTGGTGGTTGGCCGGTAGTGTTTGATGAGGAGGCAATCGATGAGGAATGCTGCGTAATATCAAAGGAGTCTGGGATGGGACAGAGTGAAGCGGTGGTTAATAGTTGGGGTAATTCAGTTAAGTTGAGCGTTGGTTTGAGCACTGCAAGAGAGGTTGGGTTATCCCATTTTAGTTTATTTGCATTAGTTACAATATGAGAGAATAATTTTTTAAAGATAAATAATTTGTACATATCTAGATAAATAATTGTTTGAGGAAAGTAGGTCAAAGCACTAGTGACAATAATGGGACAATGAAAACTCGAGATAAACACACGGGGTGGACTTAGGTTCAAGCTTATTTTTGGAGTACGGTTTAAGCCAGGGATAACATAAACATCCAAAAATTCTTAGTGAGTTGCAATCGGGAAATCTTCCAAGTAACTGTTGAAACGGGGACTGGTTGTTAAGGAGGGGTGTTGGTAGGCGGTTAATGAGGTAGACCGAATGATGACACGCAAACGACCAGAGTTGGGGTGGGGTGGAGGGGGGAAGGGATGCCTCATATAGAAGAGTTTTTGCAGTTTCAATAATATGACGATGAATGCGTTCTGCAAGGGCAACTCTTTCAGGCATATAGGGTGGTGTTCAATTCAGGGCAGTGAGAGATAGGAGTCAAGACTCTTATATTCGCCTCCACCACCAGTATATATGGATATGATTTTTGTGTTGATGTTTTTCCATCAAAGGGTGGAATTTTTGAAAGAGCTCTTTAACTTCACTTTTTAGTTTTAATGTGTAGAGCCAAGTGTATTTTGTATATTGATCGACAAAGATGCAATAATATAATTTTTTATCAAGAGATAGAACCGGGGATGGCCCCCACAAATCACTAAAAATAATTTGAAGTGGTTTAGAGCTACGCATAGTTAATTGATTGAAAGGATGTCGATGGGCTTTATTAGATAAGCAAGAATTACAATGAGAAAATTTGTCTCGCTCATGGCATGGTAATGAGAATTTATTTAAAATAAACCTAAGAACCTTAGAGTGGGGATGACTCAATCGTTGATGCCAAGTAGTGATAGGAGTGGATGTGAAGGACACGTGATCTTGGGAATGTGAGACAGGCCACTCCTATAGTCCATTGTTCTCCTGACCGTGCACCAACGATTTTCGCGTTTCCAAATTCTTCACAACAAAATCAAAAGGAAAGAATTCAATAGACTTTAGGTTATCTTGACAAATTTTGGAAACAAAGAGAAGCTTGCTTTTAATGGATGGGGCACACAGAGTGTGGGTTAGATTAAAAATATCATTTGATGCATTTAACTGAGTAGAACCAGTGTGAGATATATGAATTTTGTTACCATCACCCATGGAGACATCCTCGTTACCATGGTACAGTCGTAAGTTGTGCTGCTCCGTTGTAACGTGATGGGTGGCTCCTGAGTCCACTATCCAAAGTTTGGTAGTGTCATTGAATCCAGCGGCATAGTTGGTTATGGATTCAAGGTAATTATGTGACTTAGAGTGGTAATCATTTGCAGTGTGGCCAATCCTGTTACAGAGTTGGCAGCGAGCAACAATATTTGGGTTCATATTTGACTGCCACTGTAGTTGAGAGTTAGGGCATGGATTTTGGCGCCATTGCTGAGAATTGTTGTTCTGCCTATGATTGTTGCGATTATTGGTGTTAGGTTTGGTGGGAGAGGCAACTGCATCAGTTATGGGGCTGGACAGTTTCTTAGCATCCTCGTGACGGAGAAAGAGTTCATGGTCAAGTAGCTTTTCAAATAATTCTTCATAGGTGACAGTCGTGTCACGTGCATGGATGGCCGCAGAGATCTCACAGAACTCAAGGCTTAGACCACTGAGTATTTTGACGATGAGTTCAGGGTTGGACACAACGGAACCAACAGTGGCTAACTCATCTGAAAGAGACCGAATAGTGTGAAGATATTCGGTAATGGAGCGAGAGTCCTTAGTGACATGAGCAAGTTGATCACGCAGGCTAAAGACCTTGGTTTGGGACCTGTTTGCGTAAGTGGTGTGCAAAGCATCCCAAGCCGTTTTTGATGAGTCGGCTGCAGCAGCAATGGAGGCAATGGTGGGGTCAATAGAAGCCATAAAGGTGTTCTAAATGAGTTGGTCCTGGCGGAACCAAGGTAAAAAAGCAGGATTGGGATATACATTTGTGCCAATGGTGATAGTACGACTTGGAGCCGGGGTGGTCCCATCGAGATGGCTAAAGAGGTTTACATAAGCATGAACAATTGAGCTTTTCGGGTGGCGAAGTTGTGACCATCATTGAGTTTGATGGGTAATTGGGAAGCGAAATTGAACTGAATAATGATGTTGGTACCGGTTGTGTTGTCATCATTGACAACTCTAAAGTTTTTGCCGTTACCATTGGTACCCATCGAGTGTTTTGGGGAAGAAGGAAAAAAATGGATCTTACTCGTTAGAGTTGTATTGGTTGTGATACCATATGAACACTTGAGGAAGTACCGGAAATTGCTATCGTATTATTGAAAGCAGCAGATACAAACACTGAATTTGAGAGGAAGAAGAAGCTAACTAAAATTAAGCTAAAGCTAAGAAGAGAAGAAATTAGGAAAAATAAGATAGGTTTTTCATTCATAAGCTCCAAATGAGCTGAAAGTGACTACAAATAGACTCTCTGAAGGAGAAGACTGAACTGAAAATAGGAAATTACAATTGGGGAAATATGTAAATAAACAAACTAGTATTTTAAACTATAGGGACCTATTTGTAAGTTTCCGGAATTAACAACTAACTCTACCAGTGTAAGCCTTCACAGCCTCTTATACAACCTTCTCAAGCAGCTCGATTTCAACCCATTTCTATATCGTATCAGATCTCCCTCCTTCAAAACACCCTTGTCCTCAAGGGTGTTGAATGCCACCAGGATCAAATGAAAACTGTGTAGAGTTGTTGTATACTAAAATTTTTGTCCTTGAATCAATGTCCATTTTCTTCACTGTAGGCATAGTATGATTCTGTTTCTGCATCAATAGTTCATTTGCAAAAGAAGATTCCAAGGGCCTTGAACTCAATTGAACAGGAAACACTTCATACACATTGTGCAAGTTTTCACCACTGAACACCTCAAAATAATCTAGGATGCCAATTACTTTTAAATGAAAAGTGCAAAAACTCATGTGAATACTTTGAGACTATGAGAACCATCATCTTCATAGCAGAAGCCTCTGTGTGACTTATCATATGTGTGCAACAAGAGTGATTAATACTCCAATAACCTTCTGTACTGAATGATTGGCATGTACACCTTCACTTTGAGTTACAGTTAGCATCGGAGTGTGCTTCACTAGTGTACAAGAAATGAGGTGTAGTATAGAAGTAAATCAAACGACCAAAAAATGTTATCTTCAACACAGAGCATTAGTGCAAGTTCATGGATAAATCTTCCCGGATCAAACACTGTCCTATATATCATGGAGTGTAACTGAGACAAGATACAAATCTACTGGAATTCAAAATATAAACCCACTGAATACACGAGTTCTTGCAATGAATTCATTATACTTCTTAGTAGGCCTGGCCAGTGGGCCGGGCGAAGGGGGCGGGGTCGGGTCTGGCAGGGTCTGGCGGGGTCGGGTTTGGCGGGACTTGCTCCAGTCCCGTCCCGATCCCTATCCCGTCGGAATCGAGTAGGGTCGGGGTCGGGATAGGGGCGGGTTCCGGCGGGTTTTCCCTTTTTTTTTTTAATAACATATGTATAAAAAAAACTCAATAAACAAGACAAGATAGTGTAATAAAAACATCTCAATGCTGTTTTTGTGCCTCTTATATTATTTAATAGACATATGATTTTTGTAATACAAATACAATTGTCTAAAATCTAAATTGCAACTTTGTGGTGTTGTCCAAAAGTTGCAAATTACATAATAAAATTGCAATTAAAAAAATTACATTCTCAAAAAAACCTGTTGTAATTGCTTGATAATTTCCTGTGGTTCTTGGGTTGGAATTGGTATTTGTTGGTCAAATTGATCCATGTCGCTTACACTACCTTCGGATAAGATTTCGTTGTAGTTTTCGTCTTCTTCTTTGTTGATCTCCGGTGACCGCACTGTTAAATAAGGCAATATACACACAATATACATGTGTATATTGCCTTATTAAAGCCTCGGATTATGCCCAGATTGGGCTCCCGATTTTGGTATGGAAAATAGAGTTTGTTATGGTAAATAGACAAGGTAAGAATATTGTATATTAGGAAAATATATGTGTAGTTTATTGTAATGTATTTGTTACCTAGATTAGGATTATACACTACCATAATTGTAGAGTTAGAATTATGGTAGAATAGGATTTTAGGAATAGAATAGGAATAAGATTCTCCTATTTTGTAACTTGTATATATACTTATTCAATTAATGAAAATAATAAAGGGGATTATTTCTTTCATTGTATCAAGAGACTAGGTTTTACAAAAAAATTCTCTCCCAAATTTTTGACCCCTCTCGGCCGAGACCCCCCCTCGGGTTTCGCTCCCAAATTTCGTCTTCCGCTCTAAAAAACCTTTCTTAAATTTCCCCTCCTTCTTTGTTCTTTCAATATGTCTAAGAACAATTATCATCCTGCCCTCATGGTTTCTAACGTCAAGAACAGTATCCCTATTGTACTTGACATGGAAAACGTCAAATATGCGAAATGGGCGGAGTTATTTAAAATTCACGCTATCTCCCATCAAGTTATTCATCACATCATTCCTCCCGCTACACCTCTTCCCCCGGAGGATCCTCAGTTATGGATTACTCTTGATGCTACCATTCTCCAGTGGATCTACTCCACTATTTCGGTTAACCTCCTACAGACGATTATTGAGCCGGATACCACGGCTATGGCTGCTTGGAATAGATTGCGTGACATATTCCAAGATAACCAACATTCACGTGTCGTCACACTCGAGCAGGAATTCTCTCTAGTTCGAATGGACGAATTTCCAAACGTTTCTGCATATTGCAAGAAACTCAAGGAGTTGGCGGATCAACTCCGTAATGTTGGCGCACCTATAACAAATAATCATCTAGTTTTACAATTGGTTGCCGGCCTTTCGGAGGCCTATAATGGTGTTGGAACTCTCCTTCGTCAAAGCAACCCTCTTCCCGACTTTTATCAAGCCCGCACCATGCTCACGTTGTAAGAAGCCGGTTTGGCTAAAAAGGCGGCTACCGGAGCAAGCCCCGTCGTCATGATAGCGTCCTCCCCAAGTTCTTTGGGTTTTGTTGAGAATTCAAGCCAAAACCGTACCCATGGTGGCGGCAAAAATAATCGCAAGAATAATAACAAAAACCGCGGGGGCAAACGCGGCAGTTCCGGTGGCGGTTCCGGTGGTCAGCAAGTAGGCAGTGGGCCCCATCCAATGAACAGTGGCCCACCGCCCCCAGGTCCCGCGGGGGGGCTATGGCGGTGGGGATGGGGCAAGGGCCATGGGCCGGCGCCCCTCGCCCGGCCGAATTCCGGCGGCCGGTGGGGCCGGCCAACAATTCGGACCCGAACCAACGGTGGCGGCCCATCGCGCCGGTGGCCCGGCCAAATAGCGCCGGTTCCCACGGCTACGGCCCATTTTAGTCTCGTCCGGGAATACATGGGCCCCTACCTCCACAAGCCCATCATGCAGCAGGCCCCACTCATACTGATATTGAGGCCGCGATGCACACATTGGGTTTAACTCAACCGAACCCAAATTGGTATATGGACACCGGTGCCACTACTCACATGACTTCCGATTTAGGTACTCTTTCATTTTATTCCAATTTGAGCACCATCGGGGGATAATTATTGGTAATGACAATTCTATTCCAATTCTAGGGTATGGTCAGAAAACGTTGTCTCCTCCCCATCCACCCCTTATCTTGAAAAATACCTTACATGCCCCAAATTGATTAAAAATTTAGTGTTTGTCCGAAAGTTCACTACTGACAATTCCGTTTCTCTTGAATTTGATCCTTTTGGTTTCTCTGTGAAGGATTTCAAGACGGGGAGTCATCTCATGAGGTGTGATAGTAGGGGGGATCTTTATCCTATCATGCCCGGTTTCAGTCCATCGAGTCAAGCTTGGCCGTCAGATTTTCTCCTTCCGTATGACATGCCCGCCTTTGTCATCCGGGCCCTTCTATTTTATCAGTTTTAGATAAAAATAGCTTCATTTCTTGTAAGGGTACGAGTCGTACTCAAATTTGTCAATCTTGTTCGTTAGGAAAAAGTGTTAAGTTGCCATTTGTGGACTCAAATTCTCATACTTCACAGCCTTTTGATATTATCCATAGCGACTTATGGACGTCTCCTGTTCTAAGTTCGTTAGGTCATTGATATTATGTTCTGTTTTTGGATGATTATTCTAAATTTTTGTGGACGTTTCCAATTGCCAATAAATCTCAAGTGTTTTCTGTCTTCATAAAGTTTAGAGCATTCATTAGAACACAATTCTAAAGAGAAATAAAGAATATTCAATGTGATAATGGGAAAGACTATGACAATAGGGTGTTTCGGGAGTTCTGTGATAATAATGGGATAAATTTTCATTTTTCGTGCCCTCATACATCTTCTCAAAATGGGAAAGCCGAACGCAAAATTCAGTCCATCAATAACATTGTCCGCACGATATTACTTCATGCTTCCGTACCCCTGTATTTTTAGCATCACGCTCTTCAAATGGCAACATATCTACTTAACATAATTCCGTCCAAAGGTCTGACATATTCTTCCTCCCTCCAAATCCTATATAATAAGAACCCTTCTTATTCTCATCTTCGGATTTTTGGGTGCTTGTGTTATCCGTTATTTTCATCCACCACAATTAACAAAATTCAGGCTCGGTCTACTCCGTGTGTATTTTTGGGTTATCCGTCTAATCATCGTGGTTATAAATGCTTTGATTTATCCTCCAAGAAAATCATAATTAATCGCCATGTCATTTTTGATGAAACCCAGTTTCCTTTTACGAAAGTTCATACTCCCGAGCCTAGGTCGTATAATTTTTTGGATGACCAAATATCACCGTATATTATTCGGAATTTTTCGGACATCTCCCGCACCCAAAACTCTCCAACGGGCCCACTGCCCGCTGGCCCAACTATCCCGGGTCCAATTTCAGCCGCTGGAACTATTCCAGAAATTGGGCCAGTCCACCCACCTGAACCGCTCCAGGTGGATGCTCCAGTTTACTGAGTTGGGCCAACAGGCCCACTGCCTGCTGGCCAGTCCGTCCCGAGCCCAGAAAATTCCCAAAATTCACTCAATTCTTCCTCGAGTCATAGACCGATCACTCGTAGTCAGCGGGGTATTTTTACACCTAAAAGACATTTTAATTTACATTCGGATGTCTCTAAATCCCCCTTGCCCCGCAACCCTGTGTCGCCGTAAATGACCATAATTGGAAAATTGCTATGACTGATGAATATAATGCTCTTATTGATAATAAGACGTGGGAGTTGGTGCCCCGTCCATATGGTATTAATGTTATCAGGTCTATGTGGATTTTTGCTCATAAGGAAAATTTAGATGGTTCATTTGCTCGCCATAAGGCACGACTTGTGGGTGATGGTAAGACTCAGCAGGTTGGAATAGATTGTGGGGAGACGTTTAGTCCGGTGGTCAAGCCGGCTACTATTCGCACTGTGCTTAACTTGGCTCTTTCAAAGACTTGGCCTATTCATCAGTTGGATGTCAAGAATGCTTTCCTACATGGTGATCTCAAGGAAACAGTCTATATGTATCAGCCGTTGGGTTTCAGGGTCCCAACCGTCCTCATCATGTCTGTTTGTTGAAGAAGTCATTATATGGGCTTAAGCAGTCTCCACGGGCCTAGTATATACGAGGTTTGTTGACTTTGTTTTGACTATTAGGTTCACTCACAGCAGGTCAGATAATTCCTTGTTCATCTACCGTCGTGGTTCGTCCTTGACCTACATTCCGTTGTATGTGGATGATATCATTTTGACTGCTTCTTCCGATGCCTTGCGCCAGTCTATCCTGGCCATGCTCACTTCTGAGTTTGCTATGAAAGACTTACGGCCCTTGAGTTACTTTTTGGGGATTGCCGTCAAGCGTTACTCAGGTGGTTTGTTTTTGTCCCAACGAAAGTATGCAACTGAGATCATCGAGAGGGCTGGGATGTCATCCTGTAAGTCCACATCCACTCCAGTTGATGCAAAACCCAAGCTTAGTGCCGCGGCAGGTGCACCATACGAGGACCCAACCCGCTATCGCAGCCTTGCAGGGGCCCTCCAATATCTTACATTTACCAGACCGGATATTACGTATATTGTTCAGCAGGTGTGTTTATTCATGCATGATCCCAGAGTTGAGCACATGAATGCAATCAAACGCATCATTCGTTATATTCAGGGGACGCTGGACTAAGGTTTACATTTGTATCCTTCATCTACATCCACACTTGTCTCGTACACAAATGCGGATTGGGGTGGTTGCCCGGACACCAGACGATCTACGTCGGGATATTGTATGTTCCTTGGCAACAACTTGGTCTCCTGGTCTACAAAGCGTCAGGCGACTCTATCCCGCTCAAGTGTAGAGTCAGAATATCGAGGGGTAGCTAATGTGGTCTCAGAATCATGTTGGTTACGTAATTTGCTGTTAGAGCTTCATTGCCCCATTCAGAAGGCAACCTTAGTATATTGTGATATAGTTAGTGCCATCTACCTCTCAGGTAATTCGGTTCAGCACCAATGCACTAAGCATATCGAAATGGACATTCACTTTGTCCGTGAAAAGGTTGCTCGGGGTCAGGTACGCGTATGTCATGTCCCGTCAAGATATCAAGTTGCAGACATATTTACAAAGGGTCTTCCCTCGGTACTCTTTGAAGATTTTAGGGACAGTCTCAACGTTCGAAGACCGCCCGCTATGACTGCGAGGGTATGTTAAATAAGGCAATATACACACAATATACATGTGTATATTGCCTTATTAAAGCCTCGGATTATGCCCAGATTAGGCTCCCGATTTTGGTATGGAAAATAGAGTTTGTTATGGTAAATAGACAAGGTAAGAATATTGTATATTAGGAAAATATATGTGTAGTTTATTGTAATGTATTTGTTACCTAGATTAGGATTATACACTACCATAATTGTAGAGTTAGAATTATGGTAGAATAAGATTTTAGGAATAGAATAGGAATAGGATTCTCCTATTTTGTAACTTGTATATATACCTATTCAATTAATAAAAATAATAAAGGGGATTATTTCTTTCACGCACCTTCTCCGCTCCGCTCGTATCCAATCTCTGAATAATACTGCAATTTCCAAGTTGTCTCCGGCTAATGAGTGTTTGTGGTCTCCTATTTGATATCTGCCGGCAGAAAAAGCGCTTTCAGACGCAGTTGATGACGCTTGAATATTCAAAACATCTCGGGCCATCATTGAAAGTGTCGGAAAGGTCTTCTCATTCCCCTCCAAGATTTCAAATAAGTCTTCATGTCCATCTTCATTGATAACTTCTTGGTACGGTACAAAACCCTGCAAAACAAAAATATCCAACTCGTTAATTTGGTTAGTAGCGGTACGGCTGCACATTCTATTTCTGAAGCTTTCAATACTAGCCGCAGAAACAGCATGTCTTTTGTGAGGTTGTGTTGAAGATGAAGAAGATGGTATGGAAGCCGGTAAGTTACTAGCATTTTCTTGTTGATAAAACCTATATATTTTTTTGCATTGGTCTTCTACGCTAGACAACATTTCTTCTTTAGTTTGTTCAATAGGTGGTGGGTGATTTAGATTTTTGGGACTTGGAGGTGGTAGTACTTCTATACAATCGTAAATAGTTTCAATTAGTGATTTAGTACCGTCTATTTTAATAGTCGGATTTAATACAACACCAATAATATAAATAGTGGGAATATGAATAAAATATATTTTTATTTTGATAAACATTTTTTTAATAGCTGCCATATAAGCTGGTTTTTCCATATATTCACTAAGTAATAAAATATTAGAGTTATATAAAACAACATAGTTGAAATAGTAGGATAATATATACCGGAAAATTCTTTTATTGCTTGAAAAAATTTCTCTATAAATACAATAAGTTTGGAAATTTTTACCCAATCACTATCTACAACCATATCAACTGGATTTTTATTATGAGAGTTAAAAAATAAAGTTATAGGTTTTCTATAGTCATAAGCAACAAGTAGTTGCTCGTATAAAGAATTTCACCTAGTGGATACTTCTTCTGGAATTTTTCTATAAGGTAGTCCACAATCGTGACAAAATTTTTTATATTCTTTTCTTCGTTGTACTCTATTACTTTTAAAAATAAAGTTTATAACAAATTATATTTTACTAAGAATGTCTTGAAAAAGTGATAGACCATCCTTTACAATTAAGTTATATATATGGCACGCGCATTTTATATGAAAATGATCTGGAAAAGATGGAGTTAAACTATTTTTTAAAATTGTAATAGCGTAATTGTTAGAAGAAGCGTTATCTAATGTAATAGTCATAATTTTATCGGTTATTCCCCAATAATGGCACACTTAATAAATATTATCTGCAATAAAAGTACCAGTGTGCCTATCATCTATATATCTATACGCTAAGATACGTTTTTGCATAGACCATTTATAATCTATCCAATGACAAGTTACCGTTAAATAATCATGGCCGTTAGTACTACAACCTATATCAGACGTGATAGATACTTTGCCATTAAAATGATATAATGAATAACGTAAATATTGTTGATATTCATGTGCGAATTTAAATACATCTCTTTTAACAGTTGATCTAGAAAAACCGTTAAAAGCAGGATTATATATATCTCTAATGTAATGAATAAAACCGGGAGATGAAGGAAATGAAAAAGGCAAACCCTCCACAGCAACTAATTTTGATATTGTTTCCCTATCTCTATGTTTATTGTATTTAAGGCCTACAATTCCCCCCGTCATAGGGTTAATTTGACCATGTACTTGGTCCAGGACAGTATCAGTATGTGAACCTTGTCACGATGGAGCGGACGTTTGCGCACCCGATTTTGAAGCTTGATATTAGGCATACCTAGCTGGATGAGCACTTACTACGTGTCTAATTAAACCCCCGTCCCACCGTAACCTTTTTCAGTTTTAAATTTTAAAACATTTTTATAAATTTTACATATAGCTACTTGATTCTCTACGTCCCTATCAAAAAATGTCCATGCATCTGATTTTAATGGTCGTTTTGCTGAACCTCGTCTCATACTAGGGGGAATATGAGGCATTTCAGTTGAAGGTGCACTAGTGGGTGTGTTGTCATCAACAATAGTGGGTGTATCATCTAGATCATCGTCTAAATTAAAGTCTTCTTGAGTTTCATAAAATAGCTCATCGTCTAAATCTAATGGTATTGTAGGAAAATGTTGAGTATCAACAAAATCATCATGTGTAGGAATAAAATGACAAGAAGAAGTACCCTTGCCCTAGTTGCCCCTACTAGAAGAAGCACCCTTACCCTTAAACATATCTCTTAATCCTTTCAATTTAATTATGATAATAAATAATTAAAGACAATAAAATTAAGTGCGCTAAATAAAATAAACAGACAATATTAATTTAATGAAGGAACGAATGTATCAAACGCCGACGTAACGTCGACGTGTAATCGAGAGGTTGAAAATTGAAACTTTGCTCGATGAAATATCTTCAAGCTAGTTGCCAACTTCACTCTCAATTCCCAAATGAATAAATAAAATTGAATATTTAATAAACAATGTAGACTTGTAGAGAGATATATTGAGATATTAGAGAGATTGTAGGAAGATTTGTGAGAAAGATGAAGAGAAAATGAGTTATTTATAGTTGAAAAATTGGGTTAAAGTGTAAATATAATAACTTATGGGTTAAAAATAAATATTAAGAGGTAGGGGGGTTGGGGGAGGGGGGAGGCCAAAAATGGCCGTTGCCCAACGGCCAAAATCTAAAATGGTCGTTGGTGCAACGGTTATATTTGCAAAGGGGGGGCTTTCGGGCGGGATCGGGGGCGGGGTCGGGTTTGGCAGGCCTGGGGTGGGCTCGGGACGAGACATTGTCCCATCCCGGTTCGAGTCCCGCTACCGATTTTTTTTTTTTTTTACTAAGCGGGGTCGGGTCGGGTCGGGACGTCCCGGCCCACTGGCCAGCCTTACTTCTTAGAGTTAATCAACACAGTAAGCAAGTTCCCGTTACCAATGATTAACAAGCCAATAACTTGATTGACTATGATAGGCCATCGCAAGATACCAAAGTTGACTGGCTTGATACAATTAAAGACGAGGCAGGAACTTGCATAGTACAGCTTCCAAACGTCTCCCATTCCCTCATACAAGCTAGTAAACTGATCAAAGTAAACACTATCTTCAGAACATATCTTTGCTCTGTCATTCAAAGAAGGTTTTTCTATTTCAAATTTCACAACAACCAAGTTCTGGCCATTTCCCACCAAAAGTGAAATAACTATCACGTGTTTCCTCCTCAGCTCAAGACCATACTCCATTTCTAACATGTGATAGTATTCAAATGCCTCTCCGGAGTTAGGTTGGGCCTGAATAATGCTTTTGACTCCGAAGGGAATTGAATCACCGTCAGCAGTAATACAAACATCAACGTGTCCTTCTCTAGTCAATCGTGCAATGAGTACTTCACCTTTTCCATTTACTTTTAGGACTTGCACTCCGAGAAGTTCAAGCAGATTTGTACCCTCATGTCGCCTTTTTGAAATGTCTTCTTTCTTTCAATACTCTCCTCAGCTGCTGACAGATGAATAACAGCACAAGAAGCACCTTCCTGCGATGCTATCAACAACAAGGAACCAGAAACACCACCTCCCATTAAAGCTTTCTCTATATGAACCTTAGAAGAATACATCGACTCTGTGAAACCAATATAAGTTGAACCGAGGACCAAGAACACAATTATAAGAACACTCCTCAGATCACCTGGAACTTTTAGAGCACTCCTACACTGGCCTATTATGGAACAATTCAAGGTGTTTTGCTCAAAATATGTTGAAGACTGGAACATTCCTATCCTTTGAAGGAAAAGCTCATCCCACGTTGGAAAAACTCCAAGACCCATCATATCCTTATCAAATAAGAAGAAGTGATAATGTACCTTATTTGGCAATAAATCGCAACAACATTTAACTAGTGAAAATGAGAAATTGTCATATGACTTTGGAAACTCAATTATCTCCTCCTTCAAGTGAATTACACAAGTAGATAGCACTTGGAACAATTTTTCAGTAAATGCTTCTGAATATTCATTATCCCACCCTTCCTTTGGTCTTCTCTTTACTCTAGAAATTAGAATATCAATAATGAACTTGTACATCAATTGGCAGCCAACATGCCACTCACCAACTGGGATAATTTCATAACTTACATAATCATCTGTAACAACTTTAAAAGTCATGTTGCAATTTCCTACCTCTTCACAAGTGAACACCCTATCTTCGGAAACCATGTTCAGTGAGAGCGAGATTGGAACTACTAAAGGTTGCTCATCATCTAGAACCTCAGTTTCAAGCTTCTGAGAACTTTCATGGAACATTCGTCCCTCATTGTTTGCTAAGACTTTAGTACCACTATCTTCAATGGTTCAATGGTGCTTCATCACCATTGTAGCAGGGGCCAAGCGAAATCACACAATAAGGGGAATCAGATTCTGGCTCAACGCGAATTTGTGAAACTTCGTATGCTTGAGAAAGCATATCCACATTGCTTTCATCGGTTATCAGAGAACTTTCATTTCCTTCCCCTATTTGATAAGCACCAACATCCAGATCCCAATTCATAGGGCTAGTCTCCTTGTTTGCAATAGTAATTCCGAGATTAAAAGTTTCGAGAGCACAAACCTCGTCAGCAGATAACATATCAGTTGCAAATCTGGAAGTAGGAGAGGAATTCACCTGGAAACCGTAATAGAAGGTACTGGTGCCACTAGAATTTTCAGACCCACTTGGTAAATCAAAATCGTCATCGAATGGCGGACTATCCATTATTTCTTATTGCTGTCCAGAAGTGGAAATCACCTTTTCTACATCTAATATATTCCCTTTCGTTGTAACTTCTGGGATTCCAAGTGAAGACCCAACAACAATCAATTGTTCAACATGCGCCAATATTGTCTCCTTGATAAGAATTCTTTGGCGTGGACGCTACTATTGAGACCAACTGTAACCTCCTCTTGAGTTGGCATTTTATCAAGCACCTCGTGTGCATATTCTAGAATACCTCTTTTGCTATATACACCAAGGGATGAAGGTGACGTAAGCACTTGGGTTTTTCTCTTTTCTTCCGGCGAGACTTCTGGTATACCGACAACATTTGGTTTTGGTTCGGCGTCTGCGATTTTCGTCTTCTCTAGTGGTCCAGTTTCGATCAGGATTTTAGAGATGGGAACAAATTTGTCAAAAGGTGTCACTACTTCACCAATTGACATTTTATCAAACACCTTGTGCTCGCCTTTGCAACTATCTATTTTGCTTAAACTCTCCTTTAATTCTAGTTGTGGCTCAAGAGATTAATTGCTGATAACCACCGGAAACTCTTTACCAATTGAATAACCGGTTGGATGAGAATCAACTTTGGCAGAGGTAATAGGAGGATGTCGAACTGGCAATGACTCATGGAAATATTCAGATTCCCACCATCCTTGTGACGGAGAAGGAGGATGAGTTGTTGTCAGAGAAGAAATTCATAGCCGCCACACCTTCCGGAATAACGTCGGCAGTCCAGAAATACGTGGATGCTCTAGTGAACTCCGACGGTCGGTTGAGATAAGGGGAAGATTGGAAACTCGTTGATTGCCAAAGTTAAGAAGAGAAGAAATTAGGAAAAATAAGAGAGTTTTCATGAGAAAATTTGGCTCACAAACCTATTCAAGTCTCCAATTAATAAAATGCCTTCTCTCATTTTTTTAATTTTAAAATACATCAAAATAAATATAAAAAATGACTTAATATATGATTGGGTTCTCATTAATATATTAGTCAAACTATGAGATCTATTTATAAATATAAATCCCAAACCTAATGTGATTCCTTCAACTTCAAATTAGCTCGTTCTTTCCCTGTTTCCGCACTCTCAAGCTCCCCTCTAATTTGAATCTGGTTCTTTCCTTCTTCAAATCAGCTAGTTTGTAACTCTCTTACAGGTAAATTTACTGTTTCTCCAAACTCATTGTATGCTTTTGAGTATACCGGGAAAAAAATGTAGTTATAAATATGCAATTCAAGTTTATATAGAGTTATAATTAAATAATTATTTATTCCTTTGTGGGTATTGTTTCTTGATCATTATTTGATGATAAATTTATTTGTTTTTAATAAAGAACTCATGGTGCGAGTAGAACCTAAAAATGTTCATCGCGAGCTCGAAGAGAATCAAGTGCACCTTCACTTTTTGGCCTTTGAAACTTGATGTTTGATTAGTGAGATAAAGAAATCAAAGTTTTTTGTTAAAATTAATTGAGTGACAGATAATAAATCGGTCTGATCAAATAAAAATATGTCACTATTTACGTGACCGATTACTAATTGATCTACTCAACCAACCATCAGTCTGTTTTATAAAACCATTCAAAAGGCCAAATATTTTATTTACCAAATCAGGCGATTGATAGTAAACTAATCTAACCAATCTATAAATCGGTTTGATTTTTTAAATATATAATAAACCGACTAATAGTTGGTCGAATCGATTTACAATCGGTCCTTTAAAAAATTGACACCAATCTTGAGTTTCCTTATTTATTTAATTGATATTACGTTTGCTACAATATCTTCAGGAACGTGATATATCTAGCGAGGGGGTCAATCTTCTAAAACATTTAGTGATAGGGATGAGTCTTTTGGAACATCTAGTGACGGGAATGAGTCTATTGAGTAGAATGATACATTATTGATACCAGAATGTGAAACCTCAATAAACCTCTCCCGTTATGGTTTGCGTAAGGAATCGAATGACACCCCCATATTATAAAAATAGTGTTATTAACAATGCAAATGAAAGAGGTGAATATTCAAGTTATTTTGGTGCAATACTTCATTTTAAAGTTATTGAATTGTAGTTTTATTTAACAATTTATTTTCTTATAGGTTGTGGTGCATCCTACTCTGGTTCCTACTGTTGTTGAGTCAAAAAAATCATATTTGATTAATCGGAGGATTTGTAAGATGAGGTGGATGAGAATATAGATCGGTTGATAAAAGCAATTAGTGGCGCGACCCGATTAGTTAACTCTCCTCTCAAAAGGCATGAGATATTGGTTTCTATGTATCAAGAAGTGCCTGAAACTGATATTAGAAGACAACGATAAGAGGGAGTTACTGAGAACACTAATTTGAGTAATTCAACTGACAAACTTTCTCAACTTATTGAATTATGCAAAGAGAAGTTTGATGAGATAAACAATATGAACAGGAAGTTGATCTAAATAATGGATAGTTTTGATGCTAAAGTAGACAAGTTGAGTGGTATAGTGGGTGATTTGTGTGTTTAGATTGAAAAATTAAGCAAAAAAGAGTATGATGATGAAACTTTTAAGGTCAGATTTGTTGGAAAAGAAAGTAATTGTTAAGGTTGAAGAGGAAGGAAGCAACATGGTTGACAAAGATGAAATTACCAAATTTGCGGAAGAATGTACTTCAAGGGAGAAATGAACAAAAAAAACTAACCCAAAATATAATTCCAATTATGTAACAGATATTGGACAAAAAAAATAAAGGCTTATGGAAGGAGAAAGACCGGCGGAGATAGTGAGTAATTTTGTTAGGATGTTTCTGGATCTGTCAGACAGGGTATGGATCGGTCTGATTAATTAAAATTATCTTTGATTGTAATGATTTGACCGCCAGATACATGATTTGTCTGTTATATAATACATGATCAGTTATTTGTTTTCTTACTTGTACATCCATGTTGCTCTTTAGTTTGTAATATTATTCCTTTCTTTTCAACAAAAAAAATGTAACATCATCTTTTCTCTCGTATAATTGCTGACAAATTGAAGTTCTGTCCGCCAGATACATGATCTGTCTATTATAATAGATGCTTTGATCCGTTAGATGTGATATCGACATGTCTTTATCGTCTTATTCCTTATTAGTTTTATGATGATATTTTCTATTAACTTGACAGTCGAAGAATAAGGAGTAAAACTAATGAAAAATTCAAAAGATTTAATATAGCCGTTCAAGTTGAAATAGTAAGATGATTTACAAGAAGACTGACCATTTGTTTATGTGAAAGCACCATGTTGTGCATATATAATTCAATTATTTATTTTCTTATTTGTACGTCCATGTTGCTCTTTAGTTTGTAATATTATTACTTTCTTTTCAACAAAAAAAAATGTAACATCAAGTTTTCTCTCGTATAATTGCTGACAAATTGAAGTTATGTCTGCCAGATACATTATCTGTCTGTTATAATAGATGCTTTGGTCCGCTAGATGTGATATTGATCGGTATTTATCATTTTATACCTTATTAGTTTTATGATGATATTTTGTATTAACTGGAGAGTCGACGAATAAGGAGTAAAACTAATGAAACATTTAAGAAATAATTAGTATGGTCATTCGAGTTGATACAATAAGATGATTTACAAGAAGACTGACTATTTGTTTATGTGAAAACACCATCTTGTGCATATAGAATTCAATTATTTATTTTCTTACTTGAACGTCCATGTTGCTCTATAGTTTGTAATATTATTCCTTTCTTTTCAATAAAAAAAGAATGTTACATCAAGTTTTCTCTCGTATAATTGCTGACACATTGAAGTTTTGTCCGCCATATACATGATCTGTCTGCCATTTACATGATCTGTCTGCCATATATACATGATCTGTCTGTTATAATAGATGCTTTGGTCCGCTAGATGTGATATCGATATGTCTTTATCGTCTTATTCCTTATTAGTTTTATGATGATATTTTCTATTAACTTGACAGTCGAAAAATAAGAAGTACAACTAATGAAAAATTCAAAAGATAATTAATGTGGCCGTTCAAGTTGAAACAGTAAGATTATTTACAAGAAGACTGACCATTTGTTTATGTGAAAGCACCATCTTGTGCATATAGAATTCAATTATTTGTTTTCTTATTTGTACGTCCATGTTGCTCTTTAGTTTGTAATATTATCAAATTTTCTGTTTGTTATAATGTATACTTTGGTCCGCTAGATGTGATATCGGTCGGTATTTATCGTCTTATTCCTTATTAGTTTTATGATGATATTTTGTATTAACCGGAGAGTCGACAAATAAGGAGTAAAACAAATGAAAAATTTAAGAAATAATTAGTATGGTCCTCGTATAATTGTTGACAATTGGAAGTTTTGTCCGACAGATACATGATATGTCTGTTATAATAGATGCTTTTGTCCGTTAGATGTGATATTGATCGGTCTTTATCGTCTTATTCCTTATTAGTTTTATGATGATATTTTCTATTAACTTGAGAGTCGACGATTAAGGAGTAAAACTAATGAAAAAAAATAATTGTATGGTCGTTCGAGTTGAGACAATAAGATGATTTACAAGAAGACTGACTATTTGTTTATGTGAAAGCACCAGCTTGTGCATATAGAATTCAGTTGTTTGTTTTATTAATTGTACGTCTCTGTTGCTCTTTAGTTTGTAATATTATTTCTTTCTTTTCAACAAAAAAAGAATGTAACATCAAGTTTTCTTTCGTATAATTGCTGACAAATTGAAGTTCTGTCAGTCAGATACATGATATGTATGTTATAATAGATGCTTTGGTCCGCTAGATTTGATAAAGATCGGTATTTATCGTCTTATTCCCTATTAGTTTTATGATGATATTTTCTATTAACTTGAGAGTCGGCGAATAAGGAGTAAAACTAATGAAAAATTCAAAAAATAATTAATATGGTCGTTCGAGTTGAAACAGTAAGATGATTTACAAGAAGACTGACCATTTGTTTATGTGAAAGCATCATCTTGTGCATATAGAATTAAATTGCTTGTTTTCGTACTTGTACGTCCATGTTACCCTTTATTTTGTAATATTATTCCTTTCTTTTAAACAAAAAAAAAGCGTAACATCAAATTTTCTCTCGTATAGTTGCTGACAAATGGAAGTTTTGTCCGACAGATACATGATATGTCTGTTATAATAGATGATTTTGTCCGCTAGATGTGATATAGATCGGTCTTTGTCGTCTTATTTATTATTAGTTTTATGATGATATTTTGTTTTAACTTGAGAGTCGATGAATAACGAGTGAAACTAATGAAAAATTTAAAAAATAATTAGTATGGTCGTTCGAGTTGGAACAATAAGATGATTTACAAAAAGACTGACTATTTGTTAATGTGAAAGCACCAGCTTGTGCATATAGAATTCAGTTGTTTGTTTTATTAATTGTACATCTGTGTTGCTCTTTAGTTTGTAATATTATTTCTTTCTTTTCAAAAAAAAAAAAAAATGTAACATCAAGTTTTCTCTCGTATAATTGTTGACAAATTAAAGTTCTGTTCGTCAGATACATGATCTGTCTATTGTAATAGATGCTTTGATCCGCTAGATGTGATATCGATCGGTGTTTATCGTCTTATTCCTTATTAGTTTTATGATGATATTTTCTATTAACTTGAGAGTCGACGAATAAGGAGTAAAACTAATGAAAAATTCTAAAAATAATTAATATGTTCATTCGAGTTGAAACAGTAAGATGATTTACAATAAGACTGATCATTTGTGTATGAGAAAGCACCATCTTGTGCATATATAATTCAATTGCTTGTTTTCGTACCTGTACGTCCATGTTACCCTTTATTTTGTAATATTAATCCTTTCTTTAAAACAAAAAAAGAATGTAACATCCAATTTTCTCTCGTATAATTGCTGACAAATGAAAGTTTTGTCTGACAGATACATGATATGTTTGCTATAATAGATGCTTTGATCCGTTAAATGTGATATCGATATGTCTTTATCGTCTTATTTCTTATTAGTTTTTTGATGATATTTTGTTTTAACTTTAGAGTCGATGAATAAGGAATAAAACTAATGAAAAAATCAAAAAATAATTAGTATGATCGTTCGAGTTGGAACAATAAGATGATATACAATAAGACTTACTATTTGTTTATGTGAAAGCACCATCTTGTGCATATAGAGTTCAGTTGTTTGTTTTATTAATTGCGCGTCTGTGTTGCTCTTTAGTTTGTAATATTATTTCTTTCTTTTCAACAAAAAAAAAAGAATGTAACATCAAATTTTCTCTCGTATAATTGCTGACAAATTGAAGTTATGTCCGAAAGATACATGATCTATTTGTTATAATAGATCCTTTGGTCCGCTAGATGTGATATTGATCGGTCTTTATCGTGTTATTCCTAATGAGTTTTATGATGATATTTTGTATTAACTTGAGAGTAGATGAATAAGGAGTAAAACTAATGAAAAAAAATTAGTATGATCGTTCGAGTTGAAATAATAAGATGATTTACAAGAAGACTGACAATTTGTTTATGTGAAAGCACCATCTTGTGCATATAGAATTCAATTATTTATTTTCTTACTTGTACGTCCATGTTGTTCTTTAGTTTGTAGTATTATGCCTTTCTTTTCAACAAAAAAAGAATGTAACATCAAATTTTCTCTCGTATAATCGCTGACAAATTAAGGATTTGTCCGCCAGATATATCTTGTGCACATAGCTTACAAATTGATGATCTGTCCATCGGACACGTGATCTGTCTGTTATAACATATGTGATATCAATAGTGCGAGTTAAAATAATAATAAAATTTAACACATGTAGTCTTAAATTACGATAAGAAAATTTAACACTTGTAGTCTTAAAGTACAATAAGAAAATTTAACACTAATTACATATTTAGAGTTCAAGTACGTTTATCAGGACACGTACTCTTCATGTGGCCCACTTGCATGCAGAGAGAACATTTGTTTCGCTTCAAAATCATTGTTGATTGCTTCAATGAAAATAAAGAAGCCCCTAAAATTACCCATACCTAGACTCATGGTGGAGCTTCATTTCATCCAAATTCTCGGCTGGCTAGTTGATAGTTGTTCCCTGGTTGCACCCATAACACCTTCACCAACTGTTGGGATCCTTTTTTTACATTTCCGGCCTTTTACACGCTTCACAGTGGGTGGCTTAATTATAATTTCTATAGATATGATGTGTTCCAACCATTGCAACCTCTGAATGTTCAAGCAACAAAACATCATCATCCTCGTTATCCAGTGAAACCTCTTTCTCAACTTGGCAATGGAGAACATCTTCTATTATATGCTCATTAGTTTCCATAAAAATATTTGTCTCTCCTCTTCCGTGAAAATCATCATTGTGCGTGCAAACATTTTCCTTCTCAAATTGTGTATTGTTCAAATCACAACCGCTTTCCAAGAATTTTTCAATCAAGAAAAATCGTAAAATTAGTCTACCACCTTCACCATTTATATCATTCAAATAAATTTGGACATGTTCATCATTCTTTATTTCAATAGGTGGTGCCGTGTTCATCAAAAAAGCACCCGCATTAGTCATATATGAAGGAAATTAATCCCATAGTTTATTTCATTACATTTTATATAATGGTGTACAAGATCATTCTATGGCTAATATTAAGGAACACTTATCTAATCATATTCTAATTATACTAATAATATGAATCTTATCTAATCATCCTAATAATATGAATCCTAATTATATATACAATTACATTGGTGATTTGATATGATTGAGATAATTATGGATTGGATCTATAATTATCTTAACAGTCCCCTGCAGTCTTTGCGGGAGATTCTCGTATGCTGAGACTGTCCCTGAAATCATCAAACAGTACGCGCAGAAGACCTTTCGTGAAAATATCTGCAATCAGGTAAAGGAACGCTGCATGGAGAACACAGACTTATCCACGTACCACATTTTCATGGACAGGGTTACCTGATAAGTATATCGCACTCACATTATCACAATAAACCACGGTTGCTTTTTCAATCGGATAATGGAGTTCTAAAAAAAGATTATAGAGCCAACATGATTCAGCGACCACATTAGCTACCCTTCGGTATTCTGCTTCAGCGCTTGACTGAGATATTGTCGGCTGTTATTTTGACGACCATGAAATGAGGCTGTTTCCCAAAAACACACAATAACCATAGGTGAAACGTCATGTGTCGGGGCAGCCACCCCAATCATCATCTGTATATGACGAGAGACTCAAAATAGAGGACTTATACAGATGCAATTCAAAATCAAGAGTACCTTTAACATGCCGTAGAATTTGCTTAAGAGCCCCCATATGCTCTTCTTTCGGATCATGCATATGTAAACATACTTGTGGAACTGCATAGGAGATATCAGGTCTCGTGAAAGTAAGATACTGCAATGCTCCTGATAAGCCACGATAATGTGTTGGGTCACAGTATGGAGAACCCGTAGAATTACTCAATTTTTCTTTGTATCAACCGGTGTATGTGACATTTTTCACGAGGACATGCCGACTTTTTCAATGATCTCCTCGGCGTATTTCTTTTCATAGAGAAACAGACCACATGCATATTGAGTTATAGCAATGCCCAAGAAATAGTTTAAAGGACCCAAATCCTTCATAGCAAATTCCAAAGCAAGGAAAGTCATAATAGACTGGTGAAGTGACTCAGAAGATGTTGTGAGAATAATGTCATCCACATAGAGAAGAATATATACCATGTCATTACCCTTCTTGTAAATGAACAAAGACTGGTCGAACTTGCTGTGTGAGAACCCTAATGTGGCTACGAACCCTGCAAACCTGTTATACCACGCCATGGGTGCTTGTTTTAAATGATATAATGATTTTTTCAATAAGCAGACATAATCTGGATGAGTCGGATCCCAGAAACTCAAAGGTTGGTGCATGTAAACTGTTTCTTGTAGGTGACCATATAGAAATGCATTCTTTACATCCAGCTGATGAATAGACCATAATTTTGACAATGCCAGACTGAGAATAGTCCTGATAGTCACTGATTTAACCACTAGGCTAAACGTCTCACCACAATCCACGCCAACCTACTAAGACCTGTCATCACCAACAAGACGAGCTTTGTGCCTCGCAAAAGAACTATCATAATTCTTTTTATGACAGAAAACCCACATAGAACGTATTATGTTTACATTATGTGGACGAGACACCAACTCCCACGTCTTGTTTTTAATAAGAGCATCAATTTCGTCTAACATAACAACTTTCCAATTTGGGCCAGTTAGAGCAGCTTTCAGATTTTTAGGAATAGGTGATGGTTGAGCTGAGGATGTTAAATTAAAATAACGCTTGGGCCAAAAGATCCTGTGCATTGCACGGGTTTCAATGGACCGAGGATGGGCTAAAACTTGGGACGGGGGCAGTAGAGTCTCGGAAATAGTGTTGGGGCGAGAAGAATTAATTGTTTGGGCTTGGTTTGCTGGGCTCACTGGATGAATTTGTGTAGGGTTGGACGACTCCCTTATTTGGTCCAAGAGGGGTGGTGAAGCGGGCTGGGCCGATGGTACAGAAGAGGGAGCAGTGGGCTCCCTTAATTGGACTGGCCTAGTCTGAGGATTTTGCTGGACCAAGACAGTTTGTTGCCATAAATGGGTCGGTCCAGTCCAGTCCAGTCACTTAGCTGGACCAACAACAAGAAGAGTGTAGTGGGCCCCATCATTTTTATTGTAGAGATGAATTTTGTAAATGGTATCTCAATATTGGATTTATCCCGTCATCCAAGAAATCATATGAAGGTGGGGAAGATGTGTGACAGGTAACAAATGGGAACGTATACTCATCGAACACAACGTGACGAGAGATGATTATTTTCCCATTACACATATCATAACACTTATAGCCCCTATTATTTTTTGGGTATGGCTTGAAGTATGTTTATTGTTGTGGATGGAAATAATGGATAACACAAACACCCGAAAACCCGCAAATGTGTGTAGGACGGAATACGATGGTATAACATTTGGGTGGGTGATATGTTTGAGAGTAACTTGCTAGGAAGAATGTTTAGAAGATATGTGGTCATTTGAAAGGCATGATGCCAAAAAGATGGTGGCATGGACGAATGCGCAAGAAGTGTGCGCATTAATTTGTTGATTGTGCGAATTTTTTCGTTCGACTTTTCCATTTTGCGAAGAAGTATGTGGACATGAGAGACGTAATGACATACCATTTTTGTGACAAAAATCTTTAAATTGGTCATTTACAAATTCCCTCTTATTGTCACATTGAAAACATTTTATGGACTTCTCAAATTGGGTTTGGATGAAGACACTAAATTATTTTAAAATAGTGGGAAATTGTGATTATTTTCCAAATGGAAATGTCCACAAAAAATTAGTGAAATCATCCAAAATAAGTATATAGTACTTATGATCTGCCGAACTCAAAATCAGGGATGTCCACAAATTACTATGCAATATATCAAATGGCATAATAGTATTTGATGAAGATAAAGAAAAATGGAATTTAACATGATTCCCGAAAACACAAGACTAACAAATATGAGAGTCCAAATGCCATTTACAATCGATTAATTTATTTTTGTTAAGATAATTGAACATCGGTGCTCCCGGGTGTCCCAAACGGTTATGCCATAAACATAGGAGAACGAGCAGCAAAAGTCGATGGAGTGGTGACTTGGTTGTTGGTAGTGGCGGTGATGGGATACAAATCTCCAGTGCTATTACACCTCATTATTGGCATCCTCGTCTGAAAATCCTTCACAGAAAACCCAAATGGATCGAAATTAATAGAAACATTATTGTCAGTAGTGAACCGACGCACAAATATCAAAATTTTAATGAGTTTGGGTGCATGTAGGACATTATTCAATTGTAAAGGTGGGTGGGGGGGAGTTTTAATTGGCCAATACCACGAATTGGAATTTTCTGTCTATTGCCGACGACAATATTTTTATTACTGCTCATATTGAAATAAGACGAGAGATTACCTTGAGATGCCGTCATGTGTGAGGTTGCCCCGGTGTCCATGTACCATGAGTCATCGTGAACATTCATACTCATGTTGTTCATGGCTTGCTCAATGTCCATTGGAGCATAACTCGACGATGATGGTCCATAGGCTGAAAAAGCTTGTTGTGGACGGCTGCCTAAAACACCGGGCTGCATGTTTGAAATATTGGGCCTAGCCCACTGATTTTTTAGGTATGAGTAGTGTGGGCCCCACTACTGCGGGTTCCAAGCCCACGATGAGATCTAACCCCACTGCCCGTTGCCTGAAAATTGCTGCGACTGCCAGTGGGTTTGACCCTGCTGCTGCCCGCGGCCTTCGCCTCCACGGCCCCGCCCTCTTCCACCATTATTTTTACCTTTGTTGTTATTGCGAGTATGACCCCTATTTAGACCATTATTATTGCGATTTGAAGCCCCTCCCAAACTAGAATTTTGTGGGTTAAAATCATTTGTAGACACGTTGGTGGAAAGAAGGGCGGTGCCGACACTATTTGCCACCGACGCCGCATGTTTCACCTTTCGAGTTTCTTCAAGAATCAACCTCAAACGAGCCTCATATAATGGTGGTAGGGGATTGCTTTGTTGAATGAACGTAGCCACACCATCAAATTATTCATTCAATCCCGCAATTAATTGAAGAACTAACCTTTGATTTGTCACCGGCGCACCAACATTAGAAAGTTGATCGGCAAGTATTTTTAACTCTTGGCAATATGTGGAGACATTTGAAAAATCATCCAATTTTACATTGGTGAATTGATTTTTAAGATATACTGCCCTAAAAATTATATTATCTTGAAAAATATTATGCAAAACGTTCCCAAGCCTGTTGAGCCGTAGAGTCCGGTTCCAAAATGGTGTGCAAAAGGTCATTGGAGATTGTGTCGTAAATCCATTGAAGGACTATAGCATCTAAACGAGTCCATAAACTTGGGTCCACAACGGTGATTTCCGATGAAGACTTAGAAGGAATAATATGGTCTATGACTTCGTATGCTCGGCAAGAAATTTTAAACAACTCCGCCCAAGAAGAGTATTGGCCTTTTTCCATCTCAAAGGTAATAGGAATAAAGTTCTTGACGTTGTTCACGGCAAGAGTGGGATGATATTTTTGTTTGTCAGCCATTGTTGCTCAAGAAAATACAAGGAAAGAAAAAAAATATGTAGAAAGGAAATATTTTGAATAAGGGAGATGAAGAACCCTAATTAGGGTTTTTGGCTATGAGTGGTTTTAGGGTTAGGTTTTAGTTTTTAGGTCGAAAGGAAGATGGTTTCGGCTAGGGTTTTGTAAAAAAAAATGGTAGGGTTGAGAGGCGGCCGACGAGAATTAGGGCAAAAATTTAGGGAGTTATTTTGTGGCTCTTGATACCATAAAAAAATTTAATCCCATAGTTTATTTATTACAATTTATATAATGGTGTATAAGATCATTTTATGGCTAATATTAAGGAAGACTTATCTAACCATATCCTAATTATCCTAATAATATGAATCTTATCTAATCATATCCTAATCATCCTAATTATATGTACAATTACATTGGTGATTTGATATGATTTTATCCTAACAATATACTTGACACAAATCGGATCATGTCCGCAATTAAGTTCACCTCTTCTAATGATAGTTTCCATGAATTTATCAAAGATAACATCACAGCTCACAAGCATTGTACTAACCGTATCATTTTGAGAATTCCATCTCCACGATTTCTTCTCATCCACCCACTTTGCAAAATAACTAACAAGTAAGATAACTCTTGTTATGATTTTGTACCTATAATAAAAAGATCGATGATGAATCAGTCAGACTAATTAACATCACCTTTCTCAAAATACAGCTTGTTGAAACCAACTTCACCAAAAAGAGAAGAGATTTAGGACCTCAACAACTCACAATCATATGCATAAAGGATACATTGAGAGTGAAATAAGAATAGTAGAAGAAAGAAGAAAGAAAGTACGTTGAAAGAGAAAGAGATTTTGGGAGGGTTTTATCTTTTCTTATTTTTGACAGTTGATTTTGGACCAATTTGTAACTATTAAAAGATGATATCTTACATAATTATTAAATTTTAAATTACAAATGAGTATTTTACCTAATCTGAAAAGTGGGTCATTTCACTAAAAAAAAAAAAAAAGATTTGGGTCCCTTTTAATTATATAGGAAACTTTAATGGATCATTTAACCAAGAGCCCCGTTTTTCATTCATAAGCTCCAAATGAGCTGAAAGTGAATACAAATAGTCACTCTGAAGGAGAAGACTGAACTGAAAATAAGAAATTACAATTGGGGAAAATATATAACTAAACTAGTATTTTAAACTATAGGGACCTATTTGTAAGTTTCCGGAATTAACAACTAACTCTACCCGTATAAGCCTTCACAGCCTCTTGTACAAGCTTCTCAAGCAGCTCGATTTCAACCCATTTCTATATCGTATCAGCAACATGCTGGTTAAATAGAATAACAGCAACTAAATAGACTCCTAACTGAATACTAATAAAGTGTCCTAACTAAACAATAGTTCTGGAAGATAAAATAAATGAAACACCTAAAATTACTAAACCATACAGCTGTAGTGTTACAATAGTTATTGCTCTGTTCCAGGCTTAATTGTTTAATTTTTGTTTCTACTTTGAACTATGTCACCTTCTTCAAATTGTTAATGAATTGTGTCTTTATATATCTTTTAAATTCATGTTTGACTTAGCTATACTATTAATTTTGTTTCAGAACAGATTGTAAATTTTAAAACAGATTTGGCAGCTAGAAAGCTTTTCCAGAGTGATCTGACCTTTGGTTCACTAAATCTTCTTTTGGATATTAACGTTTGTGACTTTATGTTACTCCAAAGGGAAACTAAATCACGTTTTCTGTATTTATGTTGTATTATTAATTGGTAAACTGTTATTCCATTTCCCTCTGTAAAATGTTAGATGGAGTTAGCTCTTCAAACTTAAAAAGAAGGATTAACTGGTCTGTCCAATGATGGTTAAGGCTTTAATAAAAACATATGTTATTCAGAGTTGCATAGTTTAGAAAGTAAATTTAGGATTAAAACTTTCCATGGCGTGTTGGCTAGTGGAGCTGTCACTAATTCCACCTTAATAGTTCCAACAATGTCTTTCACAGAATATATTGTCTTGTTAATCTGTCAGTTTTAGATGTAGCGTACATTTGACATTTGTTTATGTACCTGGAAGTAGTTTTACCTAGCGGTGCATTGTTATTGATGCCTTTTGTATTTATATAGAGAACATTATACATACTATCCTTTTTCTGGGACATAAAACTAATATGTAAAGCCATAGTTCTGTTGATTGGCATGTAATGACAAATGCATGGTACTCCGAATCATATAAGTTTTTCTGCAGTTCGCTTGGGTAGCTCAATTGGTTTTCAAGGGGATATTTGGAAAATGACCAAGGATCGAATCCCGTCAGCGGCAGTGTGGGGGTTACTTCTTGAAATAAAGGAGGGTCCTTTGTGCGCGGCGTGGTACTGGTCTAACCTTTGAAATCAATTGAGTCATCATGATTTACCTCCTTCACAGACCTGTCGGACCGGGGTGTGGGGGCTCCTGGGTGGGAGATTCCACCTTTTTTTGGAAAATATAAGTTTTTCTGCAGTCTGGAGTATGAGTATAATTACCTTTTGAGAAATAAGTATGAATATAGTTATGCTTATACATTACTAAATTTTCCCTCTGGATGTCCATGAGACTGCAGCTGGGGCTCTCTGGAATCCTCCTTTCAACCTCGGCAATGCTTTCCATATTATTAACGTGTATAGAACATATATTTAGTCATATTTAGTGTTGTATAATTATGATAGATATAAGATTCCTATTGTATGAGGATTTCACATTATACACACTATATATATTTGTATTAATGAGAAAGACTCCCCAAGAGAGATTAATATAATTTTATATGATATCAAGAGCCAAAACCTAAACCTATTTTGTTTTTTTCTTCACCCGAGAAATAATCCAAAGCACAAAACTTTGCCTGCTTTCTGATTTCTTCCATTTTCCTTTCCCGAGAAACAAATCAAAAGCACCAAAGTTTGTCTGTTTTTTGTCTTCAACATGCAAATTCTTCAAGCACAAACCTTCCCTCGGTTTCTGTGTTTTATTTAGCCCAAGAAATAATTTACAGCACAAAACTTTGCATGCTTTCTAGTTCTTCCGCATTCCCTTACCCGAGAACAAAGTATCAAGAAAACAAAACTATTTTCTGCCTCTTTCTTCCTTTACCCGAAAGATAATTTTTTTTCTTTTTTCTCCTTCACAAAAAATAATCCACTATAATGACTTCTCCCACAACTTCTAATTCTGGAGACTAATTTCGGCCCAACTTCAGGCAGTCTACAAGTCCGCCACATGCTAATCAATGGGCCACAACAATTCGGCCTTATTTCCTGGTGCCCAACAGTCCCCTCCAAGCCTCTCCCAATCTAATTTGGGCCCGACTTTCATCACATTGACCCATCGGCTGTCCGATAATGCGTGATATATGGATACGGGCGCCCCGTCTCACCTCACCAACAATTCTGATAATCTTCCGCAACTGCGAAGTTTAAATACTCCACAATCTATTATGGTTGGAAGCGGCCATCACATTCCAATTCAAGGGTTTGAACACACACTAACCCCACCACCCCATCCCCAGTTCTCCCTGAATAACGTCTTATATGCTTCTAACATTATCAAAAACCTAATCTCCATTAGAAAATTTAACACTGATAATTTTGTATCAATTAATTTTTGACATGTTTGGATTTTCAGTAACGGACCTCCGTACCGGGAAACTCCTTACGAGATGCAATAGTGAGGGTGATCTCTATCCTTTCCTATCCACGTCCGCTACTAGTGTCAACCCTTCCACATCTGTAACTGCCCATGTCACTCCTCCCACCGCTTTAGTAACAATTTCTCCGTCAACCTGATACAATAGACTTGGACACCCAAGAGCTCTTGTTTTTAATTTATTTAGAAATAATAATTTAATTCGTTGTCATAATGGAAAATTTGTCCAACAATGTATTTCTTGTCCTTTAAGCAAACATGTTCGCCTTCCATTTCAGCCTTCATCAAGTGTCACGTATTCTCCCTTTGACATTTTTCATGCAGATTTATAAACATCTCCCATTACTAGCTCACTGAGTCATAAATTTTGGCTTGTCTTATTAGATGACTTTTCTCACTTTGTCTGGGTCTATCCGCTTAAATTCAAGTCTGAAGTGTTTGCCAAGTTTCTTGCATTCCGTTTCTATGTCAAAACACAATTTGAAAAAGACATAAAATTGCTTCAATGTGATAACGGTCGTGAGTTCAATAATTTCGCGTTTTACAATTTGTGCTCTACTAATGGCATGGTTTTTTAGTTCTCATGTCCCCACACCTCCTCCAAAAATGGCAAGGCCGAACGAATCATTCACACTATCAATAACATGGTTCATACGATCCTATTTCATGCCTCTATCCCTCTCCCTTTTGGGTCTATGCTGTAAAAATGGCCGAATATATTCTAAATATTTTACCTACTAGTACTTTTCATAACATGACCCCAACCGAAATATTATACCGTCGGATCCCCTCTTATGATCACCTTCAGATTTTTTATTGTCTTTGTTATCCAAATCTCACATCCACCACCCCTTATAAATTAGTACCCCGAACCACTCAATGTGTCTTCGTAGATTTCCTGTCTAACCAAAGGGACTATTTGTGCTATGACTTGTCCACTCGTTAAATTCACGTCTCTCGTCACGTCACGTTTGACGAGACCACATTCCCATTTTCGGACATCCAAAAATTCTAAAAAATGGACTATACTTTCCTTGACGAGTCTGACATCTACCCCGTCATTCTTAGTGAACAGTGCACCACCATCAACCTATCTCTGCCACCTACTGCCGCCACCACAGAACGCAACTCTGCGTCTCTGCCACCCGTCTGTTCTCCATCACAATCAATGCCGATTGCCGCCACCACCGGCAATCGGCCCAACATCTCAGTACCATCACTAATCACCGTCCCCACCAATATGTCGCCACCATAACTCCAAAACCACCCCGCAACCACACCAGCCACCAAAAACCCACATCGTACCACCATAATCACACCACCAAACCAACCCACTGGTCCCACCCTACCACCGACACCTTACCCCACATCGTTGACCTCGTCCAGTCTCGATCTACCTAGATAGGCGACACCACACAACCCCGCCACTATACCCAGTCTCGACCCACCCAGATCGGTAACACCACCAACACCCACCACTGTACCCAGTCAACAGATCGACAAACTTCACCAAAACCCGATTCCAACCCCACATAGTGAACCCGACCTGATACCCAGCCAGCACCCTCACACCGTATGGAAACTCATGCCCAACACGAGATTTTTAAACCGAAAGTCCAATTTAACCTATCCACACAAACCATATCCCAAATTTCAAAAAACCTAAAATTAGCCAAACTAGACCCAAATTTGAATGCGGCCATGTGTGAGGAGTTTAATTCTTTAACAAAATAGCACACTTGGGATTTGGTTCCTCGACCGGAGGGGGTGAATGTGATCCGATGCATGTGGCTTTTTCATCACAAAAATAGAGATAGTAGTAACTTAGAAAGATATAAAGAGAGGCTTGAGGCTAATGGTACTAATCAACAGGAGGGCATTGATTGTGGTGAGACATTCAGTCTGGTTGTTAAATCGGCTACCATTCGCACAGTTCTGAGCATTGCTATGGGTAAGCATTGGCCGATTCTTCAGCTTGATGTGAAAAATGTATTTCTACATGGGGATTTAATAGAAACTGTTTACTTGCACTAGCCGCCTGGTTTTGTCCATCCAGCAGCCCATGAGTATGTACGTCATCTTCGTAAGTCATTGTATGGTTTGAAACAGGCCCCCAAAGCGTAGTATAAACACTTTGCCATGTACATTATGCAAATTGGGTTTGTATGCAGCAAGTGCGATAATTCTCTTTTTATTTTTCATCGAGGTAGTAGCACTGCTTACTTATCACTATATATGGATGATATTGTTCTCACTGCCTCATCTGATGTGTTAAAAATGAGATTATTGCATTATTTAAGACCGAATTTGTTATGACTGACTTGAGGAAGTTAAGTTATTTCTTGGGGATTTCAGTGACTAGATCTGCAGATACTATGTTCTTGTGTCAGCGTAGGTATGCATAGGAGATTGTGTACAGGGCTAAAATGGCGAACTGTAAGATCATGCCCACTCCGATTGACTTTAAGTCGAAGCTCAGTGATGTTGATGGTGATCCAGTATCTGATCCTACTCTTTATAGGAGTCTTGCAGGTGCACTACAGTATCTTACTTTCATCAGGCCTGATGTTGCTTATGTCGTTCAACAGGTGTGTTTGTTTATGCATGCCCCTAGGGAGCCTCATTTTACTGCTCTTAAATATATCATTCGATACGTTAAAGGCACACTTGATTATGGATTGCATCGATACCCCTATGCACCGACCCAGTTGTGATCATATACGTATGCAGATTGGGCAGGCTGTCCGAACACGCGATGCTCAACCTCGGCTACTGGGTGTTCTTAGTGGATAATCTCATTTCTTGGTCTCCCAAGAGGCAAGCCACCCTATCCCGTTCGAGTGCAGAAGCTGAGTATATAGGCATTGCTAATGTTGTTGCTGAGATCTGCTGGCTCCGAAACCTTCTTTTGTAGCTTCAGTGTCTCTTGCGTAAGGCGTCTTTAGTGTACTTTAATAACATATCCGCAATATACTTATCTCATAATCCAGTTCAGCATCAGTGAACCAAGCACATTGATATAGATATTCATTTTGTTCGTGAGAAGGTTGCTCTAGGTTATGTTATGGTGTTGTATTTCCCGTCTTCATATCAGTATGCGGATATCTTCACGAAAGGCCTTTCTAGACAGCTCTTCCTTGACTTTAGATCCAGTCTTAGCATCCGGCCTCCTCCCGCTCCAACTGAGGGCGTGTATTAACGTGTATAGTCCATATATTTAGTCATATTTAGTGTTGTATAATTATGGTAGATATAAGATCCCTATTGTATGAGGATTTCACATTGTACACTATATAAAATATATATATATATATATATATATATATATTAATGAGAAAGACTCCCTAAGGGAGATTAATACAATTCTACAAATATAATTCTACACATATAGTGGAGAACGGGTTCCCGCCCTTGTTCATTTGTGTTCGTCATATGTCTAAAAATTCACGCTTTATGACTTCATTGGCGTTGACTTATATGATTGACGGAAGGTACTTGATAATGTCTTCATCCGTGAATATTATACTAGACAACATCCTATACTAAATACCGTATGCTATTTAGTATAGGTTTATTCAAATAATTTTCTCTTAATTTTTCCACAAGAGCCATCTTAGGATGATATTTATTTTTCCAGAAGCCATTTATTTCTGGCATTCTTCTCATTATATTTAGTAATCCAATCTAGCTATAGCTGTTTCAAGAAGATAACTAGCTGGAGAGAGGTTTCTTCATCTTTTATTATGCTTAACAAACATGTAGTTTGTGTTGGAAATTTGCCTTTGGTGGGGAGGTGCGTCCACCCATATTTAATGACTTAAACACTAGGGTTCCGCATATTGGAGGCTTTGTCTCTTCACACGTGCATAATCTACTAAGTGAGTAGATGACCGTAGGGCCAATGATCGCCAAATTTTGTTAAGAAATGAAAGAGATATTGGTCCACGAAGTAAGGTGTTTGAGGCAAGAAAATATGATGTAGGACAAATCTACCACATCGGTGGGAAAAGGAATAATTGTTCTCTTTATAAGTCTCAAAATTGGCTAAGGGTTTGGGACCCCAAGGGGTAACCTATGTGTTTGAAGGAGGGAGGACCTAGATGTGCTTGAGTTCGAGGCTAAGTCCACACGTGCGCCGCCGCCGCTCGCCCATCGCATTTGGGCCGAGCTCGGGTCTTGGGCTTTGGGCTTTGGGCTTCTTCTGATATTATCTTTTTGGGCCCAAATTGCTTAATATTTACAATTTTGTCCCTGGAGTTTCTGGAAAGATGCCTGCCTTTTGGGTTGGTTTTTGGAGCGTTAGAACTCCATTAATCTGCACATAACTCCTCCCTAAAAGCTCATTTATGTTTCACATTAAATATGTCATTTACTTGGCTGATTAACTCCTCACTAATGGCCATTACTTGACTATTAATAGCTATTAGTTGGCAGTTGAGAAGTCCCTCTCCTTATACTATATTGAAGCCTTAGGCTCAATTGTTGAGTCTAGAAAAAGACACAAACAGAAGAGAGAACGAAAACAACAGAAACTCAGTCCAAACGTGAGCAGAAACAGTGGACAAACATAAAACTCTTTATTTTCTATTCTTCAGCAAGTCGTTTCGTGTTTCTTTTCTTCGTCAGAATCAACCTATTTTCTTTGTAGTGTTGATTAGTTGTTGTTTTATCTTGGGAGACTATTGTCCGTTAACGTAAAAGCATATATACGGGGCAATCTTGTCTTAAAGACAGAGAGTCATCTCTCGACTCAGCCATAGTTGTAACAATCCAGATTTAGTGTTTCTTGATTTCAGGTTATCAAAATTCAAGACTCAACCAGCCTGCGACAATTATAATATTGGCTTGTTTGTTTATCCTTTCGAACACTTGTAATATTTATTTACTTCCCGTACTGCTTTACATATCCAACAATTTTAAGACAAGATTGTAATAATGTTCGAAAGATGTCGGTCAACAGTTGTGTGACCAAATATGGTTGTGGCTGTGGTTTTCTGGTAGAAGACAATGTTGATTATGCTGTTGAAGGTCAAGGTGTTCATGGTGTCACCGCCCACGAGAGTGGTGGGAACAAGCGCCCATGAGAGGTTGAGGGTGTCAACTGGGACAAGAGGAGAAGGCTGAAGATGTTGTTCTATCATGTAGAAGAGGGTCTATATCTGTCCCAAACAAAGGATTCGAATTATGGTAAGGAGGAAATGGACACTTAGTCCGATGAAGTGACTGAAGTAGGCCAGAATCCGAAGTTGGGATAAGTAATTTTTCTTCCTTGTCAAAAATAAGATTAAATGATGTCTGATTAAAAAGGGCTTAACGTAGGGAGGAATATGAAAATGTTTTCCCGAAATAAATTATGCTCCTTAGACTTTAAAATCAGAAGTTTAATCTCACATTCCTTCCCGGTTAAAGATTGGACTATTGTAAAGAAAACTTAAAAGATCCGTTCTTTTGAGTGTAATTATTAAAAGTGTGTAAAGTACGTTCGCACATACGAAGGATAGAGATCCACTGACTGTGCGAAAACTGTTACCACTCTTAAATAAGCACCCAAAATTATCTGAGCACCAATCTCAATGGAAGAAGACTAAAAGATAATGGCTTATCTTAAGACGTTGAACCTGTCACACTAATTGACAGAAGATCCTTCATTTGATAGGATGATACTGGACACTCAGTCGTACAAAGCCTACGGGCGACTGGAGTGGGCCATAAGTCTTTTGATAGGATGATATTGGACACTTAGTCGTACAAAGTCTACGGGCGACTGGAGTGGGCCAGAATTTCTAGGTATTAAATGATCTGAAGGCCAAAAGAAAGGCAAAAAAGAAATTGGACAATCAGTCTCCCAAAGTAACTGGAGTGGGCTAGAGTGTCCTGATTACATATGATCCGGTTACGCCCTAACCACGGGCAAGAGGTTGTTCATGTAAAGCAACGCCACCTCTAAAGAAGAAGAGGTTGGAGAGGTTGTCCTCAAAAGGACTTCAGGGAATGGGATCACTCTAAAAAGAGGTGATACATATCCCAAACTTATTTTCAGGGACGTTGTTGGTCAAGCTAGGTTGAGACTAGTCCAATAGGTCTGTAATAACTAAGAATGGTACAATGTGTCTGTAGCCAAATAAATGATATATTTGTAATCCATGCATCTATGCCATTATAGATTAAGACACGTTAAATAGAAAGTCATTCAAAAGCTACCGAAGTTGAGATTGTTGCCTTCTGTCGACATAAACCCTCAAAATGAATGTGAGGTAGGCGAAAAGGCAAAATCACCTTTCCATTCCATCAAAGGAATAGTGAAAGAAATACCGCTCCTCTAGAACTTAGTCACACCTACATGGGTGATTTGAAGTTTGTACAAAATAGAGGGGGGAGACAAGTACATTGTGACCTTCATTGACGATGGTACAACGTATTGCATCCTTTGTTTGTTGAAAAGCAAAGATGAAGCTGTTGAAGCGGATAAGCGCTACAAAGCAGAAGTTGAAAAATCAACTAAGCCTACGGATTGAGGAATTCGTAGTGATAGAGGGGGAGAATGTGAAGCATCGTTCATCAACCGACTGCTCATTACTCACCTCAGTCTAACGGTGTTAGACAAGCGTAAATCCATACGCCCAAAAATATATTAGGCAAGGTGATCCTTACCGCTAATGCGATTCTATCAGAAATACGCATAAGGATAAGGGTAACCCTCTGTGTGAAGCATGAAAAGGATCTCACATATAAATGTTGTGTTTTGGGGTGGCTTGGTAGAGGTAGGAATACCGAAATAGGTCAAGTTGGACCTAAGACTGTAAATTGCATATCCACTGGATCTGTAAATAACAGTAGTGCTTATCACCTCTTGGTGTCAAAGAATTCTGAATTCTTTGACGATAACTTTCCTTGAGAAGGAAAAAGAAGTAATTGCTTGAGGTTAACAAGAACTCGCGAGTGCCTGATTGTCCGAAACTAGACATTCTGTATCTACAGGACTCAGAAGTTGCTGACTATCCAGAATTTAATATTCCAGATCTACAGAACTCAGGGATTCTAGATGTTGAACCGGGAAGGAGCAAAGAGGGGACAAAGACTTGTTCCAGGCCTTATAGCTTGTATGGTTGAGAATGAACCATGGAAAATTAACAAAGAATTGTCATCTCTAGAAGCACTGCTTTGGAAAGAAGCTACAAAGAAAGAAATAGATTCCATCATATAGAACCATACTTGTGTAATGGTTGACCTTCCTCCGTGAAAAAAACATTTGGGTTGTGAAAGTGGATACTCAAAAGTGAGTGCAAAGTAGATGGATCTACGGACGAGTATAAGGCCTCGGCTACTTGTACATGTGTTCCCTTGTGAATAGCTTAACATCCAGGGCCATTGCAGTCTTGCGCGACATAGATGTTGAAATAGCCTTCCTAACCAGAAAGTTGGAAGGAGAGGATCAGAGTTGGTTTGTTCGACTGTTGGGCTTCTTCCTGAACTTTCATTTTGGTCTCTGAAATGTTTACATTTTGGTCCTGGAAGTTTCAGATAAAACAGAAATAACGAATCTGACAACAAAGACATTGACTCTGAAGTTAGAAAGCCAACAGTTGGAAAACTAACAGTCTGAAAGTGGAAGTCATATTGAAACAAAAGTCTCGATATGAAAGATATGGGTATCACAGATGACATCTTAGGAATTGGAATTTCTAAGACATCTAACGGACTGGTCTAATTCCAAACTCATTTGTGAGGTAGTTGACAGTCTCGTTGAAGCCACCAATGGATATAAATCATATAACTGATTGGAATCGTGGTGCACCCATATACAAGGAGCGATATGCGCAGATCACATGTATTTCAATGTATGTTACACACTACAACTGACCTGGTATCGGTCTACAAAGTAGATCAGTTGAACTAAGGTTCACTCGTAGTTTTTAAAAATGATCAATAGAAGGCGTTAAGTTGGATATGACGATATCTGAAATATTCGCTTATCTTTGGATTATGGTATTCTGGATGTCCAGCGGTTCTGGGAGAACACAGTGATGCAAACTGGACATCAGATATGAAGAACACCAAAGCCACAAATAAATGTGTAAGGTGTGTCTTGGAAAATCCTCTAAGAAAAATTGCATCGGCCGATTCATGACAGAATCAGAGTTTATCGCTTAAAACAATGCATGAAAGAAGTTGAGTAACCTCACGACTCCTTAGAGGACGTCCCTTATTGAGAGAAACACGTGCCTTCGGCAGTTAGATATTGTGGCTAGTCTGTCGGCTTCAGGAAGGTCACGGATGACGGCGTCTGGATATATATGTCGGAGACATAAGACCGTATGGCAGTTGATCATCACGGGTGACACTTCCTTGATTACTAATCAAATGATATAGCGGACCCTTTAACTAAGGGACTACCCGAAGATCAAGAATTTTACCTGTCTAGGGGAATGGGCTTAAAACCCAAACAATACAAACCTTTGCGGTGGTAACCCAACCCTATTGACTGGAGATCCCAAGAATCTGGTTCAATAGGAAAACTAAGTTGTAAAAGGTTCAGTTGAGCGCTTCGGTGGAAGCAAGAGCACTTCGGATTGTGAATTCTGTAAGCAAACGTAAATCCAAAGACATGGTGGGTAAAGGTTAAGCTTCCAAACCTTTAACGATCCTCAAACGATTGAGGTTAAGGTTGGGGAAACTTTTAATGATTCCTAACACTTGTGAAGTGTGGTATAGCAGGATACCTTGTAGGAGATCGCCTATTTAAGTGCGAGGACATGTCGCCTCAAATGAACGCACTTAAGAATTCTAGTGTGTCCACGGGCACAACGGACAGAACAATAAGAATGAAAACGAATAAGGAGAGTTATTGTGTTGGTATCATTATCTTGGCTTATACTAAACACTGACGGTTCAAGACATCATGTTCACCGCATAATAAGTCCAGTGGTATTCAACTAGGGAAGGTTCAAAACGGAAGCTACCTCTCCTGATGCAATATCTTTTCGCTGAAAGATTGCTGAAAGTAGGCACCTTGTGTGTGCACCAAAATCACTTTCAAGAGGGGACTGTTGGAAATTTTTCTTTGGTGGGGAGGTGCGTCCACCCATATTTGATGACTTAAACACTAGGGTTCCGCATGTTGGAGGCTTTGTCTCTTCACACGTGCATAATCTACTAAGTGAGTAGATGACCGTAGGGCCAAGGATCATCAAATTTCGTTAAGAAATGAAAGAGATATTGGTCCACGAAGTAAGGTGTTTGAGGCGTGGAAATATGGTGTGGGGAAAATCTACCACATCGGTGGAAAAAGGAAGAATTATTCTCTTTATATGTCTCAAAATTGGCTAAGGGTTTGGGACCCCAAGGGGTAACCCATGTGTTTGAAGGAGGGAGGACCTAGATATGCTTGGGTTTGAGGCTAAGTCCACACGCGCGCCGCCGCCGCCCGCCCGTCCCGTCCGGTCCGAGCTCGGGTTTCTGGAAAGATGAAATTGGGAACGACGGAAGGCAGAAAGTTTCTGCCTGCCTTTTGGGTTGGTTTTTGGAGTGTTAAAACTCCATTAATCTGCGCTCATAACTCCTCCCTAAAAGCTCTTTTATGTTGCATATTAAATCAGTCATTTACTTGGCTGATTAACTCCTCACTAATGGTCATTACTTAGCTATTAACAACCATTAGTTGGCAGTTGAGAAGTCCCTATCCTTATACTATATATTGAAACCTTTGGCTCAATTGTTGAGACTAGAAAAAGACACAAACAAAAGAGAGAATGAAAACAACAGAAACTCAGTCCAAAAACGTGAGCAAAAACAATGGACAAACAGAAAACTCTTCCTTCCTTTTTCATTCTTCAGCAAGTCATTTCGTGTTTGTTTTCTTCGTCAGAATCAACCTATTTGCTTTGTAGTGTTGATTAGTTGTTGTTTTATCTTGGGAGACTATTGTTCGTTAACGTGAAAGCATATATATGGGACAATCTTGTCTTAAAGACAGAGAGCTATCTCTCAACTCAGCCACAGTTGTAACAATCCAGATTTAGTGTTTCTTGATTTCAGGTTATCAAGATTCAACCAGCCTGCGGCAATTATAATATTGGCTTGTTTGTTTATCCTTTCGAACACTTGTAATATTTATTTACTTCCCGTACTGCTTTACATATCCAACCGTTTCCATTCTTCCTCAAGTGTCTGAGCTGTTTAAGATGGAGGAATATGGCAATTTTTACCTGAACATTTTTACTTGGGAAGTAATTTTTTTTGTCTGTGTATGTGCGTCGTTACTTTCAAATGCAGTTATTCTATCAGTTGTGGCTAGTGGCAGAGATTTGTAGAGAAAAGGACTCCCTTAGCATCACAAGTTTCCTTATCTCACTATTCACAAAAACTTCTACGTAGATATTGGTTTGAGAGAACTACTTGATGAGATTCGTTTGGATGTAATTGTTTTGCTTGAATATCCTGTGAGGAGTTCAAGTGCATTTAGTTAACTTTGACTGGTTGTCATCTGGGTAGGTTTTATGACTTGTGGAGATAGAGAAGCTTGATTTTCTTGTGATAAATCTCATGGGACAATATCATATGCTTTTTTTTGGACAAGTTTTGATGTTCATTCCAATGTTGTGACTAGGAAATTGGGTACCTACTCCATGGGAGAGGCTAGACAAAAAACTCTTGCAATTGGATTTCGTGAGGAATTCAGCTAAAATCTTTAAACTACAACTGCTTCGCTATGGGTGCTTGCAAAGGGAAAAGAAAGTTAAACAATGTGGTTCCTGAGATGTTCTCATTTGTCAAAGGAAAAAAGAAATGGCCTTATAGAACATTGAAGCTTTCATCCTTGCATTTTTTGATCCACAAGCATATTCTGCTGCTGCAGCATTGACTCAAGTTACAGAATAAGCTCGTATTCATGAGGCATCTTAGGTGCAGGTATGCATGTTGTCCCCCCACTCTTGTTCTTGGCTGCTAGACGAGGAGCTGAGTTGAGAGATAATAGATCCTCCCCCTAGGATGGTAGCTTCTATTCCTTGATTGCCTCGCAAGTGAAATAAGGGATTCTAATGCTTCTTGAAGCCAAATAAGGGCATAAACCACTATATTGAGTGAAGAGTGCCTTCCCTTCGGAAACCAACTAAGGCAACTCCGATTGAATGCGAAATCCCGCTAGCCATTATTCGTATGAACTCCTAGATCCATGAAGGACATGGGCATCTGTAAGCCGGTGTAGCTAAGCGAAGAGCGAAAAGAAGGAATCACAAAATCAATGCATTCCTTCTTAAACTTACCGGTCTGATGATATCTTAATCTAAGAAAAGAAGATTGTTTAAGAAAATCCAATTTGGGTAAAGGTTTAATTAAGAATTCCAGGTGGTCCAGTGGATGGATTAAGCCATTGATCATATCATAGGTCAAGGACGGAACGAAGAACCAACCTTTTTATTCCTCCTCTGTTCTCTACTAAGATTGTAATAGATTCATGCTTTCTCTTCCCCGAGGGAACGGAACTAGCACTAGAATTCCGAGTCACCTCTTGATGACGAATTCCACGATAACAAGAAATAGAAATTAATCGTTCGATGTCTGCTCGTTCTCCCCTCTTCAATTCCCAATGAACAACATGATCTTGACCTATCATTTGTTCAATTTGGTCGATTTGATACTTAGTTAATTCTTTTATCTTTATGTTTCCACTGATACCTAATCGATAACGAACCTGAATGGCTTTTTTAGGGCCAATTCCATCCATTTTGGTTGAGGCAATTCTTACTTGTTCATCGCCAACTAATCTAGCTCCCTACCTTTTCCGTCCTTTTTAATCTAATGTTTACTGATAAGAATGTCTTATAAACATAAACTAACTTGTCCTAATAAAAATCTTCCATCGTGTCTGTAATTTACTTTGTGGGCTGTCTAAGACGTTCACTGTCTGAAAAAGGTGGCTGTCTCCTTGTAGGGCTTAATGCTTATGAATTTTCTAGGGAAGAAACTGTTGGAAATTTACTAAATATGAAATTAAGTATATCTCATAAATTTATGACTCGAACAATTGAGGCCCGCACGTCGGAAACAACTTTTCCACACACGTGCACATGTAGTGCCAAGTATCGCAAATTTCATTAGTGAAAGAGTATTGGTACGTATACGTTTGAGACATAGAATTATGGACGGTTATTGGTCAAATGACAAAGTATTCCACGTTGGTAAATGAAGGAAGAAGTGTAAAATGAAACGAGTCAGAAATCGCCGCGGAGCCGTGAAGGGCCGCGGCGCCACACCGTCGGAGCCGCAGCGCTCCTCCCAGTCAACGCCGCGACGCAAATTGGCTGGTCAGTCAATGGAGCCGCGGCGCTAATTCACAGCGCCGCGGCCCTTCGGAGGCAGAAAGCTGCGACGGGAAGTTGGAAAAATCTGACATTTGGGCTGGGAAAAATCTGACATTTGGGCTGGAAAAAATCTGACATTTGGGCTGGTTTTGGAGTATTGATTCTCCATTACTTGGCACATGAATTCAGCCATTATTTGGCTTAATGTAACCCCTCAATCAAGTGCAATTACATGGCTATTGAAGGCCATTAGTTGGCTAGTTGAGGGGTCTTCTACTTACACTATAAATTGAGGCCTTTGGCTCAATTGAACAATATTCAACACTTAGAAAATACTCTAGAGTTTTTGAATTCATATTCTTCCTCTCTAGCAAAGTTATTATACTCAAAGTTCTTCAAAAGTAACACTTGAGTTTCCTTTCCTCACTTGTTAAAGTTGTTGTTGTATCTTGGGAGACTATTGCTCAACACCGTAAAAGGAGATATACGGGGCAATCTTGTCTTAAAAATAGAGTGTCATCACTCGACTCAGCAAATCACACAAGCAGTTTGTTAAGGTTTTGATTTCCAGTTTTATTGTAATAGTTTGTTTATCCTTTCTACTATTGTAATAGTTACTTACTTCCCGTTCCCTACAACAATTGTATCCCAACAATTTTAAGACAAGATTAGTCGTAAGTAAGTTAGAAAGATGACTGACATAAATCAAATTGCTTCTTATTCTGCTGCTACTGCTCAAGGCAATCCCTCTGCCTTCCCTCACTGCTCAAGGCACTCCTAATGCCTTTCCGGATCCAACGCCTTTACTGCCGCTCAAGGGAATGTTGTCGTTCCTCCACCCGCTGAATTTCACCATGAACGCCTTAAAAAGTTCATGGGGTCAAATTTCAAGAGATGGCAAAAAAAGATGCTATTCTATCTGACTGTTATGGGAATGACATGTTTCCTAACAGAAGATCCTCCACAAGCTGGAGATGAAATGGACCCTTCGCCTTCTGAAACGGGTGAAGGGGGCCTAGGTATCCATGTCATTAATGGCATGAAGATGGTTCTTAATGCATGGAGTCATAGTGATTTCATGTGTAAGAATTACATATTGAACTGCTTGTCATACCCTCTCTACATAGTGTATTGCATTGTTGGCACTGCCAAAGAGTTGTGGGAGAAGCTGCAAAAGAAGTACATCGCACAAGATACAGGTACTAAGAAATTCATCGTTGGGAAATTTCTGAAATTTCAAATGGTGGATAATAAAACAGTGATGTCCCAAGTCCAGGAATTTCAAATGATTCTACATCACCTGGATTTGGAAGGTATGAAACCAAACGAGCAGTTTTTGGTTGCATCACTGATTGAAAAGTTACCTCATTCATGGAATCAGTTTATGAGTTAGTTAAAACTCAAGACAAAGGAGATGATGACCTTTGAAGAGCTTATTATCAAACTCCAAATTCAGGAAGATAATAAGAAGGTCTTGCCTAGGGGTAAACAACCCGCTGAGGCAAAGGCAAATCTGGCTGAGGCCAAAGGGAACCCAAGCAAGAAGCGCAAGTTCCAGAAAGACGGCAAGACTCAAGCAGCGGAGAAGTTCAAAGGAAACTGTCACCACTGTGGGAAACCTGGTCATATGATCAAGGACCGCCGCAAGCTCAAGACTGAGCAACAAAAGAAGGCCAAGGCTAAGGGCAATGATTAGGTTAACGTCGTCAAATACCAGTTTCTGGACAACATGATTGAGAAGTTCTCAGCGGTGGTGCTAGAAGCAAACCTGGTTGAGAATCCTATCCAATGGTGGATGGATACAGGTGCTACAAGACACATCTATTCCAATAGAGATGCCTTCTCCACTTATACCCCGGTTACAAACAAGAAGCTGTTCATGGGCAACAACGTTTACTCTGACGTGTTGGGGGTAGGAAAGGTAGTCCTGAAGATGACTTCTGGAAAGGAGCTCACTCTGAAGGAAGTGATGCATGTTCCTGAGATTAGAAGAAATTTAATTTCAGGTCCTTTATTGGTTAATGTTGGTTTTAGGCTAGTGTTTGAGTCCAATAAATTTGTAGTCACTAAGAATGAAACGTTTGTGGGAAGAGGATTCGTCTGTGAAGGTCTCTTCAAAGTGAACACCATGTCTGTATTACGCACAAACAATAATATTGAAGTCTCTTCTTCTTACTTGCTTGAGTCCTCTAATTTATGGCAGCATAGATTAGGACATGTCAACTACAAATCCATCCAAAGGTTGGTAAAGTTGGAGTTGTTGCCATCTTTTGACGTAAACCCTCAACATAAGTGTGAGGTGTGCGTAGAGGCAAAACTCACAAAGCTTCCTTTTAGATCCGTCGAAAGGAATACTGCTCCTCTAGAACTTATTCACACAGATATATGTGATTCGAAGTTTGCATAAACTAGGGGGAACAAGTACTTTGTGACATTCATTGATGATAGCATAATGTATTGTTACCTTTACTTGTTGAAAAGTAAGGATGAAGCCTTTGAAGCGTTTCGACATTACAAAGCATAAGTTGAGAACCAACAAAGCATGCGGATTAAATCCATTTGTAGCGATAGAGGGGGAGAATATGTAGCGCTATTTGAGGAATATTGTGCCCAATCAGGCATTGTTCATCAAATGACAGCTCCATACTCACCTCAATCGAACAGTGTGGTGGAACGTAAGAACCGCACATTGAAGGAAATGATGAATGCCTTGCTCATCAATTCATGTCTTCCCCAAAACATGTGGGGAGAAGCCGTCCTTACCGCTAATACGATTCTTAATAGAGTCTCACATAAGGGTAAGGACAAAACTCCACATGAATCATGGAAAGGAAAGAAACCCACCTATAAATATTTAAAGGTGTGGGGTTGTTTGGCAAATGTTGAAGTGCCCAAGCCAAATCAGGTCAAGATTAGGCCTAAGACTGTAGATTGCATATTCATCGGATATGCAAATAACAGTAGTACTTATCGCTTCTTAGTTCATAAGTCAGATATTCCAAATATCCACGGGGGTACAATCATGGAATCAAGGAATGCTCAATTCTTTGAAGATACCTTTCTTAGAAAGGAAAAATACATAATCTCTTACAAACGAAGTTATGAACAAAGCTCTCAGGAATCGGGAGTCGTTGACGGCCCGGATCTAGATGGTTCAGATCTAGTGGATCTCAAAGTGGCTGAATATCCGGAATCTAGTGTTCCAGATTCTCAGAACTTGGAGACTTCATAGATGGAACTAAGGTGAAGTAAAAGGGCCAAGAAGGATAAATCCTTCAGTCCTGACTTTGTAGCTTATATGGTTGATGAAGAACCAAGGACAATTGCTGAAGCATTGTCAACTCCAAAGGCACTACTCTGGAAAGAAGCTATTGAGAGTGAAATAGACTGCATTCTACATAACTATACTTGGGAGTTGGTTGATCTTCCTCCGGGAAATAAACCGTTGGATTATAAATGGATACTCAAACGAAAGTATAAAGCAGATAGGTATATAGATAAGTACAAAGCCAGGTTGGTAGTCAAGGGCTATCGACAAAAGAAAGGTCTTGACTACTTTGACACGTACTCCCCGGTGTCTAGGATGACGTCCATACAAGTATTCATTGAGATCACAGCGTTGCGTGACCTTGAGATACATCAAATGGATATCAAGATAGCCTTCCTAAATGGTAATTTAGAAGAAGAAATTTATATGGACCAACCCGAGGGGTATGTGGTTCCAGGGCAAGAGAAGAAAGTCTGTCGGCTTGTCAAATCTCTGTACGGGCTTAAACAAGCCCCGAAGCAATGGTACAAAAAATTAGATAGTACTCTACTATCGAAGGGTTTCGCCATTAATGAGTGTAACAAATGTGTCTACATGAAAGGTAACTCTGACTCGTTCGTTATTATATGTTTGTATGTCGATGACATATTGATCACATGGAGCAGTCCTAGCATAATTCTAGAGACTAAGAACATGTTGAAACAATGCTTTGACATGAAGGATATGGGTATCGCATATGTCATCTTAGGGATAAAAATCTCTAAGACGTCTGAGGGACTGGTCTTATCTCAGTCGCACTACATCGAGGATGTTTTGAGAAAGTTTGAGATGTTTGACAGTTCGCCTATAAAGTCACCAATGGATGGAAATAAAAAACTTAATAAAAATCGTGGTGCACCCATATGTCAGGAGCAATATGCACAGGTGATTAGTAGTTTGATGTACATAACAAACTGCACCCGACCTGATATTGCTTATGCAGTCAATAAGTTGGCTAGGTTTACCCGTAATCCGAGTAATGATCACTGGAAGGCATTGAATCGGGTACTTCAATACCTGAAATACACGCTAACTTACAGGTTGCATTATTCGAGATATACAGTTGTACCAGAGGGGTACAGTGATACAAACTGGATATTTGACATAGAGAACACCAAGTCCACCAATGGGTATGTATTTACAATTGGTGGTGGGGCTGTGTCTTGAAAATCCTCTAAGAAAACTTGCATTGCCCGATCCACAATGAAATCGGAGTTTATCGCTTTAGACAAAGCATGAGAAGAAGCTAAGTGGCTTCACGACTTCTTAGAGGATGTTCATTGCTGGAACAAACCCGTACCTTCTGTAATGATCCACTGCAACAGTCAGTCGGCTCTAGAAAGGGCACAGAATGCTATGTACAACGACAAGTCTCGTCATATTCGATGGAGGTATAAGACCGTTAGGCAGCTGATCACCACGAGTATAATATCCATTTATTACATAAAGTCAAAGGATAACATAGCATACCCATTGACAAAGGGCTTACCTAAAGATCAGATGTTCTGCCTGTCTAGAGGAATGGGCTTAAAACCCAAGGTATAAGGACCAATACGGTGGTAACCCAACCTTACTGACTGGAGATCCTAGGAATTAGGTTCAATGGGAAAACTAAGCTGTAAAGGTTAAGTTGATCACTTAGGTGGAAGCATGATCACTTCGGTGGAAGCATGAGCACTTTAGTTAGTGATTTCTGTAAAGAAACACCAACTCCAAAGCCGTTCCCGCGATAGACTATAAGTGCTATCTGCAGTGTGGGTGAAGGTTAAGTTTCCAACACATTTAATGATCCTCACCGGTTGAGGTTAGGATTAGGGAAATGTTTAATGGTTCCTAACACTTGTAAAGTGGGGTATAGCAGGATACCTTACAGGAAACCACCTATTTAAGTGCGAGGACAGGCCGCCTCAAATGAACACACTTAAGAATCCAAGAAGTGTCCACGGCCACAACGGACAAAACATTACGAAGAACTGAGTAGAGGAAGTTGTTGTGTTGGTACCGTTGACTTGGCTTATGCTAAACATCACGTTCACCGCGCAGTAAGTAAGTCCGATGGTATTCAACTATGGAAGGTTCAAAGCGTATGCTACCTATTCAGATGCAACATCGGTCCGCTAAAAGATTGCTGGAAAAGGCACCAAGTGTGTGCGCCAAAATCTCTTTCAAAAGGGGATTGTTGGAAATTTACTAAATGTGGAATTAAGTATATCCCATTAATTTATCACTCGAACAATTGGGCCCCGCACGTCGGAAATGTCATTTCCACACACGTGCAATCTTAGTGCCAAGTATCTGACATTTGGGCTGGGAAAAATCTGACATTTTGGCTGGTTTTGGAGCATTGATTCTCCATTACTTGGCACATGAATTCAGCCATTATTTGGCTTAATGTAACCCCTCAATCAAGTGCAATTATATGGCTATTGAAGGCCATTAGTTGGCTAGTTGAGGGGTATTCTACTTACACTATAAATTGAGGCCTTTGGCTCAATTGAACAATATTCAACACTTAGAAAACACTCCAGAGTTTTTAAATTCATATTCTTCCTCTCTAACAAAGTTACTATACTCAAAGTTCTTCAAAAGTAACACTTGAGTTTCCTTTGCTCACTTGTTAAAGTTGTTATTGTATCTTGGGAGACTATTGCTCAACACCGTAAAAGGAGATATACGGGGCAATCTTGTCTTAAAGACAGAGTGTCATCACTTGACTCAGTAAATCACACAAGCAGTTTGTTAAGGTTTTGATTTCAAGTTTTATTGTAATAGTTTGTTTATCCTTTCTACCATTATAATAGTTACTTACTTCCCATTCCCTACAACAATTGTATCCCAACAGAAACATGGAAATGCTACTGAGTCAACTTTATGAAATTCAACACATTGCTTCATCTTCATCATGTTGTGACATGACAAGATTGAAATATGTGGTGCTCAGCTGTTTTAGCAACTCTCCTGGGTCTCAAATTAATGTTCTCTCTTGCCTTGTTGAATCTTCATCTTTTGTCCCATCGTTAATTTTCTAAGATGTCCTTCTACACACTTCCTACCCTCCTCAGACACCACTTGTGGGACTACATTGGGTATGTTGTTGTTGTCCTTCTGCCTTTTCATTAATGATTTTTCTTAAATTGCTTCTTCAGTGGAGCTGAGATTGGAAGATTCGTCACAATGTTAATTCTTCTTCTTTTCTCAAAACATGTGCTACCTTTGCTCTTCTTCAGGTAGGTGATCATTCTATCTGAGAGTGGCACTGATATTCTTCTGATATCAGTTCCACTTACTTTGAACTGGCAGCTTAACTGATCTTGTATTTTCATTTTTATAGTTCACAATCCCGGGTGGTTGGTATGCACAAGATCATGTCTGCTTATTGCAGCATACTGGAGCATCAAGGATTTTGTGTGCTGCTGTTGCATCAGCCACTGCCCCTATCGAAGTCAAAATATTTTTGCATGAATCATGCTCCGAAACTTGGAGCACCATCAAATAGAATCCTCAACCTAAGGCCTGGTGCAGACTTGTAGTAATCCTAGGCATGTACATTGCGACCACTGCCATTGGCGCCTTACTCAACAATACTGGTAGGTATACTCCTCTCAGTACCATTGGCATTAAGCTTCCAGTTTGTGTTAGCTTTTCGAAACTAATGGTGCTGGCTTTTGGGAAGAAGCAAAGGCTTCTTATTTTTTCTACCCAAATATTTGGTTGCCTGCTTTTGCGTTTCTTCTAGTTTTATTTCATGGGTACATAGGCTGTGTGATTTTTCCTCTTAGTTTAGTTATATTTGAAGGAAATGTTTTCCATCGTTTATTGCAAGCACCCATAGCAAAAAAAGGCAATAAACGACCAACACAAATTCCATCCTGCTTCGCTATGGGTGCTTGTAATTGGTTTTCCATTGTTTATTTTTGAACTTTATTCCAATAACTCTGCCCAAGAGGAATATTTCCCTTCTTCCATCTCAATAATAATTGAAATAAATTTTGACATTGTTTACGGCAAGAGCAGAATGAAATTTGTGTTGGTCGGCCATTGTTTCCCTAGAGAAGAAGAAAAAACCGAAAAGATGATGGTTTTGCAAAGAAAGAAACCGAACAGTGGGTTTCGACTAGGGGAGGGGGTGGCAGAACCCTAACTAGGGTTCGAGGAAGGAGGGGTTGGCCAAAAAAATAGGGTTTCGGCTTAGGGTTTTTGGCCCAAACAGGTAGGGTTTCGGTTTAGGAGGGTTGGCCCAAACAGGTAGGGTTTCGGTTTAGGGGGGTTGGGGTTGGCCGAGTAGAGAGAAATTTGGGGGGTTATTTTGTGGCTCTTGATACCGTGAAGGAAATGTTTTCCATCATTTATTTCATTCCAAGAATACAACATATATGCATCCATACAAGAATCAATCTAGGCTACTATTAAGGTAGATTATCCTAAGAATATGCTAATAATCTTTACAGCATAATTATACAATATTTGATTTAATTATACCATATTTGATTTGATATTATGGAAATAATAATGGATTATTTCCATATTATATAATAGTCCCCCGCAGTCTTAGTGGAAGATTCTCGTATGCTGAGATTGTCCCTGAAATCATCAAAGAGCATGCGCGGAAGACCTTTCGTGAATATATCTGCAATCTGATAGCGGGACGACACATGGAGAACACGGACTTGTCCACGTGCAACCTTTTCGCGGAAAAATAAAATATCCATTTCGATGTGTTTTGTGTGTTGATATTGGACAGGGTTTCTTGACAAATATATCGCACTCACATTTTCACAATAGACCACATTTGCTTTTTCGATCGGACAATGAAGTTCCAATAGAATATTACGGAGCCAACATGATTCAGAGACAACATTAGGTACCCCTTGATATTCTGCTTCAGCACTCGACTGAGATAGTGTTGTTTGGCATTTAGACTACCATAAGATTAAGTTGTCTCCAAGAAACACACAATAACCATAGATGGAACGCCCTGTGTCCGGGCATCCACCCCAATCAGCATCTGCATAAGCCATGAGACCAGAAATAGTCGACTTATACAGATGCAAGCAAAAATCAAGAGTACCCTGAACATACCTCAAAATTCGTTAGAGAGCCCCCATATGTTCTTCATTCGGGTCATGCATATGTAAACAGACATGTTGTACTGCATATGAGATATCAGGTCTCGTAAAAGTAAGATATTACAATGCCCCTGCTTTTAGAGAGAATTTCTTTCATGAATTTGACATAACTGGGCATTTGCTCTAAGGCTTCAGGAAAGGGAATATTTATGTGCAGCTTCTTGAATATTTCCAAAAACTTGGAAAATTATTTATCCAAAGAATTTTTTCTAAGCCTCTGCGGGTATGAAATTCTGATTTGAGGCTCATTACTCACTACTGGTGGTGCCTTTTCCACCGTGGGGTGGTCTTCAGTAACCTCATCCTTCTCCGAATTAGATGTCTCACTCAATTTGTCTGTTTTCCTCGCAGATAGTAGAGGTGCAATTGGTTCAACTTGATTACCGTTTCTCAAATTTATAGCCTGACATTGCTCCTTCGGATTTACAACAGTATTGCTAGGGAGATTCCCGTGCGATCAGTTGTTTAAAATATTTGCTAGCTGACCCACTTGTGTTTCCAGGTTTCGGATAGAAGATCCCGTTTCAGTCATGAACTGAGTCTGGGAATTGGTGAGAGTCAACAAGGCTGCTTGCAATTCATTGGGTTCAGCTTGTTGAACTTGTGGTTTGGGCTGTTGAAATGACGAAGCTTGACTCATGGGTTGTTGTTGATTATTTTGTTGATACTGCCCTTGGAATTGCGGCTGCTGGTTCTGATATTGCCCTTGAAACTGTGACTGTTGGCCTTGGTCGTTTCTCTATGAAAAGTTAGGGTGATTCCTCCGCCCAGGATTATAAGTGTTGGAGAATGGATTGTTGTAGGGCCTCTGAAAATTCCCAACTGCTTGAACCTGAGCTTGGTCCATAGGTACATTATTGGGATCCGCTGCTGTGCAATGATTAAAAGGATGTGGTCCTCTACAAATTTCACATGTTGCATGTGTCTGAACAACATTTGATGTCATAGTATTCTGTTGTAATTGCTTTGTCAAAGAAGCAACTTGAGCAGTTAACGCGGTGATGGCATCTAACTCATGAACTCCAGCCACCTTTCTGTTGTTGGTAGGTCTTTCATCGGACCACTGATGGTTATTTGTTGTCATATCTTCCAATAACTCATGCACCTCATTAGCACTCTTGCTCATGAATGTTCCTCCAACAGCAACATCAATTATGGTACGGGTCGTACCACACAAACCATTGTAAAAATTATGGACTAACATCCACTGCTCAAGTCCATGATGAGGACATTTCCTTTGCAACTCTTTGAATCTTTCCCAAGCATCATATAGAGATTCTCCTTCCAGCTGATAGAAGTTGTTTAGTTCTCCCCTTAGCTTAGCAGCCTTTGATTTTGGGAAGAATTTTGCAAGAAACTTCTGAGTCAAGTCTTGCCACGTAGTGATGGAGTTAGCTTGCAGAGAGTTCAACTAGCTTTTGGCTCGGTCCCTTAGTGAGAATGGGAAGAGCCTCAATCTAATGGCGTCATCAGTCACACCATTGTATTTGAATATTGCACATAACTCCAAGAAATTGGCCAAGTGCATATGTGGATCTTCAGAGGGAAAACCCCCAAACGGAATTGTGTTCTGGACCATCTGCATGATTGCTAGCTTAATCTCAAAATTATTTTCCTCCACAGCTGGTGGTCTTATACAAGTTTTTACGCCTGTTATGGTTAGAAGTATATAATCTCGTAAGCTTCTCATAGCGGGATTCTGAGCTTGCTCCTGCACCATTTCTGGCACCCCTCTATTCAACCCATCATTATTTTGACGGTTTGCCATATCCTCGGTGGAAATACCAGCTCTCTTGTTTCTTCGATTCTGCTTGCACGCTTTCTCAATCTTAGGATTCAGAGGAACGAGGTTGTCTGCTCCTCTTCTGCTTCGCATATACCAAAGCTACCTGAAAAATTATCACAAACACTGCACGCAGATAAAAAAAATAGAAAAAAAAATGTGTTCTAGGAACAACCAAATTAGAAATAAGATTAAGTATTTTGATATTGATAATACTTCAGTCCCCGGCAACGGTGCCAAAAACTTGTTGCGGTATTTCTAGATGCTACGCAAGTGTACGCATCACAATTTGTAATAAATTTTGGTATGACCCAGTATCGTCCACAGAGACTGATTTATCAAGTACCAATTAACTAATCTTTAGTTTCTATTTGGATAACGAATATAAGTGATGATTTCTAACTAAAGAATTAACAAACTAACATTAATTTCTAGAATAAAATAGCAATGAAAACACACGAGGTTTAATTAAGTAATTAAGGAATTAGGGTTTCCAATCTCCTCAACTATACACTCTATCATTCATTAATGCAAGACAAACGATTCTTCTTCTTATTAAGATAGCAGGTTAACTGAGATATTCTATATTCCGGTTATGACATATAAAAACTCAACCTAAGTGAGAATTTTCTATATTTATATGATAAGTTCGACCACATAGGAGGATTAAAATCAATAACCTAAAAAGCTACATAGACAATCACGATACTCTCGTTCAAGATTAAACCTACGTCTAAGCAACTATAGCATATTCAAATCTCCCTTTTCAGATCTCGATTTGAAATCATATAGATAATGAAAACTAAAGGCCAATTAATTCTCATTCAATAAACGCAAGTTGAATAGATTTTAATAGATGAAGAAGAACATTAACAATGCATTAAATCATAATAAAGTTTTAAGTGATTCGACAGAAAACCCTAATAAGAGTAATTAGCTCATAGTCATACTAATAACTAATTAATTTAATATACAACATGAACTGAATTCAAATAAAGAAAAGGAAAAGAACGTGAACAATAGATGTCTCTAATGACTCTTTGTTCTCTTGTTTCTTGCCTCCCAGAGTGTTCTTTTTTTCAGAAAAACATTTCCCCCAATATATATCACGAAAAACCCCCAAAATGGACTTTTTTGCCCTTGTTAAATTTAGGTTTTTTGCTGCCCTGACGTCGTCGGCGCCACGGCTCAGCTATTAGAGCGACGCGGCACTAATTCTCTTCTAAAAGTCATGTGCTTACTGCCAGTGGGGCGCCGCGGCGCTAATGTTGGGCGCCACGGCCCTTCAACGCCGCGGCTCTTCAGCCTTCTTCGTCCGGAATTCGTTTAAATTATTTTTCGAGCTTCCCAAGGCTTCTTTGACTTATCTCTTGTGACCAGCTATGCATTTTTGTCCTTAATAACCGCATATTTCCTTTGGATTCGCCTTATTACTTTTTGAGTCGCTTAAAACCTGAAAACACACAACACACGCATAATACTGCACAAAACAACTAAAAGACAAACAAAAGACTCCTTAAAACACACTCTAAAACAGTACAAAAATCTACCTAACAAACACGTCATGCATGTGGTTTATTTTTGTCTTAAAAGAAGTATGCATAAGAGATCATTGAACGAGCTGACATGTCCTCGTGTAAGCCGTCTTCCACTCCGATCGATACTAAACCAAAGTTGAGTGTTGCTTCCAGCACGCTATATGCAGATCCTTCACATTACCGCAGCCTTGCAGTAGCCCTTCAATAGCTTACTTTCACGAGGCCTGACATATCTTATGATGTGCAACATGTTTGTCTATTCATGCATAACCCGATGGAGGATCACATGTATGCTCTCAAGCGCATTGTGCGCTATATTCAGGGCACTCTCGATCATGGCTTGCATATAGATCCGTCTTCGACAACCACTCTTATTTCTTACACAAATGCAGATTGGGGTGGATGTTCGGATACCAGACTCTCCACGTCTGATTATTGTGTATTTCTCGGTGACAATTTGATATATTGGTCCTCCAAACGGCAAGCTACCTTGTCCAGGTCCAGTGCCGAAGTAGAATACCGAGGAGTTGACAATGTGGTGTTTGAATCTTGTTGGCTACGGAACCTTCTTTTGGAGCTCCACTGTCCGATTCCGAACGCGACATTGGTTTATTGTGATAATGTTAGTGCGATTTATTTCTCAAGGAATACGGTTCAACATCAACGCACTAAACATATTGAGCTGGATATTCACTTTGTTCTCGAAAAGGTTGCTCGTGGATAAGTACGTGTCTTACATGTCCCGTCACACTATTAGATCGCCGATATTTTTACAAAAGGTCTTCCGTTGGTTCTATTTGAAGATTTTCGGAACAGTCTCAGCATACGCCGACCTCCCACTTCAACTGCGGCGGTGTGATAGAATAGGATAGAATATTTAGTCATAATTGTGTATATTTTGTATATGATAGGTGTATATTTAGTCATTTATTACCTTAATTCTAGCCTGGGATTATGCTTGTATTATGAGTATATTTACTACCCTTTGAAATAAAATAATAAAGAAGGATATTATCCGTAAATTTTTGAAGTGGGGAAAAATTGTAGCAAAGATTGGTCATTCTCAATTTTAAACCCAATGAACCTTGTAGTGTTACCTTGAAATGAGCATGGATATTTTCTAAAAATATCGATTTGAAATAGACATGCTAACAATCATTCTAGCACCTTTAGTATACATGAATTCGTTTATTTCAATAATTATTTCGCCACCCCAATAAGTAACCATCGCATTATGTTCATAATTGGCCATCTTTACTCTAGACGCGAAAATAAGACACTTATTATAATTAAAATAACAGAAAAATAAATTTAAACTATACTTTTATTTTAACATATTACAACATATTTGACTTAATTAACTCATACCTGTTGAACTTTTGTGAATGTTATTCCAACAATAGGCCACACAAGTAAAAGCTTTCAGTTGTTGAAATCTGTTTGAACATTTGTTTCATACTATATTTTTATAAGGATCTGTGGTCAGTTCGAAAAGTATGAGGAAGAGGAACTTTAGCAGTGTGTGTGTCACGTTTTACAGTTAAAACGTGACTGTCGATAATGTTTTATAGTTAAATCAATAAGAAGAATTCCCAATTTACAGGATTCTCTAGATGATTCGATTGCCCGTGCTTGGTTTCAGAAGAAACATTACTGTGAGTAGTGTATTGTAGCTAATACGTAACTGTGAGTTACGACTTTAAGATCAATCAATGTCAAATTTCGTAGAAGGAATGACACTGCCCAATACGTATTAGCTATAATCCGTTACTCACAGTGACGAATTATTTTTTAACGCCGTTAACCATCAACTTTTTTGCCTGTTGAATTTTTTAAATAAAATAATATCTAATACGTTACTCAGGAATACGTCTATTTTAGTTTTGTAAATTTTCAAAAAAACATATTATTTTGGTGAATTGACTTAAATAACGAATTATTTCGGTCCAAACGCTCTTAATTTACATCACTCACGTACCCACGGTATTGGTTCAATGGTAAGAGCTAAAACAGTCATATGTGGCTTAAATTCGCCCTTATAAGTTCAGTTTGTATTTTGGATTTTCCTTAAAATATTACTAAGTATTAATTAATAGGTGTTTGACCATAGATTTCAAATACTTTTCACTCAATTTAGAATTTATGAAATATAAGTTGAAGATGGAGCTAGTTATGTTAGGATATACTTGTTGCAAAAAATATTTGGTATAACATTCATGCTTAAATATTTATTTTGCTCAATTTATCTTTCTTTTTCAGCACTTCATTCTTTCTGATCAACGCATCAACATGACAAAGGAAAGTGAAAATTTTGCGGGAAGTTTACAATAGCTGTTGCACTGTTGTATACTCTCAATCATATATTACTCCATTAATTTTATAATTTGCATAGGGTGAAAATCATTTACCCTTCATAACTTTGCTTTAAAAATCAAACTCCCCCTCTACTTTTGAACAATAGACATTCTCTCCCCTTTATCCTATTTCACTTTTTAAATACCTATTTTATCCTTACATTTATCAACCTTTATCTTTTTTTTTTACTTTTTAAAAAAACATGATATTTTTTTTATTTTTAGTCTATGTAACAAAAGTTTAATGAAAAAAGTACTTATTGTTTTCAGACGAGAAAAGAAAAGTGAGAAATACTTAATTGAGTATATAAGTTAATGATGGTATATAATGAAATAAACGAGAAGAATAAAGTTATTAATTTTAAATAGTCAATACTCTAATATCTATTTATACAAGTAGAAATAATATGTAATAATAAGTTTATAAACATATTTTAATGTAGGTAATACAAAATAATTAATAGAAATAGAGGTATATTTCATAACAAATTTTGAAAAGAATATATATTTATATTGTAAATTGATTTTAAATTATAATATAGAAAATATTCCATATTAACAAACAAAGTTCTCATATCTATATAAACGATAGAGAATAAGAGAGAATTGAAACATGTATCTATAAACATAAAACATACTTAATGCATGTAATATTAAAATAACAATCATAAAAAATAGCATTAAATTTTGTGACAAATTCATGAAAGAATTAGTCTTATAATGTCAACTTAAATAAGAATATATAAATCCCTAGGTTAAGAGAAATAAATATTATGTATAATAGAAAAAGATATTACATAAATAAAGATTGTAAATATCAAGGGTAAAATAGACATTGCATAGGACAAGGAGGGAGAATGTTTATTGTTCATAGTTGAGGGGGGAATTTAATTTTTAAAGCAAAGTTGGGGAGGATAAATGATTTTCACCCAATTTGCAAATGATACTATATACAGATTCTTTTTTTCAAAAAACAAAAAACAATGCTTACATAAGGCGAAAATAGTAAAACGATAAATAATGGATAAACGTATTAAGGGTAATACATCAATGGACAAATCATAAGAAAAATATAAATTACAAAAAAATAAGATAATATGTACATAAATTAAAGGGACAAAATACAAAGAAATTGATTGCTGCTTTTCCCGTCCGCTTGACAAGACTGTATAATTGATTCAAACAATACTTCTAAAATGATGGAATAATATTTGACAGTACGACTTCAAAAATGTTTTACGTAAATTAGTAATTCTAACATACTCGTTCATAATACAAAAATATTTGCTTGAAAAACCTAAGTCCAACTCGCACCATAATGTTAGAAAATCCAGAATGTATTTAATTCATCTATAATCAAGCACTACAAATAAACTACTCTTATGAACCTCAAAAGCAAGACTACATTTTATCTTTCTGTTTTCTTTCGACCACTGACGAGGACTTGTGAGAAGACCACTAATTCAAACGTGTCGTATTTCTACTAAGTCGATAGATGCATAATATATGTTTGTATATACTAACTTTTTAAACTTAATTATGATAAAGATGTAATTTTCAATCGAAACAACATTACCTGGCTCCACCCCGACAAGTACGACAATCCATAAATTCTCCCTCCAGATCTCAAATTTTCAATCTAACTCATTATCTCAGTCTATAGTTTAGCTTATCCATAGTTTAAATAATAAAATATGCATTGTGGTTTAAGATTAGATAATCAATCCAATATGAGAAAAAAATGTGAATTAGAAATAAGGTTCACCTACATATTGTATGAAACAGAATTTGAAGTATGAGCATAACTTACCTAAATAACTACATTTTAGGAGCTCTGGACAAATAGTAGCTATCTTTTACTTATTTACGGTTCGTATCTACATTTAGGCAATTCGTGTGTATTTGAATACATTGTTCAGTTGTGTTCAATCTTATCTGATGTCATGTGTATTTGAATACATGCAACCTTAATTTCTCTGAATATATGTGTATTCAAAATGATTGTATTCCAGTGCATTTAATACATGGAGTTGTGTATTTTAGTGTATTTATATTATTATATTCTTTTATTTTGGTTGTATTTTGAATGTATTTGAGCTCTGATTAGTAAGGTCGCCGCCGGACGTCGCAAAGATTGAATGTATACTGTATTTTAATGTATACTGTATTTTAATGTATTTGAGCTCATGTTGGCTAGTTTTTCATTGCTATAGAGTGTATTTGGGTGTATCAAACAATGACAGGGGTAAATTTGTATACAAACAAGAAAAATTCAGATAAAATTTTTCAGATACACTGTATTTACTTGGAAAAATTGTATACAAACATATGTATATAGATCATTCAAACAATACATACAATCAAATACATCTAGTTTGGCCAAAACTACAATCAGCCAAATACATTAAACTTATATATACACTCAGAAAATGACGAAAACACTCAAATATACTCAGCTATGAGATACAAGAAGGAGAAAAAGCAATGAAATACACTCAATTTTCCGGTGACGAGCAGATGTATACACTTAAACATACCCAGAAGATTTTGTATATGTAAAACAACTTTTGTTGCATCATCAAAGGTGAAGAGAATCCTCAATAAGACCTATTTTTTCATTTACTTACACATTTTCTATCTTTACCTGTTCTTCTCAATCTTGGACAAGTTATTTATGTTCAAACAAGAACACTACAAGAAAGTATAGAAATGACAACAACTTTTTCTTAACAAAAATAATATTATTGGCAAAATATAATATTTGGCAATAACTTAGTTTTATTGTTGGCATATATGATGAAAATTTTAAAAATAAACTTTTTTTTGTTGCCAAACAATTTATTTTTAATGTCAAATATTGATTATTATTGCAAAAAATACTTTAGACAACAACAAAAAAATTGTTACACGTCGTTGCAATAACAACCGATGAGAAAAGTTTATGCCACAACAAAAAAGTTTTGTTGACAAATGGGGCTAGGGTTTCTCTATGGGGCCGAAGAGAGAGGGAATGAGGGAGGGTGAAGAATTTGAGCGTATGGATGAAATATAGATATAAGCAGTAAAGTGAAAATTTACTGTAGCTTTTAAAAGTAATTAAATTTAATAGTAGTTATTTTTTTGTGTGGATCCACGGGCCAGGCCCATTCGGCCCAAGCAAGCCTAGTTGTGCAGCCCACCATTTAATGGGTGATTTACAAGAATATGCTTGGCAGGTTCGTGGCCTTAAAATTTTAAGTTTAATAAATTTGAACTTTTCACTTTAAAGATTTTATCATAGGACAATAGGAGGCCAAAATTGCAAGTAACTTTTTGTCATCGCTCTAATATATCACATTTACATGTTCTGAGCCATAATTAGCTATAGTGGTTTTAAATAGCATCCACTCACTACATTTTGATTAAAAGTACAATTTTTACCTTCTGTATCCATTTATGTGAAAGTATTTGATTGACATATATTTTAAAAAATAAAGAAAAAATTTTAAAATTTATAATCCAATATAAGTTATAAATAATATTTGTATGACTATAAATCATCTCATTAATTAAGGATAAAATAAGTATTTTAAAATTAAATTATTACTAACATAAAAGGGTATCATTCTTTTTTAGTTACACACTACCCTCCCAAACCTTACTAGATTATATTGGCTATATTATCGTATAAAGAGAAAGAAACGTCAAAATAAGTACTCCATTTGTTTCAAAAAAATTGTCTTACTTTTTCTTTTAGTCTGTTTAAAAAAGAATGTATTTTTCCTTTTTTGGCAACTCTTTCATTCCAACTTTTCACATGACATGTTTAAGGTCATTTTTGTACATTCAACACATCTTTAATTTAAAATTACAAAATTCAAAAGTCTTCTCTACTTTTTTAAATTTTATACCAAATTAAAATTATACAATCTTTTTAAAACGTATGGAGTAAAACATCTTTAGAATAGCCAACGAAATTCACGAGCCTCAAACCTAGCTAGTGGCAAATTGAAAGCAACAAAACATTGAATTTGAAATTTTGAATGCATGCACACACGGTACGTCGTACTATAGTGTTCTCTATCAGACCCCTATACATGCCAATCAAATTATATTATTTCCATTTTCCACAAATGACACGGCACAAACTTGAACCTCCGTCTTAATTTATATGATATAATTTAAATTGATATGGAGTTTAAAAAATAAAATAAAAAAGTTTTTTGAATATTATGGTCTAAAACAAATCAAAGATATTTATGTGGTTATAGATCATCTTATTAATCATAAAATATAAAACTTAAAATTAAAGTATTATAAAATAAAAATTTTTTTTTTTTTAAATGAACTAAAAAGGAAAGAACACATATATTAGAATCAAGGAAGTAGTATAATACTTGTAATTTGGCTCACAATAATAACCTTCTTTGAAAGCCCCCAAAATGGAGCCTCTTATAATAGTACAAGGCAAACTTTGAAAAGTAATACGCTACCGACAAACATTCAATTCATAATACCGTTAGTTAATCTTAATGATACTGTAAGATGATATTAATCTCCTTTGGGGAGTCTTTCATTAATATCAAGGTATATATAGAGTACAATATTCATCCCTTATACAATAGGAATCCTAAGCCTATACAAAAGAGGAATCCTAGTCTTACCATAATTATATTTACACAATATATGGAAATATTCTAATTATGGGTAGGGAATATATTGTTTCCTATATTTACACGTTTACACACCCCCTGAATCGGAGCGGGAGGAGGCCGGACGCCGAAACCGGATCTTGAAGTCAAGAAATAATTGTCTGGGAAGTCCTTTGGTAAATATGTCTGCATACTGATAGGATGATGGAACATGTAACACTCTGACATGGCCTAACGCAACTTTCTCACGAACGAAGTGTAGGTCTATCTCAATATGCTTGGTTCGCCGATGTTGAACCGGATTATGAGAAAGATAGATGGCGAGAGATGTTATCACAATACACAATAGATGCCTGACGCAAAGGACACTGAAGTTCTAACAGTAAATTTCTGAGCCAACAAATCTCAGCTACTACATTTGCAATGCCTCTGTACTCAGCCTCGACACTGGAGCAAGATAGGGTAGTCTATCGCTTGGCAGACCAAGAAATCAGATTATCCCCTAAGAAAATACAAAAGCCGGAGGTGGAGCGTCGCGTGTCCGGACACCCTGCCCAATCTGCATCCGTATATGAAAGCAACCTGTCTGGTGCAGAGGGGTATAGGTGCAAACCATAATCAAGAGTGCCCTTAATGTATCGAATGATACGCTTAAGAGCAGTGAAATGAGGCTCCCTGAGGGCATGCATGAATAAGCACACCGCTGAACAGCATAAGCTATGTCTGGCTTGGTGAATGTGAGATACTGAAGTGCACCCGCAAGGCTCCTATACGTAGTAGGATCGAGACGGAGCACCATCCATAGCACTGAGCTTAGATTTGGAATCAACTGGAGTAGGCACCTCTTTGCAGTTCGTCATCTTAGCCTTGTACACAATCTCTTCTGCATACTTACGCTGACACAAGAACATATGATTGGCAGACCTGGTCACTGATATCCCCAAAGTAACTCAGCTTCCCCAAATCAGTCATTGCAAATTCGAACTTTAGTAAGACAATAATCTCATTTTTCAATCCGTCGGAGGAGGCAGTAAGAACAATATCATCCACGTAAATTAATAAGTAAGCAGTGCTACTACCTCGATGAAAAATAAAAAGTGATGTATCACTCTTGCTGCATACAAACCCAATCTGCAAGATATACCTAGCAAAGCGATCATACCACGCACGGAGGGCTTGCTTCAGGCCATATAATGACTTACGGAGATGACACACATAGTGAGGAACTGCTGGATGGGTGAACCCTGGTGGCTGATGCATGTAGACATATCTCTCTCAGATCCCCGTGTAAGAATGTATTCTTCACATCAAGCTGATGGATCGGCCAGTGTTTGCCCATGGCAATGCTCAAAACTGTGCGGATGGTAGCCGGTTTGACAACCGGGCTGAAGGTCTCACCACAATCAATTCCCTCCTGCTGATTCATGCCATTAGCCACAAGACGGGCCTTATACCTCTCAAGATCGCCATTGTCTCTGAACTTGTGACGAAATAGCCACATATAACGAATGACATTCACCCCCTCAGGTCTAGGTACTAGATCTCACGTGTGTTGTTTAGTTAAAGCATTGAATTCCTCATACATAGCCGCATTCCAACTAGGGTCTTGTTTGGCCAATTTTGGGTTCTTTGGAAGTGGAGAGATGGTTTGGGCAGACAAGTTGAAATGGACTTTGGGTTTGAAGATTCCATGCTTTGAACGAGTTTCCATTGGATGGGTAGGGATAGTAGGTTGCGGAGTGGTGTCTGAGACGGGGGGTAAAGTCAGATAAGGAGAAGGTGGGGGCGAAGCCGTCGGAGGCGCCGCGGCTCCTGGATCGAGAGTCGCAGCACTAGAAGGTTGACAGGCTTCTCTGAAGTTTGGGCGCCGCGGCGCCTCAGCACAGGGTCGCGGCGCTGTCGACAGTGTTTCAAAAGATTGCTCTCTGGAAATCAGGCGCCGCGGCGCCTCCCCTCGAGGCCGCGGCTCTGACGACGGAACAGAGGATGTGAGTTGTTCGATTATGAAGGGAGAGATAGCAGACTCGTCAAGAAATGAGTAGTCCTGTTTTTGGAATTTTGGAAGATTCAAAAACGGGAATGTGGTCTCGTCGAATGTGACGTGACGAGATATGTGGATCTGACGAGTCGACAAGTCATAGCATAGATAGCCCCTATGGTTCAGCGGGAATCCTAGAAAGACACATGGAGTGGACCTAGGAGCGGGCTTGTGAGGGGCGGTGGAGCTAAGGTTGGGATAGCACAGACAACCAAAAATCCATAGATGATCATAAGAGGGGATTCTATGGTAGAGAATTTCGGTAGGGGTCATATTGTGAAAAGTGCTAGTAGGGAGAATATTTAGAGTGTATTCTGACATTTTAGCAGCATAGACCTAGAAGGGTGGAGGGAGGGAGGGAGGCATGAATCAATAGGGTGCGAATCATAATGTTAATGGTGCGGATGATTCTTTCAGCTTTACCGTTTTGTGGTGAGGTGTGAGAGCAGGAGAAGCGAAAGACCATGCCATTATTGGGACAAAAGCGGTGAAATATAGAGTTATTGAATTCACGACCATTATCGCACTGAAATGATTTTATGCCTTATCCAAATTGTGTTTGAATGAACTTGCGAAACTCAAGAAATTTGACAAACACTTCCGATTTAAATTTAAGAGGGTATAACCAAACTTAGTGTGAAAAATCATCAAGCAACACAAGATAGTATTTATGACCGAGAGAACTAGAGATAAGAGATATCTATAAATCAGCATGTATGATATCAAAAGGAGCAAATGTAACACTAGTAGATGATTTAAATAGAAGACGAATATGTTTGCCTAAAGAGCAAGAAACACAATTTTGGGCAAGTTTCTCATTACAAGCAATGAAATTGTTACCTCTAAGAAAATTTAAAACTGGGACTCCTGGATGACCAAGCCTATTATGCCAAGTTGAAGAAGAAACAGCCGCTAGAGTGACAGGAGAGCAAGATCTGGTAGCGGAGGTGGAAGTGAATGGATAAAGATCCCCCGTGCTATTGCATCTCGTAAGAGGTGTCCCCGTATGAAGATCCTTCACAGTAAAACCAAAAGGATCAAAATCCACAGAGAAAGAATTATTACGAGTAAATTGGTGGACAGATATGAGGTTCTTAATCATGTGTGGGGCATATAGGGTGTTTTTTAGGGAGAAGGGTGGATGAGGAGGTTGTGTGTATGAGGTACCATAACCCTTAACTGGAATGCGTTGTCCACTACCAACTATAACATATTGAGGATGCTTTAAATTAAACAGTTTAGGAATAGTACCTGCAGACTGGTGACGTGAGATGTGGCGCCTGAGTCCATGTACTAAGTATTGTCAGGCTGTTGCATAGAGAGGGTGCTGAACGCCTGACCCAACTCAGTGGGTGTCATGCCGGAGGAGGGCTGCGGGACCTGACCTTGCATGAAGTGGGCCTGCTGTGGGGCTGGAGCGGGGCCTAACAAATCGGGGTAAGAATACGGATTGTATGGCTGTTGGTACTGGAATGGACTTGGCGTCGCGGCTCTGTACTGGGGCGCCGCGACGCTGTAGACGAACTGCTGAGGAGCCGCCGCCCAGTTGTTCTGCGATCTCTGTTGATGTTGCTGCTGTTGGTTCTGTTGACCGCGACTCTTGCCACGACCACGTCCTCCTCTACCGCCGCGGCCTTTTCCACCCTTGCTGTCGCGGCCCTACCGCTGTTGGGAGTTGTCTGGTGGCGTCTGATCTTGGGGTTGCGTGTCGACAGCTAACACCTGTTGGGCGTGCTCATCCTGCTTAGTACGACGGATTTCTTCGAGCAACAATTGTGAGCGAGCTTTGTTAAAACTCGGTAGCGGATCTGCCTGTTGAATTATGGTGGCCAAAGTATCATATTCGCCCTTACTAAGGCCAGAAATCATTTGTAGCACCATTTTATCGTCAGTGACAGGTGTGCCGATGTTGGAGAGTTGATCCGCTAGAAGTTTAAGCTGCTTGCAGTACTCAGAGACATTGGAAACGTTTTCAAGACGTGTTTTGTTGAACTGTTCTTCCAAACACACGGCACGAGTGTGCTTGTTGTCCTGAAAAATTTCCTCCAAACGATTCCACAAGTCAAGGGCTGTGGAGTCAAATTTCATGATAGTAAGGAGCAAACCCTGAGAGATACTACCATATATCCATTGTTTGACGCCGGCGTCGAGACGATGCCAGATAGAATCATCAACCTCCGTAGGGCGCGGAATAGTGTCATCAATATGGTCAAGCACGTTATAGAGACATGCATGATTGCGAAAAATTTCAACCCAGGGAGAATACTGGTTGTTTTCTTGATCAAGAATAATGGGAATATGGTTCTTGATGTTGGAAACAGTAAGGGCGGGATGAAACGGGGGTGATGACTTTGTGGTGGGATTTGTGGAGGTAGAGGCGTCAGAAAGTGTGGAAGAATCAGGGATAGCCATTTAGAGAAGAGAAGAAAGGAAGAACAAAACCCGAAAAACAAGAAGAAAATCCGGGAGGGCCGCAGCGTAGGACAGGACAAACGGCGGCTAATGTGGAAGAGAAAGGTTTTTAGGTTTGTTTATTTGGCTCTTGATACCATGTAAGATGATATTAATCTCCCTTGGGGAGTCTTTCATTAATATCAAGGTATATATAGAGTACAATATTCATCCCTTATACAATAGGAATCCTAAGCCTATACAAAAGAGGAATCCTAGTCTTACCATAATTATATTTACACAATATAAGAAAATATTCTAATTATGGGTAGGGAATATATTGTTTCCTATATTTACACGTTTACAGGTACAATTGGAGAAAAATTATCCAATTTCTTATAAAATTAATATTTCATTGAAAAGTCTAGTGTGGCTAGATAACTCTACTTAAGAGTTAAGAATAAGATGACGATTTTTATAACAAGCCAAAAAGATTACTTCATCGTACAACAGTGTTCATCTAACTAAAAATTGTAAGAGGATTAAGAGCTATAGTGTAACATTGACCTAAGTATCAAGGTACACACAAAAAAGAAAGAAAGAGAGAACTTATCCTTTGATATAAATTTAAACATTCAGAATTTCCAAGTACAGTTAGTTACATAACATCTCTCAAATAAATGGTAAATTAACAGCGAATTAAAAGATTTTAAAAAAAAAAAAAAAAATTGGGAGCAAAAAATGATACTTCCTCAATTTCATTTTAAGTATCTTAGTTTGACTTAACACAAAGTTTAAGTAGAAATTTTTCAATCATTTGATCATAAATTAAAGATGTATGTAATGTACTCTGTCCTTTAAATCTTATAGTTTTAAACTTGCCATGTATGATCTTTCTTTATGGAGTATTTTATTTTTTTGTTAGGGTTTTCCCTGAATTTTCTATTTCATTTGGATTCTATCATAATTGTGTTTTATTTCAAAAAGAATTTCTTGATAGAAAATGTTTTCTTTGTAAAAAGGACTCTACCATACTTATCCTTTTATTGGAGGACAAATTTTGGACTTCTATATATAGAAGATATTTTCTTCTCATACACAACACAATAGCATCCACAATGTAGTCGTTTAGAGAGTTTCGTTTTTATATTAGTTTTCAATGTAGGTCATTTGACTAAATCATATTAAATATTATGCTTTCTTTTAGTATAATTTTTGTGTTGTTTGATTTATCGTTGTTCAAGGTTTGCAATTATTAGCTTTCACACGACTGATTATTTCGATGCCAACATTTTTGTACTAAAAGGGGAATATATACATTACACTTTAAAATATTGGTTTATTTTTTAAATTAGAAATTTGAAATTGATGATGGATCATTTGATGAAACGATAAAGGATAATTTTATCTTTTGATATTATACATACATTTTTTATTCAATGTTATATATATCAGACCATTTAATTATTTGTAAGTGGTGTGAATAAGCATACACTGAAAGAAATAATCTTGTGATTATTTTCATTAATAGAGAGGTCTATATATACAATATACAATCTCTAAATATATAAAATTATATTCCTACCATAATATCAATATCTTAATTACACTTGTACAAGAATTCTACAAAATATGGTAAGAAACCTAAATATTCTAAATGTACACTTTGTCCGTGTGGGATACATGGTGGTTTCTTTCACACCCCCGCAGTCATAGCGGGCGATTGTCGTACGCTGAGACTGTTCCTAAAATCTTCAAACAAAACCAAGGGAAGACCCTTAGTAAAGATGTCGGCAATTTGGTACTTTGAATGGACATGTAAGAAACGTACTTGTCCACGAGCTACCTTTTTGTGAACAAAGTGAATATCGATCTCGATATGTTTAGTGCGCTGATGTTGGATCGGATTTCCAGAGAGATAGACTGCACTAACATTATCACAATAGACCAAGGTAGCTTTCTAAATAGGAAAGTGAAGCTCTAATAAAAGGTTACGCAGCCAACATGACTCAGATAGCACATTTACTACTCCTCGATACTCGGCCTCCGTACTGGATCGCGATAAAGTAGCCTGGCGTTTTGCCGACCAAGAGACCAAGTTATCACCAAGAAACATACAATAATCAGAGGTTGAACGTCTGGTATCTGGACATTCACCCCAATCAACATCTGTATAAGAGACGAGAGTAGAGACTGAAGCTGGATATAAATGCAACTCATAATCAAGTGTACCCTGTATATATCGTATAATGTGTTTGAGCGTATGCATGTGCTCAATCCGCGGATCATGCATAAATAAACACATTTACTGAACTGAATAAGTAATAACTGATCTCGTGAATGTAAGATACTGAAGATCCCCTGCAAGACTATGATAGTGGGTATGATCCTCATATGGTGTGCTAGACGTAACACTCAGCTTCGATTTGGTATCAACCAGAGTAGACGAGGAGCTCTCTCAATAATCTCAGTCGCATACTTCATTTGTGATAAAAATAGACCACCTGCATGACGAGTGACAATTATTCCCAAAAAATAACTCAAGGGCCCAAAGTCTTTCATAGCAAATTCTAAACTGAGAAGGGTCATGATAGACTTGCACAAATTATCATATGAGGCAGTCAAAATAATATCATCCACATACAATAGAATGTATGCTAGAGAAGTACCACGAAGATAGATGAACAAAGAATGATCAGACCTGCTGTGAGAAAATCCAATAGTAGACACATAATCTACAAACCTCTTATACCAAGCTCGTGGGGCTTGCTTAAGGCTACATAAGGACTTCTTCAGCAAACAAACATGGTTGGGATAATTAGGGTCCTTAAAACCCAAGGGCTGATGCATGTATACTGTCTCCTTAAGATCACCATGTAACAAAGTATTTTTCACATCCAGTTGATTAATGTGCCATGCTCTCGAGAGAGCCATACTAAGCATAGTGCGAATAGTCGCTGATTTAAATATCAGACTAAGTGTCTCTCCACAATCCACGCCAACCTATTGTGTTTTACCATCACCTACAAGACGGGCCTTATGTCGTTCAAAAGAACTGTCAGAATTAAGTGGGCCAAAAATTGGACCCAGACCGAAAGCAGAAGCTGGGCCGCTAGGGGCACTGGGCCGTGACTTGGGAACAATCCTGAGACTAGGACTGGGCCGAGACACGGGAACAATGCCACTACCCTGGCCACCAGAATTTGGGCCAGGGATTGGATCTGTCATATTTGGGCCAGCAAGCAGTGGGCCTGCTGGCGGATTTTGGTCATGGGATATCTCGGATAAACGGCGATAGTCCATCATCCAAAAAATTATACGAACTAGACACGGAACTATGTAATTTAGCAAACGGAAATTGGTTTCATAAAAAATAACATGATGACTAATTATGATTTTGATAGAGGATAAATCAAAACATTTGTAACCACGATAGTTTGATGGATAACCCAAAAACACACAAGTGGTAGAACGAGCTTGAAGTTTGTTAATTGTATTTGACGGAAAACGTGGATAGCATAAACACCCAAACACCCTAAGATGAGAATACAAAGGATCTTTATTGTAAAGAATTTTAAGTGGGGATTGATATGATAAACCTTTGCTAGGGAGAATGTTATGGAGGTAGGTAGTCATTTGTAACGCGTGATGCCAAGAAGATGGGGTAATGAAGCATGGGTTAGCAAGGTTCGGACAATATTATAAATGGTACGAATTTTCCTTTCGACCTTCCCATTTTGTGAGGATGTATGAGGACAAGAAAACCGAAAAGATATGCCATGAGTGTCACAAAATTCCCGAAATTTTCCATTATCATATTCTCTCCCATTATCACATTGAATATTTTTAATGTCCCGTTCAAATTGGGTATGGATGAAAGCTCTAAAGGTTAAGAATGTGGAAAACACTTGAGATTTTTTAGACAAAGGAAAGGTCCACAAAAAGTTAGAATAATCATCCAAAAATAAAAACATAATAACGATGGCCCAAAGAACTCAAAACAGGAGATGTCCATAAATCACTATGAATAATGTCAAAAGGCATCGACGTACTAGAAATAGAGGCTACAAACGGTAATCTAACATGTTTCCCTAGAGGACAATAGAGACAAATATGAGTACTACGCGTACTCTTACAATCAATAAAATTATTATTTTTAAGAGAAGAAATAATAGACGACCTCTGATGTCCTAAACGTGCATGCCACAAAGAATGAGCAAGAGCGGCAAATGTGGAAGGTGTGACTTGACTCGTGGAAATGGTGGTGGTAGTGATTGGATAAAGCTCTCCCCGACTATTACATATCATTAGAGGTATCTCCGTCTTGAAATCCTTCAAATAAAATCCAAAAGAGTCAAAGTTAACAGACACCCAATTATTAGTTGTGAATTTTCGGACATACACCAAATTTTTAATTAAGTGAGGGGTAAGAAGGACATTTTTAAGGACAAAAGATGGATGTGGTGGGGGCAAACTTGTGTGACCATAACAACGAATTGGAATCGAATTGTCATTACCAACAACTATGCCACGATTATTGCTCAAATTGAAATAAGACTAGAAATTACCTTGTGCGAACGTCATATGAGACGTAGCTCCGGTGCCCATGTACCAATTTGCATCCGGGAGATTTATTACAAGTGTATGCATCGTGGCCTCAATATACGTAGGAGTCGGACCAGAAATTAGGCCCACAGTAGTGAAGGCTTGCTGAGGCCGAGACCCAAGCAGACCAGCCTGCTGCCTGGGCTGTGCTGACTGGAACGGTGAATTGGGCCTCTGCTGGCCACTGGCCAAGTTCACTAGAGAACTTAGGAAGGGAGCATATGTCGTGTTGGGCCACTGGCCACTGGCCGAGCAGCCCCACGACAAGTTGGCTTGGGCCCAAGGATGCGGACAGTGGTACTGTGGCCCAACCAGCCCACTGCCACTGCGTCCGCCACCATAGCCGCTGTTCCGACCACCACCACTGCCACCGTCGTGATTCTTGCCATTGGTTTTCCAATTTTGACCCTTTTTGCCGCCCCGTTGTTACGGTTTTGGCTAGAATTATTCGAGAATGAGTGAGGGTTATCGGATGAGGACATCATCGTGACAGGAGTTTCTCCAATGACCGCCTTTTTAGCCAAACCGAGCTCTTCTAATGTGAGCATGGAACGATCGTGGTAGAACGGTGAGAGATGATTCCTTTGACGAAGAAGCGTCCCAACGCCATTATAGGCCTCGGATAGGCCTGCAACCATCTGCAGAACAAGATGATCATTGGTGACAGGCGCACCAACGGTTTTGAGTTGATCCACCAATTCCTTCAGCCTTTTACAATAGGTGGAGATATTCGGAAAATCCTCCATGTTGACATGGGAAAATTCCTGCTCAAGAGTGACATCACGAAAAAATTTGTTATCTTGAAATATATCACGCACTCTATTTCAAGTTTCCATCGCGTGGCGTTGTGTTCAATAATCATCCACAAGAGGTCTGTAGAGATAGTGGAATAAATCCATTGGAGAACGGTAGTATCAATGGTTGTCATAACACAGGGTCATCCTCAGGGGTAGGCACCTTCTCCTTGCCTGTTACTGAGAGAATGATGTGATGAAAGACTTGATGAGAGCGTGCGTGAACTTTAAATAATTCCGCTCACGTCAAATATTAGACGTTTTCTATCTCAAGAACAATAGGGATGTTGTTCTTGATGTTGGAGACTGTAAGGGCAGGATGAAACATGTTCTTTGATGTAGACATGACGAAAGAACAAGAGGAGGATTAGGGATTTGGAAGAAATAATTTGGGAGAGAAAAAGAAAAAAAAACTATAGGCCGACGGCCTGATTCTCGGTTTCCGAGGAAGAAGGGCAACAGAAGGTTTTTGGGAGAAGGTATTTTTGCCCTAGACTTCTGATACCACGAAAGAAATAATCTCTTGATTAGTTTCATTAATGAAGAGGTCTATATATACAATATACAATCTCTAAATATGAAAAATCTTATTCTTATTATAATAATAATATCATAATTACACTTGTACAAGAATTCTATAAAATATGATAAGAAACCTAAATATCCCAAATATACACTTTGTCCGTGTGGAATACACGATGGTTTCTATCATACATATGGTGGATACAACCTCTTCCTATGTCTTATTCAAAATAATACAACAATTTAGTGTTTTGAATAGTATCAAGATTAATTCTACAGGATTCAAAAGACAAATCAAACTCTGAATGAAATAATATTAAAATTTTGTATCATGATTAATATTGATTATTTCACGTGTAGTCCGTCAAACCAAATATAATTGGTCAAAGTTTCGAATCCATGGTAATGATGATACAAATCGTTTTGTTTCTTTTCAAAATTTCAAGAACCCTTTAGAGACGATCGGAGTAGTAAAGTTAGAATTTCTTCTAATTTGTTTTTGGGACAGTAGAATTTTTTTTTTTTTTTTTTTTTTGGACAGTAGAATTTCTTCTGAATGGTTGATAGATATATTGGGACCATCCGAACTTGCTTGAAAGAAACAGTTCTCTTATGAAATGGAATAAAAGAATTTGCTTCTCACAAATTGTTAGATACCACATACAACCACTCCATGGTCTTCGAAAAAATTAATGTGGAATGTTTGTGTTCAAAGCTGTTGTAATCAAAGGTAAGTAGGTCAATTAGCTTTGTAGTCCATTACTTTTAGTTTATATATATTTTTTTTACGTGAGATCTTCATTTTTACATAAAAAGAGATATGAAAATAACACGAAAAATATGAAAATGTCATTTCTTCTGTTCAAAATTATAAGTAGTCATAGGAGATTATTTCCGCCTTAATATATAATTAAGTTTTTATCTTTATGCAAGTGTCTTATTTTTCTTTAAAAACTTAAAACGTACATAGTTGCCTAAATAATACAGTGGAAATACTCTGACCAAATAATTAGTAGTGATAAACTCTATACCTCCTATTAAAAAGAGAGAAAAAAGAATCTTATTGTCTACAGTTCTAGAAGTTGACAATAGTTGCTTATAATATATTAGTACTATTGTTAAAAGATTCTAAACATAAAGTAATGCAGCAGCATCCGTAATTTTAATTCCAAATAAGCTGAAAATAAATAAATCATGTCCTGAAAAAGCAAACTTCGTTTTGTTTTTTTCACCAAAAAAAGGGAACTTAGTTGGAGTTTCATTCCATATAGATGGCGCTCTCTTGGATTGCAAAAGATGTACCCTCACTTTTACTTGTTCATTAGTACTTTGCATCTCTTAATTATAAATAAAGTATATATTTTACTATAATATTATATTAACTATTGTATATTTTTAGTCTTGTGAAGTGATTTGGAGAATAATTAATATAAAAGATAAAGTATGAAAAAATATTTTTTTTCTTAATATGTTAAAGTAAATAAATAAAATTTAATAGAGTAGACAAGTTAAAATGAACGAGAGAGTACTATCTTCTTTTAAAATACCAATTGATTTGATAAAATGTGACATTGCTAAATATGTTTATTTATATATAATAAAGCGGCCGCCACCTCCAATATAATACATTTTACAATTCCAATACTCCAAACTATAAGTAGAGCTCAGATTTCACTTCTTTTTACCAAATTCTAATAGAAAAAAATGGCGGCTTTCACTAAATTAATCTCTTATTTCAATCAACTTATCAACATTTTCTTCTTCTCATGGCTTCCTCAAACATTAAGCATTCTAATGCTTTTGTCACTTGTTACAATCAGTGCATACGTACAGAGACAAGAAAAACACAAGTGCAGGAAAATTATAAACAAGAAGAGCACTAAATTTGTGTACAAAAAGAGGAAATTATTTGGATTTGCTGCTACTGAACCACTTGATTGTTCGATTTGTTTATCGGATTTTGAGCACGGAGATAAAGGGAGGAAAATTGAAAGCTGCAATCATATGTTCCATGAAAATTGCTTAGATAAATGGCTGATGCACGGCAAGGGACAAACCACGTGTCCGCTTTGCCGGAGCGTGGTTATACCGGAAAATATGGTGGAAGTTCACCGGAAAGTTGGAGACGACGGACTGGCGTTTAATCTATTTGAAGAAGAACTTGCACTGCTATTTCTCTCTGGGTTGACTAGTGGATGTTCTAGTCAAAGGTTTTTCTAATTATCAAATTTTGCTACAATTCTTTTTTATAATTGTGGGATTCGTAATAGTTTACACGCAGCTAGACTTATTTTACATGACCATAAATATTATGTAACTTCTGTCAACTAAAATTTAAACGTATGAGAAAAATCACCTAATATTTTTTCTCTATTAAAATTTAATCCTAAAATCTTATGGTACATTTTTTTATTACTTAAAGGGTTGGTATTGGAAGGGACTTGGATAAGTTGGAGGGCTGTAATCAGTGGTGAAATCATACATTTTATTAAAGGGAAAAGGGTAAAATTTGCTCAACAACTATGTTTTTATAATTTCATATTGTCCTCCGTTAAACTTTGAGATCAAATTTACCTTTCTCGTTAGCAAACTTATTAAATTTGCCTTCAGCTGGACGGATTTCTGACTTAGACTCCACGTTGAATCCGCGTAGACTTCATGTAGGCTCCCACCCAATTCTTTTAACCCGTCCAACCCTAACCCCAAAGTCTTGAAAAATAATTTTGGTCCCCAATTCCAACATTTTAATTACCCAAATAAAAATAGAAAACTAATCATTTGCCTCCATTTTAATTACCATAAAAAAAATTCCCTTCAAAAGCTTTCGATTTCTCCATTTTTCAGATTCTGTTTTTGGCGAAAAATCCAATTTTTAATCGAAAAGTCAGTCCTAAGAACTTATTATGACGTTGATTACAGTCATAGACCATAGCCATAATCTATTATAGATTTATTATTCCGTCGATTGAAGAATATATTATAGTAAGTGGTGATTACATGAGTGAATGAGAGGAAACCTTAAAATGTTGGAATTGAATTTTTATGAGTAAGGTGACAAGATGATCCTGATAGTAATGACGAAGAGTGTAACAAATAATAATAATAAAAAAAAGAAATGAAGCAACAAACCCCAAACTCCAAATTCCACAAATCTAAGGGATCGTGGATAGATATACCATAAACCGACCGTCGTCAATAGCTAACAATTATCATTTAGGCTCGACTTCACGTATGATCAATAATTTTGCACATGTATATATAGAGACCAATGAAAATATTTATCTAAAAAGTCATAAATAAATTAAGTAAAATAAACAATCAGACATGTCACTATTTAAACATTATAATAACACTTTAATACATCATACGCAAGTCATCATCCATTGAACACATGATCAAAAGAGTTTTAGGACAAGTAATGGTACCTAAAAGGTCAATATTTGTCTAAAAAAAGACATATATAAATAAAATAAAATAAAATAAAAAAGGATACCACTATTTAAACATTACAGTAACACTTTAATACATCATATGAGAGTCTCTATCCATTGATCACATGATAAAAAGAGTTCTAGGACAAGTAATGATACTTAAAAGATCAATATTTGTCTAAACCCCCATAAATAAATAAAATAAAGATTTGATACTATTTAAACATTATAATAACACTTTAATGCATTATATGAGAGTCCACATCAATCGAACACATGATTAAAAGAGTTTTAGAACAAGTAATGTTACTTAAAAGATCAATATTTCTCTAAAAAGCCATAAATAAATAAAATAAAAATATATAAAAAGATATGATACTATTTAAATATTTAATAACACTTTAATACATCATATGAGAGTCTCCATCCATTAAAAACGTGATAAAAGAGTTTTAGGACAAGCAATGGTAATCATAACACTAGTATCCAATTAGTCTAACAACAAGTTATTGTTCTTAAAACACAATCTTGTTCTAAGGACAATCATTACTTGTACTTAAACTTTTTGGATCATGTGTTCAATTGATGGAGACACTCATATGATGTATTAAAGTGTTATTATAATGGTTAAATAGTAGTATCAAGTCTTTTTATTTATTTTATTTTATTTATTTATGACTTTTAAGATAAATATTGGCCTTTTAAGTATCATTACTTGTCCTAAAACTCTTTTGATCGCATGTTCAATGGATGTGAACTCTCATATGATGTATTAAAGTGTTATTATAATGTTTAAATAGTGGTATATCCTTTTTTATTTCATTTCATTTCTATGTCTTTTTAGACAAATATTGACCTTTTAAGTACCGTTACTTGTCCTAAACCTCTTTTGATCATGTGTTCGATGGATGACGACTCTCATATGATGTATTAAAGTGTTATTATAATGTTTAAATAGTGGAATGTCCTTTTATTTATTTTATTTTATTTATTTATGTCTTCTTAGACAAATATTATCCTTGGTCTATATATAACATGTGGATAATTATTGACCTTGCGTGAAGTCGAGTCTTGTCACGACTCAAATCACGGATCATGGTGGCACGCACACTATCCCTCCGGTGGGCGAACCGTTTCCCTTACAAACCTCTCAAACTATTTAGATTTCTATAAAAACATGGGGAAGTTTAAATCAAGAAAACAATATTAAGTCTTAAACCATAATTAAATAAAGTGCGAAATTAATACCCATTAAAATTCTTCCCAAATATTAGAGTCACCGTACAAGAACATCTAACTATTACAAGTCTGGAAAAATACTACTAAGTCTGAAATATAAAAATATTGTCTAAGATAGAATGATAGACAATAGAAAGGAAGGGATCCAGGGTTGCAGGTCGGGTAGTAGCTCACTCTTGGAATCTCAGCAAATAAGCCTCGGACTACTCACCATGCCTCGAACTAGATCTGTGCTCGAACTCTGCATTCAGAAAAAGTGCAACAAGAGTAGTATGAGTACAAAAATCAATGGATTCAGTAAGCATCATAGACCGACCACAATTAGTTAACATATACATGAAGTAAAATTAAATAAATTGAGCAGATAAGACAATCAGCAAGCTATATATCATAGATCAGAGTATCCATTTTAAGAGTAGAGAAATTCTGAAGTTCTCTTCAAATCACTAAGTCAATACGGATAATAATATAAGATATGAATGTAATGCAATGCAATGTCAAGATCCAAAATCTCTCTGTCAAATCTGTACACGCATGTTGTGGCAGAGTTTTTTGCTACCACTAGTCATGACCCGTGGGATGAGCTAAATCCATATATCTGCCAAAATTGAGCCCGGAGTATCATTCGATCGACACGTGGCCCAAATATCATATCCTGCGAACACTGAGCTCGGAATATCATCTGATCGACACGTGGATCCAAATATCATAACCTGCTAACGCTGAGCCCATAATATCATCTGATCGACACGTGGTTCCCAATATCATAATAATCATCAGCTAACCAGTCTAGAATGAATGTATGAATGCATGCATAAGTCAAGAAATAACAATGCCAAAAACCATATGTGGGAATTTCATAACCTCCTCTCATTTTTTATTATGCAACCATAGTATCATGACAAATCATCTCATATACCAATAACCAAATTCACATTTACAAGATCATCACTAATGCGGGAAACACGACGCCAAAACCAAATAATCAGGAGTCATTCTAACATAATTGAAATTATCCTCCAATTACCATGCCCGATGGCCTATCATGCTTTCTTCCATCAATTCTACACATACATATGATTCGATAATCGTAGTCTAGCAAAAGCAAAGTCATAGCCTATCTCAATGCCGAAATCGCGTCCCGAATTTTTCAAACTTGAGATTTTCCTTTCCGAGCGGCTTCCGAATGTTCAAAGTCTATTCACATAATTATTCTACATTAGAATACACAACTAACGATATCCATATTAATATACTTTCAGAAAAACACTAAAAATACCTCTACAATAAGACTTCGGGACCACGATGGTAAAATCAGAAATTCAAGGCACAATTATACTACCCATAGTCTAGTTAACCTTCAATCTTAATTTCATGGAATTTTACTCATCACAAGACCTTCAATTTCATCTTTTCTCAATTTAGGCTTAGGGTTCTTAACTCATCAATTTTCAACCTTCTAAAGTTTACAACAACTAAAAGATGATAGAAATCAATTTAGAACAATGAAAACTAGGTTAGAAACTTACCCCAAGGTCTATGTGAAAGCTTTCTCCTTGCTAACTCTCCAAATCTTACCCTAGAACTTATAATGTGAAATAAGGATTTGAGTCTCGGTTTTTGTGCTTAAAACCCACTATTTCTTGGCTACAACGCATTCTTCGCGAACACAAAGAACAAATGGACCCTAATGCTTTGCGATCGCGAGGCCTAGCTCGTGTTCGTGAAGCAGCGCGATTCCCCTATCCCGACATACATATCCACGAGATCACGGGGCTCCGTTTGTGAACGTGAAGACAAACAGACCCATGCCTTCGCGATCCAAGTCCTTCTTCACGATCACGAAGAAGGAAACCAGAACTGAACACAAGATTTTTCTGGTATTTTCCGAACTTGGTTTTGACACTCGAAATAACCCAGGAACCTTCCGGACACAAACCAAATATGCAGACAACCTATAATCAATGCTACAAACTTGCTCACGTATTCAAAACACTCATCCCACAACCCAAATGTACATTTTTTCTAGAAAAACCTCTAAGACTCAAACTTCACGATGAAATACTCAAATCACCACCTAGGGTCTCGAAACCCGAACCAAAGACCCGACTAAGTCATAAATGTCATTCCAAACCTAATGGAACCGGTGGAACTAAAAAAAAAGAAAATAATACCCCCGATGTTGACTTTAGTCAACCCTTTTCCACTTATTCAACTTAGAAGCTCTAAAATTCCTCAAAATCAAACCAAACCCGCTCGACTACTATGGGAACGTATGACCCACCCTCACAACTTATAAATGCTCAAATAGGACCACAGAGAAGGGTATTTGAAAAAAAAAGAGACTAGAATAAGATAAATAACTAAATAAGTTGTTACATCATATACCAATTAAACAAGTGTTCGTTTTCGAATGCAGAAGGGAATGAAAAGAGGGTACTTGACTCAACGAAAAGCTGGGAATATCTACTTCGCATATTGGACTCGGTCTCCCAAGTGGCCTCCTCAACTGGATGATGCTTTCACTATACCTTAGTTGAAGTCATATCTTTTGATCTCAACTTTCTAACCTGCAGGTCTAAAATGGTTATCGGCTCCTCCTCATAAGACAGTTTCTGATCAAATAACACTGAGTACCAATGGATGATATAAGACCCATCAGAATGGTATTTCTTCAGTATAGACACATGAAACACCGGGTGAACACCCGCTAACCTTGAAGGTAGAGCTAACTCATAAGCCACCTCTCTAATACGCCGAAGAACCTCAAATGGCCCAATTAACCTTGGACTAAGTTTCCCTTTCTTCCCAAACCTCATTACACCCTTCATGGTGAAACCTTCAACGGAACCTGATCACCAACCATGAACTCCAAATCCCAAACCTTTCGATATGCATACTCTTTCTGCCTACTCTGAGCCGCTAAAAGCTTTTCCTGAATCAACTTCACCTTTCTAAAGACTCTCTCAAAAGATTAGTACCCCAAGGCCTCACCTCAAATGCATCAAACCAACTAATCGGAGATCGGCATCTCCTCACATATAAGGCCTCGAATGGAGCCATATCAATACTTGAATGGTAACTGTTGTTATATGCAAACTCCGCTAAAGGAAAAAAACTGATCCCAATGACCACCAAAGTCGATCACGCAAGCTCGGAGCATATCCTCTAACACTTGAATGGTCCGCTCAAACTGGCCATCCGTTTAAGGGTGAAAAGCGGTGCTAAGATCCAACTTAGTCCCCATCTGATTATGCAAGGTCCTCCAAAAATGGGAAGTTAACTGAGTACCTCTGTCCAAAATAATGGAAATGGGCACCCCATGCAATCGCACCGCCTCTCTAATGTTGATTCTGGCCAATTTCTCTACTTTATAAGTAGTCTGGACTGGAATGAAGTGCGCGGACTTAGTCAACCTATCCACGATAACCCAAATTCAATCAAACTTACCCAAAGTCTTCGGTAAACCAACTACAAAGTCCATAGCTATCCTCTCCCACTTCCACTCGTAAATGGGCATCCTCTCAGTCATACCACCAGGCCTCTGGTACTCATACTTAACCTGCTGGCAGTTCAAACGCTGAGAAACGAACTCTACGATATCCCGCTTCATTCTGCCCCACCAGTAATGTTGTCTCAAATCACGATACATCTTCATTGCCCCAAGATGAATAGAATATCTAGAACTGTGAGCCTCCTCAAAAATCAACTTGATCAAATCACCCACCTAAGGAATGCAAACTCGTCCTTTAATTCTCAAAACTCCCTCACTATTAAGAATTGCCTCCTTGGCCTCTCCACTCAATTCAAGGCAAAAACTGTTGTTGCTAACTCTAAATCATGCGTGGGATAATTCTTCTCATGAACCTTCAGTTGTCTCGAAGCATAGGCAATCACCTTCCCCTCCTGATCAAAACACAACCCAAACCTGTCCTAGAAGCATCACAATAAACGGTGAAATCCTTACCCTCAACCGGAAGTGACAAGATAGGAGTTGTAGTCAACAAAGTCTTGAGCTTTTAAAAGATCTCTTCACATTCATTGGACCATCGGAATGACACCCCTTCCGAGTCAAATGGGTCAAGTGGGAAGAAATCGAGGCAAACATTTTCACAAACTGATGATAATAGCTCGCAAGTCCCACGAAACTTCGAATCTCTGTCACTGAAGTAGGCCTAGCCCAATCTCTAACAGCTTCTATCTTCTTTGGATCAACCGTAATGCATTCCTTGGACACCACGTGTCCCAAGAAAGTAACAGAACTAAGCCAAAACTCACACTTCAAAAACTTTGCATAAAGCTACTTTTTCTTTAGCAATCTCAAGACGATCCTCTAGTGCCTGTCATGGTATTCTTTGCTATGTGAATACACCAATATATCATCAATGAAGACGATGATGAAAGAGTCTAAGTATGGCTTGAAAATGCCATTCATTAGATCCATATAAGCTGCCAGGGCATTTGTAAGCCCGAAAGACATAACAAAGAACTCATAGTGGCCATAACGAGTCCTGAAAGATGTCTTCAAAATATTTTCTGCCCGGACCTTCAACTGATGATAGCCCGATCTCAAATCAATCTTTGAAAAGATTAAGGCTCCCTGAAGATAGTCAAATAAATCATCGATGCGGGAAATATGATACTTGTTCCGAATGGTAACATTGTTAAGCTGGCGGTAGTCAATACACATACGCATCGATCCTTACTTCTTCTTTACAAATAATACTGGAGCACCCTAGGGAGAAACACTCGATCTAATAAATCCTTTGTTCAAAAGATCTTGGAACTGTTCCTTTAACTCTCTCAGCTTAGTCGGTGCCATTAGATATGGCAAAATAGAAATAGGACGAGTACCCAGCTCAAGGTTGATATAGAAAGCAATGTCACGGTTGGGTGGCATACCCGACAAGCCTATAGAAAACACATACGCAAACTCATACACTACCGGAACAAAATCAATAGATGAAGTGTCGGTACTAGTATCATGAATATGGGCTAAGTTTACTAGACACCCTCTATCAACTAACTTTTTGGCAATCTTCAGCTAAAGTGACTGTCTTGGCGTGATAGTCCAAAATCACGTGGTAGGGATAAAGCCAGTCCATACCCAAAATAATATCGAAGTCCACCATATCAAGAATAATCAAATCTACCCAGGTGTTGTACCCCATAAAAGTAGCAACACAAGACCTATATACTCAATCTACCACCACACAATCTCCAATCGGAGTAAAAACACGTAAAGGCTCGGCAATAACATCACATAACATATCAAATTCGGTAGAGAAATAAGTAGACACATAAGAGAAGGTGGACCCCAGATTAAATAATACCGAAGCTGGCCGATGACAAACTGAAATAATATATGTGATCACCGCATCAGAAGCCTCAACCTCAAGTTTACCCAGAAAAGCATAGAAGTGTGCACGTCCTCCATCAGACTGTGAACTGCCATGACTTTCCTGACCAGATTGTGCCCCACCTCTGCTGGGATGATGTCCACACCTATTAGACTGAGAACCACCTCTACCCGAAGTATGACCACATCGTCAAGACTGAGAGTTACCACAACCAGAAGATACCCCTCTAAAAGATGACACCGAAGTCCTAAGAGTCTGGTACTGAGAAGTCTATTGGCCTCCACTTTGTCTAAGACGGGGAAAATGGCTCTTAAAATGCCCCAGGTCGGCACACTCGTAACACCCTCTACTAGAAATGACCTGATGGACGAAAGTTGATGAACAAGAATACCTTCCATGGTATGAGAATCGGGAATAAAAACCCTGAGATGGTCGTCCTAAAGAATAGCCACCGAACCCCGAAGAATATTGGTCTGTCCCTAAGGAATACCCGCTGGGACCTGAACAACCCCTAGCTGAAGTCTGGATAACTGACTGATAAGGGTGACATAAATGATGTTGGAAGCTCTGCCTATACTGGCCCGACCCTCTAGATGATAAACACTGAATGTGCCTCCGGTGCGGGCCTTCTAATGATCTACTCTGCTACCATTGGCCTGCGCCCGCACTGACTCAATCTCTGTAACATAATACACTACATCCTAAAAACTCGCTACTGTAGCTACTAAGTGTAAAGCCAAAATCTTCAACGGAAGGTACAACCCATGAACAAACCTCCTAATCCTCTCTGTCTCTGTAGGAATCAACTGAACAACTAGCCAAGGAATGGAAACGGGCCTCATACTCAGCAACAGAAGACCGCCCTGCTCCAAGTGACTAAACTCATCATGTCTCCTATTCCTTAGAGTACGTGGAACGTACTCTTTCAAGAAAATCTGGTAAAACCTGGTCCACGTAAGAGGAGGTGACCCAGCTGGCATACAATCCACATATGATCTCCACCGCAACTTCGCTTCACCCAAAAGCTGGAAAGCCATATAATCAACTTCGAAACTCTCTACCACCCCAAGCTTGTAAAGCCTATCATGACAGTCAATTATGAACTCATAAGCATCCTCATTCGGTATGCCATAGAATATCGGGGGCTTCATCTTCGTTATCTTATTTAGTTGTGTTAGCTACTGCTTCATGTTGTTAGAATGCGCTACCCTTGCGTATTTGATTTTACTATATGCATGTTCACAATTTTTTAATTTCTCATCTAAGTCTGACTGTTTCTCATATTTTGTTTTGCTTTGCTTGATTTGCCTGATTATGTTTTGTCTTGAGCCGAGAGTAGCCGCTCTACCTACCAAGGTGGAGGTAAGGTCTGTCTATATTCTACCCTCACCAGACCCCACGTTTTAGAATTTCACCGGGTATGTTGTTGTTTAAGAATTAATAGAACTAATATGGGTTAATGATGGCCGGGTTTGAAGAAAAGATAAAAGGTAATTTATCTTTTGGTATGTAATTCATCTATTGATTAATCCATGCTTATTTTATTCCATGTCATATTAGACCATAATTAATTATTGGTGTGAAAAATAAGCATTTAATATGGTGGATACAACCTTTTTTCCCTAAGTCTTATTCAAAATAGTACAACAATTGGTGCATCAAATTATATCAAGATTGGTTATGCGAAATTCATAAGACAAATTAAATTCCAAATAAAATATTGTAGTACCAAACTTTATACCGTAATTATTTCATCAAATCCATCAAATCAAATGGGTTGTTAAAATTTTGGACTTATTGCTGATTATGACACAATTCTGTTTCTCATATATGGAATTTCTCTTTTCAAAATTTCAGGAACCCTTAAGAGGAAGTAAATTTGAATTTCTTTTCAGTGGTTGATAGATTGGGAGTCCCAACAATAAGTCATTTTTTATATTATCTCCCAAGTTGGATATCACAACAATAAGTCATTTTTATATTATGTCTAAGAAATAATTTTATTTAATATTATTGAGTTTCAAAACTCATAAGCGAAATTCTATGATTATCCGGAATTTCATCTGTGAAATTTAAAATTCCATGATAATAACATTTTTTATTTAAGGAATGATAAGTGCTAGTTGTAATTTTTACCCATTAATGTAGGTGATGCTGGGTTACGGGCAATTTGTGAATTTTACCCATTATTGTGAAATGTTTGTGTTCAAATGTGTTGCGAAACACAAATTAAATCACAAACAGTAAGCTGCACTAATATCCCTTAACTTTATAATGTAATACATATCCTTTGTTATAAAGTGGTATATATATACTTTATCGTTACATAAATGATGCAAATATTTTTTTTTTGCTGATAAAATATTTTTAAAAAAATATTTAGCTCGTTTTTTAATAAAAAAATTACCACGTGACTTTAAAAAAGTCTCCATTTCTTTTAGTAGACTTTTTTCTAAGGCACGTGGTAATTTTTATTTCTGGTGGATTGAATTTGATTCGTTTAAAACAATATGGGTAGACTTATTTTTTTAAAGCCACATGACATTTTCTTTAATTAAAAACTAAGCCAATTGTTCTTTTTAAAAAAAACTGTCAGTGAAAAGGATATATATCATTTGTGTAATAGCAGAAGTATATTTACACTATTTGTTAACGATAAGGGTATATATGTATCACTTATTTAACGAATAATATATTTACTCTAAATCGCAAAGTTAAAGAGGTTATCTGCAACTTTGCCCTAGTTTTATTTTTATACCACATGACAAATTTTGCTATTTTAATTCTAGAAGATAATAATATACTGTAATACAGTAAGTTTTATCTTTATGCACGTGTTTTTTCCTTTTAAATATTTAAATGTAGTTCCCCTTAGATAATACAGTGGGAATTACTCTGACCAAATAATTAATAGTATTAGTATATAAATCCTCTAGACTTTCCTATAAAAATTATTCTAAAGGTTTACAAGAAGATCAAAAAATAAGAGATTGTATCAAGAATTATGTACAAAAGATTATGAGAACGTCCTCTGGCGTCGAAGGAATTGCACGTATAGAAATTCAAAAAAGAATCGATCTGATCCAGGTCATAATCTTTATGGGATTCTCAAAATTATTAATAGAAAGTCGACCGCGCGGAATCGAAGAATTACAAATGAACTTACAAAAAGAATTTAATTGTGTAAACAGAAAACTGACCGTTCTAGAAGTTGACAATAGTTGCTTATAGAAGTAGTTCTTTAAAGACTCTAAACAGAAAGAATTTAGCACCAGCTGTAATTTAAATATTTAATTACCAACTCTTATTCAACTCTATCTAGTTTGGATTTTTACGACACAGGTATTTATGCAGTTAGATTATTTAAAATATAATTGCAGATAATTTTATTTAATAAATATTTATTGCTATTTTGTTTTACAAAAAATGACAAGAGCAACCCGCTATAACAAGTATATATTATATAAACGACGTGTTGGAAATTTGCCTTTGATGGGGAGGTGCGTCCACCCATATTAATGAATTAAACACTAGGGTTCCGCATGTTGGAGGCTTTGTCTCTTCACACGTGCATAATCTACTAAGTGAGTAGATGACCGTAGGGCCAAGAATCGTCAAATTTCGTTGAGAAATGAAAGAGATATTGGTCCACAAAGTAAGGTGTTTGAGGCATGAAAATATGGTGGGACAAATCTACCACATCGGTGGAAAAATGAAGAATTGCTCTCTTTATAAGTCTCTAAATTGGCTAAGGGTTTGGGACCCCAAGGGGTATCCCATGTGTTTAAAGGAAGGAGGACCTAGATGTGCTTGGGTTCAAGGCTAAGCCCACACGCGCGAAGTCGATTCGTATCTGTTTTCTTCGTCAGGGTCAACCTATTTGCTTTGTAGTGTTGATTAAAGTGTTGTTTTATCTTGGGAGACTATTGCCCGTTAACGTAAAAGCATATATACGGGGAAATCTTGTCTTAAGGACAGAGTGTCATCACTCGACTCAGCACACAGTTATAACGATCCAGATTTAGTGTTTCTTGATTTCAGGTTATCAAGATTCAAGACTAAACAACCTTGCGGCAGTTCTGAAAATTGGCCTACTTGTTTATCCTTTCGAACACTTGTAATATTTATTTACTTCCCGTACTGCTTTACATATCCACCAACAATTTAAGACAAGATTTGTATTAATGTTCGAAAGATGTCGGTCAAAAGTTGTGTGACCAAATCTGGATATGGTTGTGGTTTTTTGGTAGAATAGACTTCTTTTGATTATGATGTTAGGTCAACGTGTTCATGGTGTCTCCTCTCCTAAGAGTGGTGGGAACAAGAGCCCACGAGAGGCTGAGGATGTCAACTGGGACAAGAGAAAAAGGCCGAAGGTGTGGTTCTATCTTGTAGCAGCAGGCCTATATCTGTCCCAGACAAAGGATCCGAATTATGGTAAGGAGGAAATGGACACTCAGTCCGATGAAGTGACTGAAGTGGGCCAGAATCCGAAACTGGGATAAGTAATTTTCCTTACTTGTCAAAAATAAGATTAAATAATTTCTGATTAAAAATGGCTTAAAGTAAGGAGGAATATGAAAATATTTTCCGAAATAATTTATATTCCTTACGCTTTAAATTCAGAAGTTTAATCTCTTCTTCCTTCCCGTTTAAAGATTGGATTTTATAAAAGACTTAAAAAGATCTGTTCTTTTAAGTGTAATTATAAAAAGTGTGTAAAGTATGTTCGCACATACGAGGGAGAAAGATCCACTGACTGTGCGAAAACTGTTACCACTCTTAAGTAAGCGCCAAGAATTGTCTGGCACCAATCATAAGGGAAGAAGACTAAAAGCTAAAGACGTTGAGCCTGTCACACTATTTGGCAGAAGATCCTTCATAGGATGATATTGGACACTCAGTCATACAAAGCCTTCGGGCGACTGGAGTGGGGCCAAAATTCCTTTGATAGGATGATATTGGACACTCAGTCATACAAAGCCTACGGGCGACTGGAGTGGGGCCAGAATTCATTTCATAGGAAAAGTAATGGACACCTAGTGTGGTGGGCCAGAGTTTTCAGGTCTTAAATGATCTGAAGGCCTAAAGAAAAGCAGAAAAGAAATTGGACACTCGGCCGCAAAGCAACAACGGAGTGGGCCGGTATCCAGATCACATATGATCAGTTTACGCCCTAACCACGGGAAAGAGGTTGTTCATGTAAAGCAACGCCACCTCTAAAGTAAAAGGGGTTGGAGAGGTTATCCTCAACAGGACTTCGGGGAATGGGATTACTCTCAGATGATGTGATACATGTCCCAAACTTGGTTAAGGGACGCTGTTAGTCAAGCTGGTTTAAGACTAGTCCAATAGGTCTGTAATAACTAAGAATGGTACAGTATGGCTATAGACAAATGAATGGTATATTTGTAATCTGTGCATCTATGCCATCATAGATTAAGACACATTAAATAGGAAGTCATTCAAAAGCTAACGAAGTTGAGATTGTTGCCTTCTGTCGACATAAACCCTCAAAATAAATATGAGGTAGGCGAAGAGGCAAAATCACCTTTCCAAATTCCGTCAAAGGAATAGCGAAAGAAACACCGCTCATCTAGAATTCAGTCACACCTACATGGGTGATTTGAAGTTTATACAAAATAGAGGGGGGAGACAAGTACTTTGTGACCTTCATTAGTGATCGTACAACGTATTGTTTCCTTTGTTTGTTGAAAAGCAAAAATGAAGTTGTTGAAGCGGATAAGCACTAGAAAGCAGAAGTTTAAAATCAACTAAGCCTACGGATTAAGGAATTCGTAGTGATAGAGGGGGAGAATGTGAAGCATCGTTCATTAAACGACTGTTCATTACTCACCTCAGTCTAACGGTGTTAGTCAAGCGCAAAGTCATACGCCCAAAATATGTGGGGCAAGACGATCCTTACTGCTAATGCGATTCTCAACAGAAATGCGCATAAGGATAATGATAACCATCCGTGTGAGACATGGAAAGGATCTCACATACAAATGTTGTGATGTGGGGTAGCTTGGTAGAAGTTGGACTACCGAAACAGGTCAAGTTGGACCTAAGACTGTAGATTGCATATCCACTGGATCTGCAAATAACAGTAGTGTTTATCGCCTCTTGGCGTCAAAGATTGTTGAATTCTTTAAAGATGACCTTCCTTGAAAAAGGAAAAATGAGTAATTACTCGAGGTTAACAAGAACCCGCGAGGGCCTGACTGTCTGGAACTAGACGTTCCGTATCTACAGGACTCGGAAGTTGCTGTGTATCCGAAACTTAATATTCCAGATCTACAGAACTCAGGGATTCTAGATGTTGAACCGAGATGGAGCAAAGAGGGGACAAAGACTTGTTCTAGGCCCTCTAGCTTGTATGGTTGAGAACGAACCATGGACAATTAACAAAGAATTGTCATCTCCAAAAGCGCTGCTTTGGAAAGAAGCTATAAAGAGAGAAATAGATTTCATCATATAGAACCATACTTGTGTAATTGTTGATCTTCCTTCGGAAAAAGAATCTTTGGGTTGTAAAAGTGGATACTCAAAAGTGAGTACAAAATAGATGGATCTACTGACGAGTATAAGGCCTCGTCTACTTGTACTTGTGCTTCCCTGTGAATAGCTTAACATCCAGGGCCATTGCAGTCTTGCGTGACATGGATATTGAAACAACCTTCCAAACCGGAGAGTTGGAAGGGGAGAATCAGAGTTGGTTTGCTGGACTGTTGGGCTTCTTCCTAAACTTTCATTTTTGTCCCTGAAATGTTTACATTTTGGTCCTGGAAGTTTCAGATAAAACAGAAACAATGAATCTGACCACAGAAAAATTGACTCTGAAGTTAGAAAGCCAACAGTTGGAAAACCAACAGTCTGAGAATGGAAGTCATATTGAAACAAAGTCTTGATATGAAAGATATGGGTATCACAGATGATATCTTAGGAATTGGATTTCTAAGACATCTAACGGACTGGTCTAACTCCAAACTCAGTTGTGAGATAGTTGACAGTCTTGTTGAAGCCACCAATGGATATGAATCATATAACTGATTGAAATCATGGTGCACCCATATACAAGGAGCGATATGCGCAGGTCACATGTAGTTCAATGTATGTTACACACTACAACTGACCTGGTATCAGCATACAAAGCAGATCAGTTGAACTAAGGTTCACTGATAATTTTAATACATGATCGGTAGAAGGCGTTAAGTCGGATATGACGATATCTTAAATATTCGCTTATCTACGGATTTTAGTATTCTGGATGTCCAGCAGTTCTGAGAAAACACAGTGATGCAAACTGGACATCAGATATGAAGAACACCAAAGCCACAAGTAAATGTGTATGGTGGGTCTTGGAAAATCCTCTAAGCAAACTTACATCGGCCGATTCATGATGGAATCGGAGTTTATCGCTTTATACAAAGCATGAAAGAAGTTAAGTAACTTCACGACTCCTTAGAGGACGTCCCTTATTGGGAGAAACATGTGCCTTCAGCAGTTATACATTGTGGCTAGCCGGTCGGCTTCAGGAAAGACACGGATGACGGCGTCTGGACATATCTGTCATGATTTGTCGGAGATATAAGACCATATGGCAGTTGATCATCACGAGTGTCACTTCCTTGATTACTAATCAAAGGATATAGCGGACCCTTTAACTAATGGACTACCCAGAGATTAAGTGTTCTGCCTGTCTAGGGGAATGGGCTTAAAACCCAAACAATACGAACCTTTGCGGTGGTAACCCAACCATACTGATTGGAGATCCCAAGAATTTGGTTCAATGGGAAAACTAAGCTGTAAGAAGGTTCAGTTGAGCGCTTCGGTGGAAGCAAGAGCACCTCGGATGATGATTTCTGTAGGGAAACATGAATCCAAAGTTGTTCCCGCGATAGACATTAAAGTACTACCTGCATGGTGGGTAAATGTTAAGCTTCCAAACCTTTAAACGATCCTCACACGGTTGAGGTTAAGGTTGGGGAAACTTTTAATAATTCCTAATACTTGTGAAGTGGGGTATAGCAGGATACCTTGTAGGAGATCACCTATTTAAGTGCGAGGACAGGCCGCCTTAAATGAACGCACTTAAAAATCCAAGTGTGTCCACGTCCACAATGGACAAAACCATAAGAAGAAAACGAATAAGGAGAGTTATTGTGTTGGTATCATTGTCTTGGCATACACTAAACACTGACGGTTCAAGACATCACGTTCACCACGCAGTAAGTAAGTCCGGTGGTATTCAACTATGGAAGGTTCAAAGCGGAAGCTACCTCTCCTGATGTAATATATTTTCGCTGAAAGATTGCTGAAAGTAGGCACCATGTGTGTGTGCCAAAATCTCTTTTTCATAGAGGGGATTTGCCTTTGATGGGGAGGTGCGTCCACCCATATTTAATGAATTAAACACTAGGGTTCCGCATGTTGGAGGCTTTGTCTCTTCGCACGTGCATAATCTACTAAGTGAGTAGATGACCGTAGGGCCAAGAATCGTCAAATTTCGTTGAGAAATGAAAGAGATATTGGTCTACAAAGTAAGGTGTTTGAGGCATGAAAATATGGTGTGGGACAAATCTACCACATCGGTGGGAAAAGGAAGAATTGCTCTCTTTATAAGTCTCTAAATTGGCTAAGGATATGGGACTCCAAGGGGTATTCCATGTGTTTAAAGGAGGGAGGACCTAGATATGCTTGGGTTCAAGGCTAAGCCCACACACGCGCCGCCGCCGCCCGCCGGTCCGGTCCGGGCTCAGGCTCGGGCTCGGGTCACGGGACTTTCTGATATTACCAGGAGACCAATTTATTACCAAGAAATATACAATAGCCAGACGTAAAGCGTCTGGTGTCTAAACAGCCACCCCAATCGGCATCTGTATACGAGACAAGCGTAGAGGTCGATGAAGGATATAAATGTAAGTCATAGTCAAGTGTCCCCTGGATGTATCGAATAATATGCTTGAGGGCATTCATATGCTCAACCCTGGGATCATGCATAAATAGTCATACCTACTGTACGACATATGTAATGTATGGTCTTGTGAATGTAAGATACTGAAAAGCTCGTGCAAGACTGCGATAATGGGTTAAATCCTCGTAAGGCGAGCCAGCCGCAACCCCTAGCTTAGATTTAGTATCAACTGGAGTGGAAGTGGACTTGTATGAGGACATGTCAGCTCGCTCAATGATCTCAGTTGCATACTTCCGTTGTGATAAGAATAGTCCACCTGCATGACGAGTGACAACAATCCCCAAAAAGTAACTCAAGGGCCCCAAGTCTTTCATAGCAAACTCAGAACTGAGCATTGTCATGATAGACTGGTGCAGAGCATCAGTAGAGGCAGTCAAGATAATATCATCCGCATATAATAGTATGTAAGCCAGAGAAGTACCACGACGACAGATGAACAATGAATTATCGGACTTGCTGTGAGAAAATCCAATAGTCGAAACATAGTATGCAAATCTCTTATACCAAGCCCGTGGGGCCTGCTTAAGCCCATACAAAGACTTCTTCAATAAACAGACATGATGAGGATATCTGGGATCTCTAAAACCCAAGGAGTTTATGCATATAAACTGTCTCTTTAATATCGTCATGTAAGAAAGCATTCTTCACATCTAACTGATGAATGGGCCATGCTTTTGAAATAGCCAAGCTGAGCTCAGTGCGAATGGTAGTCGGCTTGACCACCGGACTAAATGTCTCACCACAATCCACGCCAACCTGCTGAATCTTACCATCACCTACAAGACGAGCCTTATGCCTCGCAAAAGAGCCATCAGAATTATCCTTATGATGAAAAATCCACATACACCGAATAATATTAACACCAGAAGGACGGGGTACCAACTCCCACGTCTTATTATCAATAAGATCATAATATTCGTCGGTCATAACAATTTTCCAATTTGAGTCATTTAAAGCGGAAACTGGGTTACGGGGTAGGGATGATTTAAGGACATTAGAATTGAGATTAAAATATCATTTTAGTTTAAGAATACCCCGCTGGCTATGAGTAACAGGTCTATGACTTGGGGGAGAATTTTGTGGATTTTGGGAAAAATTGGGTTGGGTGACGGATTGGCCAGCAGGCAGTGGGCATGCTGGCCCAACATGAGAAACAGTAGTAGACGCGGGGACTGGAGTAGGAACAATTTCGGAATTGGGCTGGGCATTTGGCCCAATATCCGAAACTGGGGCAGAAACAACACTTGGAACCGGTGGATGTGGCGGAACAATGGGTCCGGCGGGCAGTGGGCCCGCTGGCTGATTTTGGGCGCGGGACAAGTCTGATAAATGGTGGATAAGATATAAGGAGACATTGTCATCCAAAAAATTATACGAACTAGGCATGAGACTACTCAGTTTAGCAAACGGAAATTGGGTTTCATAAAAAATAACATGGCCACTAATGATGATTTTATTAGACGATAAATCTAAACATTTGTAACCACGATGATTAGACGGAAAACCCAAAACATACAAGGGGTAGAACGAGTCTGAAGTTTGTTAATTGTGGTTGACGGAAAGAGTGGATAACATAAGCACCCAAAGACCCTAAGATGGAAATACAAACGAGTCTTATTATATAAGATTTGAAGAGGGGATGAAGATGCCAAATTTTTTATAGGAATTATGTTAAGAAAATAAGTAGTCATTTGTAGAGCGTGATGACAAAAGGAAAGGGGTACGAAATCATAAACCAATAAAGTTCGGACAATGTTATTAATGATACAAATTTTGCGCTCGGCTTTCCCATTTTGTGAGGATGTATGAGGACAAGAGAAACGAAAATTTATTCCATTAGTAGCACAAAAGTCCCGAAACACCCCATTATCATATTATTTGCCATTATCATATTGGATATATTTTATTTCCCGATCGAACTGGGTATGGATGAATGCTCTAAATTTTAAAAAGGTGGAAAACACTTGCGATTTTTTCGCTAGCGGAAAAGTTCATAAAAATTAGAATAGTCATCCAAAAATAAAACATAATAACGACGGCCCAAAGAATTGAGAACATGAGACGTCCATAAATCGCTATGAATAATATCAAATGGCATTAAAGTATGAGAAGTAGAGTCTACAAATGGTAATCTAACAAGTTTTCCTAGAGAACAAGATTGACAAATTGGAGTACTACGCATACCCTTACAAGAAATAAGATTGTTTTTATGTAAAGAAGAAACAATAGACGACCCAGGGTGACCGAAATGTGCATGCCATAAGAAAGGAGCGAGAGCTGCAAAAGTAGATGGCAAGGCTTGACTCGAGAGACCAGATGTGGGCGTGATAGGATAAAGATCTCCCCTACTATTAAATATCATGAGAGGAATCCCCGTCTTGAAATCCTTCACAAGAAACCCAAAAGGATCAAAATCAAGAGAAACCCAATTATCAGTGGTGCATTTATGGACAGACACCAAATTTTAAATTAAGTTAGGGGCATGAAGGGCATTTTTCAAGACAAGAGGTGGATGAGGGGGGGGGAGAGAGAGACAAAGTTTTATGACCATAACCACGAATTGGAATTGAATTGCCATTACCAACAATTATGCCACGATTGTTGCTCAAATTGGAATAAGATGAGAGAGTACCTTGGTTGGACGTCATGTGAGTAGTGGCTCCGGTGTCCATGTACCAATTTGCGCCCGGAGGATTTAATCCAAGCGTGTGCATCGCTGCTTCAATGTATGTAGGGGTGGGGCCCGCTGCATGATGGGCCTATGGAGGCCAGGTCCAAGAACATCTGCTTGTTGCCCAGGCCCAGAGTTGCCTCTCGGGTACCACTGCTGACTCGAAAATGTGGGCTTGTTGTTGGCGGGATATTGGGCCCAAGAACCAGGGTGTTGTTGCAATGGGAAAAATGGGTTGTTGGGCCCAGTTCCATGACCATGGGCCCAAGGTTGCAGCCAGTTGGCTTGCGACCCACTACCCCGAGGTCCATTGCCACCTCGGTTTCCGCCACAATTTTTACCATTATTTTTGGGATTCTGACCCTTTTTGCCGCCACCGATGTTGCAGTTTTGGCCGGAATTGTTGGAGACGGATGGAGAAAAATTGAACTCGGTCACCATGACGATAGAAAGGGCCCTAGTGGCCGCCTTCTTAGCCAAATCTGCTTTTTCGAGCGTGAGCATGGATCGGGCCTGATAGAACTGCGGAAGAGGACTGCTCTGATGAAGAAGCGTACCAATGCCATTATAGGCCTAAGAAAGGCCTGCAACCATCTGAAGGACAAGACGACCATTTGTAACGGGTGCGCCAACGTTGTGTAGTTGGTCCGCCAATTCTTTCAACCTTTTGCAATACGCTGATACGTTTGGGAAATCTTCCATGTTGACGTGAGAGAATTCCTGCTCAAGGGTAACATCGCGAGAATTTTGATTGTCTTGGAATATATCACGTATTCTATCCCAAGTAGCCTTTGCGGTAGCGTCTGGCTCAATAATCGTTTGCAATAGGTCGGTAGAAATAGTGGAGTAAATCCACTGAAGAACGGTAGCATCAAGGGTCGACCATAATTTAGGATCATCCTCGGGTTTAGGCACCCCCGTTTCCGCGGGTGCCGTGGGGAAAATGTGATGGATGACTTGATGCGAGCGTGCGTGAACTTTGAACAGCTCGGCCCACGTCGCGTATTGGACGTTTTCTATTTCAAGAATAACAGGGATGTGATTCTTGATGTTAGAAACAGTAAGGGCAGGGTGAAACATGTTCTTAGCCATAATAGCAACGCAAGACGCGATGTAGGGATTTGGAAGAAAATTTAGGTAGTTTGGGAGAGGAGAAGTGGTCGGAAACGAGAGTATGTCCTCGGAAATCGTGCCACGAGAAGGGTGATTTAGGAGAGGAAAATATAACCTAGACTTCTGATACCATGGAAGAAATAATCCCTTGATTATTTTTATTAATGAAAGAGTATATATATACAATATACAATTTTCCATAATAGGAAAATCATAATCCTATTCTACTCTCAAAACTCTATTCTAGTAGTACAAAAATCCTATAATTATGGTAAGTGTACAATACTAATTAATACAATTATTTACACTACAAATCAGTCACAAAACTGTGATACACTAATTATGGTAAGTGTATATCACAGGTACAATATAGCTACAAAATCGTGATATACATTACTTATGGTAAATGTATATCACGTGTATATTTAACAATTATATACTGTCATACCACAATGTTAGTCTAACTAAATTTTATCAGAGAAGAACAATTACAGTATGATATTAATCTACAGATTGAAGGTAACACAAAGAAGAAAGACTGAAAAACTTGTCCTTTGTATTGATTTAAATATTTAGAATTTCCAAAAACAATTAGTAACATAACTTCTCTCAAAACAAAGAAGAAGCTAAATTAACAATGAAATAACAGGTTTTATTAAACTTTTTGAGAGCGCAAAACGATAAACATTTTTGAACAATAGAGTTAATTGTTTCTCTGCTTTAAAGTGATGACCAAAAGTCTGAAGTATTTGGCTTTGATTATATATATCCATTAAAACTTGCTACTGATGCTAACAGAATATGATACAAGTTCTTTTTCTCTTTAATATATGATTTTCTTTGCCTTTATATTATATTATAGATAATAATAAAATTGCAGGATTCTATCAAATTTAATGAATTCTTTTAAGTTGAGAAATAATTTTATCATCACCGTCAAACCAACCAAAGCTAGGGGGAGATGAATAAAATTACTTTATCCTTGATTATAAATTTAGGATTTGAGTGATAAGAATGAGAAAAAAAATCTAATAAAAAGTACTTTCTCCTTTAATTGGTCTTATGCATTGCGAATTTAATTAATCAAACCTAATAGCTGGTATTGAACAACGGATAAAAAAATAAAGAAAATATATCGACCGTCAAGAAGTCATGGAATAAAAAAGCCAAAAAGGACTGCATGACGTGGGACTAACACTCTACGTTGACTAACAAAACTTGACTAATTTTTTTAAAAAGAATCCAAACAAAACACCTTGAATAAGTCTAGAAGGAAAAAAGAAGAAATCATGATCTGACAGAGGAAGCTTATGAGAGATTTCACTCCTCAAAATCATGCATGCACCTTAACCTTTTCCTTAACATGTTGCAATTAGGGTCGTTTGGTAAGATGTATAAGAATAATATTAAATTGAGTGTATTAGTAATGCTTATATTAATAATGTTAAGATTTGTTATGCTGATATTAGTTATGGTGAAATTTTTTTGCTCACCTTTTGGTTAAAAATAACATATATTGCATAATTTCTATAAAAATATTATTTACAAAAATAACCTCCGCTATACTATGAGTGAGACTACGGGACAATTATGTCTTTAATCATACTTATGCGTGCATTAAAAATCTTTGTAAACATCATTTGGTATAAATATAAGGTAAGACTGTATACAACAGACCCTTATGGTCCGGTTCTTTCTCAGATCCCGTACATAGTGGAGCTTAGTACACCGGACTGCCATTTATATATATATATATATATATATTCAGTGACCTTCCATAACATAGCACTTTCCATCGGAATGTTACATCTAATTCATTTTTATCGGAATATCCACATCAATGCCTCTATATTAAATTTTCCGATGGTAATAATAGAAAGGTCATTTAAATTCTTGATGATCATGAAACTCTGTGAATTGTCCGCCAACGAAAAAATCATTTTCGAGATGTTTGCACATATTGGAGGATCTAATGTTAGTACATTTTTGTAACTGTACAACCTCTAAATAGGTTAAAAATTCCAAATACGCACCTTAAATAAGTTGAAAAAATAAATCTTCTGAAAATAAAAATGTAAAGAAATGGATCTGGGGCCTAGCTCAACTCCAAAAGGTAGCTCATGAGGAAAATTGTCCAAGACTATACAAGGAAACTACTTATTCATTTTTTATCTGATGTGAACTCTTCAACAGAAACTCAGTTTTGGTTTTCACCAAAAAAGAAAAATAAAGAAAACTTCGTTGTAACGCGTTAAAATTACGCACGCTCTGCTTTCGATAGTGCTTTGTATAATCTCATTAATTAGTATACACCGTATAGATGGCGTTCTATAGATCGAAAAATTGTACTTATTTCAAATACCAATTGATTTAATTATCGAAAATAGTCACTCTACCTTCCAAGCTAGGGATAAGGTCTGCGTATAATCTATCCTCCCCAGACCCCACTCTATGTGATTTCAGTGGGTTGTTGTTACCAATTGATTTAATTAAATATTTTACATTAATTAATGTGTTTTTACAACAGTGTAGGGGTGGTAAATGGGCGGGTTGAGTTGAATTTAGGCGGGTCAAAACCCAACCCGCCCAATTCTTACTTAGCTTTAATTGTCCTATTTATTTTTTTATAATATTTTAGTACCTAATAATTTTTTTTTTCTTTATTATGGTGATATATAACATATCAAATAAAAAATATTTTTTTTGAACATATTTTGATAGATTTCTCATGGATCAATTTGGGCTAGATATCAACCCAAATTTTGATGGATTGAAATGGGTTGAACTGAAATGAGTTGAATTAACAAATAGGAAGGTCAATAACTCGCCTAAACTTAAATGAGTTGGATGGGTTATGATTTCATAGATTAAGTTTGCTACCTCTACAACAACGCCACTTTCTAAACATTTGACACAATTCCAATCCAAATTATAAATAGAGCTTAGTGAATGGAGTACAAGAAAGCTTTGAAAAGTAACATGCTACCCATCGATAAAAGATTAATCCATAATATCATTAGTTATTGGTATAATTGGACAAAAAATATCCAATTCTTATAAAGTTGATACTTAGCGGAAAAGTCAAGCGTGGCTACCAAGCTCTGCTTTATCTTGCAAGAGTGAGATAATGATATCATTTTTATAATAGGGAGGAAAGATTACATTACTTTGTCATACGACAATGTTAGTGTAACTAAATTTTATCAGAGAAGAACAATTACAGTATGATGTTAACCTACAGATTGAAGGTAACACAAAGAAGAAAGAATGAAAAACTTGTCCTTTGTTATTGATTTAAATACTTAGAATTTCCAAAAACAATTAGTAACATAACTTCTCTCAAAACAAAGAAGAAGCTAAATTAACAATGAAATAACATATTTTATTTAACTTTTTGGGAGCGCAAAACGATACACATTTTTGAACAATAGAGTTAATTGTTTCTCTGCTTTAAAGTTATGACCAAAAGTCTGAAGTATTTGGTTTTTTTTTTTTTTGTTGACGAAGGAATTCGCAGCCGCTACTTTCTCGAGTGCGCACAGGGTAAATCCCGGACTGACGCAATAGCTTGCAAACTACGTCAGCCGATTAACCACACTTGGCAAGCCATGTGTGACAGGCTCAACCAAGAAGGTTTATGCAGGGGATCGAACTCGTGACCTTGCGGTCCCGCGCTCTACTGCTACACCAACTTGGCTATCCTTGCGGGTTGAAGTATTTGGCTTTGATTATATATACCCGTTAAAACTTGCTACTGATGCTAAAAGAATATGATATATGCACGTCTGTTTTCCTTTGCCTTTATATTATATTATAGATAATAATAAAATTGCAGGATTCTATCAAATTTAATGAATTCTTTTAAGTTGAGAAAATAATTTTATCATCACCGTCAAACCAACGAAATCTAGGGTGAGATGAATAAAATTACTTTATCCTTGATTATAAATTTAGGATTTGAGTCATAAGAATGAAAATAACTTCTAATAAAAAGTACTTTTACTTTCTCCTTTAATTGGTCTTATGCATTGCTGCCAATTTAATTAATCAAACCTAATAGCTGGTATTGAAATAAAAAAATAAAAAAAATATATCGACCGTCAAGAAGTCATGGAATAAAAAAGCCAAAAAGGACTGCATGACGTGGGACTAACACTCTACGTTGACTAACAAAACTTGACTAATTTTTTAAAAATGAATCCAAACAAAATACCTTGAATAAGTCTAGAAGGAAAAAAGAAGAAATCATGATCTGACAGAGGAAGCTTATGAGAGATTTCACGCCTCAAAATCACCTTAACCTTTTCCTTAACATGTTTTAATTAGGGATCGTTTGATAAGGTGTATAAGAATAATATTGAATTGAGTGTATTAGTAATGTTAAAATTAGTTATGCTGAGTTTTTTTTTTTTTTGTTTACCGTTTGGTTTAAAATAACATGTATTGCATAATTTCTATAAAAATATTATTTACAAAAAACCCTCCGCTATACTATGAGAGAGACTAAGGGATAATTATGTTTTTAATCATGTTTATTTGTGTATTAAAATCATTGTAGTACCAAACTTTATACCGTAATTATTTCATCCAATCCATCAAATCAAATGGGTTGTTAAAATTTTGGACTTATTGCTGATTATGACACAATTCTGTTTCTCATATATGGAATTTCTCTTTTCAAAATTTCAGGAACCCATAAGAGGAAGTAAAGTTTGAATTTCTTTTCAATGGTTGATAGATTGGGAGTCCCAACAATAAGTCATTTTTTATATTATCTCCCAAGTTGGATATCACAACAATAAGTCATTTTTATATTATGTCTAAGAAATAATTTTATTTAATATTATTGAGTTTCAAAACGCATAAGCGAAATTCTATGATTATCCGAAATTTCATCTGTGAAATTTAAAATTCCATGATAATACATTTTTTATTTAAAGAATGATAAGTGCTAGTTGTAATTTTTACCCATTAATGTAGGTGATGCTGGGTTACGGGCTATTTGTGAATTTTACCCATTATTGTGAAATGTGTGTTCAAATGTGTTGCGAATCACAAATTAAATCACAAACAGTAGGCTGCACTAATATGCCTTAACTTTAAAATGTAATAGATATCCTTTGTTATAAAGTGGTATATATATACTTTATCGTTACATAAATGGTGCAAATATATTTTTTTTCTGATAAAATATTTTTAAATAAATATTTAGCTCGTTTTTAATAAAAAATTACCACGTAACTTTAAAAAAGTCTATCCATTTCTTTTAGTAGACTTTTTTCTAAGCCACGTGGTAATTTTTATTTATGGTGGATTGAATCTGATTCGTTTAAAACAATATGGGTAGACTTATTTTTTTAAAGCCACATGACATTTTTCTTTAATTAAAAACTAAGCTAATTATTTTTTTTAAAAAAATTGTCAGTGAAAAGGATATATACCATTTGTGTAATAGCAGGAGTATATTTACATTATTTGTTAACGATAAGGGTATATATACACCACTTATTTAACGAATAATATATTTGTTCTAAATCGCAAAATTAAAGAGGTTATCTGCAACTTTGCCCTAGTTTTATTTTATACCCGTGACAAATTTTGCTATTTTAATTCTAGAAGATAATAATATACTGTAATACAGTAAGTTTTTATCTTTATGCACGTGTTTTTTCCTTTTAAATATTTAAATGTAGTTCCCCTTAGATAATACAGTGGGATTACTCTGACCAAATAATTAATAGTATTAGTATATAAATCCTCTAGAAAGAATCTTATTATCCACAGTTCTAGAAGTTGACAATAGTTGCTTATAGAAGTAGTTCTTTAAAGACTCTAAACATAAAGAATTTAGCACCATCTGTAATTTAAATATTTAATTACCAACTCTTATTCAATTCTATCTAATTTGGATTTTTACGACACAGGTATTTATGCAGTTAGATTATTTAAAATATAATTGCAGATAATTTTATTTAATAAATATTTATTGCTATTTTGTTTTACAAAAAATGACAAGAGCAACCCGCTATAACAAGTATATATTATATAAATGATGTACATATTCCTTTTTAAATGTTTCAGAAAGTTATTTCCGTTAAATTAATTTTTGGGGCCAAATAACAAGAAGAAAAAACACACACACACATATATATATATATATTCAGTGGCCAGGAGTGCATGGGTTCAAGCCGTGAAAACAGTCTCTGTCAGAAATGCAAGGTAAGACTGCGTACAACAAACCCTCCGGCCCTTCCTCGAACCCCGCGCATAGCGAGAGCTCAGTGACCTTCCATAACATAGCACTTTCCGTGGGAATGTTACATTTAATTCATTTTTATCGGAATATTCACATCAAAGCCTCTATATTAGATCTTCCGATGGAAATAATAGAAAGGTCATTTAAATTCTTGATGAACACGAAATTCTGTGAATTGTCCGCCAACGAAAAAATCATTTTCGAGATCTTTGCACATATTGGAGGATCTAATGTTAGTACATTTTTGTAACTGTACAACCTCTAAATAGGTTAAAATTTCCAAATACGCACCTTAAATAAGTCGAAAAAATAAATCCTCTCAAAATGAAAATGTAAAAAAATGGATATTGGGCCTAGCTCAACTTTAAAAGCTAGTTAATGAGGAAAATTGTCCAAGACTATATAAGGAGACTACTTATTCATTTTTCATCTGATGTGAACTCTTCAACATAAACTCAGTTTAGTTTTTCACCAAAAAAGAAAAATAAAGAAAACTTCGTTGTAACGCGTTAAAATTACGCACGCTCTGCTTTCGATAGTGCTTTATATATATATATATATATATATATATATAGAATTAGCATACACTGTATAGATGGCGTTCTATAGATCGAAAAATTGTACTTATTTCAAATACCAATTGATTTAATTATTGAAAATAGTCTTTCTATCTCCCAAGCTAGGGGTAATGTCTGCATATAATCTACCCTCCCCAAACCCCACTATGTGGGATTTCACTGGGTTGTTGTTACCAATTGATTTAATTAAATATTTTACATTAATTAATGTGTTTATACAACAATGTAGGGGTTGTAAATGGGTGGGTTGAGTTGAATTTGGCGGGTCAAAATGAGTTGAGTTAATAAATGGGCGAGTTATTAACCCGCCCCAATGTTGTTTGGGCTGCAATGGGTTGAGTTGAAATGAGCTAAAAAGCGGGTCAAAACACAACCCGCCCAATTCTTACTAAGCTTTAATAGTCTTATTTATTTTTTAATAATTTTTAGTACCTAATAAATTATTATTTTTCTTTATTATGGCGATATATAACATATCAAATAAAAATAAATTTTTGAACATATTTTGTTCGATTTCTCATGGATCAATTTGGGTTGATATCAACTCAAATTTTGATGGGTTGAACTAAAATGAGTTGAATTAACAAATGAGCAGGTCAATAACTCGCCCAATCTTAATGGGTTGGACGAGTTATGATTTCATAGGTTAAGTTTGCCACCTCTACAACATCGCCACTTCCTAAACATTTTACATAATTCCAATCTAAATTATAAATAGAGCTTAGTGAATGGAGACTTTAATTGTACCATCAAACTTTGAAAAGTAACACGCTACCCATCGATTGAAGATTAATCCATAATATCATTAATTATTGGTATAATTGGACAAAAAATATCCAATTCTTATAAAGTTGATACTTCGTGGAAAAGTCAAGCGTGGCTACCAAGCTCTGCTTTATCTTGCAAGAGTGAGATAATGATATCATTTTTATAATATGGAGGAAAGATTACTGAAATAAATAATCACTTGATTATTTTCATTAATGAAAAAGTATATATATAATTTATAATTTTTCATAATAGGAAAATCCTAATCTTATTCTACTCCGAAAACTCTATTCTAGTAGTACAATAATCTTATAATTATGGTAAATGTACTATACTAATTAATACAATTATTTACACTATAAATCAGTCACAAAACTATGATATACACTAATTATGGTAAGTGTATATCACAGGTACAATATAGCTACAAAACCATGATATACATTACTTATGGTAAGTGTATATCACGTGTATATTTAACACACCCCCGAAGTCATAGCGGGCGGTCTTTGTACGCTGAGACTGTCCCTAAAATCTTCAAAAAGGACCGAGGGAAGACCTTTGGTAAAAATGTCTGCAATTTGATACATGGAAGGGACATGACAAACGCGTACTTGTCCACGAGCTACCTTTTCACGAACAAAGTGGATATCCATCTCTATATGTTTAGTGAGCTGGTGTTGAAGCGGATTACTAGAAAGGTAGATGACACTAATATTATCACAATAAACCAAGGTAGCTTTCTGAATAGGACAATAAAGCTCTAAAAGAAGATTACGTAACCAACAGGATTCAGATACCACATTGGCTACCCCTCGAGACTCGGCCTATGCACTAGAGAGTGATAAAGTCGACCGAAGCTTGGCAGACCAGGAGACCAAGTTATTATCAAGAAACATACAATAGCCAGACGTAGAGCGCCTGGTGTCTAGACAGTCACCCCAATCAGCATCTGTATACGAGACAAGCGTAGACGTCGATGAAGGATATAAATGTAAGCCATAGTCAAGTGTCCCCTGGATGTATCGAAAAATGCGTTTGAGCGCATTCATGTACTCAACCCTGGGTTCATGCATAAACAAACACACATGTTGTACGACATATGTATTATCTGGTCTCGTGAGTGTAAGATACTGAAGAGCCCCTGCAAGATTGGGTTTAGTATCAATTGGAGTGGAAGTGGACTTGCATGAGGACATACCAGCTCGCTCAATGATCTCAGCTGCATACTTCCGTTGTGATAAGAATAGTCCACCTGCATGATGAATGACAACAATCCCCAAAAAGTAACTCAAGGGCCCCAAGTCTTTCATATCAAACTCAGAACTGAGCATTGTCATGATAAACTGGCGCAGAGCATCAGTAGAGGCAATCAAGATAATATCATCCACATATAACGGTATGTAAGTCAGAGAAGTACCACGACGATAGATGAACAACGAATTATCAGACCTGTTGTGAGAAAACCCAATAGTCGAAACATAGTTTGCAAATCTCCTATACCAAGCCCGTGGGGCCTGCTTAAGCCCATACAAGGACTTCTTTAATAAACAGACATGATGAGGATATTTGGGATCTCAAAAACCCAAAGGTTGATGCATATAAATTGTCTCCTTAAGATCACCATGTAAGAAAGCATTCTTCACATCTAACTGATGAATGAGCTATGCTTTCGAAAGAGCCAAGCTAAGCACAGTGTGAATGGTAGCTGGCTTGATCACCGGACTAAATGTCTCACCACAATCCACGCTAACCTGCTGAGTCTTACCATCACCTACAAGACGAGCCTTATGCCTCATAAAAGATCCATCAGAATTATCCTTATGACGAAAAATTCACATAGACCGAATAATATTAACACCAGAAGAATGGGGTACCAATTCCCACGTCTTATTATCAATAAGAGCTAATATTCGTCGGTCATAGCAATTTTCCAATTCGGGTCATTTAAAGTTGAAACTGGGTTACGGGGTAGGGGTGATTTAAGGACATTAGAATTGAGATTAAAATATCATTTTAGTTTAAGAATACCCCGCTGACTACGAGTAAAAGTTCTATGACTTAGGGGAGAATTTTGTGGATTTTGGAAAAAACTGGGCTGGGTGACGGATTGGCGGATAAGATATGGGGAGACATCGTCATCCAAAAAATTATATGAACTAGGCACGGGACTACTCACTTTAGCAAACGGAAATTGAGTTACATAAAAAATAAGATGGCGACTAATGATGATTTTATTAGACGATAAATCAAAACATTTGTAACTACGATGATTAGACGAAAACCCCAAAAACACACAAGGGGTAGAACGGGCCTGAATTTTGTTAATTGTGGTTGACGGAAAGAGTGGATAACACAAGCACCTAAAAACCCTAAGATGGGAATACGAACGAGTCTTATTATATAAGATTTGAAGAGGGGATGAAGATGCCAAATCTTTGATAGGAATTATGTTAAGAAAATAAGTAGTCATTTGTAGAGCGTGATGCCAAAAGGAAGGGGGTACAGAAGCATGGACCAATAAATTTCAGACAATGTTATTAATGGTACGAATTTTGCGCTCGGCTTTCCTATTTTGTGAGGACGTATGAGGACAAGAGAAATGAAAATTTATCCCATTAGTAGCACAAAAATCCCGAAACACCCCATTATCATATTCTTTGCCATTATCACATTGAATATTTTTTATTTTTCGATCGAACTGGATACGGATGAATGCTCTAAATTTTAAAAAGGTGAAAAACACTTGCGATAATTTCGCTAAAGGAAAAGTCCATAAAAACTAGAATAGTCATCCAAAAATAAAACATAATAACGATGGCCCAAAGAACTAAGAACAGGAGACGTCCGTAAATCGCAATGAATAATATCAAATGATATTAAAGTATGAGAAGTAGAGTCTATAAATGGTAATCTAACAAGTTTTCCTAGAGAACAAGATTGACAAATTGGAGTACTACGTGTACCCTTACAAGAAATAAAATTATTTTTATGTAAAGAAGAAACAATAGACGACCTAGGATGACCCAAACGTGCATGTCATAAGGAAGGAGCGAGAGCCGCAAAAGTAGATGGCAAAGCTTGACTCGAGAGACCGGATGTGGGCGTGATAGGATAAAGATATCCCCTACTATCACATCTCATGAGAGAAATCTCCATCTTGAAATCCTTCACAGAAAACCCAAAAGGATCAAAATCAATAGAAACTCATTTATCAGTGGTAAATTTACGGACATACACCAAATTTTTAATTAAGTTAGGGGCATGAAGGGCATTTTTCAAGACAATAGGTGGATGTGGGGGGGAGACAAAGTTTTATGACCGTAACCACAAATTGGAATTGAATTGTCATTACCAATAATTATGCCACGATTGTTGCTCAAATTGGAATAAGACAAGAGAGTATCTTGGTCAGACGTCATGTGAGTAATGGCTCCGGTGTCCATGTACCAATTTGCGTCCGCAGGATTTAATCCAAGCGTGTGCATCGCTGCTTCAATATCGGTAGAGATGGGGCCCGCTGCATGATGGGCCTGTGGAGGCCAGGCCCAAGAACACCCGTTTGCTGCCCCGGCCCAGAATTGCCTCTCGGGTACCACTGCTGACCCAAAAATGTGGGCCTGTTGTTGGGGGGATATTGGGCCCAAGAACCAGGGTGTTGTTGCGACGGGAAAAAAGGGTTGTTGGGCCAGTTCCACTGCCATGGGCCCCAGGATTGCGGCCAGTTGGCTTGCGGCCAGTTGGCTTGCGGCCCACTGTCCTGAGGCCCATCGCCACCTCGGTTTCTGCCACATTTTTTACCATTGTTTTTGCGATTCTGACCCTTTTTGCCGCCACCGATGTTGCGGTTTTGGCCGGAATTGTTGGAGACAAATGGAGAAAAATTATACTCGATCACCATGACAACAGAAGGGGCCCCAGTGGCCGCCTTCTTAGCCAAGCCTGCTTCTTCGAGCGTGAGCATGGATCGGGCCTGATAGAACTGCGGAAGAGGACTGCTTTGACGAAGAAGCGTACCAATGTCATTATATGCCTCAGAAAGGCCTACAACCATCTGAAGGACAATACAATCTTTTGTAACGGGCGCGCCAACATTGTGTAGTATGTCCGCCAATTCTTTCAACCTTTTGCAATATGCTGAAACGTTCGGAAAATATTCCATGTTGACGTGGGAGAATTCCTGCTCAAGGGTAACATCGCGAGAATTTTGATTGTCTTGGAATATATCACGTATTCTATCCCAAATAGCCTTTGTCGTAGCGTCGGGCTCAATAATCGTTTGCAATAGGTCGGTAGAAATAGTGGAGTAAATCCATTGAAGAACGGTAGCATCAAGGGTCGACCATAATTTAGGATCATCCTCGGGTTTAGGCACCCCCATTTCCGCAGGAATCGCGGGGATAATGTGATGGATGACTTGATGTGAGCGTGCGTGAACTTTCAACAGTTTGGCACACGTCGCGTATTGGACGTTTTCTATAATCAATATTAATATGGATATGATTCTTGATGTTAGAAACAGAAAGGGCAGGGTGAAACGTGTTCTTAGCCATAATAGCAATGCAAGACTATAGGGATTTGGAAGAAAATTTAGGTATTTTGGGAGAGGATAAGTGGTCAGAACCGAGAGTATGTCCTCGGAAACCATGCCACGAGAAGGGAGATTTAGGAGAGGAAAATATAACCTAGACTTCTTTACCATGAAAGAAATAATCCCTTGATTATTTTTATTAATGAAAGAGTATATATACAATTTACAATTTTCCATAATAGGAAAATCATAATCCTATTCTACTCCCAAACCCCTATTCTAGTAGTATAAGAATCCTATAATTATGGTAGGTGTACAATACTAATTAATATAATTATTTACACTACAAATCAGCCACAAAACCGTGATATACACTAATTATGGTAAGTGTATATCACGGGTACAATATAGTTACAAAATCGTGATATACACTACTTATAGTAAGTGTATATCAGGTGTATATTTAACAATTACATTACTTTGTCATACGACAATGTCTAACTAAATTTTATTAGAGAAGAACAATTACAGTATGATATTAACCTACAGATTAAAGGTAACACAAAGAAGAAAAAATGAAAAACTTGTCCTTTGATATTGATTTAAATATTTAGAATTTCCAAAAACAATTAGTAACCTCAAAACAAAGAAGAAGCTAAATTAACAATGAAATAACACATTTTATTAAACTTTTTGGGAGCGCAAAACGATAAACATTTTTGAACAATAGAGTTAATTGTTTCTCTGCTTTAAAGTGATAGAAATAATTCCTTCATTATTTTCATTAATTGAAAGTATATATATACAATTTACATATTCCATAACAGGAAAATTCTATTCCTATTCTACTCCTAAAACCTTATTCTACTTGGAATTATGGTAATACAAATATTATGGTAAGTGTACAACACTAATTACACCACAACATTACCTAAACTAGGAGACTAAAACATTACCTAAAATCTAGACCATATACACGGTCATATATACAAAACTGAGGCCCAATATACATAGGATATGCACGTGTATATCGTGTATATCTTATGGATTTTTAACACACCCCCGCAGTCATAGCGGGCGGTCTTCGTACGCTATGATTGTCCCTAAAATCTTCAAAAAAGACCGAGGGAAGACCCTTTGTAAAGATGTCTGCAATTTGATACCTGGAGGGACATGACAAACGCGTACTTGTCAACGAGCTACCTTTCGCGAACAAAGTGAATGTCCATCTCGAAATGTTTAGTACGCTGGTGCTGAACCGGATTACCAGAAAGGTAGATGACACTAACATTATCACAATAAACCAAGGTCGCTTTCTGAATAGGACAATGAAGCTCCAACAACAAATTACATAACCAACATGATTTAGAGACCACATTAGCTACCCCTCGATACTCGACCTCTGCACTGGAGCGGGACAACGTCGACTGACGTTTCGCAGACCATGAGAACAAGTTATTATCAAGAAACATACAATAGCCAGACGTAGACCATCTGGTGTCCGGACAGCCACCCCAATCAGCATATGTATACGAGACAAGTGTGGACGTTGATGAAGGATATAAATGCAGGCCATAGTCAAGTGTCCCCTGGATATACCGAATGATGCGTTTGAGCGCATTCATGTGCTCAACCCTAGGATCATGCATAAACAAACACACATGTTGTATGACATACGTAATATCTGGTCTCGTGAATGTAAGATACTGAAGAGCCCCTGTAAGACTGTGATAGCGGGTCAGATCCTCGTATGGTGCACCAGCCGCAACACCAAGCTTGGGCTTAGTATCAACTGGAGTGAAAGTGGACTTACAGGTTGACATCCCAGCCCTCTCAATGATTTCAGCCGCATACTTTCTTTGGGATAAGAATAGCCCACCTGCATGGCGAGTGACAGCAATCCCCAAAAAATAACTCAAGGGCCCCAAGTCTTTCATAGCAAACTCAGGGCTGAGCATTGTCATGACAGACTAGCGTAAAGCATCGGACGAGGAAGTCAAGATAATATCATCCACATATAATAGTATATAAGCCAAGGAAGAACCACGACGATATATGAATAAAGAATTATCCGACCTATTGTGAGTGAACCCAATAGTCAAAACATAGTCGGCAAATCTTTTATACCAGGCCCGTGGAGACTGCTTAAGCTCATTAAAGACTTTTTCAACAAACAGACATGATAAGGATATTTGGGATCCCTAAACCCCAAAGGCTGATGTATATAGACTGTTTCCTTGAGATCACCATGTAAGAAAACATTATTCACATCTAACAGATGAATGGGCCATGCTTTCGAAGGAGTCAAGCTGAGAACAGTGTGAATGGTAGCCAACTTGACCACCGGACTAAACGTCTCACCACAATCCACACTAACATGCTGAGTCTTACCATCACCCACAAGCCGAGCCTTATGCCTTGCAAACGAACCGTCTGAATTGTCTTTATGAGTAAAAATCCACATAGACCTAATAATATTAACACCAGATGGATGGGGCACCAACCCCCACGTCTTATTATCAATAAGAGCATTATATTCATCGGTCATAGCAATTTTCCAATTCGGGTCATTTAACGCAGACACAGGATTATGGGGTAAGGGTGATTTAAGAACATTAGAATTTAAATTAAATGTCTTTTTGGTTTAAAAACACTCCGTTTACTACGAGTGACCGGTCGATGACTCGGAGGAGAATTGAGTGAATTTTGGGAAATATCGGAACATGTGACAGACAGGCCAGTAGGCAATGGGCCTGCTGGCCTAGAATTGGGAACGGTAGCACTGCTTAAAGCCGAAACTGGACCAGTTTCCGGATTGGGCTGGGCAACTGTCCCAATTACGGAAACTAGAACAGATGATGGACCTAATACGGTACATGAAATAGTGGGGGGAGATGAGACTGTAGGTCCAGCGAGCAGTGGGCCCGCTGGTGGATTTGAGGTGCGGGACACGTCCGCAAAATGGTGAATAATATACGGGGATATATCATCATCCAAACAATTATACGAACTAGGCATGGCATAACTAACCGTTGTAAACGGAAATTGGGATTCATAAAAAATGACATGTCGACTAATGATCATTTTATTAGATGATAAGTCAAAACATTTGTAACCACGGTAATTTGACGGAAAACCCAAAAACACACAAGGTGTAGACTATGCCTGAAGTTTGTTAATTGTGGTGGACGGAAATAGTGGATAACACAAGCACCCAAAGACCCTAAGATGGGAATACGAAGGAGTCTTATTATATAAAATTTGAAGAGGGGACAAATATGTCAAACTTTTAGAAGGAAGAACGTTAAGAAGATATGTAACCATTTGTAGAGCATGATTCCAAAAATAAGGGGGTACGAAAGCATGAATCAATAGAGTTCAGACAATATTGTTAATGGTATGAATTTTTCGTTCGGCTTTCCCATTTTGTGAAGACGTATGAGGGCAAGAAAAATGAAAATTAATCTCATTATTAGCATAAAATTTCCGAAATACCCCATTATCATATTCTTTGCCATTATCACATTGGATATTCTTAATTTCTTGTTCGAATTGGGTTTTAATGAATGCTCCAAATTTTAAGAAGGTGGAAAAACTTGAGATTTTTTCGCTATTGGAAAAGTCCGTAAAAAATTAGAATAGTGAGTCTACAAAAGGCAATCTAACAATTTTCCCTAAAGAACAAGATTGACAATTCGGAGTACGATGCGTACCCTTACAAGAAATGAGTTTATTTTTATCTAAGGAAGACAAAATTGACGATTCCGGATGACCTAGACGTGCATGCCACAAGGAAGGAGCAAGGGCGGCAAACGTAGATGGCAAGACTTGACTTGAAATACCGAAACTTGGTGTGATCGGATAAAGATCTCCCCTACTATCACACCTCATGAGAGGACTCCCCGTCTTGAAATCCTTCACAGAAAACCCAAACGGATCAAATTCAACAGAAACAGAATTATCAGTTGTGAAATTACGGACATACACTAAATTTTTAATCAATTTAGGGCATGAAGGGTATTTTTCAAGATAAGCAGTGGAAGGGGTGAGGGCAAAACTTTATGACCATAACCGCGAATCGGAATAAAATTACTATTACCAACAATTATACCCCGGGGGTTGTTGAAATTGGAATAAGACGAGAGAGTACCTTGGTTGGATGTCATGTGGGTAGTGGCTCCGATGTCCATGTACCAATTTGGGTCCGGAGGATTTAATCCAAGTGTGTGCATTACGGCTTCGATGTCAGTAGAAGTGGGCGCCACTGCATGATGGGCCTGCGAGGGCCGAGGCTCAAGCACCCCTGCTTGCTGCCTCGGCCTAGAGGGATTACTAAAATTGGGCCACTACATGTTGGGCCGAGACTGGGGCTGGCCAGCCCACTACCAGTGAGCTGAAAACGCTGGACTGCTACTGCTTGACCCAAACTGTGGGGCCCACTTCCACTGCATAGAGGCCCACTGCGGGGTCCAAAACTGCTGATGCTGCTGACCACCCCGAGGGCCACCACCAATGTTCCGGCTGCCGCCGCGATGGTTGCCATTATTTTTCTTATTTTGTCCCTTTTTTCCGCCACCGGATTATGAGACATGTAGATGACACATATGTTGTCACAGTAGACTATAGACGCTTTTCGCAATGGACACTGGAGCTCCAAAAGAAGATTTCGGAGCCAACAAATCTCAGCAACGACATTAGCAACTCTGCGATACTCTGCTTCAGCACTCGAATGGGATAGCGTGGCCTGCCACTTGGCGGACCATGAAATAAGATTATCCCCCAAGAAATACACAGTAGCCCGAGGAGTAGCGACGTGTGTCCGGGCATCCTGCCCAGTCTGCATCCGTGTAGGAGAGTAACTTGGTTGGTGCATAGGGGTAGAGATGCAGTCCAAAATCAAATGTGCCCTTAATGTATCTGATAATACGCTTGAGGGAAGCAAAATGGGATTCTCGAGGGGCGTACATAAACACACACATGCTGAACGGCATATGCAATATCAGGCTGAGTGAATGTAAGATATTGAAGGGCACCTGCAAGACTCCGATATAGGGTGGGATCAGACACTGGTGCTCATTGGCACTAAGCTTGGATTTCGAGTCAACCGGAGTTGGCATAATTTTACAATTTTCCATCTTAGCCATGTACACTACCTCTTCTGCATATTTGCGCTGACATAGAAACATAGTGGCCGCAGATCTGGTCACGGATATACCCAAGAAATAACTCAGCTTGCCTAAATCAGTCATAGCAAATTCAGTTTTGAGTAGAGCAATGATTTCATTCTTCAAACCGTCAGAGGGGGCAGTAAGAACAATGTCATCCACATATAATAGCAAATAAGCAGTGCTGCTACCTCGATGAAAAATGAAGAGAGAGTTATCACACCAGCTACATATATATCCGATCTGCATAATATACCTGGCAAAGCGATCATACCAAGCGTGGGGTGCCTGTTTCAAGCCATACAATGACTTTCGGAGATGACATACATATTGCGGGATTGTCGGATGAACAAAGTCAGGGGGATGATGCATGTACACAGTTCCTTTCAAATTCCCATGAAGAAAGCATTCTTGACATCAAGCTGATGAATCGGCCAATGCTTGCCCATAGCAATACTGAGAACAGTCTGAATGGTAGCCGGTTTAACAAATGGACTGAATGTCTCACCACAATCAATACCCTCCTGCTGGTTAGTGCCATTAGCGACCAGTCTTGCCTTATACCGCTCCAAGTCTCCACTGTCTCTGAACTTGTGACGAAATAGCCACATATATAGGATAATATTCACACCGTCCGATCTAGGTACCAAATCCCAAGTGTTCTGCTTGGTAAAACATTAAATTCCTCGCACATGGCCGCATTCCAATTAGGGTCTAGTTTGGCTAGTTTTGGATTTTTTGGAATGGGTGATATGGTTTGTGTGGAAAGATTGAAGTGAACCTTGGGTTTGAAAATCCCGTGTTGGGCACCAGTCTCTATGCGGTGGGTAGGCAGCAGTGGTTGGTCAGGGGTTTGTAGCTGCTGGCTTGTAGGGTCTGGAGGGGTGTTGGCTAGGCTCCGGTCGATGGTTGGTCGAGGAGGTGACAGAGGGGGGTCGATCAGTGGAAGGTTCGACCGAGAGCTAGGCGGTGCCTGGTCAGAGACGACGCTAGGCACTGGAGGTGACGGAGCTGCTGGAGCAGTCTCTGTCGGGACAGTGGACTGCTGGTGGCACAACGACTGGACCATAGGGGACAAAGTAGACTCATCGAGAAATGTGTAATCTGTGGTTTGAAATTTTCAGAGATTGGAAAATGGATAGTTCACCTCGTCAAATGTGACATGACGTGAGATAATGATTTTACGAGTGGCTATGTTATAGCACAGGTAACCCCGATGATTAGATGAGAAACCAACGAAGACCTAGCGCGTGGTACGCGTGGCTAGTTTGTGAGGTACGGTGGAGGCCAGGTTGGGTATCATAGGCAACCGAAAATGCGGAGTTGGTCATAAGACGGGACCTACGATATAAGATTTCGGTTGGGGTCTTATTTTGGAGAGTGTTGGTTGGTAAAATATTAAGGAGGTACTCTACCATTTTAACAGCATAGACCCAGAATGGTGGTGGAAGAGTGGCATGAAATAGAAGGGTACGAACCATGTTATTGATGATACGTATGATTCGTTCAGCCTTGCCGTTTTGGAAGGAAGTGTAGGGACAGGAAAAACGGAAAATCATGCCTTGTTTAGGGCAGAAATTATGAAATGCCGAGTTACTAAATTCACGTCCATTATCACATTGGAATGATTTAATAGATTTTTCAAACTGTGTTTTAATGAATTTTTGAAATTCAAGGAACTTGACAAAAACTTCAGATTTGAATTTCAGTGAGTAAATCCAGACAAAATGTGAAAAATCATCTAAGAATACTAGATAAAATTTGTGACCCAAAGAGCTAACAACCGGAGATATCCACAAATCAGCATGAATAATATCAAAATGAGAAAAATTAACACTGTTGGATGACATAAATGAAAGACGAGTATGCTTGCCAAGCGGGCAAGAAAAACAGTGTTGGGCAAGTTTCCCATTATTACATTGAATACGCTTATTAGTCTTAAGAATATTAAAAACAGGGTCTCCTGGGTGTCCAAGTCTGTTATGCCAAGTTGACGGAGAGATAGCAGTGAGGGAGATAGGTGAATGTGGTCTAGCAGCGGAAGATTGAGTGAAGGGGTAGAGGTCTCCCACACTATTGCAGTGCGTAAGAATTTTTCCCGCATTGAGAGCCTTCACAGAAAAACCAAAATGGTCAAATTCGACAGACACATAATTATTGCGAGTGAATTTTCTAACAGAGATTAAATTTTTAATGATGTTAGGTGTGTAGAGGACATGATTTAGGGAGAAAGGTGGGTGGGGATGTTTGGTATGGGCGTTACCGTAACCTTCAATTGGAATGCGGTGACTATTTCCAACAATAATAAATTGAGGACACTTTAACCTAAGCATTTGAGATAAATTACCTGATGACCGGGTGAGATGAGATGTGGCTCCTCCATCCATATACCAATTTTTATCGGGCTGTTGAAGGCTCAAGATGTTGAAAGCCTGGCCCAAATCAGTGGGGGCCAGGTTGCTCACTTACGGTTGCTAAGGGACCGAAACCATGTGGCCTGCTGCTACTGCTGCTGGGCCTGCATGTTGGCTGGGGCGGAGTCCAAAAGACCTGGTGACCAAGCTTGCTGGAACTGGGCCCCTGATGTTGGGTAAGGGGATGCAGGCGAAGCCCTGTTCCCGGTATTGGGCCAAGGTTGCTGCCCAGCCTACTGAAAATATGGAGCAGGGGTTAGGCCTGACTGTTTGTTTCGGTGGCCCTTGTCGCGGCCCTTTCTTTTGGTATTATTACCGCGGCCTCTGCCGCCACGCCCTCCGCCGCGGGACTGCTGCTGCTGGTGGTCTTGCGGTGGTGGATGGGTGGTGTTTGCCGTTGGTGGTGCCGTGCCGCCAATGACTAATGCCTTTTGATTGTGCTCCTCTTGTTTAGCGCGATGAGTTTCTTCCAACAATAGTTGTGAATGTGCCTTGTTGAAACTTGGTAGTGGGTCGGCATGTTGAATCATTGTCGCAAGTGTATCATATTCACTTTTCGATAAACCAGCAACCAATTGAAGTACCATCTTGGTTTCTGAAACAGATGTCCCGACGTTGGAAAGTTGGTCGGCTGTGAGTTTCCGTTGTTTGAAATATTCGGACATGTTCTTCAAATTCTCGAGACGCGTATTGTTGAACTACTCTTCCAAATACACGACCCAAATATTTTTATTATCCTGAAAAAAAAATTCTAGTCGTACCCAAAGGACACATGCCATAGCACCTGTTTTCATGATAGTACACAACAAGTCTTTTGAGATGGTGCCGTATAAGAATTGTTTGACGATGGCGTCAAGGCGACGCCATGTCGAGTCGGTAATATCGGTGGGACGAGGAACATAATCATCAATATGGTCTAGCACATTGTACGCACATGCATGACTATAGAATAGTTCTGTCCACATGGAATATTGACAGTCTTCTTGGTCAAGAATTATAGGAATAAAATTCTTCATGTTGGTAACGGCGAAAGCCGGATGAAAAGAAGACGATGAACATGGCGGGGGGTTGTCAAAAGTACCCGTGGAGGAACCGGAATTAGTGGGGGACGAGGGACGAGACATGGTGGCCGTCGACCGAGAAGAAAGAAGAGATATGGTGGTGGTCGGCGGCTTTGGGAGGAGAAGAGTAGGGATTAGGGTTTGACTCTTGGTACCATGTAAGATTGGAATAATCTCCTAAAGGGAAAGAAAATGCGGGCTTTCACTAAAGTATTCTCTTATTTCAATCAACTAATCAACAATCTCTTCTTCTCATGGCTTCCTCAAGCACTAAGGTTTCTAATGCTTGTAATTTTTGTTACAATCAGTGCATACGTACAGAGACAAGAAAAACACAAGTGCAGGAAAATTATAAACAAGAAGAGCACTAAATTTGTGTACAAAAAGAGGAAATTACTTGGATTTGCTGCTACTGAACCACTTGATTGTTCGATTTGTTTATCGGATTTCGAGCACGGAGATAAAGGGAGGAAAATTGAAAGCTGCAATCATATTTTCCATGAAAATTGCTTCGATAAATGGCTGATGCATGGCAAGGGAAAAGCCACGTGTCCTCTTTGCCGGAGCGTAATTATACCGGAAAATATGGTGGAAGTTCACCGGAAAGTTGAGGATGAAGGACTAACGTTTACTATATTTGAGGAAGAACTTGCTCTTCTATTGCTCTCTGGGTTGACCAATGGATGTTCTAGTCAACGGTGTTTTTAGTTTAATTATCACAAATTTGATAAATCCTTTCTATTTTATTTAATGTCAAAAGAAAAATATTCTTTTAATTTGAAATATAGAACTGTCGGACACTACTGGACTTGACCCATATGAATTAATACAGGAAAATCAAGAATAGGTTCTTTTAACTAATTTAACTTATTTATATTTTTAATATTAATCTCTCTTCAATTGATGTTTACTTTATTTATTTACTTTGAAGAACTGCTAACACATACTAAGGGTAAATGATAAAAATAATCAATTTTATCTAAACTTTTTTATAATGGCAAATATTTTTGATCAATTATTTTAAATAATCATGACAACTAAACTGGGAGAGGGAATAAATTTATTGGAATAGTTCAATATTTCCTAAATGTGAAAGTTATTTACTATACAGAAAATAATATTTACAATCAAAATAAGCAAAGGTAATTGCACACAAAAAAGTTGAACTCTTCTTTAACTTACGTATGTACTAGAAATCGCCCCTATCGATCGTAATCTATGGAAATGCCCACCCAAAGTTAACAATTCAGTCAACCTTTAATCTCCAAGTTTGTCTTGGGAGGGATTCGGAAGAGGCAGAGAAATTATCACAAAATGAAAGTAACAATGAGAAATTGATGAACCAATTCAGCTGAAAGTACGTTGCTTCCAATCAATTCTAAGTCAAACCATAAGTCTTTCATTTTTGTTGGTCTAACTCGATTTCCCAATTTCCAATAGATTATTAATTTATATTGCTTAATTATTTTTTCCATCAAGTCATGCAGTAATAGATAACAACGTACATATACTTATTTATAATAAGTGAAAATTAGGCACGGCGAACGTACATAACCTGCTATAATAAGTTGAATAATACTAACAATGTACATTTTGTTTATACTATCAGCGTTTATATACTTAATATGCTATTAGTGGTCCAGAAAATGTCGATATATAGACCACTACAAAGAAAAATAAAAATAAAACATCATTAGAATAGTCTACCAAATTGACGAGCCTGGGACCTAGTACTTTATTTCCTCACAGTGAGAAGGAGCTAGTCTACCAAATTGAACGCAACAAAAGCGTGCATGCATACAAGTATACAACTATACGTCGTAGTCATACTATATCTAGGTCTCTATGATCACCCTATACATGCCAATCAAATTTTATTTCCACAACTTACACGTCATAAATTTAATATAATAAGTTGTTGGGTCACAAGATCACCTTCTTTGAAAAACACCAAATTACAAGTACTAAAGTATTTTAGTGAATGGAGACTTTAGTATAACAAGGCAAGTTTTTTTTTTTTTTTTGACGAAAGAACCAGCAGTCGCTACTCTCTCGAGTGCGCACAGGGTAAACTCCGGACTGACGCAATAACCTGCAAACCACGTCAGCCGATTAACCACACTTGACAAGCCATGTGTGACAGGCTCAACCAAGAAGATTTATGCCGGAGATAACAAGACAAGCTTTGAAAATATTAGCACGTGTACTACTTTGTATTTTATCATATTTAATATTATATAATTATGATAGAATTAGGATCCCTATTATATAAGAATTTTACATTGTACACACACATATTTATATATATATATATATATATATATATATATATATATTTTAAATTAATAAAAAAGGTTCTCCACGAGAGATCTTACGTGATATCAAAAGTCAAATTCTAAAATTTAAACCATATTTTTTTCCGCCGCTGCCGCCCCACCCAATCGATGGACGGCAGCAATTCTTTATTTTCCCAACAAACAAGTATAGTCTCCAAAGACGAAAAAGACAGACCCTTACTGTTTCCTATAGTTCTTTCCTTTGCTTTTTTCTGTTTTTAGTGATATTTAAAAATCAAAGTTTTTTTATTCTGCACTTCGTGACGGCACTTCTCTGTTTTGCAGCTTTGGGGTCTTTCATGTCTCCTACTTTCCTTTACCCAGAAAACTTTGCTCTCTTCTTGTTCTTTATCCGAAAATAATTAAAATTTTATTTTTTATTCAAAAATAAATTAATGACTTTCTTGATCCGTCAACGATCCGATAATGTGTGGTATATGAATACAGACGCTACATCTTATCTCACCAACAATTCAGGTAATCTTCTTCAACTGCGCCAGTTACCAACTCCACAATCTATTATGGTTGGTAATTGTCATCGCATTCAAATTTAAGAATTTGGCCACAGTCTTACCCACCATTGCATCCACACTTCTCTCTTCAAAACGTCCTTTATGTCACAAACATTATCAAAAATCTAATTTAGGTAAGAAAATTTGCCACCAATAATTCTGTCTCAATTAATTTTTACCCGTTTGGATTTTTCGTAACGGACCTCCATACTGGGAAAATCCTTACGATATGCAATAGTGAGGGGGACCTATATCCATTCCTAATCACATCCGCTGCTAGTGTCACTCCTCCCACCATTTTAACAATCATATCTCCCTCTACGTGGCATAGTAGACTTGGTCATCCGGGTTCTCACGTTTTTTATTCTCTTAGAAATTGAAATTTAAACCAATGCAACAAAGGGAATCTTTCTCATAGTTGCTATTCGTGTCAGTTAGGAAAACACGTTCGACTACCATTTACGGCGTCTATGAGTACTACTTTCTCTCCCTTTGATATTGTTCACGCTGATGTATGGACATCTCCCATAACCAGCAACTTAGGCTACAAATACTATTTGGTACTTTTGGATGATTTCTCTCACTTTCTTTGGGTCTATCCACTCAAACTCAAATCTCGTGTTCTCCAAATTTGTTGAGTTTCGTACACTGGTTAAAACACAATTTGAAAAAGACATAACATCGTTTCAATGTGATAATGGTCGTGAGTTTAATTATTCCTTCTTTCATAAATTATGTGCGGCTAACAACATGGTTCTTCGTTTCTCGTGCCCATATACCTCCCCTCAAAATTATAAAGCCGAAAAAATTCTCCGAACCATTAATAATATGATCCTTTTTCATGCGTCTCTCCCTCCAACTTTTTGGGTATATGCACTAAAAATGGTAGAACACATTCTCAATATTTTACATACCCATGCGATTCAAAATAGGACACCCACCAAAATTCTCTACCGTCGAATCCCTACCTATGACCATCTTAGAATTTTCGGTTGTTTGTGTTACCCTAATCTGACATCCACGCCCCCCACAAATTGGCACCCAAATCTACTCCGTGCGTCTTTCTAGGTTTCCCGTCAAACCATAGGGGATACCTCTACTATGAGCTCTCTACCGACAATTTTTCTTACATAAATTAGATTTTTGATAATGTTTGGGGCATAAATGACATTTTGAAGAGAGAAGTGTGGATGCAGTGGTTGGTGGGGTAAGGGGTGTGGCTAGGGATGGCAACGGATCGGATTTGGACAGGATCCTACTAGATCTAGATCCAGATCCGTTTTTCATATCTGAATCCAGATCCGTCGGGTCCATAAAAATCAGATCCAAATCTGAATCCATCGGATCCACGGATCGGATCTGGATCCACATGTAAAAAATTTTGCCTTGCTAAGATTGTAACCTTGCTAAGAATATTTTTTTGAACTGACAAACGATTTTTACTTAACTAACAATTTACTGTGTTTTAATTTTGAAATGTTCATATGAGATATTTTGTTCGTTGTCTCATTTTGATTGTGAGCTATTAATTGAAAATGTTGGACAATGACAATAGTTGTGGAAAATGCTTACTAGTATTTCCACAATGCAGAATTTGCATGTGCTTGGAATCTTCACAAATGAAGTGAATATAATTTTAACTACTTGTCTATGGAGATGTTAGTCATTCATTGATATAACATTGATTTTATTATCGAAGTTACCTCTTTATGTTTTGGTTTTTGAGTTAACGCAGGGATAAATTAAACTTGTTTTGAGAATTAAACTTGCAAGGATGTGCTTAGCAATTTTAAGAAAATACTTATAAAATTATATTCTAGGTTATGAATATATTTAATAAAAAATGGATCCAGGGGTCGGATCTGGACCGGATACGGATCTCAAATACAAGATCCAGATCCAGATCCGATCCGTCATAAACGGATCCGGATCCGTCGGGTCCAAATTTTGAAGATCCATATCCTATAAAATGGATCTTGATCCACCGGATCCGGACTGGGTCCAGGATCCACTGCCATCTCTAGGTGTGGCCAAATCCTTGAATCGGGATGCGATGACCGTTACCGATCATAATAGATTGCGGAGTTTGTAGCTTGCGCAGTTGAAGAAGATTATCAGAATTGTGGGTGAGATGAGACGTGACGCCCGTGTCCATATACCACACATTATCGGATTGTTGACTGGTTAAGAAAGCCATGTATTTTGTTCTCGGGTAAAGGACAAGAGGAGAGGAAACATAAAATTTTTATTGTTTTCTTGGGAAAATGTCACAGAAATCGAGAAATAGAAAATTTGACACAACACGTTAATAGAAAAGAAAAGACGGGGAAGAGTGCTCTGACATAAAAGGAAAAGGAATAGAGGAACAGTATGACAGTGACATGAAGCTCTTATGGTTATTGGCACAAAGGCCAAGATTTCTTTGGCAGAACGAAAGTAGAAGAAAAGTAATGATGTTCCTCGGGTAATGATGAAAAAAAAAAGTATGGAGTTTAGATTTTTACTCCTGATATCATATAAGGAGTTCATTTTGCGGAGGTATATTATAATATTGAAGGTTCTCTAGGATTTTGATACGGTCATAGATTTCTGCCTCATTTTCTGCCGCGATCACATTTCTAAACGTAGTAAGCGATTCAGAACTTGATGAAGATTCCATTTCTCCTGATTCTCTATCCGTATTTGCACTTTCATTCGAAGCCGATGAGACCCCAAAAATGAAAGCTGCGGGCAGCTCTATAAAAGAGAAAAAGGAATCTCTTCAACATAGGTGACAACGAGCCAGACAGAGATGGAAGAGATCAAACACGGGAATAAGAAGCAAGCTCGCCTTCCTTTTTGATCATTTTGATAGAGGGGGATGAAGAAAGTGGACAAAAGAGACTCGCATTTCTCATCGAACAAATAAATAAAGGAAAAGAATCATATTGAAAACGCTCCTAACCCAACCCCTTCCTTCGTCATATCCGACGTGAGACTCTTAACAATATGCATGCACGTTCTCCGTAACATGTTTGAATTAAGGATATAAGTATATACATCAATCATACAAAGATATTTTTATATTATCAATACATTTTAATTTATGGTAACATTATCATTTTTACTAGATTACTAGTCAATACTTAGGAGATTTATTTATAACTACTTAATAAGTGATATCATTTTATAAATAGTTTTACACCATATATTAATACATAAAACTTAAATTTAATTTATGAAGGTGCCGTATTTTTTTTTATATCAATATAAAGTGCTTACCTGTGACTCTTCATAGGCTCAGGACCCTTTTCTAGGAAAATAAGTTATACATAGCAAAGATTATTTTTCTAAATTTATAGAACTGAAAATGGTTAAGGATGGGTTTGAAGAAAAGATAAAGGGTATTTTGTCTTTTGGTATGTAATCCATGTATATTCATTCCATGTCATATTATACCATAATTAATTTCTGGTGTGAATAAGCATATAACATGGTGGATACAACCTCTTTTTCTAAGTCTTACTCAAATTAATACAACAATTAGTGCATTAAATTCTATCAGGACTGGTTATGCAGATTTTAAAAGACAAATTAAATTCCGAATAAACAAATACCAAACTTTTATATCATAATTATTTCATCCAATCCATCAAACAAAACGAGTTGTTAAAATTTTGAACTTTTTGCTAACGATGACATAATTCCTTTTCTGATATGTGGTATATTTTGTTTCAAACCCTTTCGCGAGGAATAGTAATGTTAGAACTTTTTCGTGAATGGTTGCTAGATTGGGAGTTTGGGACCATCCCAACCAGCTTGAAATAAACAATTATCTTACGACTGTTGGAAATTATCGATGTGCATGGTAACTATTTTTAATAAGAATGGATTTTATTATAGAAGGATTGATAGATAAATATATAAAAATAGCATTCACTTTATTTTATCGTTGACAAATAGTGAATTCTATGATATGTGGAGTTTTATCTCTAAAATTTTAAAATATAATAATGGCATTTTTCGTTTACAAAAACGTGCTAGTTTTAATTTTACCCCATTAATGTAGGTATGCGGGCTATTTGTGAATTTTATCCACTATTGTGGAATGTTTGTGTTCAAATGTCAAATGTGTTGCTAATGACAAATTAAAATCACAAACAAGTAGGCTGCACGTAATGTTTGAAGTTCTGATCAACTAATTAGATTAATTTCTTAATACCAACTTTTCTAGTTATTTTAGTTCTAGTAGATAATAGTATAAGTGTTTATCTTTGGGAACGTGTGTTTTAATTTCTTTTAATATGTAGTTGGTCTTAAGATAATACAGTGGGACTACTGATCTGACCAAAGAATTAGTAGGAATTGAAGGAAATGTTTTCCGTGAATATTTCATTTCTTGAATATTATTATATACATCAATACAAGATTAAAGCTAGGCTATAATTAAGGTAAAATATATTAAGAATATACTACGAATATTTACATCCTAAATGTAAGATATTTGATTTGATTATGAAAATAATCAAGGATTATTTCCTCTTGATTATTTCCATAATATACCAGTCCCCCCAGTCTTAGCGGAAGGTTCTCGTACACTGACACTGTCCCTGAAATCATCAAAGAATATGCGCGGAAGTCCTTTTGTGAATATATATACAATCTGATAGAGGGACGGTACATGGAGAGCACAAACTTGTCCACGTGCAACCTTCTCGCGGATAAATAAAATATCCATTTCTATGTATTTTGTGCGTTGATGTTGGACAGAGTTCCCTGACAGATATATCGCACTCACGTTATCACGATAAACCACGATTGCCTTTTTTATCAGACAATGAAGCTCCCATAGAAGATTACAGAGCCAATATGATTTAGAGACAACATTCTTTACCCCTCGATATTCTGCTTCAGCACTTGACCGAGATAGAGAGAGTTGGCGCTTTGACGACCACGAGATTAAGTTGTCTCCAAGAAACACACAATAACCAGAGGTGGAGCGTCTGGTGTCCGGGAATCCACCCCAATCAGCATCAGTATAAGACGTGAGACCACAAATGGTTGACTTATATAGATGTAACTCAAAATCAAGAGTACCCTAAATATACCGCAGAATTCAGTTGAGGGCCTCTAAATGTTCCTCATTCGGGTCATGCATATGTAAACAGACCTGTTGAACCGCGTGTGAGATATCAAGTCTCGTAAATGTGAGATATTGCAATGCCCCTGCTAGACTGCAGTAATGTATTGGATAGTCGTATGGAGATCCTGCAGAGTTACTCAATTTCGCCTTGGTATCTACCGGCGTGAGTGATGACTTGCAAGATTACATACCAATTTTTTCAATTATCTCCTCGGCGTATTTTCTTTGACACAGAAATAGACCACATGCATATTGAGTTACATCAATGCCAAAAAAATAGTTTAAAGGGCCCAAATCCTTCATAGCAAAATTTCGAAACAAGAAGGGACATAATAGACCGCAAAGGAAATTAGATGATATTGTGAGGATGATGTCATCCATATATAGAAGAATGTATGTCATGTCATTTCCTTTCTTATAAATGAACAAAAACGGATCAAATTTGCTATGTGAGAAGCCCAATGTGAAAACGAACCCTGCAAACCTGTTATACCACACTGTGGGGGACTGTTTGACACTATATAGAGATATTTCAACAAGAAAACATAATCAGGATGAATAGGATCTCGGAAGCCCAAAGGTTGGTGCATGTAAACAATTTTCTGTAGGTGACCGTCTAGAAACACATTCTTTACGTCCAACTGATGAATGAACCATGATTTTGATAGAGCCAGACTAAGAACTGTCCGGATAGTCGCTGGTTTAACCACAGGGCTAAACGTTTCACCACAATCCACGCCAACCTGCTTAGACCTGCCATCACTAACAAGACGGACTTTGTGCCACTCAAAAGAACCATTAGACTTCTTTTTATGATAGAAAATCCACATAGAACGTATTATATTCACATTAAAAGGACGAGGCACCAACTCCCACATCTTATTTTTAATAAGAGCATTAATTTCATCTATCATGACAGCTTTCCAATTCGGGTCCGATAAGGTAGCTTTCAGATTTCGGGGAATCGGGGAAAGTTGGACAGATGACGTTAGATTAAAATGATGCTTAGGTAGAAAAATCCCATGCATGGCATGGGTTTCAATGGACCGTGGTGGGACCGAGACGGACTGCTGGGACAGTGGTGGAATTTCGATAAATGAACTGGGCTGAGATGGATTGCTTGTTTGGGCTTGAGGAATTGGGCTAGGGTACCGAGTTTGTGATGGGGGAGAGGGAGCACTAGGCTCCCTCATTTGGGCTGGCTGGACTCGGTAACTGGACTAGGCTGAGGCTGGGGGAGAGAGCAGTGGGCTTCCTCATTTGGGCTGGCCCAGTTTGGTTTCTCAGCTGGACCGATGGAAATGGTGAGGGAACAATGGGCTTCCTCTTTTGGCCGGCCGAGTCGGATTTTGTGGTTGGACCGACGTAGGTGGAGAGGGAGCAGTGTGCCCCCTCGTTTGGGCTTATGGAGATGGGTCATTTAAATGATATTTCAATATCGGATTTAGCCCATCATCCAAAAATTATATGAAGGCGGACGTGTGTATGTTGGCAAACGAGAATTTAGACTCATCGAACACCACGTGACGAAAGATGATAATTTTTCCATTAAACATATGATAACACTTATATCCCCTATGATTTTGTGGGTATCCAAAAAATACACACGGAGTGAAACGGGCCTGAAGTTTATTTATGGTTGTGGAAGGAAAATGAGGATAACATTAATACCCAAAAACTCTCAAATGTGTGTATGAAGGAAAATGATGATAAAGAATTTGCGTGGGTGATATGTTTGACAGTAGCTTGCTAGGGAGAATGTTTAAAAGGTATGTGACCATTTGAAGAGCATGATGCCAAAACGATGGTGGTATGGACGAATGGGCTAGAAGTGTGTGAATCAAATTATTGATTGTATGTATTTTTCGTTCGACTTTTCCATTTTCAGGAGAAGTATGTGGACAGGAGAGAAGAAATGACATACTATTCGAGTAATCATCCAAAATAAGCATATAATACTTATGACCTACCGAACTTAAAACTGGGGATGTCCACAAGTCACTATGCATGATATCAAATGGCAAAATAATTTTTGAAGTAGATAAATAAAAGGAGAATTTAACATGTTTCCCAAAAATATAAGCCTGACAAACATGAGAATCCAAAGTTTGTTTACAATCAATAAACTTATTTTTTCTAAGAAAATTGAACACCGGTGCTCCCGGGTGTCCCAAACGATTATGCCATATGGTAGGAGAAAGAGCTGCAAATGTTGATGGTGAGGGGACTTGGTTGTTGTTAGTGGCAGTAATAGGATACAAATCCTCAATGCTATTACATCTCATTAGTGACATCCCCGTATGAAAATCCTTCACAGAAAACCCAACACAGATCAAAATTAACAGAATCATTGTTGTCAGTGGTGAACCGACGCATATATATCAAGTTTTTAAATAATTTTGGGTGCATGTAGGACATTGTTTAACTGTAAAGGTGGGTGAGGGGGGATATTTAATTGTTCAATACCACGAATTGGAATTTCCTGCCAACTACCAACCATAATATTTTTATTACTGTTCATATTAAAATAAGATGAGAGATTACCTCGAGATGCCGTCATGTGTGATGTTTCCCCTGTGTCCATGTACCATGACTCATCGGGAACATTGATAGTCATATTATTCATGGCTTGCTCGACGTCCGTGGGAACATAACTTGAAGACGATGGTCCATGGGCTAAAAACGCTTGCTGCAGATGGCTGCCTAGGACTCCGGGTTGTCGGGGAGTGTTGGGCCTGGCCCACTGGGCTATCAGATACGGGCAGGGAGGGGTCCACTGTTACGAGTTCCAGCCTCAAGGAGGGAACTGGCCCCAATGCCCGCTGCCGTTGTATTGTTGCGACTGCCAGTGGGGTCGGTTCTTCCCCTATTGTCCGCGGCTGCCGCCTCCGCCGGAGTGGCTCCCTCCGCCATGGCCCCGCTCCTTTTCACTATTATTTTTTCCTTTGTTATTGTTGCGATTTTGACCCCGTTTTGGTCCATTATTTGTACGATTTGTACCACTACCCAAACCAGAATTTTGATGGCCAAAATCATCGGTATAGATGTTGGTGGAAATGAGGGCGATGCCGGCATTATTTGTCTCCGTCGCCGCTTGTTTCACTTTCCAAGTTTTTTCAAGAATTAATCTCGAACGAGCTTCATAAAAAGGTGGTAACAGGTTACTTTGTTGAATGAACGTAGGAACACCATCATATTGTTCATTCAAACCTGCAATTAATTGGAGAACTAACCTTTGATTTGTCACCGGTGCACCAACGTTTGATAGTTGATCGGCAAACACTTTCAACTCTTGACAATAAGCAGAGACGTTTGGAAAATCATCTATTTTGACATTGTGAATTGATGTTCAAGATAAACCGTACGAGAATTCTTGTTATCTTGGAAAATATTTTGCAAACGCTCCCATGCTTGTTGAGCCGTCGAATCCGGTTCCAAAATAATGTGCAAAAGGTCATTTGATAGGGTGCCGTAAATCCATTAAAGGACTATAGCATCCAAGCGAGACCAAATGGTCATGTCAACATCAGTGTATTTGTCCATGACTCCCGATTCAGAGGGAAGTATATGGTCAATGACTTGGTATGCTCGGCAATGGATTTTGAATAACTCCGCCCAAGAGGAATATTGCCCTTTTCCATCTCAAAGATAATTGAAATAAAGTTCTTGACGTTGTTTATGGCAAGAGCAGGATGAAATTTGTGTTGGTCGGCCATTGATTCCCTAGAGAAGAAGGAAAACAAAAAAAAAGTAGGGTTTTGGCAAGGAAAGAAACTGAAAACGGTAGGTTTCGGCTAGGGGAGGGGGTGACAGAACCCTAATTAGGGTTTGAGGAGGATAGAGTTGGCCGAAAAGGTAGGGTTTCGGCTTAGGGTTTTTGCCAAAAACCAGTAAGGTTTCGGCTTAGAGGGGTGGCCGAGTAGAATTAGGGTTTTTGGGGTTAATTTTTTGCTCTTAATACCATGAAGGAAATGTTTTCCGTGAATATTTCATTCCTTGAATACAATATTATATACATCGATACAAGATTAAAAATAGACTATAATTAATGTAGAATATACTACGAATATTTACATCCTAAATGTAAGATATTTAATTTGATTTAATTAAAGATTATTTTCATAATCTATCAATAATAAATGGTAGACTCCCTATAAAAGGATGGGAAAAAGAATCTTATTGTCCACGGTTCTAGAAGTTGACAATTATATTAGGAAGTAGTTGCTTAGTAGTTGTTAAAGACTAAAAATAAAGAATGTAGCACCATCCGTAATTATTATTTTTTGGTCAAATTAAAAATTTTATTTTACCAACTCTAATTCAACTCTATCTAGTTTTCCCTTGGATTTGAACGACACTGTTGCCCTTAACCTGGTTGTCCATCTCTTTAGAGTTTTGAGTTAAAATTTAATAAAATAACGATGCGCAGAATATTTACATGATTAAATTACTTGAAATATAATTGCAAATAGTTCTATTTAATTAGTATTCATCGCAACTTAGTAGTAAACATTTGTTATCGTATCAATATATATAACTTAAATTTCTTTTTAAATATTTCAAAAAATTGTTTCCATATTCAATTCATCATTGTAGTCAAATAAAGACAAAAAGAAAAATATGTCTGTGAACTGTGATCTCTCGCTCAATAAAGCACCCATTGAGGACATGTAATGTCTAACTTTTTTTCTTGTACGTCTTTGTTAGATTTTCGGATTGAAATAATGAAAGATGAATTCAATTCTCAATGACTAGAGAATTATATCGAGAGCTTGGAACATATTTGAAGGCTCAATATTACATATATATTGTAACGGTACAACCTGTAGGTTATCCACAAGTAGGTTAAATATTCCAGATAACCACATTAAACAAGTCGGAATAATAAATTATGTTCCGAAAAGGAAACTTCGCAATTACGCACGTTCTGCTCTCTAATTAACATACACAGTATAGATGGCGTTCTATAGATTGATAAAATAAAATATCACATTATTTATAATCAGCCGCCAATTCCAAGACATTTCACAACTCCAATATAAACTATAAATAGAGCTTTGCTTTCTCTTCTTTTCAGCAATTCCTAAAGAGAAACAAATGGCGGCTTTCACTAAATTGTTCTCTTATTTCAATCAACTTATTAACAATTTCTTCTTCTCATGGCTTCCTCAAGCATTAAGGTTTTTAATGCTTTTGATTTTTGTTACGATCAGTGCATACGTACGGAGACAAGAAAAACACAAGTGCAGGAAAATTATTAACAAGAAGAGCACTAAATTTGTGTACAAAAAGAGGAAACTACTTGGATTTGCTGCTACTGAACCACTTGATTGTGCGATTTGTTTATCGGATTTCGAGCACGGAGATTATGGGAGGAAAGTTGAGAGCTGCAATCATATGTTCCATGAAAATTGCTTGGATAAATGGTTGATGCATGGCAAGGGACAAGCCACGTGTCCGCTTTGCCGGGGCGTGATTATACCGGAAAATATGGTGGAAGTTCACCGGAAAGTTGAAGATGAACGGCAAGCGTTTACTATATTTGAGGAAGAACTTGCTCTAATATTGCTATCTGGTTTGACTAGTGGATGTTCTAGTCAAAGGTGATTTTAATTAATCACAATTTGAACATTCTTTTTTTTAATTTGATATACTCAATTTTGATATTGCTCAAAATTTTAAGGAAAAATATTCTTCTATATAATTACTCAAATGTTGGTAATCTTGTTCGTACTGTCTAGAGAGCCTCTAATTTTTGAGTTATAAGTTGTATGTAGTGTCAATGTAACTATTAAGTTATTCAAAAGATATCAATATACCAGCTTCGTTAAAATACAAAATTTCAAAACTTGAAAGTAAAATATGTTACTTACTATAAAAGATAACATAATTAATTATATTACTTAAAATTTTAATTATTTTCATGCCATTGTTAATACGTTAGTACTGGAAATCACCTCTTAATCCATGGAAATGCCCCTCCAAAGACCAGGTCAACTGGTCAACCATTCAGTCATCCCCCTAATCAAAATTTGGAAGGGGCAGAGGAATTTTAAGGAAGGAGAAACTAAAAGCAACAATGACAAAAAATGAAAAATTGATATTTGTTGTAAATTGAGAGCAAATAATATAATATAAAATAAGAAATAGATGAGACAAGGAGAAGACTTTTTTTTTTATTTCAAGTATGTTCAAGTCTATTCAAGTGTATACGAGTGTTTTCAAATATATCTTACATAATGTGAGAACACTTCTATTTATAGGATGTTGTGATCATCCTAAGTGTTACAAGATTTAAGTACACACTTTAATAGATACATGAATTATGTTGGTTTATAGAATGAGAAGTACATCCATACAATTAAATGGAGTCATAACATATTTGAAAACTTGGGAAACTAAATGGACAGCCACATAACGTAATGTATTCAACATCATAACGTAATGTATTCGTAACACTCCCTCTTGGATGTCCATCTGAGAGATAGCATGCCTCGTTAAAATCTTACTAGGAAAAACTCAGTGGAAAAAATTCGCAGTCAAGAAAAAACAGTACACACATCTTGTAATACACATTGAATGTTGCCTCATTAAAAAACCTTACCAGGAAAACCCAATTGGGACAAAACCTTGGTTAAGAAAAAAAAAGTACAGCGCGTATTTGTCTCCCCCTGATGGAAACTTCACTTGATATCTCGTAGACGACACATTCCAATTTTATATCTCAGCTTCTCTAAGGCTGATGTTGGTGATACCTTAGTGAACAAATCTGCAAGATTGTCACTTAAACGGATCTGTTGAACATTTATCTCACCATTTTGTTGAAGATCATGTGTGAAAAAGAATTTTGGTGAAATCTGCTTTGTTCTGTCTCATTTGATGTATCCTCCCTTCAATTGAGCTATGCATACAACATTATCTTCATACAATATTGTTGAAATCTCTGTTTGCATTGAAAAACCACATAATTGCAAAATTTGTTGAGTCATTGATCTCAATCATATACACTATTGACTGGCTTCGTGAATGGCTATTAGAATGATTTGAAGATGTAGTTGATAGGTATTGTTTTGTTGAACGCCATGATATAGATATATCTCCACAAGTAAATAGGTAGCCTGTTTGAGACCAGATTTTATGTGAATCAGACAAATAACTTGCATCTGCATAACAATCATCTTTGATTTGAATTTGTTATAATAAAATAATCCCATATCAATGGTTCCTTGAAAAAGTTATATCTGATCGAGTATTATTAGAAATGTACATTAGTGTCCCAATTGCACTAAGATACGAAGTTTCATCTCCAATGAGCTATTCATCATCTTCTTGAGGCCCGAATGAATTTTTATTTATATCAAGTGATCTTACAATCATCAACATAGACGGCTATTATAACGAATTCATATTAAGACCTTCTCATAAAAACACAAGGACAAATAGGATCATTTTTGTATCCTTCTTTAAGCAAATACTTGCTAAGACGATTGTACCACATTCGTCCTGATTGTTTCAATCCGTATGAAGCTCTATTGAACAAGTTTTTCGAGAGCCTTTGTATGCTTCAGGAATCTTCATAAAAATTTCATTGTCTAGTGAGCCATATAAATAGGTTGTGAGACATCCATTAGGCGCATATCAAGTTTTTCATCCACTGTCAGACTTATCAGATATCTGAGAGTGATTGCATCCACAACAGGAGAGTATGTCTCCACATAATCATTATCAGGTCTTTGTGAAAATCCTTGTGCCACAAGTCATGCTTTATATACTAAAACTTCACCTTTTTCATTTCATTTTCGCACAAATACCCATCTGTACCCTACTGGCTTGACATCTTCTTGTGTTCGGACTATTGGGCCAAAATATCACGTTTTCCAAGTAAAGTCAATTCAAATTGAATTGCGTCTTTCCATTTTGGACAATCCCTTCTCTGTCTACATTCCTCAACAGATTTTGGCTCAAGATCCTCATCTTGTTGCATTATTTCAACAACAAGATTATAAGCAAAAATGTTATCCACCATAGTATCATTTCGGTTCCACCTCTTTCCTGTCAAAACATAGCTTATTGAGATCTCTTTATTCTCAATATTTTCAGGTACCTGGACCTCCTTTGTGATATTATCATTTGTTATGTCTCGGGGCTCTTCTTGCGAAATTATCTCCATATTATGATCATTTATTCATTTACTTTTTCGAGGATTTTTATCCTTGGAACCAATTGTTCTACCGCGTTTCAGACGTGTCCTAGACTCATTTGCATTAACCGTTTGTCTTGCCGGGACATCAACTCGAACTGAAAAATTTATAGCTGGAATATGAGATTTAGTAACCTTTGAAATATTAGTAAATGCATCTTCCAGTTGATTTGGAACACTTTGAAAATAAATTATCTTTTGAACCTTTTGCTCATATTAATTTGTTCGAGGATCTAAATGAGATAGTGATAATGCATTTCAATCTATCTCATTTTCCAACTGCTTATTTTCTCCCCCTAATATTGGGTATACTGATTCATCAAAATGACAATCAGCAAACCTTGCTGTAAATAAATCTCCAATATCAGATTTTAAATATTTAATAATAGAAGGAGATTCATACCCAACATATACCCCCAATCTTCTTTGGGGACCCATCTTTGTGCTTTGTGGTAGAGCAATGGGAACATATACAACACACCCAAATATTCTAAGATGAGAAATATTTGACTCTTGGCCAAAAGCCAATTGCAATGGGGAGAATTCATGATAGCTAATTGGCCTTATGCGCACAAGTGCTGCTGCATGCAAAATAGCATGCCCCCATACTGAAACAGAAAGTTTTGTCCTCATCAGTAATGGTCTAGCTATCAACTGGAGTCGTTTAATCAATGATTCTGCTAGACCATTTAAAGTATGAACATTAGCAACCGAATGTTCAATCATTATTCCAGTGGACATACAATAATAATTAAATGCATTAGATGTAAACTAGCCAGCATTATCAAGACGAATTTTCTTTATTGCATAATCTGAAAATTGTGCACTTAACCTTATTATTTTGGCTAACAATCTCGCAAAGTCCATATTGCGAGTCGATAATAAGCACACATTTGACCATCTTGTAGATGCATATATCAAGATCATATAATATTTGAACAGTCCACATGAAGAGTGAATTGACCCACATATATCACCCTGTATATGGTCCAGAAATGCAGGTGATTCAATCCCAACCTTCGTTACAGATGGTTTAATAATCAATTTTTCTCGAGAACAAGCAGCACAAGAGAATTCTTTTGATTGAAGAATCTTTTGGTTCTTCAAAGTATGCCCACGTGAATTTATAATTATTTTGCGCATCATATTAGAATCGGGATAGCCCAACCGGTCATGTTAAATGATAAAATCATTGAAATCATTAAGTCTTTTGTTTACCACAACATGTGTTTTCAATGACACAAATGCCTGTATGGTCAACCCAGAAGAAAGTGCGAGTAACTTTTCAAGCACAAACTTTTCTCATGCTCTTATTGTAGTAATATAAAGGTATTCAACCTTTCCTTCATTTACAGTCTCAATATGATAGCCATATTGACGAATAACCTTGAAACTTAACAAGTTTAGATTTACAATAATATAATGCATTATTATTGGCCAATATTTTTCCTCCAGGTATTAACAAGACCACTCTTTCCGAACCCTCAATTAATTTTGTAATACCGGATATTATATTAACATATGTTTTTTTCATAATCAAATGAGAGAAATATTTTCTCTCTCTTACTATTGTGTGCGTTGTAGCACTATTCAGAAGACACATCTCTGCACTACTCATCTTGGATCCAATTGAAGACTGGAAATTTTTATTTTTCATAAAAATAACAACATATAACAGATATTGAAAGTAACAATAGAAAATTTAAGTACTTCTTGAAGAACATGATAATTAAAAACACATAAATAAGAACAACATAATTTATTTTCCCCAGTAAATTATTCAATTTTAATTTTGATCTCCAAAAACAAGTCTTCAACTTCCAAATGAGTAATATCATCGAGGCCATCAAAAACATCATCTTTCAAAGCCAAATTTGCTTCATCATTTCCATCATATTTTTGTGAGGGCCCGACCTCAACATCATTTTTAAGAGTCAAGTGCGACTCCACCCGGATATTAGTAGAAGAGGTGCCACCTCTATTTCCCTTTCTTTTGAAAGAATTTTGATAAAGCCTAACAAAATGCTTAGGCGCCCGACATTCACTTTTCCAGTGACCTTTCATACCACAATGTTGATATTTGCTATTTGAAGGATTTCCTTGAGAATTCATATTGTTCTCCCTTTTATTATGACCATCACCATGACGATTTTTATATCGTCTCTTGCATTTGCCTTTACCGTTGCCATGCCCACCGACATTATTATGGCACTGATTATGATTTCTTGCTACCACATTCACTTCAGGGAATGGAGCAGATCCAATGGAGGCTTTGTAATTTTTCATTCAAAGGGCATTATGTTCCTCAGCCACCAGAAGGCATGAGATCAAATCAAAATACTTCTGAAAACCTTTCTCACGATATTGTTGTTGTAATATAATATTTAAGGCATGAAAAGTAGTAATTGTCTTTTTCATCATGTCCTCGGCATCTTTTCCAAACGGCAAAACAGAAAGGATGAACATGCCTCGATTCAAGTAATTGTTTCATGGTTAATTCCTTAAGACCCTTGTAAATGCCAAAATTAAATGGTAGTAACTTTAATATTAATAGACACAGATTTTAAATGTAGAATTAGGAGTAACAATTTGTTTAAAGACAAACTTTATTAATCTGTAATTTTCTACGAAGTGAAAAATGAAATTCATACTTTGTGGTATTACTTCTCTTCATCTCTCTTGGATAATTTGTATCACTCCTAAATGTTACTTACTATACTATTTTTGTAAACATTTTTTTCAGTTTTCACTCGGTGTCCGATATTCGCATTAGAGCCCGACTCTATCCAGATTCACGTTGTGTAGGGCCCGTTCGAGGGAAGCGCTCCCTATTAAAAAAAATTCATACTCAGGACTCTAACCTGAGACTCTTGATTAAGAAAATAACAACCTCATGCACTTCACCACATCGTTTGATGATTTTGTAAAAGAGGTACCCCATTTGCTAAATTAAGCATTGGTCTAGTAAATATTTATGCTGTTGAAAAAAAGAAGGGATAGTAATGTTTCTGATCCCTAAATTTGTTGGACTATGCAAAACAATATGGGAAGTAAATAAATATTACAAGTGTTCGAAAGGATAAACAAACAAGCCAATATTCAGAACTGTCGCAAGCTTATTGAGTCTTGAATCTTGATAACCTGAAATAAAGAAACACTAAATCTGGATTGTTACAACTGTAAATTTGAGTCGAGAGATGGCTCTCTGTCTTTAACATAAGATTGCCCCGTATATATGCTTTTACGTTAACGGGCAATAGTCTTCCAAGATAAAACAATAACTAATCAACACTACAAAGCAAATAGGTTGATTCTGACGAAGAAAACAAACACGAAACGACTTGCTGAAGAATAGAAAAGGAACGAAGAGTTTTCTGCTTTCGTCCCACGTTTTGGACTGGCTTTCTGTTTCTCTTCTATTTGTCTCTGTGTATATATGTTGTCTCGTTTTTTCTGTGTTCTATCTCTCACATAATTGAGCCAAAAGGCATCAATATATAGCATAAGGGGAGACACTGCCAAGACATGGCTGTTAATGACCATTGAATAAGGGAATTAAACAGCCAAGTAATGGCATGTTTATGGCCATTGAAGGAGGGTTGTTTACGGAGGAGTTAATCAGCCAAGTAATGACTGGTTAATACTCCAAAAATCAACCCAAACGGTAGGCAAAAACTTTCTGCCTTCCGTCGTTCCCAAATTCATATTTTCAGAAACTCCAGGGACCAAACTATAAATATTAAACAATTTGGGGGTCTATCAGAAGAAGCCCACGACCCATGACCCTAGCCCGGACCGGACGGGACGAGCGGGCGGCGGCGGCGCACGTGTGGGCTTAGCCTTGAACCCAAACACATCTAGGTCCTCCCTCCTTCAAACATATGGGTTACCCCTTGGGGTCCCAAACCCTTAGCCAATTTTAAGACTTATAAAGAGAGAAATTCTTCCTTTTCCCACCGATGTGGTAGATTTGTCCCACACCATATTTTCATGCCTCAAACACCTTACTTCGTGGACAAATATCTCTTTCATTTCTCAACGAAATTTGACGATTCTTGGCCCTACGGTCATCTACTCACTTAGTAGAGTGTGCATGTGTGAAGAGACAAAGCCTCCAACATGCGGAACCCTATTGTTTAAGTCATTAAATACGGGTAGACGCACCTCCCCACCAAAGGCAAATTTCCAACAATCCCCTCTTGAAAGAGATTTTGGCGCACACACATGGTGCCTACTTTCAGCAATCTTTCAGCGAAAGAATATTGCATCAGTAGAGGTAGCTTCTGCTTTGAACCTTCTCTAGTTGAATACCATCGTACTTACTTACTGAGCGGTGAACGTGATGTCTTAAACCGTTAGTGTTTAGTGTAAGCCAAGACAATGATACCAACACAATAACTCTCCTTATTCGTTTTCATTCTTATTGTTCTATCCGTTGTGTCCATGGACACACTTGGATTCTTAAGTGCGTTCATTTGAGGCGGCCTGTCCTTGCACTTAAATAGGTGATCTCCTACAAGGTATCCTGTTATACCCCACTTCACAAGTTTTAGGAATCATTAAAAGTTTCCCCAACCTTAACATCAACCGTTTGAGGATCGTTAAAGGTTTGAAAGCTTAACCTTTACCCATCATGCATGTAGCACTTTAATGTCTATCGCGGGAACATCTTTGGATTCATGTTTCCCTACAGAAATCATCATCCGAAGTGCTCTTGCTTCCACCGAAGCGCTCAACTAAACCTTTTGCAGCTTAGTTTTCCTATTGAACCAAATTCTTGGGATCTTCAGTCAGTATGGTTGGGTTACTACTGCAAAGGTTTGTATTGTTTGGGTTTTAAGCCCATTCCCCTAGACAAGCAGAATACTTGATCTCCGGGTAGTCCCTTAGTTAAAAGGGTCCGCTATATCCTTTGATTAGTAATCAAGAAAGTGACACCCGTGATGATAAACTGCCATACGGTCTTATGTCTCTGACAGATCATGACAGATATGTCTAGACGCCGTCATCCGTGTCCTTCTTGAAGCCGACCGGCTAGCCACAATGTATAACTACTGAAGGCATGAGTTTCTCCCAATAAGGGACGTCCTCTAAGGAGTCGTGAAGTTACTCAACTTCTTTCATGCGTTGTATAAAGCGATAAACTCCGATTCCATCATGAATCGGCCGATGCAAGTTTTCTTAGAGGATTTTCCAAGACCCACCATACACATTTACTTGTGGCTTTGGTGTTCTTCATATCTGATGTCCAGTTTGCATCACTGTGTTCTCCCAGAACTGCTGGACATCCAGAATACCATGATCCGTAGATAAACAAATATTTTAGATATCGTCATATCCGACTTAACACCTTCTATCGATTATTTTTAGAATCATCAGTGAACCTTAGTTTAACTTATCTACTTTGTAGGTCGATACCAGGTCGGTTGTAGTATGTAACATGCATTGAACTACATGTGACCTGCGCATATCGCTCCTTGTATATGGGTGCACCATGATTTCAATCAGTTATATGATTCATATCCATTGGTGGCTTCAACGAGACTGTCAACTATCTCACAACTGAGTTTGGAGTTAGACCAGTCCGTTAGATGTCTTAGAAATCCAATTCCTAAGATGTCATCTGTGGTACCCATATCTTTTGTTTCAATATAACTTCCATTTTCAGACTGTTGATTTTTCAACTGTTGGCCTTCTAACTTCAGAGTCAATGTTTCTGTGGTCAGATTCATTGTTTCTGTTTTTTCTGAAACTTGCAGTACCAAAATGAAAGTTCAGGAAGAAGCCCAACAGTCCAGCAAACCAACTCTGATTCTCCCCTTCTAACTCTCTGGTTAGGAAGGCTGTTTCAACATCCATGCCACGCAAGACTACAATGGCCCTGGATGTTAAGCTATTCACAAGGAAGCACATGTACAAGTAGCCGAGGCCTTATACTCGTCAGTAGATCCATCTACTTTGTACTCACTTTTGAGTATTCTTTTCCATAACCCAAAGGTTCTTTTCCCGGAAGAAGATCAACCATCACACAAGTATGGTTCTATATGATGGAATCTATTTCTCTCTTTGTAGCTTCTTTACAAAACATCGCTTCTGGAGATGACAATTATTTGTTAATTGTCTATGGTTCATTTTCAACCATACAAGCTAGAAGGCCTGGAACAAGTCTTTGTCCCCTCTTTGCACCGTCTCGGTTCAACATCTAGAATCCCTGAGTTCTGTAGATCTGGAATATTAAGTTTCGGATAGATAGCAACTTCCGAGTCCTGTAGATACGAAACGACTAGTTCCAGACAGCCAGGCCCTCTCAGGTTCTTGTTAACCTCAAGCAATTACTCCTTTTTCCTTTTCAAAGAAAGTTATCTTCAAAGAATTCAGCATTCTTTGACGCCAAGAGGTGATAAGCACTACTGTTATTTGCAGATCCAGTGGATATGCAATTTACAGTCTTAGGTCTAACTTGACCTATTTCGGTATTCCAACTTCTACCAAGCCACCCCACATCACAACATTTGTATGTGAGATCCTTTCCATATCTCACATGGAGGCTTATCCTTATCCTTATGCGGAGTTCTGTTGAGAATCGCATTAGCGGTAAGGATCGCCTTGCCTCACATAATTTGGGCGTACGACTTTGCGCTTGGCTAACACCGTTGGACTGAAGTGAGTAATGAGCAGTCATTTAATGAACGATGCTTCACATTCTCCCACTCTATCACTACGAATTCCTCAATCCGTAGGCTTAGTTGATTTTCAACTTCTGCTTTGTAGCGCTTATCCGCTTCAACAACTTCATATTTGCTTTTCAACAAACAAAGGATCCAAAACGTTGTACCATCATCAATGAAGGTCACAAAGTACTTGTCTCCCCCTCTATTTTGTATAAACTTCAAATCACCCATGTAGGTATGCCTAAGTTCTAGAGGAGCGGTGCTTCTTTCGCTATTCCTTTGACGGAATTTGGAAAGGTGATTTTGCCTCTTCGCCTACCTTACATTTATTTTGAGAGTTTATGTCGATAGAAGGCAATAATCTCAACTTCGTTAGCTTTTGAATATCTTCCTATTTAACGTGTCTAAATCTATGATGGCATAGATGCACAGATTACAAATACATCATTCATTTAGCTACAGACATACTGTACCATTCTTAGTTATTATAGACCTGTTGGACTAGTCTCGAACCAGCTTGACCAACAACGTCCCTTAACCATGTTTTGGGACATGTATCACCTCCTTTTGGAGTGATCCCATTCCCTGAAGTCCTATTGAGGACAATCTCTCCAACCACTTATACTTTAGAGGTGGCGTCGCTTTACGTGAACAACCTCTTGCCCGTGGTTAGGGCGTAACCGAATCATATGTGATCTGGATACTCTGGCCCACTCCAGTTGCTTTGACATACTGAGTTTCTAATTTCTTTTATGCCTTTCTTTTGGCCTTCAGATCATTTAAAACCTGAAAACTCTTGCCCACCACACTAGGTGTCCATTACTTTTCCTATGAAATGAATTCTGGCCCCACTCCAGTCGCCCGTAGGCTTTGTATGACTGAGTGTCCAATATCATCCTATCAAAGGAATTTTGGCCCCACTCCAGTCGCCCGAAGGAGTTGTATGAATGAGTGTCCAATATCATCCTATGAAGGATATTTTGCCAAATAGTGTGACAGGCTCAACTTCTTTAGCTTTTATTCTTCTTCCCTTATGATTCGTGCCCAGACAATTCTTGGCGCTTACATAAGAGTGATAACAGTTTTTGCACAGTCAGTGGATATTTCTACCTCGTATGTGCGAACATACTTTACACACTTTTAATAATTACACTTAAAAGAACGAATCTTTTTAAGTCATTTACAAAATCCAATCTTTAAACGGGAAGGAAGAAGAGATTAAACATCTGATTTTAAAGCGTAAGGAATATAAATTATTTCGGAAAACATTTTCATATTTCTCTTTACTTTAACCCATTTTTAATCAGACATCATTTAATCTTATTTTTGACAAGGAATGAAAATTACTTATCCCATTTCGAATTCTGGCCCACTTCAGTCACTTCATCGGACTGAGTGTCTATTTCCTCCTTACCATAATTCAGATCCTTTGTCTGGGACAGATATAGGCCTTCTGCTATAAGATAGAACCGCATCTTCATCATTCTCCTCTTGTCCCAGTTGACATCCCTAGCCTCTCGTGGGCGCTTGTTCCCAACACTCTCAGGAGCGGTGACACCATGAACATGTTGACCTTCAACAACATAATCACAAGTCTCTTCTACCAGAAAACCATAGCCATATTCAGATTTGGTGACACAACTTTTGACCGACATCTTTCGAACACTAATACAAATCTTGTCTTAAAATTGTTGGACTATGCAAAGCAGTACGGAAAGTAAATAAATATTACAAGTGTTCGAACGGATAAACAAACAAGCCAATATTCAGAACTGTCACAAGCTTGTTGAGTCTTGAATCTTGATAACCTGAAATCAAGAAACACTAAATCTGGATTGTTAAAACTGTGGGCTGAGTCAAGAGATGGCTCTCTGTCTTTAAGACAATATTACCCTGTATATATGCTTTTACGTTAACGGTCAATATTCTCCCAAGATAAAACAACAATTAATCAACACTACAAAGCAAATAGGTTGATTCTGCCGAAGAAAACAAACACGAAACGACTTGCTGAACAATAAAAAAGGAAGGAAGAGTTTTCTATTTTCGTCCTAACGTTTCTGCTCACGTTTTGGACTGACTTTCTGTTTCTTTTCTATTTGTCTCTGTGTATATATGTTGTCTCATTTTTTCTGTGTTCTCTCACACAATTGAGCCAAAAGGCATCAATATATAGCATAAAGGGAGACACTGCCAAGACATGGCTGTTAATGACCATTGAATGAGGGAATTAAACAATCAAGTAATGGCATGTTTATGTCCATTGAAGGAGGGTTGTTTATGGAGGAGTTAATCAGTCAAGTAATGGCTGGTTAATACTCCAAAAATCAACCCAAATCCGTCGTTCCCAAATTCATCTTTCCAGAAACTGTAGGGACCAAACTGTAAATATTAAATAATTTGGGGGTCTATTAGAAGAAGCCCAAGACTCAAGACTCGTGACCTGTGACCCGAGCCCGGATGGGACGGGACGGGCGGGCGGCGCCGGCGCGCGTGTGGGCTTAGCCTTGAACCCAAGCACGTCTAGGTCCTCCCTCCTTCAAACACATGGGTTACCCCTTGGGGTCCCAAACCCTTAGATAATTTTGAGACTTATAAAGAGAGCAATTCTTCCTTTTCACACCGATGTGGTAGATTTGTCCCACACCATATTTCCATGCCTCAAACACCTTACTTCGTGGACCAATATCTCTTTCATTTCTCAATGAAATTTGACGATTCTTGGCCCGACGGTCATCTACTCACTTAGTTGATTATGCACGTGTGAAGAGACAAAGCCTCCAACATGCGGAACCCTAGTGTTTAATTCATTAAATACGGGTGGACGCACCTCCCCACCAAAGGCAAATTTCCAACAAAATTAATGATAGGTTATGTTTTTTTCAATATGATGCAATATATTTAATATTAATTAATTGAAATATTTATTTTTAGTCTATTCACATAGAAAATATGTTATATTTATCTATTAATAAAATTATATTATCGTAAAAAAGAAGGCCAAAGCCCGAGCTGGATGGACGGGCGGTGACAGCGTTTGTGGGCTTAACCTCGAACCCAAGCACACCTAGGTACTCCCTCCTTCAAAAATAGTGAAAAAAGAAGAATGGTTCTATAACATAGAGATGATAGAAAAAATAAATAAAATATGCATGGATGCAACAGCAACACATAGACAAATAGAGGAAATAAAAATAGAAATCATAGTGCATGACCGAATAATAAAAGACATGATAATAGACTTAAGTTTTGAAACGAATCATTATTAAAACATGAATTCATCTTTTGACCATATTAAGAAGGTAAACCAAGCAAGGTGGTTATGTCAGAAAAAAATTACTTTATTAAAACAAACGAAAAAGAATAAAGAATTAGAAAGAATGTATAGGATAAGAATATTTGCAATAGAAAAAGACTTAGACCAAACTCAAAAAATGGTAAGTCCAGAAGAATTAACAAGACTATATAGGCAAATCATACAACTAGGAGTACAGATAAGAATACAAAATGAATTCATAAAAAATATAGACTTAGATCTATCTACAACCAGTAGTTCTTATGAGTGAATAAATAATAAGAAGACAACAAAATATGCTAGAAAAATTAGCACATATAGCAGGAAAAAGGTTAGAATATAATAGAGACATAAATCAACATATTGTAAGTTGTAGGATAGGTATAGATCTAATAAAAGAAAGGGATCAACGCCTACAAGAAAATTATGAACAAATAGAAAACCAAAAAGAGACCATAAGAGAATTAAAAAACAGTCTAGCATTAAAAACCGAAATAATAAGACAGAAAGAAGAGGAAAACACGAATTTACTAGAAAGTAAATTAGGAGAAATAATCGGAAAAGATAGTGAAATATCAGATCTGAAAAACATAATACAAGAACAATATAAATATATAAATTTATTAAAATATAGATAAAGGAAAAGAAATAGCAACAGATCTATATAATACACACTATCAAATGGATGAATATGAAGGCGGAACAACACAAACATTAATTTAAACCAGAAACGTATCAAAAAATACAAAATGAAGAAGATGAACTATCTATAAAAAAAATATTTAAACAAAATGGTTTGAAAGAAATAAAGAAATAAGATATATAATCCAAAAACACGAAAACATAATAGACACAAGAAGTGTAAACGGAAAAGCCAGAATTAATTTAATAACAGATGAAATAATAAAAAGATTGTTATTAAAATTATCAACAAAAGAAGCCAAAAAATACAGGAATATATATTTTAGAGGTGTAGAATTTACGATAAAAGCATACTTTCAGAAAAATATAGATACACCGATACAGATATATATATATATATATTGGATGACATGATATTAGAAAATTTAGAAGATGCATTAATATCAGTAATAAAAGGAAATTTAATATACCAAAAGTTAAAATTTACAGTACAACCTAATTTTAGTAATTCATTAAAGGATGAACATAAAGACTTAGCATTAACATTATATTACAAATTAGATGGAATAAAGATGCCACCAGGAAGTAAAGTCATAAGTATAGAAACAAAAATGGTATACGCCTTAACAGGAAATCATCATATAAAGAAACAACACGAAATGAATATTTTAGTACCAAAAATATACCAAGATATCCTAGAAAGAATAGAACATAAAGAAAACTCAAAAATAACTATACGAAAATAAATACACATGGACTTTAGCCATAGAACCACAACAGTGCTACAAAAAATAAGACCAAGGATAGAAGGATCCAGATTAAGCATTACAAAAGAAATAATAACAAAACAAGAAAATTCTAGAATACCAAGAAAAATGGATTTAGTAAACATGAAAAGTAATAGACTGAGTATTAAAGTAATTATATTTAACGGAATTACATCAATTGACTGTATAACTGAAATTAATACAGGAGCCGTAAAAAGCTTTGTACATATAAGTAAGATAGATGAGAAAGACTGTCAGCTAATTCCACCAGAAACCTTTAATTACCCTGAAAATGATAGAGAAATAATAGTTACCAGAAGCGTTAATCTGAGATTTAAAATTCAGGATTTAGAATACAAAATAAACAGCAGTAATAGAATATGACAGTTTTAATGAATTACTACTAGGAAGTGATTTTCTAACTATGATAGATTATAGGATTACTAATAATGGAATAGAAATTAATGATCAAGGTAAAACAAGATTTGTTAATAAAATATGAATATTCAGGATAAGATAAATAAGAAAAAACGAAAATTTAAAAGCATAAAACAGATGCTACTAGAAGAATTTATAGATTCACAACTGAAGTACTTAGAATATAGTGCTAAAGAAATGAGATTGGAAAATGAGATAGAACAGTTAGAAAAGACAATAAAAAATAAACCAGATAAAAAATGGATAAGTGTAGGAGATGGATGGATAAAAAGGATAAATAATTCTGAGTAATTTTAACGAAAAAGTCGATGAAATATGGACAGAATTAATAATAAAAGAAAAATTAAAAAATCTCTTCACAAAAATGGATGAATTAAGAGAAAATCAAGTCCAAACACGCGAGCTAATACGAGAGGAACTAACAAAATTATGGAATGTATCTGAAGTACCAACATTAAAACTAATATTAGAACAACTAAATACAATAGTAGCCCAAGTAAACAACGGAAAAGGCAAATAAAAACAGGTAGATGAAGGGGAACCAAGTAATCAAGAAAACACCGTAGCAGATATAGTTGAATTAAAAACTACGTAACCTGAGATAGTACCAATAGATGCATGGAGGAGAAGTAAAACCCTAATAATGGTAGATATTAGTCAAATAAAACCAAAAATACCAAAAGAAGTAGCAAAAACATTAGACGGTCTAAAAGCATTAAGTAAAAAAGGACAATTTTAATGAGTAATACTGAGCACATTGCAGTTACATTTATTAGAAATCATGGAAAAGATATATTAGAAAAGGAAAGATACAAATATGAACCTATGAAAAAACAACAGGATCCTAAAGAAACCTTAATAAAAAATGAAGATAATTTAAAAGAAAGAAATATTTATGTTAAAAATTTAAAACTTATAAATAAAACCCAAAACCAAAAGATAATAGAATTAGAAAAAGAAAATACAAAATTAAAGCTATCCACCAATGAAGAATGGTTGACAAAGTATAAAAAATATAAGACTAAGTATAAAGACACTAAATACGCATTAAGTAAAGCTAAGGTAGAAATAATAGAAACAAAGCAGGAGTTAGAATTAGTTAAACAAGAAATGAATGAATTAAGAGAAGAGTTACACATTATGAAACAACAGATAGCAAGGTTTAAAGGAAAAAAAGAAGGTAAGAGGAATACACAACACTAGTGATGAAAATGAAAGAAATAGCAATATTAATGATAGCAGTAGCACTGATAAAGAAGATGTAATAGGTAATGAAGTACAAGTAGCAAAAATAACGGAAGAGATAAAAGATGACAACAATTCTGAAACGGTACAAGAAAATAATCAAATACTAGAAGCTCTACAAAAAATGCAAAGAGTAAATGCAATTATAGAAGAAGAACCTGAAAGCGATATAGAAGATGAATACAATGAGCCTTTTGAAACTGAGATAGAGTCAGATAACATAATAAATGAAGACACCAACGACTACCCTGAAGAAGAAATGGTAGATCCAGCCTTAGAAGTCATAACAAGAAAACCTACTAAATTACCACCACATATACTAGTAGGACATCGAGCAGAATTTAGCGAATTTATAGGATCAATGGCACAAGGAATAAATATGAATGGATACTTTTTAGATTTAGATAATGTTTATGATGAACAAGAACTAAGTAGAAGAATAAATGATTGGAATGTAGGAATGTCTTTAGCATTAATGAGTTCAGCACATACTAGTGATTTAGACTATATGTATGAATTAATATCTAAAACAATGATTGGAAAAGTAGCATTTTGGTTTGAAACCATAGCTTATCAAATGAAAGGAGAAATATTTCATCATGTTAAAGATTGGAAGGGAATATTAATGTTATTCGATATGGTATTAAAAAGAGAATTTCTAGGAGAAAGATGGCTAGTAGCCAGAGAAAATGTGAAATAATAATGAATTTAAATAACATGAAATGTTGTAAGATAAATAAATTACCAGAATATACAATAAGTTTTACTAAATTCTATTATGAAGCGAGATTCATACCAGAAGAAGGATTAATATACCAACAACTTTATTATGATCATTTACCAACCCCATATAATACAGAAATAACCAAAGAATATAAGCAGTTAGAACCAAAAGAAAATACTTTAGGAGAAAAAATAAGAGTATTAAGAGCTTATTTGATGAGGAAATGTGAAGAATATAGGTTACAACAAAAAGTTAAAAAAGATAAAAAATTAGGACTAAGAGAAATATGTGGATTTACAGAAAAGAGATTAGTATTTGGATGTGATAATAAAGAAAAAGAACGTAAATATAAAAAACATAAAAAGACATTTAGAAAATATGAGGATAAAACGTTCAGTAAAGACAGAAATTACAGGCAAAATTATAATAGACCAAATTACAAACCCTACAGAAGAAGAAGATATAAGAGATTTAGGAAATATAATAATACTCCCGATACAAGAAAAAGGTTTAAGAATAAACGAAAGTTTAGGAGAAAAAGATATGTAAAACCATTAGAAACAAAAGAAGCTCCAAAGGAATGTAAATGTTGGAATTGCAACGAAAAAAGACATTATGCCAATAAATGTCCTAAGTTAAAGAAACAAGGAGTAAATTATATCAATACTACACAGTTTATTATGAGTCTAGAACAAATAAGAGAAGAAAATAATAAGTGGTATAGTGATGAAGAATTCTATATTAGTCAAACAGAAGACGAAAGCGATATAGAAACATGAACGGTTAATTATATCTATTCAGATAGTGAAAATGATTCATAATAAATGGTAGCAATCTACATAGAAGCCCATGTAGAATACAAACCCAACAAGTTAATAAAACAAAAGATATTTATTGATAGCGGAGCAGACATGTGCCTGACACGAAAAGAAGTTTTAGAATCACATAAGTGGAAAAGGCCTAGAACACATAGAATAAGAGTGACAGGATTTAACGAACAAACCAAAGAATTAGATACTATAGATGAAAATGTAAGAATAGTGTTAAATAAAACTATATTTAGATTACCAATAATATATCAAGACAATAATATGAGTCAACATGTATTATTAGGAAATAACTTTTTAGACTACTTCAAAACCCAAGTTATAAATAATAACACCTTAAGCTTACAAACACCTTGTAACAGATGGATTATATTAAAAAGAGTATTACCAGTACAAACATTGAAATTATGTAATAGAATAAACCGAAACAATAATCTACAACTATTAAAAGAAAAATACCTTGGAATGTTAAAAATGAATTTTGGAGAAAACCCAATACAATTGTGGGAAAAAGAAAAAATATGTGCAGAAATAAAGTTAATAATTCCTAATGATGTTATCAGGTGCAAGCCTATTAGATATAGCCCAACAGATCAAAAAGAATTTGAAACGCAATTAAAAGAACTATGAGATTTGAAACTGATACAGGAAAGTAGAAGCTTACATAGCAGTCCAGCTTTCTTAGTAAGGAAACATAGTGAACAGAAAAGAGGTAAAGCTAGGATAGTTGTAGACTATAGAGAATTAAATAAAAAGATAGTATTTGATGGATATTTTTTACCATATAAAAGAAATTTTATTAATAGATTAGGAAATAAAAAATGGTTTAGTAAGTTTGACTGTAAAAGTGGATTTTGGCAAATAAAACTAACCAAATAATCAAAACCTTTAACAGCTTTCAGTACTCCTCAGGGACATTATGAGTGGAATGTATTACCATTTGGACTAAAGAACGCACCCCAGATATTCCAAAGAAGAATGGATCAAATTTTTTAAAAATTAACAGAATACTGTATAGTATATGTCGATGATATATTAATATATAGCGATAGTCTAGGAGATCATATTAAACACCTAGATGAATTCATAAAAACTAAAAAACAACATGGAATTTTATTATCTGAAAAGAAATCTGAGATTTTTAAAGATAATATAGAATATTTAGGATATATAATAGATAAGGATGGATTCCAGCTTCAGGAACACATAGTAACAAGGATTAAGAATTTTAAAGATAAACTAGAAAATAAAAAAGAAGTACAACAGTTTTTAGGAATAGTAAACTATGCCTCAGACCATATAAAAGACTTACCAGCTCTAAGAAACCATTACAAGATTTTATCAAAGGAAAAAACAAAACATTTGAATGGACAGAGAAACAAGATAAAGCTATAAAAGATATTAAAGAAAGGGTAATAGATTTACCAAAACATAGAATATCAACAGATAAAGACCAGTTAGAACTATTCACAGATGCCAGTGACATAGGTTGGGGAGCAGTCCTCATAGCTTATGACAAAGAAGACATAGACAAAGAAAAACCATTAATATGTGGATATGGAGGTGGAACTTGGAAGCCTAATGAGAAGAACTACCACATCAATGAAAAAGAATTATTAGCCGTAAAATTTGGAATAAAAAGATTTCATTATCATTTGCTACCAGTAAAGTTCGTTGTCAGAACCGATAACACCCAAGTAAGAGCATTTATTACTAATAAAATAGACCCATTACCAGAGTTAAATAAAAGAAGGAAATAGCAATCGTTCTTTTATTGTTTTGATTTTATTGTTAAAAATATATCTGGAAATAAGAATCTCCTAGCTGATTTTTTAAGCAGATATCAGGATGTCAGTTAACAGCGACAGTTTTGAAGACTATATCAGCAATATCATAAATGAAGTTATCAGTATCAACCAAGTCATGGCAACCAAGATACAAGAATTGGAGGAAATACTTAAACAAAATAATAGCCTTATCAACCAACTGAATGCATGTCAGACTACCAGATTTACAAAAATCTAAGAAGTTCTCCAAGAGATAACATGGAAACTACAAGCTTTCCTACCCTCAGTTCAAGACTAGCACACCTACCATCAACATCCCAAATACCAACAGCACAAATACTATCCATGGCCGAGAAATTAACCTTCTCACCAGAAATTATTACCACCTACGAAGCCATTACAAAATACTATACTTACAAATCCAACCCTAACATATTACGAGCCTCAAGATTTAGTAAGTATCCGAGATATTTATGTCTTGAGAAAATAGACCCAAATGTTGCATATAAACTTTTTAAGTATGGATTTCTAGATAAAATTATGGTAGATGACACTCTCAACAGCATATCAAAATTACCAAGTACTATATACCAATCAGTCCAATCCATGAAAAAAACGTTTGGACCAGGAATTTACGGAATACACATATTTGATGCTTCCAGAGACCTGACAGGAAAACCTATTGTTTTATGCCAGCGGTTCAAAGCAGGGAGAAATACTAACATCACCGGAGATAACACAGACTCCAAAAAAGAGATACCATGCAAAATAAATCAATTTCAAGAATGGTTAAGCAACAAAAGAGCCATTGGACTAGCAACCCTAGGAGGAAGACTAGAAAACATGATAAAAGCAGGTAAAGCAAGTATCATTGGAACTACCAAAGGAGGAGAAGTGGAAGAACTAATTACGATATACTACAATCACGACATAGTAATACAGGACATAGTAGAACTAACGAATATGATGAACCGAATAATAAATCTGAAGCACAAGCATGCCAAAGAAACTATAAAGCAGTACCAGACCATAACCAAACAAAAAAGAAAACCAATAGCTCTACGAGATATGAGTATAAAACAAGCTATGAGCATAAAAGAAGAAAGATCCAATGATCCGTTTTCATAATAGCTTGGTGGGGAATAATGTAGTTTTACTATAAAACCCATTATATCAGCTCATCAAAGAACCATGTAATTCAATTACGTGGTATATCCGCATAATAGCATAATAATCCGGCTCAATGTGATTTATCACATAAGCCAAAAAAGATATTAGCATAACAAACATATCAGCAGAAGAAGAAAAAGATGAAAGAGACAAGTGAAAAAGAAAAAGATGAAAGAGAATCAGCAAAAGAAAAAGATGAAAGAGAATCAGCAAAAGAAAAAGATGAAAGAGACAACAACGGAGAAAAAACAAGATACCAAACATATCAACATCAGAAAGAGGATGACAAAAAGACAAGACAAGATATCAGCAGAAGAAAAGTTTTCTTTTCAAAATGTAATAATTTTGTTTATAACAAGAAAAGGTAAGGGCCGCCAAATACTGTAGCACCAGTAAAGGTCGCACAGTAAAGGTCATACTACTGTAGTAGCACAGTAAATGTCATACTATTGTAGCACTCCGAGGTTATCTATATAAAGAGCCTCATTGTATTAGTTACGAACAAGTCTTTCCGAAGTAAAAAAAAACTCAATGTTTGATATATCTTTCTCTCTCTAAAAATACTCTCTCAAGCAAATACTCTCTCTCTAAGATTCAGAAATCTAAGAGCCTCATATTAATAAAAAATTATGTCTAGCTAAAAACCTTATATCAGTCTATAATCCTAACAGATTAATATTATAATCTAAGAAGATCTACTTCAAGAGATCATAAGAACAAGAAATAAACTTTGAAGAATATATAATTAAATGCATATTAGTTTAAGAACCTTGACTCTTGCTGGAATCATTGGAAAGAACTGTAGAGACCTCCTAAGCACCTAGGCCATAGTACCCGTAACGCGAGGAAGCAAGAAAGGGGAAGGTTGCCAGGGTGAAGTTGAGATTTCCGGTGATCCAGAGATTTCTACAAAAGGTATGGTTCCTTTACTAGTATGTTTTAATTATGTATTTGATAAGTTTAATTCTGTGATTATGGTTATTGATAAGTAGGACTTCTATGATTATAATATTAAGAATCTGGAAGAGATTATAGATTGATTCAAATTAAAAATGGTTTTAATACTTGTGTTACTCGTATTTATAATACTTGTTTGTTACTACCTTGAATATAACTATTTTAAATTCCGCAATAATCGTAATAATATTAGAAATAATGGTGAAAATACCACCGATAATATTAGAAATAATGGTGAAAATACCACCGATGTTCTTCCCTCTTTAGGGTTATCAGGTGAAGAAGAGATCCGCCCAGAAATTGGTATCAATGATTTCTTGAAGTAGATTCTCTTAGATTATAATATTACTCTGTAAGGATTATAGATCGATATAAGGTTATTAGCTAGACATGATATCTGATTAATATTATGTTTCTGTCCTATTTAAAGCTCTGATACAAATTTCGGGGTGGATCTTCTCCTCACCTGATAACCCTAAAGAGGGAAGAACATCAGTGGTATTTTCACTATTATGTTGATTATTATTACGATTATTGCGGAATTTTAAGTAATAAATAACAAGTATTATAAACACGATTGCTATAACCATTTTTAATTTAAATCAATCTATAACCTCTTCCAGATTCTTAATATCATAATCATAGAAATCCTACTTATCAAAATCATAATCACAGAAATTAACTTATTAAATACAGAATTAAAACATACTGGTAAGAAATCATACCTTTTACAGCAATCTTCGGATCACCGGTATACTCAACATCACCCTCTGGCAACCTTCCCCTTCTTGCTTCCTCGCTACGGGTACTACGACCTAGGCGCTTAGGAGTTTCTACAGTTCTTTCCGACGATTCCAGTAACAGTCAAGGTTCCTGAACTAATATGCGTTTAATTCTATATTCTTCAAAGTTAATCTCTTATTTTTATGATTTCTTGAAGTAGATTCTCTTAGATTATAATATTACTCTGTAAGGATTATAGATCAATATAAGGTTATTAGCTAGACATGATATCTGATTAATATTAGGTTATTAGATTTCTGAATCTTAGAGAGATAGTGTATGTTTGAGAGATTATTTTAGAGAGAGAGAGATATATCAAAGGTTGAATTCGTATTTCAGAAAAACATGTTCGTAACTGATACAATGAGACTCCTTATATAGATTACCTCGGGGTGCTACAGTAATATGGCTTTTTCTGTTGCTATAGTAATATGACCTTTCCTGTTGCTACAGTAATATGACATTTCCTGTGCGACCTTTACTGTGGTGCTACAGTATTTGGCGGCTTTACTATTCCTGCTACTATTCATGTTACAGTAAAAGTAAAAGCTAAAATTGATATATTCTATTCTTTTTCATCCGTCCATTTGCTGGTATTTGTGTCATCCGTCAAGGCTCCACTTGGCTAATACTTGTTGGCTTGTGTTGATATCTTGTCTGCCATGATTGAGACTTCTTTGTCTTCTTGTTATTATTGATATCTGTCTGTTTTCCTGATATTGTTGACTTTTGCTGATATCTTCATTTGATGTCGTCCGAATGCTAATATCTTGTCTGTTCCACTTGCTGATATTGTTGTCCGAATGCTAATATCTTGTTTGCTTTTTCGGCATTTTTATCTGCGTCGCTGCTGTCATTAGTTTCTTTGTAGTTTCCCTTTGATATTATTGTATAGGTTGATATGATTGGCATCTTTCTTTTCCTCCGTTGCTGTCGTTTTCATTTCTTTCTTTTGCTGTGTTCTTTGCCACTTTTTCTCCTACGTTGTTTTGCAAATATTTTTGCTATTATGCTGATATTTGTTTTGGGCTTTATGTGATAAATCACATTGGGCCAAATTGTTATGCTATTATGCTGATATCTTTAGGTATCAAGTAGTTAAACTACATGATCCTTGGTGAACTGATATGATGGGTTTTTTGTAGTAAAAACTACATTATTCTCCACCGGCTATTATGCTATTAATGGGTTTTGTAGTAAAAACTACATTATTCCCCACTTGCTAATATGCTATTATGAGAATGGATCAGAAGATCCTTCTTCTTTTATGCTCATAACTTGTATCACATATTATGCTCATATCCTTCTGGATCGTTCATCTAGTAATGTGCTGAGAGATTTTTCATCAAATAATCAGCAACATCTATCATGGTGTCATTTTGATCTAACAAATATCTGATATATTCGATGGTTTTATAAATACTAACCATTTTATTAACTATCACCTGCCTAACTATTGTCTTACCTTGTTGATCCAATAATTCAGAGGGTTTTACCATTTTGTAATAGTCTATTTCTTCCCAGGCTACTTTTAGTCTTCCTAGAAGTATAATCCTCTGTACTATATATTGCATTTTATCTTTATTAAGTATTCTAATTTGCAAAAATGAAGGATGAGTTTTCATCTTTTAAATTCTTAAGGTGGTGTTTACTAGGTTTGGCACTGGCTCTTCCGGCCTACCGTGCTTAGTTCCAGGACTGATAGTTAGATGTATTGGTCAATGAGGCTGTTATTTTTCTTTGAAGATTTCCTTTAGTTTAGTGACTTGGTTGCTGCTGATAACTTCATTGTAGTGCTGATATAGTCTTCAAAATTTGTTGCTGTTAACTGATATCTTGATATCTGCTTAAAAAATCAGCTAAAAGATTCTTATTTCCAGATATATTTTTAACAATAAAATCATAACATTAAAAGAATGATTGCCATTTTCTTCTTTTATTTAATTCTGGTAACGGGTCTATTTTATTGGTAATAAATGCTCTTACTTGAGTGTTATCAGTTCTGACAACGAACTTTACTGGTAATAAATGATAATGAAATCTTTTTATTCCAAATTTTACTGCTAATAATTCTTTTTCGTTAATATGATAATTCTTTTCATTAGGCTTCCAAGTTCCTCCTCCATATCCGCATATTAGTGGTTTTTCTTTGTCTATATCTTCTTGGTCATAAGCTATGAGGACTGCTCCCCAACCTATGTCACTTGCATCTGTGAATAGTTCTAATTGGTCTTTATCTGTTGGTATTCTATGTTTTGGTAAATTTGTTACCCTTTCTTTAATATCTTTTATAGCTTTATCCTGCTTCTCTGTCCATTCAAACGTGTTATTTTTCCCCTTGATTAAATCTTGTAATGGTTTTCTTAGAGCTGGTAAGTCTTTTATATGATCTGAGGCATAGTTTACTATTCCTAAAAATTGTTGTACTTATTTTTTATTTTCTAGTTTATCTTTAAAATTCTTAATTCTTGTTACTATGTGTTCTTGGAGTTGAAATCCACTTTTATCTATTATATATACTAGATATTCTATATTTTCTTTAAATATTTCAGATTTCTTTTCAGATAACAAGATTCCATGTTGTTTTATAATTTTTATAAATTCTTCTAGATGTTTAATATGATCTTCTAGATTATCACTGTATATTAATATATCATCTACATATACTATACAATATTCTATTAATTTTTTAAACACTTGGTCCATTCTTCTTTGAAATATTTGAGGTGCATTTTTTAGTCCAAAGGGTAATACATTCCACTCATAATGTCCTTGAGGAGTGCTAAAAGCTGTTAAAGGTTTTGATTCTCGAGTTAATTTTATTTGCCAGAATCCACTCTTACAATCAAACTTACTAAACCATTTCTTATTCCCTAACCTATTAATAAGATTTCTTTTGTATGGTAAAAAATATCCGTCAAATATTGTTTTCTTATTTAGTTCTCTATAGTCTACGACTATTCTTGCTTTTCCTCTTTTTTGTTCGCTATGTTTTCTTACTAGAAAAGCTGGGCTACTATGTGAACGTCTACTTTCTTGTATTAATTTCAAATCTAGTAATTCTTTTAATTGTGTTTCGAATTCTTTTTGATATGTTGGGCTATATCTAATAGGTTTGCATCTGATGACATCATTAGGAGTTATTAGTTTTTATTCTGCATATATTTTTTGTTTTTCCCATAATTGTATTGGATTTTCTCCAAAGTTCACTTTTAATATTCCAAGATATTTTTCTTTTAATAACTGTAGATTATTGTTTCGGTTCATCCTATTACATAATTTTAATATTTGTATTGGTAATATTCTTTTTAATATGATCCATCTGTTACAGGGCGTTTGTAAGCTCAAGGTGTTATTGTTTATAACTTGGGTTTTGAAGTAATCTAAAAAGTTATTTCCTAATAATACATGTTGACTCATATTATTATCTTGATAGATTATTGGTAATCTAAATATAGTTTTATTTATCACTATTCTTACATTTTCTGCTATAGTGTCTAATTCCTTGGTTTGTTCATTAAATCCTGTTACTTTTATCCTGTATGTCTTAGATCTTTTCCTCTTATGTGATTCTAAAACTTCTTTGCGTGCTAGACACATGTCTGCTCCGCTATCAATAAATATTTTTTGTTTTATCATCTTATCTGGTTTATATTCAACATTAGCTTCTATGTAAATTGCTACCATTTATTTATGAATTACTTTCACTATCTGAATAGATATAATTAACTGTTCATGTTTCTATATCACTCTCATCTTCTGTTTGACTAATATAAAATTCTCCGTCGCTATATCATTTATTATTTTCTTCTCTTATTCTTTCTAGGCTCATAATAAATTGTGTAGTATTGATATATTTTACTCCTTGTTTCTTTAACTTAGGGCATTTATTAGCATAATGTCATTTTTCATTACAATTCCAGCATTTACATTCTTTTAGTGTTTCTTTTGTTTCTAATGGTTTTACATATTTTTTCCTTCTGAATTTTCGTTTATTCTTAAACCTTTTTCTAGTATCGGGGGTATTATTATATCTTCTAAATATCTTATATCTTTTTCTTCTATAAGGTTTGTAATATGATTTATTATAATTTCTCCTGTAATTTTTATCCCTATTGAATGTTTTTTCCTTATATTTTCTAAACGTCTTTTTGTGTTTCTTATATTTACGTTCTGTCTCTTGGTTATCACATCCAAATATTAATCTCTTTTCTGTAAATCCACAAATTTCTTTTAGTCCTAGTTTTTTTTTAATCTTTTTTAACCTTTTGTTGTAACCTATATTCTTCACATTTCCTCATCAAATAAGCTCTTAATACTCTTATTTTTTCTCCTAAAGTATTTTCTTTTGGTTCTAACTACTTATATTCTTTGGTTATTTCTGTATTATATGGGGTTGGTAAATGATCATAATAAAGTTGTTGGTATATTAATCCTTCTTCTGGTAAGAATCTCGCTTCATAATAGAATTTAGTAAAACTTATTGTATATTCTGATAATTTATTTATCTTACAACATTTCATATTATTTAAATTCATTATTATTTCACATTTTCTCTCTGCTAATACATTTTCTCTGGCTACTAGCCTTCTTTCTCCTAGAAATTCTCTTTTTAATACCATATCGAATAACATTAATATTCCCTTCCAATCTTTAACATGATGAAATATTTCTCCTTTCATTTGATAAGCTATGGTTTCAAACCAAAATGCTACTTTTCCAATCATTGTTTTAGATATTAATTCATACATATAGTCTAAATCACTAGTATGTGCTGAACTCATTAATGCTAAAGACATTCCTACATTCCAATCATTTATTCTTCTACTTAGTTCTTGTTCATCATAAACATTATCTAAATCTAAAAAGTATCCATTCATATTTATTCCTTGTGTCATTGATCCTATAAATTCGCAAATTCTGCTCGATGTCCTACTGGTATATGTGGTGGTAATTTAGTAGGTTTTCTTGTTATGACTTCTAAGGCTGGATCTACCATTTCTTCTTCAGGGTAGTCGTTGGTGTCTTCATTTATTATGTTATCTGACTTTATCTCAGTTTCAAAAGGCTCATTGTATTCATCTTCTATATCACTTTCAGGTTCTTCTTCTATAATTGCATTTACTCTTTGTATTTTTTGTAGAGCTTCTAGTATTTGATTATTTTCTTGTACCATTTCAAAATTGTTGTCATCTTTTATTTCTTCCGTTATTTTTGCTACTTGTACTTCATTACCTATTACATCTTTTATTGCAGTACTACTGCTATCATTAATATTGCTATTTCTTTCATTTTCATCACTAGTGTTGTGTATTCTTCTTACCTTCTTTTTTTCCTTTTAACCTTGCTATCTGTTGTTTCATAATGTGTAACTCTTCTCTTAATTCATTCATTTCTTATTTAACTAATTCTAACTCGTGCTTTGCTTCTATTATTTCTACCTTAGCTTTATTTAAGGCGTATTTAGTGTCTTTATACTTAGTCTTATATTTTTTTATACTTTGTCAACCATTCTTCATTGGTGGATAGCTTTAATTTTGTATTTTCTTTTTCTAATTCTATTATCTTTTGGTTTTGGGTTTTATTTTCAAGTTTTAAATTTTCAACATAAATATTTCTTTCTTTTAAATTATCTTCATTTTTTATTAAGGTTTCTTTAGGATCCTGTTGTTTTTTCATAGGTTCATATTTGTATCTTTCCTTTTCTAATATATCTTTTCCATGATTTCTAATAAATGTAACTGCGCTGTGCTCAGTATTACTCATTAAAATTGTCCTTTTTTACTTAATGCTTTTAGATCGTCTAATGTTTTTGCTACTTCTTTTGGTATTTTTGTTTTTATTTGACTAATATCTACCATTATTGGGGTTTTACTTCTCCTCCATGCATTTATTGGTACTATCTCATGTTGCGTAGTTTTTAATTCAACTATATCTGCTACGGTGTTTTCTTGATTACTTGGTTCCCCTTCATCTACCTGTTTTTCTTTGCCTTTTCCGTTGTTCACTTGGGCTACTATTGTATTTAGTTTTTCTAATATTAGTTTTAATGTTGGTACTTCAGATACATTCCATAATTTTGTTAGTTCCTCTCATATTAGCTCGCGTGTTTGGACTTGATTTTCTCTTAATTCATCCATTTTTGTGAAGAGATTTTTTAGTTTTTCTTTTATTATTAATTCTGTCCATATTTCATCGACTTTTTCGTTAAAATTACTCAGAATTATTTATCCTTTTTATCCATCCATCTCCTACACTTATCCATTTTTTATCTGGTTTATTTTTTATTGTCTTTTTTAACTGTTCTATCTCATTTTCCAATCTCATTTCTTTAGCACTATATTCTAAGTACTTCTGTTGTGAATCTATAAATTCTTCTAGTAGCATCTGTTTTATGCTTTTTAATTTTCGTTTTTTCTTATTTAACTTATCCTGAATATTCATATTTTATTAACAAATCTTGTTTTACCTTGATCATTAATTTCTATTCCATTATTAGTAATCCTATAATCTATCATAGTTAGAAAATCACTTCCTAGTAGTAATTCATTAAAACTATCATATTCTATTACTGCGATGTTTATTTTGTATTCTAAATCCTGAATTTTAAATTTCAGATTAACGCTTCTGGTAACTATTATTTCTCTATCGTTTTCAGGGTAATTAAAGGTTTCTGGTGGAATTAGCTGACAGTCTTTCTCATCTATCTTACTTATATGTACAAAGCTTTTTACGGCTCCTGTATTAATTTCAGTTATACAGTCAATTGATGTAATTCCGTTAAATATAATTACTTTAATACTCAGTCTATTACTTGTCATGTTTACTAAATCCATTGTTCTTGGTATTCTAGAATTTTCTTGTTTTGTTATTATTTCTTTTGTAATGCTTAATCTGGATCCTTCTATCTTTGGTCTCATTCTTTGTAGCATTGTTGTATTTCTTCTGCTAAAATCCATATGTATTTCTTTTGGTATAGTTATCTTTGAATTTTCTTTATGTTCTATTCTTTCTAGGATATCTTGATATATTTTCGGTACTAAAATATTCATTTCGTGTTGTTTCTTTATATGATGATTTCCTGTTAAGGCGTATACCATTTTTGTTTCTATACTTATGACTTTACTTCCTGGTGACATCTTTATTACATCTAATTTGTAATATAGTGTTAAAGCTAAGTCTTTATGTTCATCTTTTAATGAAATACTAAAATCAGGTTGCATTGTAAATTTTAACTTTTGATATATTAAATTTCCTTTTATTACTGATATTAATGCATCTTGTAAATTTTCTAGTATTCTGTCATCCAATATGTATATCTGTATCGGTGTATCTATATTTTTCTGAAAATATGCTTTTATTGTAAATTCTACACCTCCAAATATATATATTCCTATATTTTTTAGCTTCTTTAGCTGATAATTTTGATATTTCTCTTTTTATTATCTCGTTTGTTCTTAGATTTATCCTAGCTTTTCCATTTACGCTAGTTGTATCTATTATATTTTCGTGTTTTTAGATTATATATCTTATTTCTTTATTTCTTTCAAATCATTTTGTTTTAAATATCTTTTTTATCGAAAATTCTTCTTTTTCATTTTGTATTTTCTGATACGTTTCGGGTTTAAAACTTAATGTTTGTGTCGTTCCTCCTTCATATTCATCCATATGATAGTGTGTATTATATAAATCTGTTGCTATTTCTTTCCCTTTATCCATATTTTAGTAAATTTATATATTTATATTGTTCCTGTATTATATTTTTCAGATCTGATATTTCACTATCTTTTCCGATTATTTCTCCTAATTTATTTTCCTGTAACTTCGTATTTTCCTCTTCTTTTTGTCTTATTATTTCATTTTTTAACGCTAGACTATTTTTTAGTTCTCTAATTATTTCGTTATGATTTTTTATAATTTTGGAATTTTCTTGTAGACTTTTATCTCTTTCTTTTATTAGATCTATACTTAATCTGCAACTTATAATATGTTGATTTATATCTCTGTTATATTCTAATCTTTTTCCTGCTATATATGTTAATTGTTTTAACGTATTTTGTTGTCTTCTTATTATTTCTTCACCCATAAGAACTACTGTTTGTAGATAGATATGAGTCTATATTTTTTATAAATTCATTCTGTATTCTTATTTGTACCTGTGTTTGTATTATTTGTCTGTATAATCTTGTTAATTCTTCTAAACTTACAGTTTTTTGGTTTTGGTCTAAGTCTTTTTCTATTGCAAATATCCTTATTTTATTAATTCTTTCTAACTCTTTATTATTTTTTATTTGTTTTAATAAAGTAACTTTTTTTCTGACATAACCATTTTGCATAGTTTAATTTTTTGATGTTGTCAAAAGATGAGTTCATAATTTTAATAATGATTTGTTTCAAAAATTAAATCAGTTATTAGATCTTTTATTATTCTATCATGTATAATAATTTCTATTTTTATTTCTTCTATATGTCTGCGTGCTGCTGCTGCATCCATACATGTTTTATTTATTTTTTCTATTATTTCTATATTATAGAACCATTTTTCTTTCTTCACTTGTTCTAGCCATTCATTCTGTGCTTTTAACAATTCTTCAGTCGTTTCTTTCATTTTTATTAAACGGTGTTTAATATCTCTACATCTCCATATCATCTTATTATACTTAATTATTTTTCTGAAAGATTGAATAGTTCTCATTCTGAATTCAATTTTCTGTATCAGATTGTTCTAGATTGTTATTATCACTAGTTTCATCTGATTCATACTCATAACGTTTATATGTGTTGTAGATATCAGTCCAGTTCATATTTCTATTAATATTTAAATCTGTTTCTGTCCTATTAGCGTTTATAAATAATTGTTTGATTTGTCACAAAACTATCACTATGCTGTGGAGTACTTTCTTTTTGTTGTTATTGCTTTTTTAATTTCTTACTAATTTGGTTGGGATTACTGCACCAGGTCCTCTGTATGTTGCAGTTCACAGAGATGCCGATTCCTGAATTGAAATGCAAATATCTAACACTAGAGCTGCATCTAAAACAGTTTAACTTGTATGGAGTGGTTGGTAGGGATGGCAACGGATTGGATCTGGACCGGATCCTACTAGATCCAGATCCAGATCTATTTTTCATACCTGAATTCAGATCCGAATTCAGATCCGTCGGGTCCATAAAAATCAGATCCAAATTCGGATCCATCGGATCCACAGGGTCCGCGGATCGGATATGGATCCACATGTAAAAAAAATTGCCTTGCTAAGATTGTAACCTTGCTAAGAATTTTTTTTGAACTGACAAACGATTTTTACTTAGCTAACAGTTTACTGTGTTTCAATTTTGAAATGTTCATATGAGATATTTCGTTTTGATTGTGAGCTATTAATTAAAAATGTTGGACAATGACAATAGTTGTGGAAAATGCTGACTAGTATTTCCACAATGCAGAACTTGCATGTGCTTGGAATCTTCATAAATGAAGTGATATATAATTTTAACTACTTGTCTATGGAGATGTTAGTCATTCACTGATATAACATTAATTTTATTATCGAAGTTACCTCTTTATTTTTTAGTTTTTGAGTTAACGCGGGGATAAATTAAACTTGTTTTGAGAATTAAACTTGCAAGGATGTGCTTAGCAATTTTAAGAAAATACTTATAAAATTACATTCTAGGTTATGAATATATTTAATAAAAAACACATTCACGGGTCGAATCTGGACCGGATATGGATCTCAAATACAAGATCCAGATCCATATCCGATCCAGTTCCGTCGGGTCCAAATTTTAATGATCCATATCCTATAAAACGGATCTGAATCCAGCGGATCCGGACCGCGTCCAGAATCCACTGCCATCTCTAGACTGGTTGGACTTTTGCGAGCCTAGCCTCATGTGGAGATACTCAACATAGACATGACATCTACGCCTGTATCTTTCTGGAACCCTGTAACTTCTTGGAACTCTTACTCTTATTTTTACATCTATTCATTTTATGAAGTTTTAACACCCCCTTCTCACGGGAAGTTGCTGAAGGAGTATGTATATATTCCCTTAATTATCATTATATGTAACTGTAAATTTAGTGTCATACAATTTTTATAGGTATAGGTTGGAAATTTACTAATGTGGAATTAAGTATATCCCATTATTTATGACTCAAATAATTGGGGCCCCGCACGTCGGAAACATCGTTTCCACACGCGTGCACACGTAGTGCCAAGTATCGCAAATTTCATTAGTGAAAGAGATATTGGTACGTATGTAATACGTTTGAGACATAAAATGATGGACGGTTATTGGCCAAATGACAAAGTATTCCACGTTGGTAAACGAAGGAAGAAGTGTAAGATGAAACGAGTCGGAAGTCGCCGCGGAGCCGTGAAGGGCCGCGACGCAGCCCCGTCGGAGCCGAGGCGCCTCCCAGGGAGCGTCGCGGCGCTAATTGGGTGGCTAGTCACTGGAGCCGCGACGCTTCGGAGGCAGAATGCTACGACGGGAAGTTGGAAAGTTCTGACCTTTGGGCTGGTTTTGGAGCATTGAATCTCCATTACTTGGCACATGAATTCAGCCATTATTTGGCTGAATGTAACCCCTCTCAATAAGTGCCATTACATGGCTATTGAAGGACATTAGTTGTCTAGTTGATGGGTCGTCTCCTTACACTATAAATTGAGGCCTTTGGCTCAATTGTTGAACACTACACACAACTCTTAGAAATATTTACAGAAATTTCTAACATCTTCTTCTTCCTCTCTAGCAAGTCTACTACACTCAAAGTTCTTCAAGAGTAACACTTGAGTTTCCTTTACTCAATTGTTAAGTTGTTGTTGTATCTTGAGAGAGTATTGCCCGACAATGTAAAATGAAATATACGAGACAATCTTGTCTTAAAGACAGAGTGCCATCACTTGACTCAGCAAATCACACAAGGAGTTTGTTCCATTCTTGATTTCCAGTTTTATTGTAATCTTTAGCTTATCCTTTCTAGCAATTGTAATATTTACTTACTTCCCATTCCCTGCAATTGTTGTAATCCCCTACAAGTTTAAGACAAGATTGTTGTAAGTGCTTTGAAAGATGACTAGAAGAGAACAACTCACTTCTGATTCTGCTGCTGCTGCTACTCAAGGCAACCTCTCTGCCTTCCCCACTGCTCAAGGCATACCAAATGCCTTTCCAGTTGCTCAAGGCTCAACCAACGCTTTTTCTGCTGCTTAAGGGAATGCTCTAGTTCCTCCACCCGCTGGATTCCATCATGAACGCCCAGAAAAGTTCATGGGCTCCAATTTCAAGAGATGGCAACAAAAGATGCTCTTTTATCTGATTGTTATGAGAATGACTCGTTTTCTAACAGAAGATCCTCCACAAGCTGGAGATGAAATGGACCCTTCGCCTACTGAAATGACTGAAGGGGGTCAAAGTATCCATGTCATTAATGGCATGAAAATGCTTCTTGATGCATGGAGTCATAGTGATTTCATGTGTAAGAACTATGTTTTTAACTGCTTGCCAGACCCTCTCTATACGGTGTATTGCACCGCCAAAGAGTTATGTGAGAAACTGCAAAAGAAGTATAACGCACAAGATGTAGGTACTAAGAAATTAATCGTTGGGAAATTTCTGAAATTTCAAATGGTGGATAGTAAAACAGTAATGTCCCAAGTTCAGGAATTCCAAAAGATTCTACATCACCTGGATTTGGAAGGTATGAAACCAAATGAGCAATTTTTGGTTGCATCACTGATTGAAAAGTTACCTCCTTCATGGAATGAGTTTATGAGTTAATTAAAACTCAAGACAAAGGAGATGACTTTTGAAGAACTTAACTTCAAACTCCAAATCCAGGAAGATAATAAGAAGGCCTTGCCTAGGGGTAAACAACCTGCTGAGGCAAAGGCAAATCTGGCTGAGGCCAAAGGGAACCCAAGCAAGAAGCGCAAGTTCCAGAAAGACGGCAAGACCTAAGTAGCGGAGAAGTTCAAAGGAAACTGTCACCACTGTGGAAAACCTGGTCACACGATCAAGGACTGCCGAAAGCTCAAGACTGAGCAACAAGAGAATGCCATGGCACATGTTAACGTCGTCAAAGAGAGCCTTCTGGATGACATGATTGAGGAGTTCTCAGCGGTAGTGCTTGAAGAAAACCTTGTTAGAATCCCATGCAATGGTGGATGGACATAGGTGCTACAAGACACATTTGTTCCAATAGAGATGCCTTCTTCACTTATACACCAGTTACTAACAAGAAGCTGTTCATGGGTAACAACGCTTTCTCTGAAGTGCTGGGGGTAGAAAAGGTAGTCCTGAAGATGACTTCTGGAAAGGAGCTCACTCTGAAGGAGGTGATGCATGTTCCTGAGATTAGGAGAAGTTTAATTTCAGGTCATTTATTGGTTAATGCTGGTTTTAGGCTAGTGTTTGAGTCTAATAAATTTGTAATCACCAAGAATGGAACGTTTGTGGGAAGGGGCTTCGACTGTGAAGGCCTCTTCAAAGTTAACGCCATGTCTGTACTACGTGCAAGCAATAATATTAAAGCTTCTTCTTACTTGCTTGAGTCCTCTAATTTATGGCATCATAGATTAGGACATATTAACTACAAGTCCATCCAAACGTTGGTAAAGTTGGAGTTGTTGCCGTCTATCGACGTAAACCCTCAACATAAGTGTGAGGTGTGCGTAGAGGCAAAACTCACAAAGCTTTCTTTTCGATCCGTCGAAAGGAATACCGCTCCTCTAGAACTTATTCACACAGATATATGTGATTTGAAGTTTGCTCAAACTAGAGGGGGGAACAAGTACTTTGTGATATTCATTGATGACATCACAAGGTATTATTGTCTTTACTTGTTGAAAAGTAAAGATGAAGCCTTTGAAGCGTTCCGACGTTACAAAGCTGAAGTGGAGAACCAACTAAGCATGCAGATTAAATCTATTTGTAATGATAGAGGGGGAGAATACGTAGCGCCATTTGAGGAATATTGTGCCCAATCAGGCATTTTTCATTAAACGACGGCTCCATACTCACCTCAGTCGAACGGTGTGGTGGAACGTAAGAACCGCACATTGAAGGAAATGATAAATGCCTTGCTCATCAATTCTGGTCTTCCCAAAAACATGTGGGGAGAAGTCGTCTTTACTGCTAATACGATTCTTAACAGAGTCCCACATAAGGGTAAGGACAAAACTCCATATGAATCATGGAAGGGAAAGAAACCCATCTATAAATATTTAAAGGTGTGGGGTTATTTGGCAAATGTTGAAATAACCAAGCCAAAGCATGTCAAAATTGGGCCTAAGACTGTAGATTGCATTTTCATCGGATATGCAAATAACAATAGTGCTTATCGCTTCTTAGTGCATAAATAAGATATTCCAGATATCCACGGGGGTACAATCATGGAATCAAGGAATGCTCAATTCTTTGAAGATACCTTTCCAAGAAAGGAAAAAGACATAACCTCTCGCAAACGAAGTTATGAACAAAGCTCTCAGAAACCGGGAGTCATTGACTGCTCGGATCTAGATGGTTCAGATTTAGTGGACTTCGAAGTGGCTGAATATCCAGAATCTAGTGTTCTAGATTCTCAGAACTTGGAGACTCCAGAGATGGAACCAAGGCGAAGTAAAAGGGCCAGGAAGGATAAATCCTTCGGTCCTGACTTTGTAGTTTATATGGTTGATGACTAACCAAGGACAATTGCTGAAGCATTGTCAACTCCAGAGGCACCGCTCTGGAAAGAAGCTATTGAGAGTGAAATAGACTCCATCCTGCATAACCATACTTGGGAGTTAGTTGATCTTACTCCGGAAAACAAACTGTTGGGTTGTAAATGGATAATCAAACGGAAGTATAATGAATATGGATCTATAGATAAGTACAAGGCTAGGTTGGTAGTCAAAGGCTATCGGCAGTAGGAAGGCCTTGCCTATTTTAACACGTACTCCTCGGTGTCTAGGATGACGTCCATACGAGTATTCATTGCGATCGCAGCGTTGCGTGACCTTGAGATACATCAAATGGATGTCAAGACAGCCTTCCTAAATGGTGATTTGGAAGAAGAAATTTATATGGAACAACCTGAGGGGTATATGATTCCAGGGCAAGAGAAGAAAGTCTGTCGGCTTGTTAAATCTCTGTACAGGCTGAAACAAGCCCCGAAGAAATGGCACAAATTTTTTGATAGTACTCTACTATCGAAGGGTTTCGCCATTAATGAGTGTAACAAATATGTCTACATGAAAGGTAACTCCGACTCGTTCGTCATGATATGCCTGTACGTAGATGACATATTGATCACAGGGAGCAGTCCTAGCTTGATTCTAGAGACTAAGAACATGTTGAAACAATGCTTCAACATGAAGGATATGGGTATCACAGATGTTATCTTAGGGATAAAAATCTCTAAGACGTCTGTCGAACTGGTCTTATCTCAGTCTCACTACATCGAGGATGTTTTGAGAAAGTTTGAGATGTTTGACAGTTCGCCTATGAAGTCACCAATGGATAGAAATCAAAAGCTTGATAAAAATTGTGGTGCACCTGTATGCCAGGAGCAATATGCATAGGTGATTGGGAGTTTGATGTACATAACAAACTATACCCGACCTGATATTGCTTATGCAGTCAACAAGTTGGCTAGGTTTAACTGTAATCCAAGTAATGATCATTGGAAGGCACTGAATCGGGTACTACGATACCTGAAATACACGCTAACTTATGGGTTGCATTATTCGAGATATCCAACTGTACTAGAGGGGTACAGTGATACAAACTGGATATCTGATATAGAGAATACCAAGTCTACCAGTGGGTATGTATTTACAATTGGTGGTGGGGATGTGTCTTGGAAATCCTCTAAGAAAACTTGCATCGCCCGATCCACGATGGAATCAGAGTTTATCGCTTTAGACAAAGCAGGAGAAGAAGTTGAGTGGCTGCATGACTTCTTAGAGGATGTTCGTTATTGGGACAAACCAGTACCTTTTGTAATGATCCACTGCGACAGTCAGTCGGCTCTAGGAAGGGCACGGAGTTCTATGTACAATGGCAAGTCTCGTCATATTCGACGGAGATATAAGACCGTTAGACAGTTGATCACCACGGGTATCATATCCATTGATTACATAAAATCAAAGGATAACATAGCAGACCCGCTGACAAAGGGCTTACCCAAAGATCAGATCTTCTGCCTGTCTAGGGGAATAGGTTTCAAACCCAAGGTATAAGGGCCAATACGGTGGTAACCCAACCTTACTGACTGGAGATCCAGGAATTAGGTTCAATGGAAAAACTAAGCTGTAAAAATTCAGTTGAGCGCTTCAGTGGAAGCATGAGCACTGCAGATGGTGATTTCTGTAAAGGAACATCAACCCAAAGTCGTTCCCGTGATAGACGATAAGTGCTATCTGCAGTGTGGGTAAATGTTAAGTTTCCAAAACCTTTAATGATCCTCACTGGCTGAGATTAGGTTTGGAGAAACTTTTAATGGTTCCTAACACTTGTAAAGTGAGGTAGAGTAGGATACCTTGTAGGATACCACCTATTTATGTGGGAGGACAGTCCGCCTCAAATGAACACACTTAAGAATCCAAGAAGTGTCCACGGCCACAACAGACAAAACATTACGAAGAACAGAGTAAGGAAAGTTGTTGTGTTGGTACCGTTGACTTGGCTAACACTAAGCACTGATGGTTCAAGACATCACGTTCACCACGCAGTAAGTAAGTCCGATGGTATTCAACTATGGAAGGTTCAAAACGGAAGCTACCTATCCAGATGCAACATCGGTCCGCTGAAAGATTGCTGGAAAAAGGGACCATGTGCGTGCGCCAAAATCTCTTTCAAGAGGGGATTGTTGAAAATTTACTAATGTGGAATTAAGTATATCCCATTATTTATGACTCAAACAATTGGGGCCCCGTACGTCGAAAAAATGTCGTTTCCATATACGTGCACACGTAGTGCCAAGTATTGCAAATTTCATTAGTGAAAGAGATATTGATACGTATGTAATACGTTTGAGACATAGACATAGCCAAATGACAAAGTATTCCACGTTGGTAAACGAAAGAAGAAGTGTTAGATGAAACAAGTCGGAAGTTGTCGTGGAGCCGCGAAGAGCTGCGGCTCAGCCCCGTCGGAGCCGAGGCGCCGGAGCGCCGCGACGCTAATTGGGTGGCCAGTCACTGGAGCCGCGGCGCTTCGGAGGCAGAATGCTACGACGGGAAGTTGGAAAGTTTTGACCTTTGGGCTGGTTTTGGAGCATTGAATCTCCATTACTTGGCACATGAATTCAGCCATTATTTGGCTGAATGTAACCCCTCTCAATAAGTGCCATTACATGGCTATTGAAGGACATTAGTTGTCTAGTTGATGGGTCGTCTCCTTACAAATACAGAGTGTTATCACTTGACTCAGCAAATCACACAAGGAGTTTGTTCCATTCTTGATTTCCAGTTTTATTGTAATCTTTAGTTTATCCTTTCTAACAGTTGTAATATTTACTTACTTCCGTTCCTGCAATTGTTGTAATTCTACAGTATATTCTGGTATTATGATTCGTTAGATCTTTGTAATTAACTATGAAATGTTATATAACTATCGATTATATATCGTTAATGTTATCTTGCTGTCTTATTTTCCATGGATTCCTGCATTGACTACGTTCTTTTTAGCCGAGGGTCTATCGGAAATAACCTCTCTACCCCACAAAGGTAGAAGTAAGGTCTGCGTACATCTTATCCTTCTCAGACCCCACTGTGTGACATTACACTGTGTATGTTGTTGGTGTTGTTTTCTGAGGTGTTTATATTTATATATTTGAATGCCTAAGAAAGAATAATTAGTATTTAATAGTCGTTGAAAGGTACCAGACAATTAGCATAGGTAGAATTCAGTAGCTAAAATCACTTTTAGCCATCTTAATTAAAGGATGCTAACGACCGGAATAATTACTAGCGTTAGGAAAATTAGGTCGCTAAAGGAGGTATAACGACCGAATTTCATACCGTCGTTAATGGGTTCTAATCCCTGTAGTTAACTTTTAACGTGGGAACTTTTAATGACAAGCGACCAGATTTTTATCGGTCGATGTTGACTAATAATGATCAGATTAGTACTTTTAACGACCAGATTTCCTCTCACTAATGACCCTTTTTCTTATAGTGATATTTCTCAACTCCTATCGAAATAAAAACTCAAATTATAACATGTACAAATGGAAACATCTATAAACAATTTCTAAGAAAATAGAGAATTTGTCTGTCGTGCTTCAACTTGATCTTTAACATTTCAGTTGCTTATACTTGTGTTGCACCTTATTCTGGTGCAAGTTCTTCGAAAACTTTTAAATCTTGACCTATTAAAAGAATAAGTTAATGTTAGTTTAGTAATAAAACTCCTAATAACTACTCTTTTTTTCAAAATCAAGATTGCCGACGACGAAAGTATACACAATTTCTAGGAACTGTCCAAATCAATTTATTCGACAAGTGAACGAAATTGAATGGAACTGATCAAAGAAAACAAAATGTAGGTCATTCCTAATTTTAAAAGATAATAATTTCATCAATCAATTCATGAGCTCACAGACACAATTTATGTAGTAGTAGCATATCTAGAAAGTCCCCGTCCATGTAATAGAAGTTATTTTTCAACTATCCGTAGGCATAAAAACGGATGATAACTTATTTAAATAATTACCTTGAATAAAAATAATTCATTTCCACTTCCCCACTTTTCCCGCTATGATTGATACATTCGAGATCCACTAGGCACTATCTTGGGGTCCTATTTTTGTATAGATGTTGACTTATGTGATATATAGAATTAGAGGAGCGAGAGAGCATAAAATCTCGTCTAGAGAGCATGAATCACAAGAATGAATGCTCAAGTGCAACATAGAACCATGAGTCTTTACAAACAACGATTTCCATCGCCAACTCACAATCTGCCTAGTAGCTTAGATTTATCTTAGTTTAGGTAGAAACACGAAAACATAATATTAGTTTATTCAGGTCATGGTGAGATATTCAGTACGTGAAAGCAAAAGGAAAAATGTTCCATTATAGTGACAAAGTGTTAAATATACACAATACACACAGAATATACATGTGTATATTGTGTATATTATTGCTCTCGGATTCCTCACCAAAACAGTGTATGATGTAATAAATTAGGTAACATTGTAGTCTCCTAGTTTAGGTAATATTATGGTGTAAATAGTCTTGTACACTTACCATAATATTTGTATTACCATAATTGTATATTTAGTATCCAAGTAGAATAAGGTTTTAGGAATAGAATAGAAATAAGATTCTCCTATTATGGAAATATATAACATGTATATATAGTCTTTTAGTTAATGAAAATAATCAAGGGGATTATTTCTTTCATGGTATCAAGAGACTAGGTCTTGCTTCCGCCATTGCTCTCGATTTTTGTGCCCTTTCTCGGCCACAACCATTCCCAAATTCCGTCCCCCTTCACCGGAATTCGTTACCTCCACTCTTCCCAAATTTCCCCTCCTCTCCCTTTGTTCTTTCATTATGTCTAAGAACAATTTTCATCCTGCCCTCATAGTTTCTAACATCAAGAACAACATCCCTATTGTTCTTAAGATGGAAAACGTCCAATATGTGACGTGGGCAGAATTATTTAAAATTTACGCTATCTCTCATCAAGTCATCCATCACATAATTCCTCCCGCTACTCCTATTCCCGCGGAGGATCCTCAATTATGGATTACTCTTGATGCTATCGTTTTCCAGTGGATTTATTCCACTATTTCGCTTGACCTCTTACAGATGATCATTGAGCCAGAAACTACGGCTATGGCTACCTGGAATAGATTGCGTGACATATTCCAAGATAACCAACACTCACGTGTTGTCACACTCGAGCAGGAATTCTCTCAAGTTCGCATGGAAGAATTTCCAAATGTGTCTGCATATTGCAAGAAACTTAAGGAGTTGGCGGACCAACTCCGTAACGCTGGCGCACCTGTGACAAATAATCGTCTGGTTCTACAATTGGTTGCCGACCTTTCTGAGGCCTATAATGGCGTTGGAACTCTTCTTCGTCAAAGCAATCCACTTCCCGCCTTTTATCAAGCCCGCTCCATGCTTACTTTGGAAGAAGGCGGCTACCGGAGCAAGCCCCGTAGTCATGATGACGTCCTCCACAAATTCTTCGGGTTTTGTTGATAATTCAGGCCAAAACCATGCTCATGGTGGCGGCAAAAATAATCGTAAGAATAATAGCAAAAACCGCGGGGGCAAACGTGGTAGTTCCGGTGGTCAACAGTCTGGTAGTGGGCCCCGGGCAGTCAATAGTGGACCTCCTCCCTACTAGTCCCAGCTGTAGGGCCCATGGCAGTGGGGCTGGGGCAATGGGACATGGCCCAACAACCCCTATTTTCCAGGGCCTTCCAACGGGCAGTGGGCTGGACAACCCTAATTCAGGCCCAATAATCAATCGTCATCGTCTCAGTTCAACACTGGGCCGGGGCAGCAGGGTGGACTGCTTGGGCCTCGGCCCACACAAGCATTCTTGGCAGTAAGCCCCACACCTACTCACACCGACATTGAGGCCGCAATGCACACTCTTGGATTGACGCAACCAGATCCGAATTGGTACATGAACACCGGCGCGACGACACACATGACTTCTGATCAAGGTACTCTCTCGTCTTATTCTAATTTGAGCAACCCTCTGGTATAATTTTCGGTAATGGTAACTCTATTCTAATTCAGGGTTATGGTCATAAAACTTTGTCTCCCCCATTCCATAAATAACATTGCCCGCACTCTTTTAATTCATGCTTCTGTACCCCCATATTTTTGGCATCATGCTCTTCAAATGGCTACATATCTCCTTAACATAATTCCTTCCAAAGGTCTGACATATTCTTCCCCCCTTCAAATTTTATATAATAAGAATCCTTCTTATTCTCATCTTCAGGTTTTTGGGTGCTTGTGTTATCCGTTATTCCCGTCCACCACAATTAACAAACTTCGTGCCCGCCTACTACTCGTGTGTGTTTTTGGGTTTTTCGTCTAATCATCGTGGTTACAAATGCTTTGATTTATCCTCCAAGAAAATCATCATTAATCGCCATGTAATTTTTGATGAAACCCAATTTCCATTTACTAAAGTTCATACTCCCGAGCCTAGTTCGTATAATTTTTTGGATGATGGTATATCCCCGTATATTACTCACCATTTTTCGGACATGTCCCGCACCCAAAATTCTCCAGCGGGCCCACTGCCCGCTGGCCCCACTGGTCCATCGTAAACTACTGTCACTGGATCAGTTCCAGCGATTGGGCCAGTCCAGCCCAATTCTGGAACTGGTCTAGTTCCAGCCTCTAATTACCGTCGTGGGCCAGCAGGCCCACTGCCTGCTGGCCACTCCATCCCGAGCCCAGAAAATTTCCAAAATCCGCCCACTTCTTCCTCAAGTTATAGACCGATCACTCGTAGTCAACGGAGTGTTTTTAAACCAAAGAGACATTTTAATTTAAATTCTAATGTTCTTAAATCACCCTTACCCCGTACTCATATGTCTGCGTTAAATGACTAAAATTGGAAATTTGCTATGACCGATGAATATAATGCTCTTATTGATAATAAGACGTGGGAGTTGGTGCCCCATCCGTCTGGTATTAATATTATTAGGTCTATGTGGATTTTTGCTCACAAGAAAAATTCAGATGGTTTGTTTGCACGACATAAGGCGCGGCTTGTGGGTGATGGTAAGACTCAGCAGGTTGGGGTGGATTGTGGTGTGACATTTAGTTCGGTGGTCAAACCGGCTACCATTCGCATGGTACTCAGTTTGGCTCTTTCGAAAGCATGGCCTATCTATCAGTTAGACGTAAAGAATGCTTTCCTACATGGTGATCTCAAGAAAACAGTTTATATGCATCAGCCGTTGGGATTCAGGGATCCAAAACATCCGCATCATGTCTGTTGATTGAAAAAGTCCTTATATGCGCTTAAGCAGTCTCCACGGGCCTGGTATACACGGTTTGCCGACTATGTTTCGACTATTGGGTTCACCCACAGTAGATCGGATAATTCATTATTCATCTATCGTCGTGGTTCATCCTTGGCCTATATTCTGTTATATGTAGATGATATTATTCTGACTGCTTCTTCCGATGCCTTACGCCAGTCTATCATGACTATGCTCAGCTCTGAGTTTGCTATGAAAGACTTGGGGCCCTTGAGCTATTTTTTGGGGATTGCTGTCACTCACCATTCCGATTTGTTATTCTTGTCTCAACGGAAGTATGCAACTGAGATCATCGAGAGGGCTGGGATGTCATCCTGTAAGTCCACTTCCACTCCAGTTGATACTAAGCCCAAGCTTAGTGTCGCGACCGGCGTACCCTACGAGGATCCGACCCAATATCGCAGTCTGGCAGGGGCCCTTCAGTATCTTACCTTTACGAGACCAGATATTACATATGTTATCTAGCAGGTGTGTTTGTTCATATATGATCCCATAATTGAGCACATGAATGCGCTAAAATGCATCATTCGGTATATTCAAGGTACACTTGACTATGGTTTGCATTTATATCCATCCTCGACGACCACACTTGTCTAGTATACGAATGATGATTGGGGTGGTTGTCCCGACACCAGACGGTCTACGTCGGGTTATTGCATGTTTCTTGGCAACAACTTGGTCTCCTGGCCGGCAAAGCGTCAGTCGACTCTATCCTGCTCAAGTGCCGAGACTGAATATCGAGGGGTAGCTAATGTAGTCTAAGAATCATGTTGGTTAAGTAATTTGCTTTTGGAGCTTTATTGTCCCATTCAGAAGGCAACCTTAGTGTATTGCGATAATATTAGTGCTATCTACCTTTCAGGTAATCCGGTTCAGCACTAGCGCACTAAACATATCGAGATGGACATTCACTTTGTCCGTGAAAAGGTCGCTCGCGGTCAGGTACGCGTTTGCCATGTCCCGCCAAGATATCAAATGGTCGACATCTTTACAAAGGGTCTGCCCTCGGTCCTTTTTGAAGATTTTAGGGACAGTCTTAGCGTTCAAAGACCGCCCGCTATGACTGCGAGGGTGTGTTAAATATACATAATAAACACACAATATACATGTGTATATTATGTATATTTGTTGCTCTCGGATTCCTCACCAAAACCGTGTATGATGTTATAAATTAGGTAACATTGTAGTCTCCTAGTTTAGATAATATTATGGTGTAAATAGTCTTGTACACTTACCATAATATTTGTATTACCATAATTGTATATTTAGTATCCAAGTAGAATATGGTTTTAGAAATAGAATAGGAATATGATTCTCCTATTATGGAAAAATGTAACATGTATATATAGTCTTTCAATTAATGAAAATAATCAAGGGTATTATTTCTTTCACAAAGGTTCATCAACCAAATTCCATGAGAGCTACTCAATTTCAAAAGAAAAAAAAGAAATGATGAATAAGAAATCCAGGCAGGGGATACAACAACAACATACCTAGTGAAATTCCACAATTTAGAGTCTGAGGAGGGTAAAGTGTACGCAGACCTTACCCCTATCTTGGAAGGTAGAGAGGTTGTTTCCGAAAGACCCTAGGCTCAAGAGAAAGCATAGAAAAGGTAAGATAAGGACAAACAATTCAAAGCAATTCAAAGCCAGGCAGGGGATAAATATACTATATTCGCAGTGACAACATTTTATAACTTTCAGATTCCTCTGCTACAACCCGATATTTTCTTCTTGCTTAGCGAAAAAATAATCCCTTGATTATTTTCATTAATGAATGAGTATATATACAATTTATAATTTTCATAATATGCAAAATCCTATTCCTATTCTACTTCCAAAACCCTATTCTATTTGTACAAGAATTCTATAATTATGGTAAGTGTACAATGCTAATTAATTACCAATAATATGGTACAAAATACTCTCCAAACCGTGATATACTTACCATGTATATCACAGATAGTTTGGTAAGTATATCACGGACAGTCGCCTTGTGTCGTGTATACTTTCATACCCCCGCAGTCATAGCGAGCGGTCTTCGTACGTTGAGACTGTCCCTAAAATCTTCAAATAGAATCGAGGGAAGACCCTTCGTAAAAATATCTGTAATTTGATACCTGGAAGGGACATGGCAGACGCGTACTTGTCCACGAGCTACCTCTTCACGAAAAAGTGGATATCTATCTCGATGTGTTTAGTGCGCTGGTGTTGAACCGGATTATCAGAAAGATAGACGGCACTAACATTATCACAATAAACCAAGGTAGCTTTTTGAATGGGACTGAAGTTCTAAGAGAAGATTACATAACCAACATGATTCAGAGACCACATTGGCTACCCCTCTATACTCGGCCTCCGCAATAGAGCATGATAATGTAGACTGTCGCTTTGTAGACCATGAGACCAAGTTATTACCAAGAAACATACAATAGCTAGACATGGAGCGTCTGGTATCTGGACAACTACCCCAATCGGCATCTGTATACGAGACAAGTGTAGATGTCGATGATGGATATAAGTGTAAGCCATAGTCAAGTGTTCCCTAGATGTATCGAATAATGCATTTGAACGCATTCATGTGCTCAACCTTGGGATCATGCATAAACAAACACACCTGCTATACGATAAACGTAATATCTGATCTCGTGAAAGTAAGTTACTGAAGAGCCCCTGCAAGACTGCGATAGTGGGTTGGATCCTCATAAGGTGAGCCAGCCGCAACACCTAGCTTGAGTTTAGTATCAAATGGAGTGGAAGTAGACTTGCACGAGGAGATACTAGCTCGCTCAATGATCTCAGCGGCATACTTCCTTTGTGATAAGAATAACCCACCTGCATGGTAAAACTCAGAACTGAGTAGTGTCATGATAGACTTGCGTAAATCATCAGAAAAAGCTGTCAAAATAATATCATCCACATACAAGAGAATATATGCCAAGGAAGCACCATGATGATATATGAACATAGAATTATCAGACCTGCTGTGAGAAAATCTAATAGTAGATACATAGTCTGCAAATTGCTTATACCAGGTTCGAGGGGCCTGCTTCAGCCCATACAAGGACTTTTTCAATAAATAGACATGATGCAGATATTTGGGGTCTCAAAAACCCAAGGGCTGATGCATGTAAACCGTCTCTTTAAGATCACCATGTAAGAAAATATTCTTTATATCTAGCTGATGAATGGGCCATGCTTTCGAAAGAGCCAAACTGAGAACAGTGCGAATGGTAGCCAGTTTGACCACCGGATTAAATATCTTACCACAATCCATGCCAATCTGTTGAGTTTTACCATCACCTACAAGACGAGCCTTATGTCTCGCAAAAGAGCCATCCGAATTATCTTTATGACTAAAAATGCAATCATAGAAGATGAACCTGAAAGTGATATAGAAGATGAATTTAATAAGCCTATAGAAACAGAAATAGAAACCGATGCTATAATAAATGAAGATGCAAATGATTATCCTGAAGAAGAATTAGTAGACCCTAATCTAGAAATAATAACAAGAAAATGAATTAGATTACCAAATCATATACCAGTAGGACAACAAGATTAATTAAAAAATTTGTAGGATCAATGGCACAAGGTGTAAATTACAATGGATATTTTTTATACTTAGATTATGTTTATGATGAACAAGAAATAGGAAGAAGAATAAATGATTGAAATCTTGGAATGTATATAGCATTAATGAACTCTACACAAACAGAAAACCTAGAATATATGTATGACTTGATATCTAAAACATTAATCAGAAAGGTAGCTTATTGACATAATCTATAGCGTACCAATTAAGAGGAGAAGTATTTAGCCATGCAGGAGATTGGAAATCTATGTTAATAATATTTGATATCATACTAAAAAGAGAATTTTTAGGAGAAAAATGGTTAGTAGCACGAGAAAACGTGCTTGCAGAAAGAAAATCTGAGATAATAATGAATCTAAATAACATGAAATGTTGTAAAATTAATAAATTACTAGAATATACAATAAGTTTTAGTAAGTTCTATGAAGCAAGATTTTTACCACAAGAAGGTTTAATATATCAACAACTCTATTATGACCACTTACCAATACCTTATAATACCGACATATCAAAAGAATATACCCAACTAGAACCAAAAGAAAAAACATTAGGAGAAAGAATAAGAGTACTAAGAGCATACCTAATGCAAAAATGTGAAGAATATAGAATGCAACAAAAGATTATAAAAGATAAGAAAATAGGATTAAGAGATATGTGGACTTACAGAAAGAAGACTAGTATTTGGATGTGATGATAATAGAAGAGAAAAGAAATATAAGAAAGGTCATAAAAAGAGAGTCAACACAGGAAATATAAAATATATAATAATTACAATAGACAAAACCAACAACCTTCTAGGAAAAGGAGATTTAAAAGATATAGAGATACCCCTGAAACCAAGAAAAAATTTAAACATAAGAGAAAATTTAGGAAAATAAAATATGTAAAACCATTAGAAGAAGAAAAACTTAAAGAATGTAAATGTTGGAATTGCAATGAAAAATGACATTATGCTAATAAATGCCCAAAGCTAAAAAAAAAGGTGTAAAATATATAAATACAACACAATTTATAATGAGTCTACAACAAATAAAAGAAGACAATAATAAATGGTATGAATATGAAGACTTTTATGACAATCAAACTGATGAAGAAAGTGAATAAGAATTAGAAAATATTAACTTTATTAACCAAAACTCAGAAAGCGAAAGTAGTTCTGACTAAATGGAATCACAAGAAGAAAAAAGAAAATTATTAGAGGAAAAAAATTACTAGATACAATATGAAAGACATGTTCGCCATAAGCTTATTACAACTACAACTACTAGTGAAACAGGAAATAAATACTATAATGATAGATACAAAAAGATTACTAAAAACCTTAGCAGAATAAGAGAAAGATTGAGTGAAATAAGATGGAAAAAACTACAAGAGGAAGTAAGACAAATAGAACAAGATGAGGAGCTTCAACAAATATTAGGAAAGATAGATTTGGAACAAAATGATAATTAGATGGTAACAATCTATATAGAAGCTCATATAGAATACAAGCCTAATAAAATGATAAAACAAAAGATCTTTATTGACAGTGGAGCAGACTTATGTCTAGCAAAGAAAGAGGTATTAGAACCACACAAATGGAAGAGATCTAATACACATAGAACAAGAGTATCAGGCTTTAACGAACAAACAAAAGAATTGGATTTAATAGCAGAAAATATGAGAATAATATTAGGAAAGACAATATTTAGACTACCAGTAATATACCAACTGAATGATATAAACAACAAGTATTGTTAGGAAATAATTTCCTAGACTACTTTAAAACACAAGTGATAAATAATACTACTTTTAGCTTACAAACGCCTTGTAATAAGTGGATAATACTAAAGAGAGTACAACCAATACACACACTAAGAATATGTAACATAAGATCAGATAGGAATAGTAATCTACAGTTATTAAGAGAAAAATATCTCAATATATTAAAAATAAATTTTGGAGAAAACCCAATGCAACTATGAGAGAAAGAAAAATATATGCTGAAATCAAGTTAATAAATTTCAGTGATATAGTTAGATCTAAACCAATTAGGTATAGCCCAACAGATCAAAAAGAGTTTGAAACCAACTAAAAGAATTATTAGAATTAAAATTGATACAAGAGAGTAAAAGTTCACATAGTAGCCCAACCTTTTTAGTTAGAAAACATAGTGAACAAAAAAAAGGAAAAGCTAGAATGATGATTGATTATAGAGAACTAAACAAAAAGACAATATTTGATGGATATTTTTTACCATCCAAAAGAAACCTTATCAATAGATTAGGAAATAAAAAATGGTTCAGTAAATTTAATTGAAAAGTGGATTTTGGCAAATAAAACTAAAAAATGAATCAAAATCTTTAACAACCTTTAGTGCCCCTCAAGGACATTACAAATTGAATGTACTACCCTTTGGATTGAAAAATGCACCACAAATATTTCAAAGAAGGATGAACCGAGTGTTCAAAAAATTGACAGAATTTTGTATAGTATATGTAGATGATATATTAATATATAGTGATGATTTGGAAAAACATATAAAACATCTAGAAGAATTTATAAAAAACTGTGAAATAGCATGGAATATAATTATCTGAAAAGAAATCTGAAATCTTTAAGAATAGTATAGAATATTTGAGATATATAATAGATAATGAAGGATTACAATTACAAGAACACATTGTAACAAAAATAAAAAATTTTAAAGATAAATTAGAGAGCAAAAAAGAGGTACAACAATTTCTAGGAGTAGTAAACTATGCTTCAGACCATATAAAGGATTTACCACTCTTAAGAAATCCATTACAAGAATTAACTAGAAAAAATATAACCTTTGAATGGAAGGAAGAACATACTAAATCCATAAATAAAATCAAGGAAAAAGTGAAAGCATTGCCAAAACATAGAATACCAACAGAACTAGATCAACTAGAACTTTTTGCTGATGCTAGTGATGTAGGAAGGGGAGCAGTCCTCATAGCATATGATAAAGAGGATACAAACAAAGAAAAACCACTAATTTGTGGATATGGAGGTGGAACATGGAAACCAAATGAGAAAAAATTATTATATCAATGAAAACGAACTATTAGCAGTAAAATTTGGAATAAAAAGATTCCATTATCACCTATTACTAATAAAATTTGTTGTTAGAACAGATAATACCCAAGTAAGAGCTTTCATTACATATAAAATAGACCCTTTTAGCAGAACTAAACAAAAGAAGGAAGTGACAATCATTATGTTATTGTTATGATTTTATTTGTTAAAAATATATCTGGAACTAAAAATATTCTAGATGATTTTCTTAGGAGGTATAACGATGTCAACTAGCAATGAAAAATTTGAAGAATATATTACCAGTGTTACAAAAATCATCAAGCAAAATAATGAAACCATTACAACCAAAATGCAAGAAAATGCGCATCTGGTAGATCAACTGACAGAAGCCTTTCGAGACTTCAAAAACCTACAAAACCCCTCTATCTACTACAGAAAAACCAAAAATGTTTACATTCAAGCTTGCAACCATGCCATCTACCATAACAGCCTCATATTTGCAAAATTCAACAACAGTATCAATGAGTGACAAATTAAAGTTTGCACTTGAATATATTACAGCTTACGAACAAATAAATAAATTGTATGACTATAAATCTAACCCTCATATTTTACGAAGTGCAAAACTTAGCAAATACCCAAGAATGTAATGAAAAATCTAACCCTGATATCATTGCAGAACTATTTACATATGGTTTTATAGATAAAATACTAGTTGATGAAACTTTTTACAATATTGCTAAATTACCTACTGTTATAGTACAATTTGCTCAAGCAATGATGGAATCATTTGGGAAAGGTATCTATGGTATACAACTATTTGATGCCTCAATAGATCTAATGGGAAAACCTATTATAATATGCCAGTTGTTCAAAACTGGAAGAAATAGCAACATTAGTGGAGATGATGAAGATCTCAAGATGAAAATACCATGCACCCTGGAAAAATTCAAGAATGGTTGAGTGCCAAAAGAGTTATTGGACTATTAACATTAAAATAAAAAAATAAAGATATGTTAAGAGCAAAGCTAGCATTATTGGAAATTCCAAAGGTGGAGAAATTGAAGAAATTATTACCCTATACTACAACAACGTCTATTATCTCAAGACACCATGAACTTACAAATATGCATGACCGGATCATAAACCTGAAATATAATCACTCCAGTGCAACTGTGGAACAATACAAGCTTCTGATAGGCTAGAGGAAAAGACCTGTTATCAGTACAAAAAATGATATCAATACTACTCATACTACTATAAAAAAGAAGACTCCTCTAATCCTTTCGCATGAAACGACCCAATGTAGTATAACTACAGAAAGCCACAAGTAACAAATTGATACGACCCAATGTAGTCTAACTACAACAAGCCCATATATTATCATATATTACCAGTATTACTACTAAAAGAGATACCATTCATATTCTATAGGAGTATCTATTGAAAAAATTGAAACGATACCGTTCCTATTCGATAGGAGTATCAAAGAAAGAAAAAAATCCGTCTTATTATAAAAAAGACAGCTTGCAAAGATATTTGTGGAAGAAAGCAATGTTAGGTTGATTTTAGTACTGTTTTACGGTGTATTTTAGGGAGTCTTTTATTTGTCTTTTATTTGTTTTGTGCAGTATTATGCGTGTTGTTTGGTGTTTTCAGGCTTTAAGCGATTCAGAAAGGATTAAGGTGAATCCAAAGGAAATAGACGGTTATTAAGGACAAACAAATGCATAATTGGTCACAAGAAATGAGTCAAAGAAGCCCTGGAAAGCTTGGAAAGCAGTCTAGAAATAATTTTCTGGACGAAGAACGTTGAAGAGCCGCGACGCAACACAACATGGAGCTGCGGCGCTAAAGGGCCATGGCGCCCAACATTAGCATGGCGTCGCCCCACTGGCAAAAAGTGAGAGACTTTCAGAAGCGAATTTGCGTCGCGACACCTGTTTGAAGAGTCGCGGCGCCGACGACGTCAGGGAAGCGAGAAACCTAAATTTAACAAGGGCAAAGAGGTCCATTTTGGGGGTTTTTCGTGATATATATTGGGGGAAACATTTTTCTGAAAAGGATATAACACTTTGGAGGCAAGAAATAAGAGAACAAGGAGCCATTAGAGACATCTATTGTTCAAGTTCTTTTCCTTTTCTTTACTTTAATTCAGTTCATGTTGGATATTAAGTTAATTAGTTTTCTTAGAATGTCTAGGAGCTAATTACTTTCATTAGGGTTTTCCGTTGAGTCACTTGAAACTCTATTATGATTTAATGCATTGCTAATGTTCTTCTTCATCTATTAAGATCTCTCCAACTTGTGTTTATTGAATGAGAATTAATTGTCCATTAGTTTTCATTACCTATATGATTTCGAATCAAGATCTGAGAAGGGAGATTTGAATATGCTATAGTTGATTAGACGTAGGTTTAATATTGAATGAGAGTATCACGATTGCCTGTGTAGCATTTTAGGTTATTGATCTTAATCCTCCTGTGTGATTGAACTTTTCATAGAAATTTAGAAAGTTCTCACTTAGGTTGAGTTTTTATATGTCCTAACCGGAAAATAGAACACCACATTTAACCTGCTATCTTAATAAGAAGAAGAATCGCTAGTCTTGAATTAATGAATGATAGAGCGGAAAGATGAGGAGACTAGAAACCCTAATTGCATTCATCACTGACTTAAACTTCGTGTGCTTTCATTACTACTTCATTTCTGCAATTTACTTTAGTTTGTTAATTATGTAGTTTAGAAATCATCACCTATATTCATTAGCCAAATAGAAACCAAAGATTAGTTAATTGGTACTTGATAAATCAGTCTTTGTGGACGATACTCGGTCTTACCAAAATTATTACAAATTGCGATACGTACACTTGCGTAGCATCTTGAAATACTGCAACAAGTTTTTGGCGCTGTTGCCGGGGATTGAAGTATTATCAATATCAAAATAATTAATCTTATTTCTAATTTGGTTGGTCCTAGAACACATTTTATTATTATTATTATTTTTATTTTTTTATCTGCGTGCAATGTTTGTGATCATTTTCAGGTAGCTTTGGTATATGCAAAGTAGAAGAGGAGCAGACAGCCCTGTTCCTCTGAATCTTAAGAATGAAAAAGTGTGCAAGCAGAATTGAAGAAACAAGAGAGCTGGTATTCAACCGAGGATATGGAAAACCGTCAAAATAATGATAGGTTGAATAGATGGTGCCAGAAATGGTGCAGGAGCATGCTCAGAATCCCGCTGTGAGAAGCTTACAAGATTATATACTTCCAACCGTAACAAGAGTGCAAAATTGTATAAAACCACCAACTGTGGAGGAAAATAATTTCGAGATTAAGCCAGCAATCCTGCAGATGGTCCAGAACACAGTTCAGTTTGGGGGTTTGCCCTCTGAAGATCCACATATGCACTTGGCCAATTTCTTGTAGTTATGTGCTACATTCAAATATAATGGTGTAACTGATGAGGCCATTAGATTGAGGGTCTTCCCATTCTCACTAAGGGACCGAGCCAAAAGTTGGTTGAACTCTCTGCAAGCTAACTCCATCACTACGTGGCAAGACCTGGCTCAGAAGTTTCTTGCAAAATTCTTCCCTCCATCAAAGGCTGCTAAGCTAAGGGGAGAACTAAAAAAGGTCTATCAGCTGGAAGGAGAATCTCTATATGATGCTTGGGAAAGATTCAAAGAGTTGCAAAGAAAATGTCCTCATAATGGACTTGATCAGTGAATGTTAGTCCATAATTTTTACAATAGTTTGTGTAGTACGACCCGTACCATAATTGATGTTGCTGCTGGAGGGACATTCATGAGCAAGAGTGCTAATGATGCGTATGAGCTGTTGGAAGATATGGCAACAAATAACCATCAGTGGTCCGAGGAAAGACCTACCAACAGCAGAAAGGTGGTTGGAGTTCATGAGTTAGATGTCATCACCGTGTTAACTGCTCAAGTTGCTTCTTTGACAAAGCAATTACAGCACAATACTATGATAGAAAATGTTATTCAGACACAGACAGGATGTGAAATTTATGGAAGACCATATCCTTTTGATCATTGCACAACAACAGATCCAAATAATGTACCTATGGACCAAGCTCAGGTTCAAGCAGTTGGGAATTTTTAGAGGCCCTACAACAATCCATTCTCCAACACTTATAATCCTGGGTGGAGGAATCACCCTAATTTTTCGTGGAGAAACAGCCAGAACCAGCAACCACTATTCCACAGGCAGTATCAATAAAACAATCAATAACAGCCCATGAGTCAAGCTTCGTCGTTTCAACAGCCCAAACCACAAGTTCAACAAGTTGAAACCAATGAATTGCAAGCAGCCTTGTTGACTCTCGCCAATTCCCAGACTCACTTCATGACTGAAATGAGATCTTCTATTCAAAACCTGTAAACATAAGTGGGTCAACTAGCAAATATGTTAAACAACAGATCGCAAGGGAATCTCTCTTGTAATACTGTTGTAAATCCGAAGGAGCAATGTCAGGCTATAAATTTGAGAAGCGGTAAGCAAGCTGAATCGTTGCACCTCTACCATCTGTGGAGAAGACATACAAATTGAGTGAGACATCTAATTCAGAGAAGGAAGGGGTTACTGAAGACCTCCCCACAGTGGAAAAGGTACCACCAGCAGTGAGTAATGAGCCTCAAATTAGAATTCCATACCTGCATAGGCTTAGAAAAAATTCATTGGATAAACAATTTCCATGTTTTTGGAAATATTCAAGAAGTTGAACATAAATATTCCTTTTGCTGAAGCCTTAGAGCAAATGCCTAGTTATGTCAAATTCATGAAAGAAATTTTATCTAAAAAGAGAAAAATAGCAGATTATGAGACTGCGGCGTTAACTGAAGAGTGCAGCGCCATTTTGAAAAAGAAGCTTCCCCAGAAGTTGAGAGATCCAGGGAGCTTCACTATTCCCCGCACTATCGAGAATTTTGAGTGCCAACATGCTCTGTGTGATTTGGGGGCAAGTATCAACCTGATGCCCTTATCTATATTTCATAGACTTGGTTTGGGTGAAGCTAGGCCTACAACAGTTACCTTGAAGTTAGCAGATCGCTCGATCAAGCATCCACGGGGAATTATTGAGGATGTGTTAGTTAAATTGGACAAATTCATTTTTCCTGCTGATTTTATTGTCCTTGACATGGAGGAGGATGTTGATGTGCCCATAATTCTTATGAGACCATTTTTAACCACCGGGCAAGCACTTATAGATGTTCAGAAGGGTGAGTTGAGACTCCGAGTGCAGTGCGAAGAGGTGGTCTCCAATGTATTCAAGTCGATATCGTATTCCATAGCAAGTGACAATTATTTCTTAGTTGATGTGATTGAGGGAGTTGTTTCTGAAAATAAAATGACTATTGACGCTCTTAAGGTGGCACTGACACAAGGTGAGAAAGATGATAGTGATGATGTCGAGCTTGTGGATTATGTCAGGTGGGTGAATTCTTATGAAACATTTTATAGAAAGAAATATGAGGAGTTGGGAAAATTTCCAGAAAGACCATTGCCTTCCATAGAGAAACCTCGAATGTTAGAATTGAAGACTCTGCCAGAACATCTTCACTACATGTATCTGGGTGAGAATGAAACTTTACCAGTGATTGTATCTGCTTCTCTGTCTAATGTGGAAGTGGAAAAATTATTGAGAGTCTTAAGGGCTCACAAACTTGCTATTAGGTGGACATTGGCAGATATTAGAGGGATAAGCCCTTCTACGATAATGCATAAAATCCATTTAGAAGATGAGAGCAAGCTTCAATTGAAGCTCAAAGAAGGTTGAACCCAATTATGAAGGAAGTGGTGAGAAGATAAATTTTGAAATGGTTAGATGCTGGGGTAATTTACCTTATTTCTGATAGTGCATGGGTGAGCCCAGTGCAAGTAGTGCGTAAAAAGGGCGGTATGATTGTGGTGAAGAATGAGCTTATTCCTTCTAGAACTGTGATGCGATGGAGAATTTGCATTGATTATCGCAAGTTGAACAAGGAAACAAGGACAGACCATTTTCCCTTGCCTTTTCTGGATCAAATGCTTGACATACTAGCAGGCCATAACTTCTATTGTTTCTTGGATGGTTATTCTGGGTATCATCAGATTGCCATTTCACCGGAAGATCAAGAGAAGACGACATTTACTTGTCCTTATTGTAGGTTTTCTTTCAGGAGGATGCCATTTGGGCTTTGTAATGCTCCTGCTACTTTCCAACGATGTATGATGGCCATCTTTTCTGACATGATGAAGAGAACTATTGAGATCTTCATAGATGATTTTTCAGTTTTTGGGTTATCTTTTGATGAATGTTTGAAGCATTTGGAGGCAGTGCTACAGCGGTGTGAAGCGTCCAATCTCGTTCTAAACTGGGAGAAGTGCCACTTTATGGTGAATGAAGGTATTGTTCTTGGCCACAAAATTTCTAGACAAGGCATTGAGGTAGACCGAGCTAAGATTTCGGCTATTGAAAATATACCACCCCCAGTGTCAGTGAAAGGGGTTAGAAGTTTCTTGGGCATGCTGGTTTCTATAACAGATTCATCAAAGACTTCTCAAAAATTTCAAAGCCTCTTTCGACCTTGTTGATGAATGTTGTTGTGTTTGAGTTTAATGAAGAGTGCCTAAATGCTTTCAAGGCACTTAAGGAGAAGTTAATTTCAGCACCAATTGTTATTGCACCAGATTGGGAGCTTCCGTTTGAATTAATGTGTGATGCTAGTGATTATGCAGTGGGAGCAGTTCTTGGGCAGCGAATTGACAAGGTATTTCGGTCCATTTACTATGCTAGTAGAACTCTTAATGATGCACAATTGAATTATGCCACAACAGTGAAAGAGTTGCTAGCCATAGTATATGCATTCGATAAATTTATGCCATATCTCATTGGGAACAAGATAATTGTGTACACTGACACTGCTGCTATCAAGTACTTGATGACAAAGAAGGATGCAAAATCCCAACTTATTCGATGGGTGTTGTTAGTGCAAGAATTTGACATGGAGATTCATGATAAGAAGGGAACAAAAAATTTAGTTGCAGATCACCTGTCAAGACTTGAGGTGGAAGAAAGCCAGAATGCCAAGGATGTGCAGATTAATGACCATTTCCCAGAAGAGTAACTTTTCGAGGTAAGTGCCAGTTCAATTGTGCCTTGGTATGCTGACTTTGTTAATTTTCTTGCAGCTAAGATTGTTCCTCCAGAGATAACAAGGCAACAATTGAAGAAGTTCTATTCTGAGGTAAAACATTACTATTGGGAGGAGCCGATTCTTTATAAGCATTGTGCTAATCAAGTCATTAGACGCTGTGTACCAGAGGAGGAAATGCACCAAATTCTCACTCATTATCACACTTTACAATGTGGTGGCCATTTTGGAGCTTCAACGACAGCGGCTATAGTGTTGCAAAGCTGGTTCTATTGACCAAGACTGTTCAAATATGCTAATGCTTTTGTGAAAGCCTGTGATCATTGTCAACGCACTGGGAACATCTCAAGAAGGAATGAAATATTGCTGAATGGGATCCTAGAAGTCGAGCTCTTTGATGTATGGGGCATTAATTTTATGGGCCCTTTTCCACCATCCTTCAACAATCAATACATCCTGCTAGCAGTGGATTATGTGTCCAAATGGGTCGAAGCGGTAGCAACTAAAGAAAATGATGGTAAGACTGTCTTGAACTTCCTGCACAAGCACATATTCACAAGGTTTAGTACTCTCCGAGCTCTTATTAGTGATGAAGGGAGTCATTTTTGTAACAAGCAACTTGATGCTCTACTTACTCGCTATGGAGTCTACCACCGAACTGCTTTGCCATATCATCCTCAATTAAATGGTCAAGCTGAAATTTCAAACAGAGAAGTAAAGAGGATCCTTCAGAAGACGGTGGATGGTTCTAGAAAGAATTGGTCTAAGAAACTGGATGATGCACTTTGGGCCTATATGACGGCATTCAAAACTCCAATTGGAATGCCTCCTTATAGATTGGTTTTTGGAAAACCATATCACTTACCAGTTGGGCTGGAGCATCGAGCATATTGGGCCATGAGGAAGCTGAATTTGCATGAGAGTGCTGTAGGGCAGAATAGGCTACTATAATTGAATGAGCTTGATGAGTCTCAAAATGAAGCCTATGAGAATGCCAATATTTATAAGGAACGCACTAAAGCATGACATGACAAGAACTTGGTCTGAAAAGAGTTTCAACCTGGGCAACATGTACTGCTATTGAATTCGAGGTTGAGGCTGTTTCCAGGTAAGTTGAAGTCTAGATGGTCGGGTCCATTTACTGTTGAGAGAGTTTTTCCATATGGTTCAGTCGAGGTGAGAGGAAAGGAGGGTGCACCATTCAAAATGAACGTACAAAGATTGAAGCCATACGTGGGTGGTTCTAGTGATCAAGCCAAGTCAATTATCATCTTGAGGCCCACCTAAGAGGAAATCTGCGTCCGGCTAAATGACGTTAAACGACAGCGCTATTTGGAGGCAACCCAACATTTTAATTATGTTATTTTATTATGTTTTATTTATCTTGTTTTGAACAATCTCATTATCTTGTTGTTTCTTGTTCTGTTTGTTTATGTTAAGTGAATTATGAGCAAACTTTGGATGAAAATGTGTCGCGGGATGTTGAAATCAGCACCAAAAGTCAAAACCCCGTATGTTGATTTAGCGCCGCGGCTCCTGCGGCATACGTGATCGCGCCGCGGCACAGAATGGTGAGAGTCGTGAGACCCATGTGAATTACAGCTTAAAACTGAGAAACAAGAACACTTTTCTCACTATCCCCAAAAATAATTCAGATAACCCTTCTCTATTCTTCTCTTCTCCAACCCCAAGAATCCGAAAAACCCCCCATTGTATCTCAAATTACAATCTTTGCGCACCACAAAAACTCTTATATTTCCTCAATTCTTCCATTAATTCTAAATCCACACTTCCCCCAAATCCCCTTTCCAAACCCTAAAATCCCAATCATTCAAGAAATTGTTCCATAAGTTCTTCAAATCTTCAATACTTGAGGCAGTGAAGCACCACCTGAAGTCTCTCTCGCCATAAGGTAAGTATTGCATTCAAGTTTTGAAGAATTTTTTTGTGTTCTTTTTATGACTTCGGAGAAATTCTAAGTTGGGAGGGTTGATTGTGTTCTTGGGAGAAATATTGTTATTGTGGAGTTGTTGAATTGTAGTTATTGATATTGTGGGTTGATTGAATGTATTGCTGTGGAGTCGAATTGTTGTTGGGAAGTAAAAAAAATTAAGGGGAAGTGCTGCCAGATTTTTTTTAGACAACTTCAAAGTTGCTAAACAAGGCATAATGGGTCCACGATGAGCTACTTCCAAGGCATCCTCCTCTTGGGACCCTATGAATCCACCACCTATGGCCGACTATGATAAGAAAATATTTACCAACAAGGATGCCCAAGACAAGTATAACAAGTTGTGTACTTGTTCCCTGGTACTAGAGAGAGGGATGGAATTCCAGACTGCGCCATATGAAGATGAGGTATATGAACCCATGAGGGCCATGATTGCTGATAGAGGTTGGGGTGAATTTGTTAATCCTTATTTGGCAAAGCCAAATACTCAACTAGCCTACGAATTCTATGCCAACTACCCAGAGAAACAAGACAACATTTGTTTCGTACGAGGGAGAAGAGTACCAGTTGGGGCTAAAGCGATTAATGCTATATGTGGGGTAACAAATTTTCTGGAGAAGATGAGAAGGATGACTTCACTGTTTGGAATAATTTAGAAATTGACTGGGTGGAGGTGGCTGAGACAGTAGGATATCCAGGGGCCTGTTTCACATATACATATGACGCCCCCAAATGCATGCTCCGCTGCTAATTCAACAAAGTTGCCAAAGCTTGACTCAACTTTGTGAGTGCCAACCTGATCCCCTCCACACACTTCTCTGATATACCAATGGATTGTATCAAGCTGGTGTATGCTATCACGAAGGGACTTTCAGTAGATGTGGGTCGAGCTGTCAAAAATAGCCTCAATTGGATATGCAGACTGAACACAACAACAGGGTTAGGGCATGGATCGTTGATCACTGCACTATGTGTCGCATATGGAGTGACGGAGAGTAGCAATGATGTAAAAGGCAAAGTGCCGAATCCCCTAATCCGGACAATGGTCAACACATACTCAAACCCTACACCAGAACCTACACCTGGAGAAGGCAACCGTAACCAGCCAAAGCACCAGCAGAGAAAGCATGATGAAGAAGCCGGAGAGCCTGGACAGAGCAGTCAGCCACCTCCTTTGGAGATTGTGGATGGCCAGACCCAGAGGTTGGATCAACTTTCCAACAGAACTAGTACATTATCCAGCAGAACCAGTATCTCATCCAACACCAGCAATAGATGGACACTTACATGCAACAAAGACATGCATATGAGGTCACGAGTGTCAACCAAATAAACCCATTTATGCATAACTGGGATGATGACAACACTGAGTCCTCTCTTGGATATCCTCCAATGTACCAGCCGCCTTATCATCCACCACCGCCGCCGCCACTACCATTCTGAATTGCGTAGCTGCAGTTTCGGTGAGTCTTCTTACTCCTCCTTTACTTATCACATTGGGGATAATGTGTCGAATAAGTTTGGGGGGGGGAGTTTTACTGTTTTGTGTTAATAGTGTTAATTGCGTATGTTTGTTTGTTGTTAGTGTCTTTGTTTAGTATTAGTGTTTAAGTGTCAATGAATCAAGTTAATAGCAATAGCCCATGAGATTGAGTGAACACATGTGACAGAGTTGGATGAAATTGATAGCCATGAAATGCATAAATCTGTGTGCTTGAGTTGGATAAGTCTTGAGTTGTTTTTAATTATTAATAAGTATGAAAACTCGACCATGATTGGTGAATTTCTTGTATTCAAATATTGGTTTAGACATGATTGAATTTTGGTTTGAGGAAAGATGGTGGAAAGTCCTAGAACTTGCTTGCTTGCTATTTGAGATGAAATCATAGATGATGCATGCTTAGAAAGATGATTTAGGCCATCTTTGGAACGATTGATCCTTTCAAGCCAACCTTGACTAATGTAATCCCTATTTACCCTCTTTGAGCCTTAGGTAACACTTCTTTGATTGGCACCTATTCTGAGCCTACTTGAAACCCTTTATAAATATTTTCCTTCCCTTGAATTCCATGAGCATATAAGTATATGATTGGGGGACTGATATTTTGTAACTGGTATTTTAAATTGGGTGCTATCAATATAAGAGCAAAGGATTGAAAAAAAAAATTCAAAAAAAATAATATAAAATTATTAAAAAAATACACTACACTTCCCTTGTACATACATTGAAAAACAAGTTTGAGGGTGTAGTTCGAAAAGAAAAGAAAAATTGGGGATTGCTTTTGGTTTGTAATATGAATATTGAGTTGGGTTGATTGGTTTATATTCTTATGATAACTTTGAGCTTAAATGTCATTTCATCTACCCGTGCTTAAGCCTATCATCATAACCTATAAAAGTCCTACTGATTCTTGAATATGCGTTGTCTAAATTAGTGGAGAATAGCAAGTTAGCAAGCCTATAGAACTTGGACCTGATGGATGGTTGGTAAGAATTAGTTGTGCATGAACTAATATTGAATACTTGTTTAAGTTAATAATCATGGTTGAGTGGTCATATGTATTAATAACTTTAAGCAAATTTGAGGATTATCCGACTTGAAATTCTAAATAGCAAATTAGTGGCTAGAATGTTCCGGAATATTTTATGGCATGTTGTTCATGATTTTCGAGGCAAGATATATTGTTGTTGACCTAATTCAGTCTAGAGTCTGTGTGTTTTTCATTTTAGGGTGTGTAGAGTTCTTTACTCCAGGACAAGTAGAGTGTAAGTTTGGGGGTGTTTGTTAGGTAAATTTTACTACTATTTTAGAGAGTGTTTTAGGGAGTCTTTTATTTGTCTTTTAGTTGTTTTGTCCAGTAATATGCGTGTTGTTTTGTGTTTCCATGATTTAAGCGATTCAGAAAGGAATAAGGCGAATCCAAAGGAAATAGGCGGTTATTAAGGACAAAAATGAATAGCTGGTCACAAGAAATGAGTCAAAGAAGTCCTGGAAAGCTTGGAAAGCAGTCTAGAATAATTCCGGAAGAAGAACGCTGAAGAGCTGCGGCGCAACACAGCATGGAGCCGCGGCGCTGAAGGGCTGCAACGCCCAACTTTAGCGCCGCGGTGCCCCACTGACAGAAAGTGAGCGACTTTCATAAGCGAATTAGCGCCATAACGCCTGTTTGAAGAGTCGCGGCGCCGACGACGTCAGGGAAGCGAGAAACCTAAATTTAACAAGGACAAAAAGATCCATTTTGGGGATTTTTCGTGATATATATTGGGGGAAACGTTTTTCTGAAAAGGATATAACACTTTGGAGGCAAGAAACAAGAGAACAATGAGTCATTAGAGACATCTATTGTTCAAGTTCTTTTCCTTTTCTTTACTTTAGTTCAGTTCATGTTGGATATTAAGTTAATTAGTTTTCTTAGCATGTCTAGGAGCTAATTACTTTTATTAGGGTTTTTTCGTTGAGTCATTTGAAACTCTATTATGATTTAATGCATTGCTAATGTTCTTCTTCATCTATTAAGATCTCTTCAACTTGTGTTTATTGAATGAGAATTAATTGACCATTAGTTTTCATTACCTATATGATTTCGAATCAAGATCTGATTAGGGGGATTTGAATATGCTATAGTTGATTAGACGTAGGTTTAATCTTTAACGAGAGTATCACGATTGCCTGTGTAGCATTTTAGGTTATTGATCTTAATCCTCCTGTGTGATTGAACTTATCATAGAAATATAGAAAGTTCTCACTTAGGTTGAGTTTTTATATGTCCTAACCTGAATATAGAACACCTCAGTTAAGGATGAAAAAAGCCTCCGGACCCACAAAGAATCAATGACAAGGATGAAAGCTGATAACGTTGAAAAAATGGCAACAAAGACAAACAACTTTGAAGAAAAATCTGCAAATTACTATTTACTTTTAGACTTTTGTAACCAACTACTATTTGCTTTTAGACTTTTACAGCATAGCAATAATGTAATCAATCAAAGAGGTTATCTATATAAAGAGCCTCATTGTAACTTCAGAAATCATCTTTTGAAATACAACAACTTCAAATCTTTGAAATACTCTCTCTCATGTCTAGCTAAACCCCCTTCTAGTCTATAACTCATATCAAGAATAATATCATAATACCATAGAATAGATACTTTGAAAGCTTATACTTAGAACCATACTAGTCCATAAAACACCATCTCTTAAAAAAAAATTAAGAAAGAGTCTGTCAAGCAACTCCCGGCACCTAGGCCATTTATCCCGTCGAATCTAGTGAGGAAAAAGGGAGGCAAAGCCAGGGTGGGTTGAGTATCTCCGGTGGTCTTGAAATTCTGCTAAGAGGTATGTTTTCAGACTATGTGTTTCTAATTAAGATCTTGATAAGTATATGTCTCTGCAATTATGATGTTAACTATTGATAGAAGGTTATAGACTTTTATTTAAAAATGAATTTTGAGTTGATAATACATGCTTTCGTACTACATGTTCATTATTCTTGTTAATATGTCATCTATATTCCTACCCTCTTCAGGGTTGTTAGATGATGAAAAAATCTGCCACTAAATTGGTATCAGAAGAAATATTTTCTTGTTCACTCACTTGTTGGGAATATTCTTGTAAACATTAATCTTTATCTTTTATAAGATCCATGCTTATTATACAACTTACTATATGTTGGTTTATATCTCTATTATATGTAAGGGATTTTTCAGCTATCATTCTAAGTTCTCCTAACTTATTTTGTTGTTCCATTAGTTTATTTTCATCCATAATGTTCTATTGTCATTCGTAGGTCTTCGTTCAAATCTGCTATAACCTGGTTTTGTCTAATCATTTTAGTGTTGAGGTCTATTAATTCTCTGTATTTTCTTATAACTTCATCCAAATTTGTACTTATTTCTGCTAAGTCAGTTTCTTCATTTATCCTTTCATAATCTTCTAGTCTTTTTATTGCTAATTCTTTTTTCCTTAATTCTATTAAATCACTATAATATCTTAACAATATTTCATTGTGGTTTCTTCTTTGTATTAAGAGGTGTTTCATTGCTTTAACTATTTTTTTTCTTTTATTTAACATTCTAGTTTGGTATCAGAGCTTGTAAAAGGAATAGGTTGTAAACAATGAAGAAACGTCCAGAATTTAGCCAAACTAGAATGTTAAATAAAAGAAAATTTTAGTTAAAGCACTGAAACACCTCTTAATACAAATAAGAAACCACAATGAAATATTGTTAAGATATTATAGTGATTTAATATAATTAAGGAAAAAATAATTAGCAATAAAAAGACTGGAAGATTATGAAAGCATAGATGAAGAAACTGACTTAGCAGAAATAAGTACAAATTTGGATGAGGTTATACGAATATACAGAGAATTAATAGATCTCAACACTGAAATGATTAGACAAAACCATGTAATAACAGATTTGAACGAAGGCCTACGAATGACAATAGAACATTATGAATGAAAATAAACTAAGGGAACAACAAAATAAGTTAGGAAAACTTAGAACGATAGCCGAAAACCCCCTTACATATAATAGAGATATAAATCAACATATAGTAAGTTGTAGAATAAGCATGAATCTTATAAAAGATAAAGATCAACGTTTACAAGAATATTCCCAACAAGTGAGTGAACAAGAAAATACTATTACAATCTTAAGAAACATGATAGCCCTAAAAGAAGAAAGAATAAGACAAAAAGAGGAAGAAAATATGAAACTAAGAGAAGAAAAATTACTACAAATAATCAGAAAAGATAACAAAATAAAAGACTTACGAGATGTTATAGAAGAACAGTATAAGTACATCAACATATTAACATATGGATAAAGGAAAAGAGATAATAGAAGAATCTAACGAAACCTACTACCAAATGAATACATATGAAGGAGGAATGACACAAACATTAAACTTTAAACCATAAATATATCAAACAATACAAGATGAAAAGGAAGAACTATCTATAAAGAAAAAATTTAAAACAAAATGGTTTGAAAGAAATAAAGAAATATAATAGATACAACTAGTATAAATGGAAGAACAAAAATAAACTTGATAATAAATGAAGTAATAAAAAGAGAGTTAGCAAAACTATCCACTAAAGAAGCTAAAAAATATAGAAATATATACTTTGGAGGAGTAGAATTTACCATAAAAGCATATTTTCAGAAGAACATAGATACACCTATACAAATATACATATTAGATGATAGAATATTAGGTAATCTACAAGATGCTCTAATATCAGTAATAAAAGGAAATTTAATATACCAAAAGTTAAAATTTACAGTACAACCAGATTTTAGTATATCATTAAAAGATGAATATAAAGACTTAGCCTTAACACTAAATTACAAACTAGATGAAATAAATATGTCGGCAGGAAGTAAAGTTATAAGTATAGAAACAAAAATGATATACGCCCTAACCAGAAATCGCCATGTGAAAAAATAACATGAAATGAATATCTTAGTACCAAAAATGTACTAGGAAATATTAGAACAAATAGAACATAAAGAAAATTCCAAGATAACTATACCAGAAGAAATATATGTGGATTTTAATACCAGAACCCTGATACCATCAAAAAGATTAATACCACAAATAGAAGGATCTAGACTGAGTATTACAAAAGAACCAATAATGCAACGACAAACTAGTGTTATACAACCTAGAATATTAGATTTAATAAATATAAACACAAATAGATTAAAAATTAAGGTAATAATATTTAAAGGTATAATAACAACAGATTGTATAGCTGAAATAAATGCTGGAGCTATTAAAAGTTTTATACATATAAGAAAGATTGATGAAAATGATTGTGATTTAATAGACCCACAAACTTATAATTATCCTGAAAATGAAAGAGAAATAATAATTACCAAAAGTATTAATTTAAGATTCAAAATCCAAGATTTAGAATATAAGATATATATAGGAGTAATAGAATATGACAGTTTCAATGAACTGCTTTTAGGAAGTGACTTTTTAACCATGATAAATTATAGGATAAATAATAACGGAATTGAAATAAATGACCAAGGAAAACAAGATTCGTAAATAAAGTATGAATATACAAAGAGAAATAATAGAGAAAAAACATAAATTAAAAATAATAAAAACAGCTTTATCAGAAGAAATATTTTCAGAACTCAAATACATAAAATACAAGGCAAAATAAATAAAACTAGAAGAAAAGATAAAACAGTTAGAACAACGATGTGATAAATTTGACAAAATATGGATAGATATGAGAAACGGATGGAAAAAGAAAATAAATAATCCGGACTAATCCTAACAAAAAAAATAATGTGTTATGGGAAGAAATAATAGTAAGAGAAAAAATGAAGAATACATTAATAATGATGGATGAAATAAACGAAAACCAAACACAGATGCAAGAAGTAATAAGAAAAGAATTAACAAAATTATGGAATGTGTCTGAAGTACCAACATTTAAAATAATACTGGAAAAACTTAACATATTAGTAGAAGAGACAAATAAAGGTAAAGGTAAATAAGTATAAGGAGAAAATGAACCTAGTACAAGCAAAGAAAACACAATAATTAGTACTACAACTCAACAACCAGAAATTGTACCGATAGATGCTTGGAGAAGAAGTAAAGAGCCTATAATGGTAGATATTAGTAAAATAAAACCAAAATTGTCAAAGAAAGTAGAAAAAATATTAGACAATTTAGCAATATTAAGTAAAATGACAATTTTAATGGAAAACCAAGAACCTAGTGTACTTACGTTTTTTTAAAAACCATGGGAAAAATATAATAGAAAGAGAAAAATACAGGTATGAACCAATAAAAAAGAAAGAAAAAAATACACCAGACGGTAATAAAAGTCAAAAGGTGAAAACATTTACTTAAAAGACGCAGAAAAAACAACCAACGAATAGTTAAATCTAAAACTAGATAAGCAAGAACAACAAATATGTGAATTACAAACAGAAAACACCAAATTGAAAACACACAATAATGAAGAATGGTTGGTATAACAAATATAAAAAATATAAACATAAATTTAAAGATACAAAGAAAATACTAAAAGAAACCAAAGTAGAGTTGAAACAAACAAAAGAAGAATTGAATGAAGTAAAACAAGAATTAAATGCAGTAAAACAAGAATTAGGAGAATTAAAAAGAAATACAAATCCTTAAAGAAGAGATAAAAAGGTTAAAAGGAAAAAAGAAGGTAAGAAAAATTATTAAAACAAGCGATGAAAGTACAACTAGTAATAAAAAAACTGAGAGTGATACAGACGAGGATAACAACATTGAATTAGCTAATCAAGATATACAAGTAGCAGAATTCATAGTAGAAGAAGACTCAGAAATAGTAAAAGAAAACAACAAGATAATAGAAGTCTTACAAAAAATGAAAAGAGTAAATGCAATCATAGAAGATGAACCTGAAAGTGATATAGAAGATGAATTTAATAAGCCTATAGAAACAGAAATAGAAACTGATGATATAATAAATGAAGATGCAAATGATTATCCCGAAGAAGAATTAGTAAACTCTAATCTAGAAATAATAACAAGAAAACGAACTAGATTATCAAATCATATACCAGTAGGACAACAAACTGAGTTTAAAGAATTTGTAGGATCAATGGCACAATGTATAAATTACAATAGATATTTTTTAGACTTAGATAATGTTTATGATGAACAAGAATAGGAAGAAGAATAAATGATTGGAATTTTGGAATGTATATAGCATTAATGAACTCTACACAAACAGAAAACCTAGAATATATGTATGACTTGATATCTAAAACATTAATCGGAAAGGTATCTTATTGGATAGAATCTATAGCATACCAATTAAGAGGAGAAGTATTTAGTCATGCAGGAGATTAGAAATCTATGTTAATAATATTTGATATCATACTAAAAAGAGAATTTTTAGGAGAAAAATGTTTAGTAGCATGAGAAAACGTGCTTGCAGAAACAAAAATGGAGATAATAATGAATCTAAATAACATGAAATGTTGTAAACTTAATAAATTACCAGAATATACAATACGTTTTAGTAAGTTCTTCTATGAAGCAAGATTTTTACCACAAGAAGGTTTAATAAATCAACAACTCTATTATGACCACTTACCAATACCTTATAATACTGAGATATCAAAAGAATATACCCAACTAGAACCAAAAGAAAATACATTAGGAGAAAGAATAAGAGTACTAAGAGCATACCTAATGCGAAAATGCGAAGAATATAGAATGCAACAAAAGATTAAAAAAGATAAGAAAATAGGATTAAGAGAGATATGTGGATTTACAGAAAGAAGACTAGTATTTGGATGTGATGATAATAGAAAAGAAAAGAAATATAAGAAAGGTCATAAAAAGAGATATCAACACAAGAAATATAAAAGATATAATAATTACAATAGACAAAACCAACAACATTATTACAAACATTATAGGAAAATGAGATTTTAAAAATATAGAGATACCCCTGAAACCAGGAAAAAATTTAAACATAAGAGAAAATTTAGGAAAATAAAATATGTAAAACCATTAGAAGAAGAAAAACTTAAAGAATGTAAATGTTGGAATTGCAATGAAAAATGACATTATGCTAATAAATGCCCAAAGCTAAAGAAAAAATGTGTAAAATATATAAATACAACACAATTTATAATGAGTCTACAACAAATAAAAGAAGACAATAATAAATTGTATGAATATGAAGACTTTTATGTCAGTCAAACTGATGAAGAAAGTGAATCAGAATTAGAAAATATTAACTTTATTAACCAAAACTCGGAAAGCGAAAGTAGTTCTGATTAAATGCAATCACAAGAAGAAAAACAAAAATTATTAGAGGAAAGAAATTACTGGATACAATATGAAAGGCATGTTCACCATAAGCTTATTACAACTACAACTACTAGTGAAACAGGAAATAAATACTATAATGATAGATACAAAAAGATTACTAAAAACCTTAGCAGAATAAGAGAAAGATTGAGTGAAATAAGATGAAAAAAACTACTAGAGGAAGTAAGAGAAATAGAACAAGATGAGGAACTTCAACAAAGATTAGGAAAGATAGATTTGAAACAAAATGATAATTAGATGGTAGCAATCTACATAGAAGCTCATATAGAATATAAGAATAATAAAATGATAAAAAAATATATATTTATTGACAGTGGAACAGACTTATGTCTATCAAAGAAAGAGGTATTAGAACCACACAGATGGAAGAGATCTAAAACACATAAAACATTAGTATCAGGCTTTAACGAACAAACAAAAGAATTGAATATAATAACAGAAAATATGAGAATAATATTAGGAAAGACAATATTTAGACTACCAGTAATATACCAACTGAATGATATGAAACAACAAGTATTGTTAGGAAACAATTTCCTAGACTACTTTAAAACACACGTGATAAATAATACTACTTTTAGCTTACAAACGCCTTGTAATAAGTGGATAATACTAAAGAGAGTACTACCAATACACACACTAAGAATATATAACATAAGATCAGATAGGAATAGTAACCTACAGTTATTAAGAGAAAAATATCTCAATATATTAAAAATAAATTTTGGAGAAAACCCAATGCAACTAGAGGAGAAAGAAAAAATATATGCTGAAATCAAGTTACTAAATTTCAGTGATATAGTTAGATAAAAACCAATTAGGTATAGCTCAACAGATCAAAAAGAGTTTGAAACCAACTAAAAGAATTATTAGAATTAAAATTGATACAAGAGAGTAAAAGTTCACATAGTAGCCCAGCCTTTTTAGTTAGAAACATAGTGAACAAAAAAGAGGAATGGCTAGAATGGTGATTTATTGTAGAGAACTAAATAAAAAAAAAAAAATTGATGGATATTTTTTACCATACAAAAGAAACCTTATCAATAGATTAGGAAATAAAAAATGGTTCAGTAAGTTTGATTGTAAAAGTGGATTTTGGTAAATAAAACTAAAAAATGAATCAAAATCTTTAACAGACTTTAGTGGCCCTCAAGGACATTACGAATGGAAAGTACTCCCATTTGGATTGAAAAATGCACCACAAATATTTCAAAGAAGGATGGACAGAGTGTTCAGAAAATTGACAGAATTTTGTATAGTATATGTAGATGACATATTACTATATAGTGATGATTTGAAAAAAACATATAAAATATCTAGAAGAATTTATAAAAACTGTGAAACAGTATGAAATATTATTATCTGAAAAGAAATCTGAAATCTTTAAGAATAGTATAGAATATTTGGGATACATAATATATAATGAAGAATTACAATTACAAGAACACATTTAACAAAATAAAAAAAATTTAAAGATAAATTAGAGAGAAAAAAAGAGGTACAACAATTTCTAGGAGTAGTAAACTATGCTTCAGACCATATAAAGGATTTACCACTCTTAAGAAAGCCATTACAAGAATTAACTAGAAAAAATATAACCTTTGAATGGAAGGAAGAACATACTAAAGCCATAAATAAAATCAAGGAAAAAGTAAAATTATTGCCGAAACATAGAATACCAACAGAACTAGATCAACTAGAACTTTTTACTGATGCTAGTGATATAGGTGTTGGAAATTAGCCTTTGGCGGGAGTTGCGACCGACCAACTTTAACGGCTTAAACACTAGTGTTACGTATGTTGGAGAATCCGGTTCTTCACACATGCATGATGTACTAAGTACGTAGATAACCGTAGGGCCAAGAATCGTCAAATTTCATTGAGAAATGAAAGAGATATTGGTTCACGAAGTAAGGTGTTTGAAGCATGGAAAAGTGTGGTGTGTGATCAATTCTCCCTCATCGGTAGAGGAAGAAAGAATTGTTGTGTATATAAGACTCGAATTTGGTTTGGGGTTTGGGACCCCAAGGGGTATCCCATGTGTTTAAAGTAGTGGAAGACCTAGATGTGCTTCGGTTCGAGGAAAGACCACACGCGCGCCGCCGCCGCCCGCCCGTCCGGTCTGGTTCCGGTTCCGTGTTCCGTGTTCCGGGTTCTCGGGTCGTGGGTCGTGGGCTGTGGGCCTTCTGATATTATCTTTTTGGGCCAGGAAACATTGCCAGAAGTACAGTTTGATCCCAGAAGTTTCAGATGTGCGGTTTGGACCGAATTCTTTCGGATGTACGGTTCGGTCCCCGAAGTTTCAAGATGTACGCTTTGGTCCCCGAAATTTTTCGAAAGGCGAATTTCGACGGTCCGAACGAAACGTCCGGCACTCAATTCAGCCATATATTTTGGCTGAATTACACCTCCTATAATGGCCAATCCGTTGGTAATTTTCTCCATTTATGTGGTGGCTTTACTACCTCCATAATGGTCATTATTTGGCCAATAATGGTCACATTATGGAGGCAACAAACAATCCCTCTTCCTCCTATATAAACACCCCTTACACCATTGTTGAGGCACACTTGATATACACGAAAATACACAAAGCGAGAAAGCAAAGCAGTTTCTTCCTAATCTTCCAAGCATCATTTCGTTATTCAATATTCTTCACGATAGCTTTTGAGTTTCCTTTGCTCAATAGTTCCATTGCTATTTTATCTTGGGAGACGAATTGTCCAGGACGTATAAAGGATACATACGGGGCAATATTGTCTTAAGGACAGAGTGCCACACTCGACTCAGCAAAAACAACTTTCCAGTTTTCTTGATCAACAAAATAGTAATTTCAGTTTGTTGTTATATTGTAATTTTCAGTTTTAGAGTTGAATTATAATTTCAATTCTTACATAAGCAGTTACTTGTAATTTCCGTTTCCTGCAAATCCTTGTAAACACCAACAACTTAAGACAATATTTTTGCTTACGGTAACTGCAATAACATGGCTGGAAATATGACCGATGTTGCTGCTACTGCTGCTGCCTCTCGAGGCAACGTTGCTGCCTTCCCCGCCACTGCCGCTACTGGCCAAGGCAGTAACTCCACCGCCTTCAATGCTGCTGCTGCGGCTCCTGCTCAAGGCAGTAACATTGCTGCCTTCCCCACTGTTGGAGCTCCACCCTCTTCATCACACCGCCATGATCGCCCTGAAAAATTCATGGGATCAGAATTCAAAAGATGGCAGCAAAAGATGTTGTTTTACTTAACAGTTATGGGCATGGCCCGGTTCCTTACGGAAGATCCTCCACAAGCTGGAGATGAAATGGACTCTTCGCCCAATGAAACGGGTGAAGGGGGCCTTGGTATGCATGTCATTAATGGTATGAAGATGGTTCGTGACGCATGGAATCATAGCGATTTCATGTGCAAGAACTATATATCTCGCTTGCGTAGACCCTCTCTACACGGTCTATTGCACTTGTTGGCACCGCCAAAGAGCGTAGGGAAAAGCGCAAAAGAAGTACAACGCACAAGATGCGGGTACTAAGAAGTTCATCGTTGGGAAATTTCTAAAATTCCAAATGGTGGACAAGAAGACGATGATGTCCCAAGTCCAGGAATTCCAAATGATTTTACATCACCTGGATTTGGAAGGACTGAAACCAAATGAGCAGTTTTTGGTTGCATCGCTGATTGAAAAGTTACCTCCTTCATGGAATGAGTTTATGAGTTACTTGAAACTCAAGACAAAGGAGATGACCTTTGAAGAGCTTGTTATCAAACTGCAAATCCAGGAAGATAATAAGAAGACCTTGCCAAAGGGTAGACAACATGCTGAGGCAAAGGCAAATCTGGCTGAGGCCAAAGGGAAAACAAGCAACATGTGGAAGTTCCACAAAGACGGCAAAGCCCCCGCAGCGGAGACGTTCAGAGGTAACTGTCATCACTGTGGGAAACCTGGTCATAGGATCAAGGAATGCCGCAAGCTCAAGACTGAGCAACAACAGAAAGCCAAGTCGAAAGGCAAGGCTCAAGCTAACGTCGTCAAGGACACGCTCCTGGATGACATGATTGAGGATTTCTCGGCCGTGGTGCTAGAAGCCAACTTGGTTGAGAATCCGATGCAGTGGTGGGTGGACACAGGTACAACAAGACACATCTGTTCCAACAAAGATGCCTTCTCCACGTACACTCCGGTCTCCGACAAGAAGCTGTTCATGGGCAACAACGCTTCCTCGGACGTGCTCGGGGTTGGAAAGGTGGTCCTGAAGATGACTTCCGGCAAGGAACTCACTCTGAAGGAAGTGATGCACGTCCCAGATATTAGAAGAAATCTAGTTTCTGGACCTTTATTGGTTAATGCTGGTTTTAGGCTAGTGTTTGAATCAAATAAATTTGTACTCACTAAAAATGGCACATTTGTGGGGAGGGGCTTCGTCTGTGAAGGCCTCTTCAAAGTGAATGCCATGTCTGTATTGCGTCAAGGAAATAAAGTTGAGTCTTCTTCTTATTTGCTTGAGTCTTCTAATTTATGGCATCATAGATTAGGACACGTAAACTACAAGTCTATTCAAAGGCTGGTAAAGATGGAGTTGTTGCCTTCTATCGACATAAACCCTCAACATAAGTGTGAGGTGTGCGTAGAGGCAAAACTCACCAAGCTTCCTTTTCGATCCGTCGAAAGGAATACCGCTCCTCTAGAACTTATTCACACAGATATATGTGATTTGAAGTTTGCGCAAACTAGAGGGGGGAACAAGTACTTTGTGACATATATAGATGATAGCACAAGGTATTGTTACCTTTACTTGTTGAAAAGTAAGGATGAAGCCTTTGAAGCGTTTCGACGTTACAAAGCAGAAGTTGAGAATCAAATTAGCCTACGGATTAAATCCATTCGTAGCGATAGAGGGGGAGAATATGTAGCGCCTTTTGAGGAATATTGTGCCCAAGAAGGCATTATTCATCAAACGACGGCTCCATACTCACCTCAATCAAACGGTGTGGCGGAACGTAAGAACCGCACATTAAAGGAAATGATGAATGCCTTGCTTATCAATTCCGGACTTCCCCAAAACATGTGGGGAGAAGCCGTCCTTACCGCTAATACGATTCTTAACAGAGTCCCACATAAGGGTAAGGACAAAACTCCATTTGAATCATGGAAAGGGAAGAAACCCACCTACAAGTATTTTAAGGTGTGGGGTTGTCTGGCAAAGGTTGAAGTACCTAAGCCAAAGCAGGTCAAGATTGGGCCTAAAACTGTAGATTGCATATTCATCGGATATGCAAATAACAGTAGTGCTTATCGCTTCTTAGTGCATAAGTCATATATTCCAGATATCCACCAGGGTACAATAATGGAATCAAGGATTGCTCTATTCTTTGAAAGTACCTTTCCTAGAAAGGAGAAAGACATAACCTCTCGCAAACGAAGTTATGCACAAAGCTCTCAAGAACCGGGAGTCCTTGACTGCCCGGATCTAAATGGTTCAGATCTAGCGAATCTCGAGGTGGCTGAACATCCGGAATCTAGTGTTCCTGATTCTCAGAACTTGGAGACTCCAGAGATGGATCTAAGGCGAAGTAAAAGGGCCAGGAAGGATACATCCTTCGGTCCTGACTTTGTAGCTTATATGGTTAGTGATGAACCAAGGACAATTGCTCAGGCGTTGTCAACTCCAGAAGCACCGCTCTGGAAAGAAGCTATTGAGAGTGAAATAAGCTCCATTCTGCATAACCATACTTGGGAGTTGGTTGATCTTCCTCCGAGAAATAAATCGTTGGGTTGTAAATGGATACTCAAATGGAAATACAAGGCAGATGGGTCTATAGACAAGTATAAGGCCAGGTTGGTAGTCAAGGGCTATCGACAGACAGAAGGCTTTGACTACTTTGACACATACTCTCCGGTATCCCGGATGACATCCATACGGGTATTTATTGCGATCGCAGCTTTGCGTGACCTTGAGATACACCAGATGGATGTTAAGACAGCCTTCCTAAATGGTGATTTGGAAGAAGAAATTTATATGGACCAACCCGAGGGGTACGTGGTTCATGGGCAAGAGAAGAAAGTCTGTCGACTTATCAAATCTCTATACGGGCTTAAACAAGCCCCGAAGCAATGGCACGAAAAATTTGATAGTACTCTACTATCGAAGGGGTTTGCCATTAATGAGTGTGATAAATGTGTTTATACGAAAGGTAACTCTGACTCATTTGTTATGATATGCCTGTATGTAGACGACATGTTAATCACAGGAAGCAGTCCTAGGGTAATCCTAGAGACTAAGAACATGTTGAAACAATGCTTCGACATGAAAGATATGGGTATCGCAGATGTCATCCTAGGGATTAAAATCTCTAAGACGTCTGACGGACTGGTCTTATCTCAGTCTCACTACATCGAGGATGTTTTGAGAAAGTTCAAGATGTTAGACAGTTCTCCGATAGCGTCACCAATGGATACAAATCAAAAGCTTGATAAAAATCTTGGTGCACCTGTATACCAAGAGCGATATGCACAGGTGATCGGTAGTTTGATGTATATCACAAACTGCACCCGACCTGATATTGCTTATGCAGATAATAAGTTGGCTAGGTTCACCCGTAATCCAAGTGATAATCACTGGAAGGCGTTGAATCGGGTATTACAATACCTGAAATACATGTTAAATTTCGGGTTGCACTATTCGAGATATCCAGTTTGTACTAGAGGGGTACGGTGATGCAAACTGGATATCTGATATAGAGAACACCAAGTCCACCAGTGGGTATATATTTACAATTGGTGGTGGGGCTGTGTCTTGGAAATCCTCTAAGCAAACTTGCATCGCCCGATCCACGATGGAATATCTGACTTATGCACTAAGAAGAGATAAGCACTACTGTTATTTGCATATCCGATGAATATGCAATCTACAGTCTTAGGCCCAATCTTGAACTACTTTGGTTTGGGTACTTCAACCTTTGCCAAACAACTCCACACCTTTAAATATTTATAGGTGGGTTTCTTTCCTTTCCATGATTCATATGGAGTTTTGTCCTTACCCTTATGTGGGACTTTGTTAAGAATCATATTTGCGGTAAGGACGACTTCTCCCCACATATTTTGGGGGAGACCAGAATTGATGAGCAAAGAATTCATCATTTCCTTCAATGTGTGGTTCTTACGTTCCGCCACACTGTTCGATTGAGGTGAGTATGAAGCCGTCGTTTGATGAACAATGCATGATTGATCACAATATTCCTCAAATGGCGCTACATATTCTCCCCCTCTATCGCTACGAATGGATTTAATCAGCATGATGAGTTGGTTCTCAACTTCTGCTTTGTAACGTCGGAACGCTTCAAAGGCTTCATCCTTACTTTTCAACAAGCAAAGGTAACAATACCTTGTGCTATCATCAATGAATGTCACAAAGTACTTGTTTCCCTCTAGTTTGTGCAAACTTCAAATCACATATATCTGTGTGAATAAGTTCTAGATGAGCGGTATTCCTTTAGACGGATTGAAAATGTGTGAGTTTTGACTTTACGCACACCTCACACTTATGTTGAGGGTTTACGTCGATAGACGACAACTCTAACTTTACCAACCTTTGGATGGACTTGTAGTTGACATGTCCTAATTTATGATGCCATAAATTAGAGGACTCAAGCAAGTAGGAAGAAGAGGCTTCAATATTATTGCTTGTTCGTAATACAGATATGGCGTTAACTTTGAAGAGGCCTTCACAGACGAATCCTCTTCCTACAAACGTTCCATTCTTAGTGATTACAAATTTATTGGACTCAAACACTAGCCTAAAACTAACATTAACCAATAAATGACCTGAAATTAAATTTCTTCTAATCTCAGGAACATGCATCACCTCCTTCAAGGTGAGCTCCTTTACAAAAGTTATCTTCAGGACTACCTTTCCTACCCCCAGCACGTCAGACCTATGAACAACTTCTTGTTTGTAACCGGTGTATAAGTGGAGAAGACATCTCTGTTAGAACAGATGTGTCTTGTAGCACCTATGTCCATCCACCATTGTATAGGATTCTCAACAAGGTTTGCTTCTAGCACCACAGCTGAGAACTCCTCAATCATGTCATCCAGAAACTTGTCCTTGACGACGTTAATCTGAGCCTTGCCCTTCTCTTGTTGCTCAGTCTTGAGCTTGCGGCAATCCTTGATCATGTGACTAGGTTTCCCACAGTAGTGACAGTTTCCTTTAAACTTCTCCGCTGCTTGGGTCTTGCCGTATTTCTGGAACTTGCACTTCTTGCTTGGGTTCCCTTTGGCCTCAGCCAGATTTGTCTTTGCCTCAGCGGGTTGTTTACCCCTAGACAAGGCCTTCTTATTATCTTCCTGAATTTGGAGTTTGATAATAAGTTCTTCAAAGGTCATCTCATTTGTCTTGAGTTTTAAGTAACTTATAAACTCATTCCACGAAGGAGGTAACTTTTCAATCAGTGATGTAACCAAAAACTGCTCGTTTGGATTCATACCTACAAAATCCAGGTGATGTAGAATCATTTGGAATTCCTGGACTTGGGACATCACTGTCTTACTATCCACCATTTGAAATTTCAGAAATTTGCCAACGATGAATTTCTTAGTACCTGCATCTTGTGCGTTGTACTTCTTTTGCAGCTTCTTCCACAACTCTTTGGCGGTGCCAACGGTGCAATACACCATGTAGAGAGGGTATGACAAGCAGTTCAATATGTAATTCTTACACATGAAATCACTATGACTCCATGCATCAAGAACCATATTTTATGCCATTAATGACATGGATACCTAGGCCCCCTTCAGCCGTTTCAGAAGGCGAATGGACCATTTTATCTCCAGCTTGTAGAGGATCTTCTGTTAGAAAATGTGTCATTCCCATAACAGTCAGATAGAATAGCATCTTCTGCAGCATAATCCGAAGCAATTTGATCTCTTCCAGTCATCTTTCTTAGGTACTTACAACAAAATCTTGTCTTAAAATTGTTGGGATACAATTGTTATAGGGAACGGGAAGTAAGTAACTATTACAATAGTAAGAAAGGATAAACTAATTATTACAATAAACTGGAAATCAAGAACTTAACCGATTGCTTGTGTGATTCGCTGAGTCGAGTGATGACACTCTTTCTTTAAGATAAGATTGCCCCGTATATCTCTTTTTACTTTATCGGGCAATAGTCTCCTAAGATACAACAACAACTTAACAATTGAGTAAAGGAAACTCAAGTGTTACTCTTGAAGAACTTTGAGTATAGTAACTTTGCTAGAGAGGAAGAAGATGAATTTAGAAAATCTGTAAATATTTTCTAAGTGTTGAGTGTAGTATTTCAATTGAGCCAAATGCCTCAATTTATAGTGTAAGGAGAAGACCCTTCAACTAGCCAACTAATGACCTTCAATAGCCATGTAATGGCACTTGATTGAGGGGTTACATTCAGCCAAATAATGGCTGAATTCATGTGGCAAGTAATGGAGAATCAATGCTCCAAAACCAGCCCAAAGGTCAGATTTTTCCAACTTCCCGTTGCGGCATTCTGCTTCTGAAGCGCCACGGCGCTGTGAATTAGCGCCGCGGCTCCGACGGTGTGGCGCCGCGGCCCTTCACGACTCCGCGGCGATTTACGACTCGTTTCATCTTACACTTTGTACACTTCTTCCTTCTTTTACCAACGTGGAATACTTTGTCATTTGGCCAATAACCGTCCATAATTCTATGTCTCAAACGTATTACATACGTACCAATATCTCTTTCACTAATGAAATTTGCGATACTTGGCACTACGTGTGCACGTGTGTGGAAACGACGTTTCCGACGTGCGGGCTCTAATTGTTCGAGTCATAAATTAATGGGGATATACTTAATTTCACATTTAGTAAATTTCCAACACTTGGTTCACTCAGGTTTGTTTTTAACTCAAAAGTCATTACCTTATCTGGTTAATATCTAGCAGATAGTAGCAGAACGTTAGAATTGTGAACCTCTGCACAAATTTCACAAACACAATTGGATTAATTTCAAAGACATAGCTTGTGTCCTTTAACAATCCTTTCGTCAATTTTTTGCGGGTATTTCTTCTATCATACCAGTAAAAATATATATGTGCAAACCATATTTAATGTACATTGTTGTTGCTTAGAGTGTTTAAATGGTTCGATTTGTCACAGCACTATCACTCTGCCGTGGTGGTGTGGAGTACTTTCTTTTTGTTGTTATTTTCCCATTCTTTACTTGTTTTTGGGATTACTGCACCAGTCCTATGCATATTGCAGTTCGTAAGGATGCCAATTCCAGAACTAAAATGCAAATATCTAAAACTAGAGTTGCATTTCAGAAAGTTTAATTTGTATGGAGTAGCTGGCCTTTTGCGAGCCTCGCCTCATGTGGAGACACTCAACATAGACATGTCAACTACATCTGTTACTTCCTGGAACTTTTTCTCTTCTTTTTATATGTATTCATGTGTTGAAGTTTTAACACTCCCCCCCTCTCCCCGGAAGTATTTTTGTTTGGGTAACTGATGGTATTGTTTACCAAAGTAAGAAACTGTACAACACGTCAAAAAAAAGTAACAGCCAAGTCCAGTACTTAGTCCCCAGCCTTAGCAAACAACAGAGTTCAGAAACTTAATCTAAACAAAGCCACTCAGTAACACATTTGCGGAGTAACACTAGGGATTGAAATTCAGTGCACCAATTCTCTTAGCTTAGGCTTCAATTGCTCTAAAAACAGCATTCTGGATGATCATCTTGATTCACACTTCTTGGCTCCTGCCTTTGGATTGAAACACTCTCAGGTTCCTCTCTTGCCAGTGTATAGATGCAGCTGGCTAGCACAATTCTGAGCAGTTCATGTGAGGAAGTTCTGCCATTTGTGTTGGTCAGCATCCATGCTAGCTCTTCTGACCATTTAATGCATCCTCTAGTATAGCCTTGCCATGACAAAAGCTTTCCCCATATGCCAGCAGACAATACACAGGAGAAGAATAGATGGTCTACGCTTTCATCCTCATCGTTGCATAATGGGCAGTGTACCTCATCGACCACACCCCACTTCTTGAGCCTATTCCTTGTATAAATTCGGCCTAAAATGACCAGATACAATATGAAATTCCACTTGGGTGCTCCACTTGTGTTGCAAAGTATCCTTCTCCATGGAACCTTTTCATGTTGCCCCCTGAGTTGTTTGCAGAGCTTCTTTATAGAGAACACCTGCAACTGTTGTATCTCCTCCATATCATACCCAGCTTCCTCAAAGTTCATTCTGGATTTGAAAATTTTCTTCAACATCCAAGAAGCTTGATTAGGTATGAGATTCCAAATAGGTTTTCCCTTCCCATAGTAAATATGTACCCATAATTTCTCTTTTGCAGCATAAGTTCCACAAGAGCTTACAGATGGCAGCTCTATTTCAGGTCTGTACATGAAGTATGTTAAGCCCACCAGTAGTCTTAGGTAGGCATAATTGTTTCCAAGCTATTAATGCTTTCTTAGAAGGGGTGCAGCCACCAGTCCATAGATAGGATCTACGGATAGTTTCTGTACTCTTGAGCACCTTCTTAGGCAGGATAAACATCTGAGCCCAAAAGTTCTGGATGGAGAAGAGGACTGACTTAATAAATTCAAGTGTCCCTGCATAGGATAGGAATTTAGAAGTCCGGGTGATCCTGCCTAGCATTTTGTCCAGCAGGGGATGACTCTGAATGATGGAATTCCTTTTAAAGCTCAAAGGGACCCCTAAGTATCTGAATGGGAGTTGCCCCTTGGAAAACTGCTGCTTATCTAGAATATGCTCTTGAGTAATATTATCCACCCGAACAAAACAGATACAACTCTTGTCTTTGTTAGCAATAAGGCCAGAAACAGCAAGAAATTGAAGAAAACAGTCAGAACCCTTAATTTGCATTCTCCCCGGAAGTTGCTGAAGGAGAATGCAAATATATCCTTAATTATCTCTAAGAAGCTTTGCTTATGTCACGGTAAAGCTTCACATTAATATGGTTGGTGCTGATGCTTTCTTTGTGGCAATGAGCTCTCAAAGACAAAATGATTGTTGCGCTATTACATGTGCCATGAATCTTTATGGTCGGACAACCGTCATAATCTTTTTCCGAGTACCATTAGTATTCTTTTTTTTTAATAGAGTACCATTAGGATGGCTTGATCTACTTCTTGTTTCAGCAATTCTCATGGAACTTGCTGCACAGTCATCAAAAGGAATCAAGAAAGACGTCTTACAACTTCCTGAAGAACTATCTCCCCTCAGGTTTTCTTCTTGTTGTTGTTCTTGTTCTATCGCGATAGGGGAGTATTGCTATATTTTATTAGCAATAGAATTTTCCACTAGATGAGATTAGGAAACGAGATCTCTAATTGTATGATTAGCTCCCTTGATAGCTCCTTCCATGCAAGCAATTAAAGCTCTTTCTCTCCCTATTAGCCATGGGGATGGTTGTCTCAGGTTTCTTACCCTGTTATTCCTGGTTTTCTGTTGCATTGGTGTTTCATGTTTCTCTGGGTTGTGAACTTCTTTATTAGTGAATGCTCTCTCTATGATAACATAATTTTGACTAGTCTAGTTGAGTCATGGTGTAAGTTCGATATAGATCTGTCTATTCCAGCCCCCTTTAATTTTTTGGGATGCGAGGGTGCTTGATACAGCAGGAAATGCTTTTTTTACAAGAACAAACTGGAAAAAGAGATGGATACTGTAACCACTCTGATTTCTTTATCTGTGCTCCGTACAGTTTGATAGTGCAGGAGTATAAGGAGGATGACATATTTAACTCCTTATGAACACACTAAGAATGATTGTAATCAGTCTGGAAATGTGCTTCCTCTACACTTTATCATATGACTACATTCTCTGGACAGTGCTACCTCCCTCACAAATTAGATAAAATCCTTTTTACTAGCATGAAGGTTTTACCTATTTTAACTTTATTTATTACTCCCTTTGTCCCACTTTGTGTCGCACACTTTCCTTTTTAGTTTGTCTAAAAAAGAATGACACCTTTTTATATTTAGAATCAATTTAACTTTAAACTTCTCATTTACTGTTAATGAAATGATTTATAACTACACAAATGTCTATGACTTGTTTTAGACAATAATTTTCAAAAGTCTTTATTAAACTGTGAAACGTTACCCTGCCATAATTTGATGTGCTTTCAATGCCAATAGAAAGTAACCCATCCAATATTATTTAACATCCAAAAAACTGCCAAATAAAACGCGTCCCATGCTGAAATTCACAAGTACCGCCTCGTCGTGGGCCATCGAGCATTAAACTATAACCGACATCCTTTTTATCTGGCATTAACTTGGAACCACGTACATCTAAAGCACCTTTTACTACGATCAATGTAGTTGTATGTAGTCCTACTTACGCTTACAAACTGGTAGTTGTAGTGTTATTATTGTAGGCCTGCTTACTGCTTTATAGTCCCCTGCCGTTTGATTTCTGCTGCTATGTGTTTTTTAGTGTACTTTGTTTATCTTATTTACCTACGTTAGTTACTGTTTCTTTTTTGAGAATACGCTATCATGGCTTATTCGCTTTTGTTACCGGCATTTTCATACTGCTTTAAATTTCTTGTCCGGATCTGACCGTTTCTCTTGCTTTGCTTGTGCTTATGCTTTGTCTTGAGCCGAGGGTCTTTCGAAAATAATCGCTTTACCTACCAAGGTAGAAGTAAGGTCTGCGTACACTCTACCCTCCCCAGACCCCACGTTATGGGATTTCACTGGGTATGTTGTTGTTATTGTTACCATTAGGATTCTTTGGTTCTGAAATTTTACCATATTAGACACTACTACTATGAAATAATTTCTTTTCACATTTATGCAATAGGATTAGGCTAACCTGCATTTGGTACTGATTATATTCTTCATCTCCAGTCAGGTTATCCCCTGTGACTTTGAGTTAGGATATTTGGACAAAGGAGATAATATCGATTTGCAGAGTTTGATTTCCAGTTTTGGGTTTCCCAGCCTCAAGAAAGTTAGGATTGTCATCTCCTTAGATTGGTGTTTTATTTTCGTGTGGGAATCTGAAAAGTTCTACAAACTCTCAGAATTTCTGCTAATGACTGCAATGGATTTGGAGAAGTTCATTATCATATCAAAGAGCATAAAGTGCAGGAAATGTTCAATGAACTGTGTCCCAATACTTTTCTAGATTGGCTGAGAAGCTGTTAGGTTGCCCAAGATCATCCACCAAATCTATAATTATCTTCAAAGAGTGACTGCAAGGAGTTCTCCGTCTCAGGATACGAGAATTGTCACCTTCTATTGAGTTTTTGATAACTGCTCGTGTAATCATGAATGTTTAACTTCTCTATTCCTAGCCTTACTCTTGATTAAAAGATCTGATTTTTCGTTGCAATCGGTATAAAGATTCATCTTGTCTTTGCTCAATTGGTGTCAAGATGGTCAGATCAGACAAGAATTACCCAGGTATCATCGGGCCTTCAAATCTTCAAGGAGAATTGAGGCCTGGTGATGGGAGTAATTCACTACAGGAGCAGGCAAAATAGGAGGACTCTAAGTCCAATCAATACGAATTAATTCGAGCTCCCCCTTTACCATGTGTTGTCTACAAGAGAAATGGAATTATTGGGCACAGAGTCAATCCTGCTAACAAGGCTCCTCTTGTACCGATTAATCGTCCAATCACAAGGAAGTAGTGGGAAGCCTACCGGTGTAGTATAGCCACTATGCCGGGTTGATATGAAATGCTTCAATCTCTCTAAAAGACCCCTTACATGTTCGGTTAAATTTATACAATATACACACAATATACATGTGTATATTGAATCTCGCATTTGTGCCTATTTAGGACTCTCGGATTATGGTAATTAGTCAATGTGATTTATGGTAAATATTTAATATCCTAGTTTAGGTAATATTTAACACGTTCAATGCAAAGACAAATGTAGCTTTGAAGCCTCTTCCATTTGTACAGGAATGCAAAATCTGCACCAAATCGTCCCAAATTAGAAAATGATTCGGATTCGCAAACCCGAAAACTGAGCTTCAATGATGACTCAACCTTGTTCTAAGAGTTTTATCCCAACAAAGGGTGTTTCAAATATTTTTACAGCTCAAGAACAATTGCCTCGAAACATTCATTTTTTAAAAAAACATATCAAATTTGCAAGCTCGAAGACCCAACAAGTAGAGGTCAGCTTTGTACAAGAAGGAAGAAGATAAGAAGAAAGAGAAAGATCTTTAAAATCCCTAATCTTTTTTGTTGGAGGTTGTATATATTATGTAAAGATTTTGTTGTTTTGTTTGGAAAGTAGAATAGCATTGTGAATTATATTAAATATGAGTTTTATTTCATATAAAATTACAGAAAAGACGAGTTAGTAGTTACTTAGACAAGTTCAAGACGCATGATTTCATCAGCAATAAATAGAAAGCTAACATTTCATTTTTTGTACCAAAAAAAAATGAAGTTTTATTCCTGGTAAATAATCATCGAAATATATCATTTAGACAAATATATAATACTCTGAGAGTGTGTTTGGTAGGGAGGAAAATATTTTCCAATTTTCCCATGTTTAGTTGATCAAAATTTTTGAAAAACATTTTCTCTAGCAAAACAAGTTTCTCAAAAATTGAAAAATGACTTCCTTACAAATGTCCATCCCCATAGTGTTTTGTTAGATTACATACAAATGTTCTTGGGGTAAAAAAACATTCTTCCTTACAAACACTAGAAAATAAGTAAGAAACTCACATGTTTTTCAAGAAAACATTTTCCTTCATACCAAACACACCCTAAGTCACAGCAAATACGAGTTAACTGGAAATATAAAATATAATCAAGAATAATACATGTCTACGGCCTTGAAAGAAATAATCTCTTGATTATTTTCATTAATGAATGGGGTATATATACAAGTTACAATCTCCAAATATGAAAAATCTTATTCATATTATACTTCTAAATCCTAATCATACTTGTACAAGAATTGTACAACTATGGTAAGTGTGTACACTAGTTTAATTACAATCCTTGTACAAGTATTTGAGCACGGTACCGTGCTATATTCTATCACACCCCCGCAGCCATAGCGAGCGGTTGTCGTACGTTGAGACTGTTCCTAAAATCTTCAAATAGAACTGAGGAAAGGACCTTCGTAAAGATGTCAGTAATTTGGTATCTGGAGGGCACATGTAAAACGCGTACTTGTCCACGGGCTATTTGCGAACAGAGTGAATATCCATCTCGATATGTTTAGTGCGCTAATGTTGGACCAGATTGCCAGAAAGATAGACTGCACTAACATTATCACAATAGACCAAGGTAGCTTTCTGAATAGGAAAATGTAATTCTAATAAAAGATTACGCAGCCAACATAATTCAGATACCACATTAGCCACGCCTCGATACTCAGCCTCTACACTGGATCATGATAATGTAGCCTGGCGTTTCACAGACCACGAGACCAAGTTATCCCCAAGAAACATATAATAACCAGATGTCGAGCGTCTGGTATCAGGACAACCACCCCAATCAGCATTTGTATATGACACAAGAGTAGAGAAGGAAGAAGGATATAAATGCAATTCATAATCAAGTATGCCCTGGATGTACCGTATAATGCGTTTGAGCGCATGCATGTGCTCAATCTGTGGGTCATGCATGAATAAACACACACGTTGAACTGCATAACTAATATCAGGTCTCGTGAAAGTAAGAAACTGAATTGCCCCTGCAAGACTGCGATAATGGGTGGGATCCTCATATGGTGTGCCTGACGTAGTACTCAGCTTCGGTTTGGTATCAACCGGAGTGGAAAGAGACTTACAAGATGACATACCAGCTCTCTCAATAATCTCTGCAACATAATTTATTTGAGATAAAAATAGACCACCTGAATGACGCGTGACAGCAATGCCCAAGAAATAACTCAAGGGTCCCAAGTCTTTCATTGCAAATTCAGAACTGAGAAATGACATGATAGACTTGTGCAGATTATCAGATGAAGCAGATTATCTGCTGGAAGATTTCAAATAGGAGAGCACACACACATTGGAGGGAGACACCTTGGAGATTGTAGTTCTATTCAGAGAGTAGATTCGAGCGGAGCGTAGAAGGTGCGGTCAAACAGAGATCAACAAAGAAGACGACTACAACTATAATGAAATCTTGCCTTAAGGAACAGGAAGCGATGTCGAACAATTTAACCAACAACTTCCAATTCCAACTGAAGATCCTCAAAACATTGTGAAGAAATTAGAAAAAGTATGGTTAATCATTGTTCTCGCCTCGAATTCTGCCTTCTGCCGTTTTATCGGCTAATGAAATCGGAAGACAAATTGATTCTTTAACTTAAGCGATTTGGGCTGGAAACTGAACTCTAATCTCCGGCAATGGGTTCTCCAACTACTCAGAAAGCGTTAGGACGGTTGTGTGAGTAAACTAAAAGGTAAGAAACATGAATACAACCGAGTAAAGTAAAGTAAAGGATAAAAGTAAAGATACATAAGTTTTGATTTGTTTGATTGATTGTGTGTGTGTATATACAAAGAATAATCCTATTTTTAGTACAAAAAATGAAAAAACTGTACAAACGTGCCCCCCTCCCCATGTCAGCCATCGAGTAACCCACTAAGTTCAACGACCGACTATGGGGGAGGTGGTGCCGATTTTCTCGCCCTCTACTCCTCTTGCTCGGATAATGGCCCTTTCTTTTAGCTGTTGTTAGTCGTTACCGCTTATAGGGGTCTGAAAACCCTTTTGACTTGATCGTTGAGACATCTGCATTTGAGTGGGTCCCAATCGTACCTCTAACTGACAACTCGGCTAAGATGTCTTAGTAGCCGATGATGTTTTGTAGTCCAGGGTTAGGAATAAATTCGACTCTTGAATAGTTCGGCTGAACACTTAAGTTATTTTTTAGTGTTAACAATTGTCCCCCTATATTAACACGAGTGTGACTATTGAGTTGATGTATCTGAAAGTAGCCGTCATTTCAGTCTGACAGCCGCGCATGTCACTTCAATCGTCTTGTCTCCAGTGCATACAATGATGATAACGTCTGAATTGGGTTTCCCCTTCAACCGAGGTGTCCTTGTTACCACGAATTGGTTCCAATATTTTCTAATGTAGCCCTAATTTCCACTGCGCATCGAAATTTGCTTAAGAAGAAACATCTTTTCGAGAATTTTTCACTTTATCTCCGATTTCTTCCCTTCTGGATAAAAACCCTAATCTCGGCCCTTTTCTTACTCGGCAGCCATTGTTTCTTCTTCCTCTTGTCAGAAGATATGTGGGACCACTCTAGCTGATAAAGACCTAACCGATGCCTTGGTCCTTGTTGATGAACAATTGGTTCTGGCTCCATATGGTAGGCCGGGATAAGGTGACGTTCTTTTGTCTCAACATCTTAGCCCGGTGACCTATGACCTTCCCCTCACCTGCGACTGATTCACTGTCGCAACCTGTCCAGCTAACCTACGTACCTGGGCCGGCTTGGGTGGACTGGGTCAGGTCGGCCAGAGGAAGCGAGTGGGAGCGTATGTGTCTTTATGACGCTATCGCACTATCGGGGTCTGATATCTCCTACAATATCGGCCTCATATATGCATTTTTTGGTTATTGGTCGACTACCGCTAATGCTTTTATTTTTCCTTAGAGGATGATGACTCCCACCCTTCTTGATGTAACGGCGATACTAGGCCTTCCAATACTGGGAGCCGAAGTGCCTACCCTGAGTGAAATCAAAGTTCCCAACTTGGGGATTGTTGTTTCGAAAAACTCTTCCAGCTATGGTTCTTTTATGTCTGCTAACTGCCGAAGTTCACCTCTTCCGATCGATGATGATGAGCATCATGCTTTTCTGCTCTACTTTTCTGCTTAGTCGACACTGCATCTCCACCAGCTTCGCCTGTTGGCATCCATCGAAAGTGAGTCGAGAAATCTCTCGCCAGGGGAATTCCAGCCACCAAAGAGGAGTTACATGCTCTGAGGGCTTCTTTATTCCGATTGTCGAAAGAAACCATGGATTCCCTAGCTCTGGCAACCACTTACAATGACATGGTTTTGGTTCTGAATGATTTGTTTGCTTTATATAGACCAACCAAAGATAGTCATAATGAGGTTGTCGCTGCTCTACAACACTTGGGATCTCTTCGGTAAGAGAAGAACCATATTTAGACTTCTTTCAATGAGTTGAATGCATCGAGGCAACAAAATGTCAGTCGAAGAAATGATTTGCAGGAGCGGCTGTCCAAACTGCGAGTTAAGTTGGAGCGGAGGAGATAGGGGCTATCACTCAGGCCATAGGTGTCTTAGACTCGGCTATTAGCACCTACGACTTATCCCGTTCCTCTTTGTTCCGGTAGAGCCTTCAGTTGGATAGCAAAATCCAGGAACTTGGTATCCATAGGTGGTTTAAGAACTGGATCAGAAAGCAGGAAACAAACGGCTGGCCAACCTGGAGAATGAATAGACTGCGTGGAAAAACTGTCTAGTCCAAGCAACGCCGACAATCACTGCTCTCTCTCCAGTTGATCCTGTTGCTGAGTTGTCAGCCGATACCCTTATGGACTTGTCATCTGAAGCAGTCATTGCTTCTGTTGTTCAAGAGGTATAGGTCGATACTCAAGCTTCTACCGAACCGCCATCAACTGTAGTGGCTGAGCCTTCGCTGGGTACTGAAAGGGAGGTCCGTGTAGGAGCGGGAATGGCTGAGGTAGTGGCCATTGATGTAGGTGGTGATGAAGAACAGACTGCAGTAATTAGGGAAGACCAAGATGTCGTTGATTCGACTAATCCTGAGACTTCAATAGCTGATGAAGTAGTGCAACCTTTGATTGGTTCAAAGCCGACCAATTCGACTTCTTAGTTGTATAGACCCTAAATCGAAGGGTCTTGTTATTGTGACCAGGCAGCCGGTCTGTGGCTGTCGTTTGCCTGTACATTCTCCAAATTGAAGGGAAATTAGCCTCTTTTGCGACCAGGCAGCCGGTCAGTAGCTGTCGATTACTGATGCATGCCCCAACATCAGTGGGTAATATTTCTTCAAAATGTCTATTTCTTTTCCATGCATGTTCATCGCTTGATCTATGTTGCCGGCAACCCGTGGGTTCGCTACGAAGGGTTCTTTCCTAGTTTGGCGATCATCTGTCAATTTCATGATTTTTTATTTCGATCGGCAAACCTCTTTAGGCAAACCTCTTTAGGCTCTATATGTTTGTCATATGCTTTGGCCATTTTGCGTTTATCGTCTTTGACTCTCTCTATTATTGTCAGTCGATTTTTATCCAACTGACCCAACTCAATTGGCATGGCCTGCTGATCTTAGAAAGTTTGGTTTGGCCATCCGTAATGATATTAACTTCTGAGGACAACACTGCATTTTGGCCATAGATTTAGTCGAAAGGATGTCATCCTCGTAGCTGTGGATTTGGAGATTTTGATTGCCTATTTCGTTTAAGACCTGTCTTTGTAAAATGAGTTTATTCAAACTTTGCACAAAACATACACAATACGAGGTATTGAATAAAACTCGAGTTTTGCACAAGCGTATAACAAAGACAAACAAAGCTAGGCATAAAATTCCTATCGGTAACTCAAATGTTATTGGCCGCCAGATATGGTTTTCTGTTGTGGTTCCCCATCTGCGATGCCTCGGCTATCCTTGCCTCAGAACATAGGGCGGGCAGCCAATGCCATAAGTCACGTATGGTTTGGGTTTCCTCAACCATTTAAATCTTCCAAGAAAAGCCGTGGTTCGATTAATTATTTTATTTCAAACCCTCACGAGGTAAGATTATAGGATTTCTAAGATCATTCTTTATACTGCTCTGTGACGGCTATGGGAGCCACATAGGGTGAATAGAGGATAACTTCTACATTCTGAACCCCTGGTTGGAACGGGTTATCATCCGCTGGAACGATTTCTATCTCTTCTCCTTCCTAAAAGATGAGCTTTTGATGCACGATAGAAGGAAGGCATCGACTGGTGTGAATCCAGTCTCGGCCTAGCAGAATGGAATAGGACGGCTTGCCATCTATTACAAAGAAGGCAAACCTGACCGTCTTAGGACCTACAGTGATTTCTGCTACTAGAATCCCTAATGCTTCGGAAGCCTCTTCCATAAAGCTAGCCATTTTCATGTTAGTTGGGATGAGATCTTCTCTGGTTTTGCTGAGGCTTTTCAAAGTAAGTAGCAGCATCACATTCAGCACAACCCCATTGTCGACGAACACTTGGCTAATAGTTTTACCGTTGATGTAAGACTTCACATAGAAAGGCTTGAGGTGTTTAACCATATCTTCTGTAGGTGCACCAAATGAGGTGATCAAAGTGTCCCTAGGTGGGGTATCGGCTATTGTTGCCCATTCTGTGTCTTTTACGCAAACATCACATTCTAGGCTATCCAGTGTGGAGCGACTGGCCTAGAACTCACATGGGATTAGGCTGACCATCTCAATATCTGCCCACATCTCATCAACCAAGTCCTGGCTAAATAAATCGAGGATAGAGTCTCCTTCTTTATTCAATTTGGTTGACCAAGAGCTCATATCTTCCATCTCTTGGAGACAAATAGAGATCGGCTGGGGATCCTCTGACTGAATCCTCTGCATGATCTGTGAGATTGCCTTGGTTAGAGGCCCATCCGGGCCAGCGTTCTCTTGCCGGGATTTCTCCGTCAGGTTGTCGGTAGGCTGTTCATCTAGCTCTGGTTGACCCGACGTCTCTCCTTCAGGCAATATTACCCCTAAAGTGACTGAGCCGAATGCCCGCTCGATAGCCTCGGCTACGGCAAACTCAGGAATCTCCTGAATTTTGGCTACCTTGGTGTTGGAAATTAGATGCAATGTCTGTTGCATCTTACGCAAGGCCTTGGCACGTTGCATCCTTCTATTTTTAGTCTTGGATGCGACTCTCGATGGTGCCTCTTTCTTTCTAGGAGCCATATTGATAGACCATTTCCCCTCTTCTGTGTTGGCGGTTGGTTTAATCATTCTCTGGGATCTCGGTTGGTCCTCATTTCTCGCCATGATACGTAAGGACAAAACACATTCGTTTATGTTAAACTCGATCACCCTCTGTTTGGTTTTAGGGAGTGGTTCTTCATCTATTAGAGGCGTACTCGACTGCTGAATGGTTGGCATCCGTACTTGGCCCCCAGGCCTATGCCTGGCATCGATAGGGACCATTTTGAACCTCATGGTTTGTTCTTGAAGTTCTCATTCGAAGTCCTTCGGGTGTCTAGGGCGGCCATGAAAACTGCTCCTAGCTGGATGTCTGTCATCACGAATGTCATACAGGCTGCCTAACCGGTTGAACGTCTTTGTGTCCTTCTCCCATTCAATAGGTCTCTTTAGGACCCACACCCTTTTCATCGATTGTTTCCCTTTGTTGTCCCTTGACTCATCGGGCTTTGCAAAAGATACCATAGATATTGGTACCGCAGGAAATGGGTCGGTATCAATGGACATTTTAGCCATACTCTTTTCGGCTAGCTTGAACCTCCCTTCCTTGATGCCCTTTTGGATCGCCTTTCTGAAGATCACACAATTAGAAGTAGAGTGATTGTATGAATTATGCCACTTACAATACTTCTTATCTTTGAGTTCCTCGGCAAGCAGAATCCTATGACCATCAAGCAGCCGAATCTGCTTATCTTTTAGCAGATGATCAAAGATCTGATCTGCCTTCATGATGTCAAACGAGTAACTGACCCTGTCATCGAATGGATTCGTCTCCTAGCCTTTTATGACTTTTACGGCTGGGCAAGAGTAAACCTTACCCCTAACAATCTCGGCCACCATTGCGTCTACCGTGCAATCGGCTGACTCTGAGTCGGACTTATCCACTTCAATGATGGACACCAAGTGGGAGCCTCAATTTTGGCTGGCTCTTCTCTGCTCTTTCTCTTGGACATACTGCTCTATTTGGCTAGCCTTTTCGGCTAACTGGCTCAGGTCAGAGCAGGATTGTCCTACCAGCTTCTCCTTTAACTAAGGGTGCATGTTATTGATTATCATGTGGGCGCACTCAGACTCGGGGAAATGTACAGTGCATTTTCCAACCTTCTTTCTGAATCTCTTGATAAAATCGGCAGCCGATTCATCGACCTGCTGCTTGAGATTTGTTAGATCAGTCATGGTAACCTGAGGTTGGGGCCAATAGAACCTATCATGGAAGCAACCCTCCATATCAGCCAAGCTCAGTAGGAAATTAAAAGCCAAAGAGGAGTACCATGCAAAGGCTGTTCCCGTTAAAGAGAGGGAATAACTGTAACTTGTGATACTCATTATGGCCAGCCTCGCCGCATTGGGCAGCAAATCTACCGATGTGCTCGATAGTGGATTTGCTGTCGTCGCCAGAGAAGATGGCAAACTCTGGTGTTTTAAAGCCCCTCGACAAATGTGTTATCCGATCTACCCAATCGGGATAGGGCTTCTTATAAACAGGCATGTCCAAAGGTTTCAGTTAGATACCGAAGTACCTCCGCATGGTATTAGCAATAATCTCTGGGTTTGTCAGCTGTGACGCCCCCTTGTCGATGCTCGGCTGGATTTGGCTGGTACGCATTCTGCACTGGCGGCCTCCATTCTGTACTTTGTTAGATAGGGTTTTGACGGTTATAGGTGGTCTGTTGGCCATTAAAAATAGGTGGGGTAATGCCCCATGGCTACTGTTGGGTATGGCCACCAAAGCCTTCATCCTGAGCTCCTAGAATGGCTAACAGAGTTTGAGGATAAGGTGGAACGGTGTTCCATGGCTGCTCTACTCGGATGTCAGCCGTTCTTAGAAAATTTACGCTTTCTAGAAAGGTATGGATTGGGTACTGGCAATGACTACTGGAATGGTATTTTGCTGTAAACAGCATCACCAGATAGCCGAGCTAAGTCATAGCCAGGGGCCATCGACTGCCAATTCGGCTGGCCAACATTGTTCACCTGTATCGTAGGGCCATTCGTAGAAACGTACGACATAACAGGCGGCAATCCAAAGTGTCCTGGAGCCTGAACTGGTCTCCAAGCCATGTTGATTTTCCCATACTGCAGACTCGCTTGGTCAAGTGGCATATTTTGCCCCCCAAGGTTCGGCGGCGACCATGCAATATGATGGTTGCTAGGCGATTCGGCTTGTGTTCCTAGGTGTGCTATCGGCTGTGCCTGAGTGGGCACTAGCTGATGCACATGCGGCTGAGGAACAACACTGGGAGTCACGGTCTCATGCTGAACAGCACCGCTCGTCAGAGGGATGGCAGACTAGCTGAACATTCTCCTTGGTGCATTCGGTTAGTGTCCATCAACCTAGCTTACTGAACCTCATTATGTACCATCAGCTTCACAATATCGGCCAATTTAGAAAATTGGTACATAGTGTCGTGGATGCGCAAGTCGATCTGTTGTAATATAAAAAACGTGGTCATTATGGTTGGACCTTCAGATTGGCTAGATTCTTCCACGGCTTGGGTTGATGGAGGAAATGGAGGGGTATCCACCGATATAGGCATACCCGAGGAGGATGTTAGTTCGTTGTTCCTTCTAGGAGGATTTTGTTTAGGATGTGGACGGGAATCGAGGTTCATTTTCTTATCGGACCTTAGGCGCATACGCTAAGAATGATCCTGACCTGGAGAATCAAACTTTGCAATTAATTCACCTATTGTCCCACTGGGCGTACCAAATTTGTTCTCGCCCCGAGTTTTGCCTTTTGCCGTTTTATCGGCTGATGAAATCGGGAGACAAATTGATTCCTTAACTTAAGCGATTTGGGCTGGAAACGGAACTTTAATCTTCAGCAATTGGTTCCCCAACTACTCCAGAAAGCATTAGGACGATGGTGTGAGTAAACTAAGCGGTAAGAAACATGAATACAACCGAGTAAAGTAAAGGAAAGTAAAGGATAAAAGTAAAGATAGATAAGGTTTGATTTGCTTGATTGATTGTGTGTGTGTATACAAAGAATAATTCTATTTATAGTACAAAAAAGGAAAAAACTGTACAAATGTGCCCCCCCCCCCCATGTCAGCTATCAAGTAACCCACTAAGTTTAACGACCGACTATGGGGAAGGTGGTGATGATTTTCTAGCCCTCTACTCCTGTTGCTCGGATAATGACCCTTTCTTTTAGCTGTTGTTGGTCGTTACCGCTTATAGAGGTCTGAAAACCCTTTTAACTTGGTCGTTGAGGCGTCTGCATCTGAGTGGGTCCCATTCGTACCTTTAACTGACAACTCGACTAAGATGCCTTAGTAGCCGATGAAGTTTTATAGTCGAGGGCTAGGAGTATATTCGGCTCTTGAATAGTTCGGTTGTCATTGAATTCGGCTGAACACTTAAGTTATTTTTTAGTGTTAACAACTATGTAATTTTTTTAATTGTAATTTTACTATGTGATTTTCAACTTTTGAACAACGAAACAAAGTTGCAATTTTGAAATTGTATTACTAAAAAATCATATTTCTATTAAATAATGTAAGCACAAAAACAACCTTGGGATATTTTCATTACACTATCTTGTTCAATTATTGAAGTGCTTAAATAATTATTTTTAAAAATTAAGTGTTTAAAAAAATATACTGAAATCCCCCCTACCGACCCGACCCCGCCCCGTCCCCCCAACACCATTCCCCTTTTTCGGAGGGATATGGGACGGGACGGGACATCTGCTTGTCCCACTAATTTCGGCCCGCCAATCCAGTCGGAGCCCCGGTCCCGACCCTTCACCCATCCCTTCGGGACCCAGCCTGCCCCGGACCGGCCCACTGGCCACCCATATATTAAAGTGTAGCATTACAGTTACAAAAGCCAAGCTTCTTAGTGATAATTAAAGATATCAGTGTTCTCCTTCAAAAACAACTTTGCAGCGGGTGGGGTTGTTAAAGCTTCATTACATAAATGATGTAAAAAGAAAAAGTTTGAGGAAGTTACAGGCTGATTTTCCATTTCTATGTTCAGTGTCTCCACAAGAGGCGAGGCTTGCAAAAGGCCAGCTGCTCCATACAAATTAAACTTTTCCAAATGCAACTTCAGCGCTAGATATTTGCATTTCAATTCTGGAATTGGCACTCCTTTGAATTGCAATATGCACATGACCTGGTTCAGTAATCAAAATGAAACTAGTAAAGAATGGAAAAGGCAATAACAACAAAAAGAAAGCACTTCACAGCAGAGAGACAATGCTGTAACAAATCTAACCATCTAACCACTCTAAGCAACAACAAAAAAATTAGTTTCTAGAACTTTTTGCCGGTACTATAAAGAAATAACCAACTTCCAAAGTTGACAAAAGGATTACAAAAAAGCATACAAGTTTGCGTTGGTGAAATTTTTGCAAAGGTTCTCAATTGTATAATGTTTACATTCTGAAACTGTCTACTACAATCAATCCGGGAAAACAAGACATGTAATTTCAATAACTTGACAGGAGCAAGTTATGAAAAACTTAGCAAATACATCCCTGTTTGGCTATGCAGGGCACTAATGACAAACATCATAAACCTGAGTGAACAAAGTTCCGAATGTTAACTCAGTTGCACAACTCAGCTTTTGAAGGTAATCTTGGACGAGGGTCTTAAAACCTTGATGATAATCACTGCAACTATCTTCCTCATCATCAGAATCTTCATCGGGATTGTCCTCGAGGTCTTTGATACATGTAATGTCTAAAGTTATCTTAGCATCAACCACATAGGATACATCTACAAGACTACACTTGAAATCATGAAAATCACGTGAAAGCTCCAACTGCTGAAGATATGGGGAAAATTTTTCAAAGGAACGATCACGTCCACTTCCATCATCATCAAGCCAATAACGTTCCAATGATAGGCATTTTACCTTTGAAGAATTAATTTTCAGGCGACGAAAACCCCCAACCTTATGAAATACCATAGTTTCCAATGCAGGACAACTTGACAGTAAGTTCACAATTTCGGGATCAACTACCACCATATCCTCCAACTTTATACTCTTTAGAGACTTCCACGCTATAACCATATTAGAAACTGTTGGTACTCTATCGTACTTTATAAAGCAGTACGGGATGTAAATAACTATTACAAATGTTCGAAAGGATAAATAAATGGTCAATCTTCAAAACTGCCGCAAGTGTGTTGTGTCTTGAATCTTGATCACCTTGCAAAGCCAACTTTGAGAACTGCCGCAAGTTTGTTGTGTCTTGAATCTTGATATCCTGAAATCAAGAAACAACTAAATTTGGAAGGTTACAACGTTGTGTGTTGAGTCGAGGATAGCCCTCTATCCTTAAGACAAGATTGCCCCGTATATGTGCTTTTACGTTAGCGGGCAATAGTCTCCCAAGATAAAACAACACTTTAATCTCAACACTACAAAGCCAATAGGTTGAGCCTGTCGAAGAAAACAAATATGACTCGACTTGCTGAAGATATGGAATAGGAAGGAAGAGTTTCTCAATACTCTTATCTTTTGTCTCTGTGTATATAGTGTCTCTATAGTGTATATCTTGTGTATACGTGAGGGTTTGGTCACTGTTTTTGACTGATTTTCAGTCACTGAAAGTGCAGTTTTTCGCCACTGTTTTTCAGTGGTTTACTGCCTGTTTTTGTGTCGTTTTCAGCTCTATTTTCTGCCTGTTTGCTGCTCCCGAATTGAGCCAAAAGAGGCTCAATATATAGCATGGAGGAGGGGCTGTACCACTTCCCAAACATGGATGTTAATGGCCATTAGGAGGGTATTAAAACAGCCAAGTAAAGGCAGTAAATGGCCATCAAAGAGGCTGAATTATGGACATGAAGGAGGGTGATAATGGAGGAGTTAATCAGCCAAGTAATGGCTGATTAATGCCTCAAAAACCAGTCCCAACGGTAGGCTTTCTGCCTTCCGTCACCTTCCCAGAAACTCTGGGGACCAAACTGTAAATATTGAAACTTCGGGGACCAAATCACATATGAAAGAATTCTGGTCCAAACCGTACATATGAAACTTCAGGGATCAAACTGTACATCTGCCAGAGTTCTCTGGTCCAAAAAGATAATATCAGAAAGTCCCAACAGCCCACAGCCCACAGCCCACGACCCGTGACCCGAAAACCCAAGAACCCGAGAACTCGGAACCCGGAACCTGGAACCGGACCGGATGGGCGGGCGGCGACGGCGCGCGTGTGGGCTTAGCCTTGAACCCAAGCACATCTAGGTCTTCCCTCCTTTAAACACATGGGATACCCCTTGGGGTCCCAAACCCTTTACCAATTTGAGACATATATAGAGAGCAATTCTTCATATTCCCACCGATGTGGTAGATTTGTCCCACACCACATTTCCATGCCTTAAACACCTTACTTCGTGGACCAATATCTCTTTCATTTCTCAACGAAATTAGACGATTCTTGGCCCTACGGTCATCTACTCACTTCGTAGATCATGCATGTGCGAAGAGACAAGGTCTCCAACATGCGGAACACTAGTGTTTAATTCATCAAAGATGGGTGGACGCATCTCTCCGCTAAAGGCTAATTTCGAACAATCCCCTCTATGAAAGAGAGATTGTGGCACACACACAAGGTGCCTACATTTCAGCAATCTTTCAGAGAAAAGATATTGCATCAGGAGTGGTAGCTTTCGCTTTGAACCTTCCCTAGTTGAATACCATCGGACTTACTTACTACGCGGTGAACGTGATGTCTTGAACCGTCAGTGTTTAGTGTAAGCCAAGACAACGATATCAACACAATAACTCTTCTTATTCATTTTCCTTCTTAGGTTTCTGTCCGTTGTGGCCATGGACACACTTGGATTCTTAAGTGCGTTCATTTGAGGCGGCCATCCTCGTACTTAAATAGGTGATCTCCTACAAGGTATCCTGCTATACCCCACTTCACAAGTGTTAGGAATCATTAAAAGTTTCCCCAACCTTAACCTCAACAGTTTGAGGATCATTAAAGGTTTGGAAGTTTAACCTTTACCCCCCATGCAGGTAGCACTTTAATGTCTATCGCGAGAACAGCTTTGGATTCATGTTTCCGTACAGAAATCATCATCCGAAGTGCTTCTTGCTTCCACCGAAGCGCTCAACTGAACCTTTTGCCGCTTAGTTTTCCCATTGAACCACATTCTTGGGATCTCCAATCAGTATGGTTGGGTTTCCACCGCAAAGGTTCGTATTGTTTGAGTTTTCAGCCCATTCCCCTAGACAGGCAGAACACTTGATCTTCGGGTAGTCCCTTAGTTAGTAAATAAGGTAGTGACGCCCGTGATGATCAACTGCCATACGGTCTTATGTCTCCGACAGATCCTGACAGATATGTCCAGACGCCGTCATCCGTGTCCTTCCTGAAGCCGACCAGCTAGCCACAGTGTATAACTGCTGAAGGCACGGGTTTCTCCCAATAAGGGACGTCCTCTAAGGTGTCATGAAGTTACTCAACTTCTTTCATGCTTTGTATAAAGCGATAAACTCCGATCCCATCATGAATCGATCGATGCAAGTTTTCTTAGAGGATTTTCCAAGACCCACCATACACATTTACTTATGGATTTGGTGTTCTTCAGATCTGATGTCCAGTTTGCATCACTATGTTCTCCCAGAACCGCTAGACATCCAGAATACTATAATCTGTAGATAAGTGAATAATTCAGATATCGTCATATCCAACTTAACGCCTTCTATTAATCATGTATTAAGGTCATCAGTGAATCTTAGTTCAACTGATCTGCTTTGTAGGACGATACCAGGTCGGTTGTAGTGTGTACAATACATTGAACTATACGTGACCTGAGCATACCACTCCTTGTTTATGGGTGCACCATGATTCCAATCAGTTCTATGATTCATATCCATTGGTGGCTTCAACGAGACTGTCAACTATCGACCAGTCCGTTAGATGTCTTAGAAATCGAATTCTTAAGATATCATCTGTGATACCCATATCTTTCATATCGAGACTTTGTTTCAATATGACTTTTACTTTCAGACTGTTGGTTTTCCAACTGTTGGCTTTCTAACTTCAGAGTCAATGTTTCTGTGGTCAGATTCATTGTTTCTGTTTTATCTTAAACTTTTAGGACCAAAATGTAAACATTTCAGGGACCAAAATGAAAGTCCAGGAAGAAGTCCGGCAAACCAACTCTGATTCTCTTGTTCTAACTCTCCGGTTGGAAGGCTGTTTCAACATCCATGTCACGCAAGACTGCAATGGCCCAGGATGTTAAGCTACTCACAGGGGAGCACTTGTACAAGTAGTCGAGGCTTTAAACTCGTCAGTAGATCCATCTACTTTGTACTCACTTTTGAGTATCTTTTTTCACAACCCAAAGGTTCTTTTCCCGGAGGAAGATCAACCATTACTCAAGTATGGTTCTTTATGAGGAAATCTATTTCTCTTTTTGTAGCTTCTTTCCAAAGCAGCGCTTTTGGAGATGATAATTATTTGTTAATTGTCCATGGTTCATTCTCAACCATACACGCTAGAAGGACTGGAACAAGTCTTTGTCCCCTTCTTTGCTCCATCTCGGTTCAACATCTAGAATTTCTGAGTTCTGCAGATCTGGAATATTAAGTTCCGGATAGCCAGCAACTTTCGAGTCCTGTAGATACAGAACGTCTAGTTCCGGACAGTCAGGCCCTCGCGGGTTCTGGTTAACCTTGAGCAATTACTCCTTTTTCATTTTCAAGGAAAGTTATCTCCTAAGAATTCAACATTCTTTAACGCCAAGAGGCGATCAACACTACTGTTATTTGCAGATCCAGTGGATATGCAATCTACAGTCTTAGGTACAACTTGACCTGTTTCGGTATTCCAACTTTTACCAAGCCACCCCACATAATTTGGGCGTATGACTTAGCACTTGGCTAACACCGTTGGACTGAGGTGAGTAATGAACAGTCATTTAATGAACGATGCTTCACATTCTCCCCCTCTATCGCTACGAATTTTGCAATCCATAGGCTTAGTTGATTTCCAACTTATGCTTTGTAGCGCTTATCCGCTTCAACAACTTCATCTTTGCTTTTCAACAAACAAAGGATTACATACATTGTACCATAATCAATGAAGGTCACAAATTACTTGTCTCCCCCCACTATTTTGTATAAACTTTAAATCACCCAAGTAGGTGTGACTAAGTTCTAGAGGAGCGGTGCTTCTTTAGCTATTCCCTTAACGGAATTTGGAAAGGTGATTTTGCTTCTTCATCTACCTCACATTTATTTTGAGGGTTTATGTCGACAGAAGGCAACAATCTCAACATCGTTAGCTTTTGAATGACTTGCTATTTAACGTGTCTTAATCTATGATGGCATAGATGCACGGATTACAAATATATCATTCATTTGGCTATAGACATATTATATCATTCTTAGTTATTACAGACATGTTGGACTAGTCTCAAACCAGCTTGACCAACAGCGTCCCTTAACCAAGTTTGGGACATGTATCACCTCATCTTAGAGTGATCCCATTCCCTGAAGTCCTATTGAGGACAACCTCTCCAGCCCCTTTGATTTTAGAGGTGGCGTTGCTTCACATGAACAACCTCTTGCCCGTGGTTAGGGCGCAACCGGATTATATGTGATCTCGATACTCTGGCCCATTACTTTTCCTATGAAATGAATTCTGGCCCCACTCCAGTCGCCCGGAGGCTTTATATGAATGAGTGTCCAATAACATCATATCGAAGAAATTTTGGCCCACTCCAGTCGCCCAGAGGCTTTTATGACTGAGTGTCCAATATCATCCTATGAAGGATCTTCTGGCCAAATAGTATGACAGGCTCAACGTCTTTAGCTTTTAGTCTTCTTCCGTTATGATTGGTGCCCAGATAATTCTTGGCGCTTACTTAAGAGTTGTAAGAGTTTTCGCACAGTTAGTGGATCTTTCTCCATCGTATGTGCGACATACTTTACACACTTTTAATAACTACACTTAAAAGAATGGATCTTTTTAAGTCGTTTACAAAATCCAATCTTTAAACGGGAAAGAAGATGAGATTAAACTTCTGATTTTTAAAGCGTAAGGAATATAAATTATTTTCATATTCCTCCTTACTTTAATCAATTTTTAATCAGACATCATTTAATCTTTATTCTTGGCAAGTAAGAAAAAATACTTATCCCTATTTCGGATTCTGGCTCACTTCAGTCACTTCATCAGACTGGGTGTCCATTTCCTTCTTACCATTATTCGGATCTTTTGTCTGGGACAGATATAGGCCTTCTGCTGTAAGATAGAAAAACATCTTCAGTCTTCTCCTCTTGTCCCAGTTGACATCCTCAGGCTCTCGAGAGCGCTTGTTCCCACCAGTCTTGGTAGCGGTGACGCCATGAACACGTTCATCACCATCACTCTCTTCTACCAGAAAACTATTTCCATATCTAGATTTGGTCACACAACTTTTGACCGACATCTTTCAAACACTAATAGTATTATAATACAAATCTTGTCTTAAATTGTTGGTACTCTATCGTACTTTATAAAGCAGTACGGGATGTAAATAACTATTACAAATGTTCGAAAGGATAAATAAATGGTCAATCTTCAAAACTGCCGCAAGTGTGTTGTGTCTTGAATCTTGATCACCTTGCAAAGCCAACTTTGAGAACTGCCGCAAGTTTGTTGTGTCTTGAATCTTGATATCCTAAAATCAAGAAACAACTAAATTTGGAAGGTTACAACATTGTGTGTTGAGTCGAGGATAGCCCTCTATCCTTAAGACAAGATTGCCCCGTATATGTGCTTTTACGTTAGCGGGCAATAGTCTCCCAAGATAAAACAACACTTTAATCTCAACACTACAAAGCCAATAGGCCTGTCGAAGAAAACAAATATGACTCAACTTGCTGAAGATATGGAATAGGAAGGAAGAGTTTCTCAATACTCTTCTCTTTTATCTCTGTGTATATAGTGTGTCTCTATAGTGTATATCTTGTGTATACATGAGGGTTTGGTCACTGTTTTTGACTGATTTTCAGTCACTATAAGTGCAGTTTTTCACCACTGTTTTTCAGTGGTTTACTTCCTGTTTTTGTGTCGTTTACAGCTCTATTTTCTGCCTGTTTGTTGCTCCCGAATTGAGCCAAAAGAGGCTCAATATATAGCATGGATGAGGGGTTGTACCACTGTCCAAACATGGCTGTTAATGGCCATTGGGAGGGCATTAAAACAGCCAAGTAAAGGCAGTAAATGACCATCAAAGAGGCTGAATTATGGACGTGAAGGAGGGTGATAATGGAGGAGTTAATCAGCCAAGTAATGGCTGATTAATGCCTCAAAAACCAGTCCTAACGGTAGGCTTTCTGCCTTCCGTCACCTTCCCAGAAACTCTGGGGACCAAATTGTAAATATTGAAACTTCAGGGACCAAACTGTACATATGAAAGAATTCTGGTCCAAACTGTACATATGAAACTTCGGGGATCAAACTGTACATCTGCCAGAGTTCTCTGGTCCAAAAAGATAATATCAGAAAGTCCCCACAGCCCACAGCCCATAGCCCACGACCCGTGACACGAAAACCCAAGAACCCGAGAACCCGGAACCCGGAACCTGGAACCGGATCGGATGGGCGGGCGGCGGCGGCGCGCATGTGGGCTTAGCCTTGAACCCAAGCACATCTAGGTCTTCCCTCCTTTAAACACATGGGATACCCCTTGGGGTCCCAAACCCTTTACCAATTTGAGACATATATAGATAGCAATTCTTCATATTCCCACCGATGTGGTTGATTTGTCCCACACCACATTTCAATGCCTTAAACACCTTATTTCGTGGACCAATATCTCTTTCATTTCTCAACGAAATTAGACGATTCTTGGCCCTACGATCATCTACTCACTCCGTAGATTATGCATGTGTGAAGAGACAAGGTCTCCAACATGCGGAACACTAGTGTTTAATTCATCAAAGATGGGTGGACGCATCTCTCCGCCAAAGGCTAATTTCCAACAGAAACCAAGGAACTTTCAACAAGATTTAACATTATCAACGACGAACAGGTAAAGAAAGATTCAGGAAATTCACAAAGAGGATCAGCACAGACTATAACATGTTCCACATTTTTTCAACAGAAAAACTAAACCAACTGTTAATTTGAGACTTGTATTTATGCATGCGATAACAGTGGATCTCAAACTTTTTAATTTTGGAAGTAGTGGAATGACATAACACATAGTCAACAAATGATCGGAAGCCTTTGTTTTTCCCCCAGGAGCACCTAGGACTGAAAATGAAGCTATCAAGTGAAGTCCAGAGAGAGCGCCACCTTTTTGAGAGAATGCATCCTTTGTTGTCAGCAAAAGAGAGAGAATTTGAACGAGGAGCGAATCCGGCAACTCACTGATACGATCTTTTAGGGGTTTTATTTCTTCGGATTAGTATGGTTACCACTTCTAGATCCGCCATCTTTTCTAGAGTCGCCGGAAGCCATGATATTGGGTATAAAAGGATTTGAAATCGACCTGTCCTGCAACACTTTGCTTTCTTTGTTTTTGTCTTTTCAAATTTCAAAAATTCAGCATAAATTCTTAAATTATCAAATATTCCCTCCATCTGATTTTTAAGTTTTGTTTCTAACTTTTTTTTCAAGTAATTGCACGGTGTGACCTTCTGGACTGGTCTTTAATTTTTTTCCTTCAAATGGGCTGGTCTTTGGAAAAACTGCAAATGACCCTTTTTTATTCGGTTTCGCGTATCAGCGAAAGTCTGACTATATTGGATTCGCGCGCATAGGGCCTATTTGGGGAAGAACTTCCTATCAGTGATTTTTTCATATCCGAATTCAAATTCGAAATATCTGATTAGGGGTAGAACAACATCATCCGGTGCACCTAATTCTTTGATCGTATTTCAACTTTTTTTATGCTCATTAACAAAACATTAAATATAAAGTCCAGTTGATTAAATTGTCTTTTTCTAGTTGTTAACTACTCCCTTCTTTCCTTAGAGATAACTCATTCTCAGTGTGCTTGTTTAAAATTTGAGGGGAGATCAAATTTACATTTTTTTATATATTTCAAAGATTAAAACATAAGAGACAAATTTCTCTGTTGGAAATTTCGAGGCCTCGCTTTTTCCCCACTAGTAATGGGTTTATGTATTAATTTTTCTTTAAAAGTTGATTTTTAATATAAAAAACTACACATTTCTTGAAAATATATTTGAAAATTTTGAAACGCATGAAAGTATTTTTAATTTTCTATTTTGGAAAAGGGCCAAAATTACCCTGAACTATTCGAAATAGGACACATATACCCTCCGTTTGATTTTGGTACCGTTTGGGCCCTCGCCGTCAATGGAAGGGACCAAAAATACCCCTATTCTTAACGACTGACCATTTAAGCTGATGTGGCAGTGCCATGTGGAAAAAATTGTCCACGTGGACGACCACCTAAGCACTCTATCCCTTCCATTGATGGCGAGGGCCCAAATGGTACCTAAAATCAAATCGATGATATATGTGGTCTATTTCAAATAGTTTAGGGATAATTTTGGCTTTTTTCCATTTTGTATTTAATGATAAAAAAGTGCTATCATTAGATTATACAACAACATCATACCTGATATCCCGTATAACCCCACAAGTAAGGCGAATAGAGGATAGAATGTAGGGGCTTTGATTTTATCAATTCCTAGTGAACTCGCAAAATCCTATCACTCTTGAATGATGGCTTCATGCCATTCCAACAAAAATTGATGTCTTATAAGTAGTAATTTGAGAGATTCAATGTCGAAGAAACAAAATAATGGAGTTGAATAAACCCTAGAACGTATCAGTCTATTTTTGGACGCACCCCTGGTTCAAAGCCGCTCTTTTGCCGACCGAAGACGCGGTCACATCATGTGTTCTCTCAAAGAGGTGGCGTTATCACTGGACTTGTATTCTCAATTCTTAGCTCTTTTACTCACACAATTTACCATTACAATCTGTTGCCAACAACATCTATATATTGAGCAAAAGACTAGTACCAACAACAACAATAATATGGCACAATATATACACCAACAAGAGCTAATATATTACCATATGCTCAAAAATGAGCTCAAAGTTAACTTCATTACACAATTTAAATGCCTAAAACAAAGATCCAAAATAAAATGAAATTATTTACTGCTACATACAAGTAGCAGATTGAACATGGCACCAGTTCCTAATTCAAGCTGGTTTGGCACTTTCTAGTCCCAAGTCTGAAATAATTTCTAGAGCATACTTCCACTGGTTAATCAGAATTCCCTTTGTAGATCTGCTGAATTCCATACCAAGAAAGAACTTTAAGTCACCAAGGTCTTTGACCTTAAAAGAATCATGCAGAGAAGCCTTTGTGTGTTCAATAAGAGTGATGCTGCTTCCAGTCACCAATATATCATCCATATAAACAAGAATCACTACTATATTTGACCCTTGTCTTTTGATGAATAATGAGTGATCCAAGTTGGTTTGGATGAATTCTGACTTCAATAATGCTTCACACAATTTCAGATTTCATTATCCGCTTGCTTGTTTCAACTCAGAAAGTGATTTCACAAGTCTGCACACAAGACTAGACTCCCTATGGTTTGGAAATCCCTCAAGCAACTGCATATAGAATTCATCATGTAGATCACCCTGTAAAAATGCATTATATACTTCTAGTTGATGAATATGCCAATTATATTGAGCAACTTAGGACAAAATTGTTTTCACAGTTGCAGTTTTGACAATTGGTGAAAATGTTTCATGAAAGTCTAAGCCTTCCCTTCGATTAAAACCCTTGGCAACTAGTTGGGCGTTAAACCTTTTTTATAGCACCACCAGCCTTTAACTTCACCTTATAAACCCACTTGCATCCAATGAGAATTTTACCCTTAGACAACTGAACCAGTTCCTAGATGTTATTGTCTTGGAGAGCTTTGATCTCAGACTGTATGGCTTCAATCTATTTAATGTCTATTGCTGCCTCCTGATAAGATTTAGGCTTCTGAATGGAAGAAAAAACTCCCAAATATGTTTGATGTGATACTGACAGATTATCATAATTGAGAGAATTCTCAATGGGATAAAACATATTACTAGCTGACTTAGTAATGTAGTCTGAATGATAAAGGGGTTGCTTGTGTTGCCTCTGAGACCTCCTTGGTGGCTGACTAGAAGAAGCACCATCTGGATTAGGAACTGGTGTCATAGAAATAGAAGTTTATATAGGAATAACATCAATACATGACTCATGAGAAACTGGTGCCTGAGCTGAAATACCAACAGGTGTGGGAAGATCACATGGAGATGCTTGTGGCAAAATATCATCATTTTTTCTAGTGGTTGGATCGACACACAACACTGGATCTTGTAAATGAGTGGTATAAGGAGCAGGTGTATGAGAATCTGCAAGCTTAAAAGGAAAACTTATTCCTGAAAACCCACATCCATGTTCACAAAATAAATTATGCTTCTTTAAATAAAAAAGAATATAACCCTTAGTCACATTTAAGTATCATATAAACACTGATTTTACTGCTCTAGGTGAAAATTTATCAAATCTAGGCAAGATGCTTGCATAACATAAGAAAACAAGTGTTCTCAAATGCTTGATATTAGGTTTCTTTTTAAAAAAAAAAACCCCCATAAGGTGATTTCCCTTTGAGGACAGTTGTTGGCAACCTGTTAATAATATAGGTTGCAGTCATCACACAATGTCCCCAAAGCTGAAGAGGAATATTACCTTTAAATCTAAGAGCCCTGGATATTTCTAACAGGTGTATGTGCTTCCTCTCAGCCATTCCATTTTGCTGAGGAGTGTGCGCACATGTTCTATACTGAATGATCTCTAAATCTTTAAATAATCCTTGTAATGGACCATTGGCAAACTTCTCTCCATTATCAGTTCTAACTCCCAGTATTTGACTATCAAATTGAGTGAGAACCATTCTAAAAAACGGTTTCAAGATTATTAACACCTCACTCTTGAATTTCAACTAAAAGATCCAAATTACTCTAGAGAAATCATCAACAGCTGTAAGGAAAAACTTATTTCCATAATATATTGGTGTATTATAGGGTCCCCATACATCAAAGTGCAACAATTGAAACACCTTATTTTTGTTACTGCTACTACTAGGAAATGGAAATCTAGTATGCTTAGTTAGTGAACAAATTTCACAGGTACTTAGTGCTGATTTACATTCATCTGCGGTTTAACAAAAGAGTTATTTCATTGATTCCTTTGATGCATGAGCTAATCTCCTATTCCATATTAAGATATATTCATTTGCTTTATGTGCAGTAAACACCTTTGCTATCATATCATTTGCAGAACCAGTTGATGTTTGGGAAACTATTAGGTGTAAGCCATCATGCTCCCTACTAATCCCAATCAGCTTCCCACTGGATAGATTCTGGAACAAATAAAATCTCGGATAGAATGATACAAAACAACTGAGTTCTCTTATTACCTTTTAGACTGATAAGAGATAATACTGAAATTCTGGGACAAACAAAATATTATGTATTTGTCCTGTGTCTGTGATTCTACATTTCTTAGTATGTGAAATCAACGTTACTCCTCCATTATGTAAATATACTTTTTCTATTATGCTCAATATCAACAACCTTCACATAAGTTAAAATGTTCAATTTTGAGGCCATATGATTAGTTACCCCACTGTCAACTATCCATTTCACCTTTTCTATACTAGCTAAAGAGAGTTGAGCAGATCCTGCCATACCTGCCATGTTACCCATCATACCAGGCTGGGTTAATTCTCTGTCTAGCATCTTTATGATATTAGCCTGCTGATCATTAGTCATTTGAGGTGCCTTTGGTATGTTTCCTCCAACTATTCTATCAAACATATCTGGATCTCCTTTGGATCCTGAAGGTATGTTTGGGTGTGAAGGTATGTTTGGATGGAAATTCTCAACTTGCACATTATATGTTGTATTGATTCCTTCTTTCTTTTTACCTTTCCAGTCAGGTGGATAACCTATCAATCTATAGCAATCATCTTCCACATGTCCTTTCAGTTTGCAAAAATCACATTGCAATTCCTAATTATTCTTCCCTTTCTGATAGTTATTCTAATAGTTTCCACTCCTAACATTCTAATAATTTTCTCTTTTTCCATAGTTACGTCCTTTTCCATAGTTACCTCATTTCCTAGCTATAAAAGCTGCTAAATCAGTTCCCTCTCAACTCATGGATGAATTAGTAATTGTCCTCTGGATTTTCCTCTCAATAAATTTAGAATATTGTCATGACCCAAACCAGAGGGTCATGGCGGGCACCCAAACCTTACTTGCCGTGTACCACTAATCATATATTTAATATCTAACCATAATTTATGATGGCCCACGAGGTCCGCCACGAGATACCCTGTTAACATATGGAAATAGTAAACTGGAAAAAGAGTTATGTAAAATCCTGCAACCAGAAGGACCCAACCTATAAATATATACATACCAAGGACAACAGGGCCATACACGATTACTATACACAGGACAGCTGTCTACAAGTCTCTAAAGAGTACATGAAATCGTAAGGTCGGGACAAATCCCCGCCATACCTCTATGCATATCAAAATATCATACCACGACTAGACTGCCACTCTGGAACAAGTAGAGTGCCCCAAAATCAGCTGAACCAGCAATCTACTTGTGCGGACCGTCACCCTGTTTACCTGAGCCTACGGGCATGAAACACAGCGTCCCCCGATAAAGGGACGTATGTATGACTGATCTACCGAGTATGTCATGCATAAAGAATTGCATAATAGAAATCTAAAAGTAACATGAGACAAGAAACAACCAACCAGTAGAGAATGTCTTTAAGGGCCATAATATGCCTAAATGGCATGCACAATGATGGTCATACATATACATATGCATCTATAACGCCATCAAGCCTCTGTGGGCATCCCATTATATCAGTCTCTATGGGCATAATCATCATCGTATATCTGTACCAGCTGCAGGTGGTGTGCATATATAACGCCTTCCCTTTTTCCCATACCTCATACATATATATAATGCATACCATATAGTAGTGTATATAACACCTTTGAGATCAAGGATAATACATTAATTTAATGCATGAATGATATTAAGATACTCTGAGTTTGTCAGAGTGACGAAATGCCGCTTCACCTTCGATTAACACTAACATTTTTCCCATATACATCAATAAGGATTTAGGAACATATTTAGACATTATTTGAACATAGGAATGAACAACATGAACATCCTTAACTACTAAGAATAAAATCATTTATGGGACAATATTACGTATACGTTTCGTACTTAGAACATGCCAAAAGAAGAAATGATTTGCCTTAACATACCTTTGATGTCGACCCTTCAACGACGATAATGAAGCTCACCTCCCTTACAAGTTAATCTTTGATTCTCAATGAGTTTCTAAAAAAATTGTAGACGTCAAATAGTACGTTGGCTGCCTTTATATCACTTTACTTCAACACGATGAAATCTCCGCTCCGCTAAAAATAGGAGAGACGTTGTTGCTTGACAAAAAGGAGTTTGCGTTGCTACTCCAACATATTTTGTTGCATGTGAATGATATCTAAAGAACAAGATTGTTGCTTATTAAACTAAAGGAACTTTACCAAATTAAAGAAGGATGGCCACTTCACAAGTTAATTTCCCTTCACATAATAGGTTCTGCACGTTTTGGCTTCTTGTAGTGTAATAGGTATATGGACCCCACCTTCCAACTAATCTAAAGATTTATTTAGATTGAATGAGTCATTAGAAGTGTACCTAATATGTTTACACATATAAGGATCTTTTAGACTCAATTTTTTCCTTATCCATATCTTGATAAGAATGGTCTTTGCTTGGTGGACCCCACTTAGTGGATAAAAAAATAAATCAAATTTCCGATCATCGTCATCATACTTTTAAAGTTTTAATTTTGAGACTTCGTATTTTTATACACCGAGCTCTTGATCCGCATACTTAAATATAATAAAATTTTCCTAGAATTCAAGTCTACTTACATACGTCTAGCTGCTCAAACCATCACCCGAAAGTAAGGGGTGTTACATCATTTCCCCCTTAGAAACATTCATCCTCGAATGTTGGGGTGACATATCTAATACCAGACACGTGTCTAGAAAACACAACCACCTCTTCTCGGGGACATATAATATAACATACATCATTACATCAGACCTCATATAGTCATCAACCATTAATTATAATAATCTGACATAGAACTTTCACGGAGGCTACTTCTTTAGTCCTCAACTTGCGGACTTGACAATCTAGGATAGAAATAGGAACCTCTTCATATGATCAGTCCTTTATAATTTCACATCATCAATTGGCACAATATGGTAAGGATCCCCAACACACGCTCTTAATATAGAAACATGAAGAACCGGATGAACGAACTCTAACTCAGGAGGCAAGTCCAATTCGTAAGTCACTTGGCCAATTTGTCGAATTATACAATATGGCCCAATATACCTTGGGCTGAGATTTCTTTTTTCCCAAATCTCATTACACCCTTCATAGGAGAAATCTTCAAGAAGACCCAATCATCCACTTGGAACTCTAAGTCCCGCCGTCGCACATCTGAATACGACTTCTGATGACTCTGAGCGGTTAACAGCCATTCTTAGATAAGCTTCACATTCTCTATGGCTTGGTGTACCAAGTTAGGCTCAAATGATTCTGATTCGCCTACTTCAAACCATCTGATAGAAGATCTACATTTCCGTCCATACAAAGCCTCGTCCTAGCATGATAACTGTTATTGTACGCAAATTAAATAAGGGATAGATGATCATCCCAACTTCCCCTGAAGTCCAATACATGAGCTCGTAGCATGTATTCGAGAATTTGAATCGTACACTCGGCTTGCTCATCTGTTTGAGGGTGGAAAGCTGTGTTAAGATTAAATTGAGTGCCCAAACCTTTTTGAAATGATCTCCAGAATTTAGCTGTGAACTACCAATCTCGATCAGATATAATATAACTAGGCATACCATGAAGGCGAACAATCTCCTTAACGTATAATTATACGTAGTCCTCGGCTGTGTAGGTAGTTTTGACCACCAGGAAACGTTCTGATTTGGTTAGTCTATCAATAATCACCCAAATAGAATCAAACTTATGATAAGAGCGAGGTAAACCCGTAATGAAATTCATATGAATCATTTCCCATTTCCACATCGGGATCTCAATGTTCTGAGTCAAGCCACTGGGATTTTGGTGTTCTACTTTTACTTACTGAGAATTAAGACACTGAACTAGCGACTTCACAATGTTCCTCTTCATGTCATTCCACCAATACATACCTTTGAGATCATGATACATCTTAGTAGATCCAGGGTGAATGAAATATTGTGAGCAATAGACCTCTATCATAATCTTGTCTCGTAATCCTGCTACACTGGGAATACACAAATAGACCTTCCACCTGAGGATACCTCTCCTATTATACACAAAGATTGCATTCTCTTTTGTTAAATATTTTCCCGATCTTCTCTAAAAATGGGATCTTCATCATGACGTTCATTTTCTTCTAATGTGAGGGATGACCCTGTTGCATTCTGAGTCATAGGGCTATCAATATTTTAATCCTCCAATTGCACTCCCACTTAGCTAACTGATGCATTTCCTCAAGTCAACTTCTCTCATTCGTCCTCACATTAGTCAAGCCGCTTGTGGGTGAATGATTCTATTGTCAACTTAGCTTTGTTTACTAACTGGTGTGCTGAAAACTCTTATATTTGTGTTATCTCAACCATAAACACTTTATGGACACTGTCATCGAATACGAAGTGCGCGTATCATCGTAGTTAACTCTCATTCATGGTCTGAAAAGAATATGTCTTTTCTCACTACTCGTAATTATAAACAACTTTCTTTCTTACTTCTTTTGACACTTGTTCACTCATTTTCTTACTTGTCGTACTCATCTTAATTCTAAAATATTCTGATATACATACGTAATCTCAAACATTTCTCCTGGTTCCAATCCTTGGGGTTACTATCCCTTAAAGGATTATTTGTTAACTTATTCCCTTATTCTATACGTGAGAGATTCTGAAGAATTTGCATTACATGATGTTGGCCTACTATATCCAAACCTAATCATTATACTTAGATTCGAATTCCTTCACTTGGCTCATGGATAAGACTTTCTGTGAATGGCGCTTTGGAAAAATATTTCCTTGATCTCGTTAAGCTGTAAACCCATTACTTTATCTATCTCATAGAACCTTCCATCTGTCCAAAAAAGCTCGTAGACATCTGTATTTGCTTGACGTTTTATCTTTATTATAATGTCATTATCTCTTAACATATATCTTTAATGTCTACCTTGTATCCATAGACATCATTGGCCCCTTTCAACCTGTTAGGTGCTAATCTTGAGCTTTGCTTACTGTTACTTATGTTTACCTACTTTCTGAGAGGTATGACTGCATATGTTGTGGAACCGATGCTTCGTATGTTTAGATCCAATTCACGGTGTTACATGATCCCATTGTCAAGCTTTCTTGTCATATCATTATTAGATTTCCTATCGACCGAGTGCTCATTCGTCTTACCTTTACATTTCCATTTAATTTTCCTTGGGGGTCTCTTATCTCAAAGTATTTCTCATATTATCTTTCTGAACATCAGAGGTTCGTCACCTTTGGACAAAGAGTTCTTACTGTCCCTCATCTACCGTTGGTCCTTAAGTTGTTCAGGAGTAATCATACCTTTTTGAAACCTGCATAACTATAATCTTATTCACCTTTATCCTTCTTTTCATAATCCTTCCTTCTACTTGTCATTAAACAAAAAACATTTCTGCCTTAATACTTGATCATACGATTCATTCAAACTTATTAATTGTTTTCATATTTCTCACAACCATTCTTTGATTGTTTTGTAGTTCTCGTCCTTAATTGCTCCTAACAAGCTATTGTTATCCAGAGGTTATTTAGAATTGTAACATGCTGCACAATGAAGCCGAAGACCTTACCAGTCCAGTACCTATAGCATGCCTTAGCTTACTAACATTGATACATGTAATTCTCAATAATATGCGGTATGGACTTTTATGCGCGGACGAGAGGCTTATGTCCCCTTTCACTACCGTGGGTAACTCGATCCTTATATATATGACTTGGGATCACTATTCTGGGTACGTCACTTTACGTGATCTTCTAAAATTTATTGATGGTCACTCTTCAGACGATTCGATTGTGGCAATCCATTCCCGTTAGTGATATCCTAGGACAATTCCCAATCTATTTTAAGTAAGACATTGCAATTTCGGTCACACATACATAATATATTCCCTTATTCTAATCAACAAGAGTCACTGTAAAATGTGTAGATTTTCATAATCTACTAAACCTTCCAATAATGTCTTCTACTTTTCATATGTACAACTCATAATCATCTTATCCTTATCGTTACGCATCAACTTGGGATACTTCAGAACATTGTGGCCATGGCTGCCACACTAAACCAACCCCTTGTACCTTTGCAGCATAATCCAGCATGCGCGATGACCACACTGAATATAAGATGGTCGGGGCGGTCTCACTTGACCTTTACAACTTTGACCCTGAGATATTGGCATCTTTGACCCCTTTAAATATCAGTGATCCGTGACTAGTAAATTTCCTCAGTTATGAGCTCCCTAACCCCTCAAGGGCCTATCTCTATCAGATGCTCTAGGATGAAGTCATGCCTGGGAAAAAAACTTACTCATAACCTCTCACGGATCTGTCTCAATAGAGAGCGTACTACTCGCATTACACTCAATCCAACCTCAATTTCCCTGCTAATCATAGCCCTATTGGAAAAAGGAATTGATATAATCATAAACACGATAATAATTACAAAGAGAATTCTTACAACTCAGCTCTATAGCGCAATTCTAAATCAAGAAGGAATGTAACCATCATCATAAATGCCCTGTCATCTCCTGTCTATAAGTGTGGTTCACAACACACTCATAAACAAGACTCTACTAGAAATGCCTTGTAGACTCCTTAGGACAGACCTGCTCTGATACCAAGTTTGTCACGACCCAAACCGGAGGGTCATGACAGTTACCCGGACCTTACTTGCCGAGTACCACTAATCATCTATTTAACATGCCATGAGATACCCTGCTGACATATGGAAATAGTAAACTGTAAAAAGAGCTATGTAAAATCCTACAACCAGAAGGACCCAACCTATGAACATATACATACCAAGGCCGACAGGGCCATACACAATTACTATACACAGGACAACTGTCTACAAGCCTCTAAAGAGTACGTGACATCGTAAGGTCAGGACAGCACCCCGCCATACCCCTATGCATATCAAAATATCATACCACGACTAGACTGCGTCTCTGGAACAAGTAGAGTGCCCCAATATCAGCTGAACCAGAAACCTACTAGTGCGGACCGTCACCCTGTTTACCTGAGGCTGCGGGTATGAAATGCAGCGTCCCCCGATAAAAGGGACGTCAGTACGACTGATGTACCGAGTATGTCAGGCATGAATAATAGCATAATAGAAATCTGAAATTAACATGATACAAGAAATAACCAACCAGTAGAGAATGCCTCTGAGGGCCATAATATGCCTAAGTGTCATACATGTACAGAATGCCTCTGAGGGCCATAATATGCCTAAATGGCATCCACAATGATAGTCATACATATACATATGCATATATAATTCCATCAAGCCTTTGTGGGTATCCCATCATATCGGTCTCTGTGGGCATAATCATCATCGTATATTTGTACCAACTGCAGGTGGTGTGCATATATAACGCCTTCCCTTTTTTCTATACCCTATACATATATATAATGCATACCATATAGTAGTGTATATAACACCTTTGAGGTCAAAGGCAATACATGAATATAATGCATGAATGATATTAAGATACTCTGAGTTTGTCAGAGTGACGAAATGTCGCGTCACCTCCGATTAACATTATGAACATTAACATCTTTCCCATATACCTCAATAAGGATTTAGGAATATATTTAGACATTATTTTGAACATAGGAACGAATAACATGAAAATCCTTAACTATTAAGAGTAGAATCATTTATGGGACAATATAACGATTACGTTTCATACTTAGAACATGTCAAAATAAGAAATGATTTTCCTTAACATACCTTTGATGTCGACCCTTCAACGATGATAATGAAGCTCACCTCCCTTACAAGTTAATCTTCGATTCTCAATGAGTTTCTAAAAAAATTGTAGACGTCAACTAGTACGTTGGCTGCCTTTATATCAGTTTACTTCAACATGATGAAATCTTCGCTCTGCTGAAAATAAGAGAGACGTTGAAGGAGTTTGCGTTGCTACTCCAACATATTTTGTTGCATGAGAATCATATCTAAAGAACGAGATTGTTACCTATTAAACGAAAGGAACTTCACCAAATTAAAGAAGGATGGTCACTTCACAAGTTAATTTTCCTTTACATAATAGGTTTACACGTTTTGTCTCATCTTGTAGTGTAATAGGCATATGGGCCCCACCTTCCAACTAATCTAAAGATTTATTTAGATTGAATGAGTCATTAGAAGTGTACCTAATATGTTTACATGTATAAGGCTTTTTTAGACCCAATCTTGTCCTTATCCATATCCTTGATAAGAATGGTCTTTGCTTGGTGGACCTCACTTAGTGGATAAAAAAACAAATCAAATTTAGGATCATCGTCGTCACACTTTTAAAGTCTTAATTTCGAGACTTCATCCTTTTATACATCGAGCTCTTGATCCGCATACTTAAATATTATAAAAATTTCCCAAAACTCAAGTCTACTTACATACGTTTAGTTGTTCAAACCATCACCCGAAAGTACGAGGTGTTACAAATATGCCTTGTTAAGATTTGGTGTTGGTTCAGTCAATATGATCTAACTCCTAGCCTACTCATAAGACTCGTTCAATCTCATTAGGAATTGCATCAACTTCTATTGATGCATGTGTGCACAAAAGCCTTTAGACTTATCACAGTCACATGGTGGTGGTACCATACTTGCAAATTCATCCCATAGATCTCTCAATTTTGAGAAGTAAACCGAGATACCATTAGTTCCTTGTACCATAGTTGCAATTGCTTTGTGTAATTGATCGATTCGTGAAGCATTTACCTTATCAAAACGCTCACACAGATCTTCCCACACTTTCTTTGCACTTGTAGCGTACACAATCATAGCATGCAGCTTCTTCGTCATCGAGTTCATGTTCCATCTCTGGACTATTGCATTGTATCTGTCCCAATTATGAGCTAACTATGGACTGAAATCCTCCTTCTTCCAGGTTCCATCGACTATTTCTATTGTGTTCTTTCCAAGCAATTGAATTTGCATGGCCCTGCTTCAGATGGAGTATTCTCCGATCCCGTTAACTGCATTGGAATGATAAAAGCTCCAGTAGTATCAAAAGGATATAAGAATAGTGCATGATTGTGATCGAATCGCACAGTCGTATCTCAAATCCTAATTGATCAAAAAATTGAATATCTCAAACCCTAATTGATCGATAAATTGGATCGGAGCTTCAAATTCTCACAATCCAGTCAAACAAAATACATATTCGTGGTTGTATAGCTGTGATACCATGTTGAATTTCACTGTGTTAGCATTGGATACATACATTAATGTGTAGAGCATGATCTTAGAGAGAGAAAAGAGATCTAGAAAGATATTATTTCTGCGTAATGAAAGTAATGATCCAAATACAATGTAACAGTGTATTTATGCACTGTACTTTCCACAAACTAACCGTCTACATAAGCTAATTACCAAAATTCCCTTCTTCCTACATTATTACTAAACTGCCCCTACAGTGTATATATTATCAGCTAATAACCATATTGAAGCTTATCCTGTGATCATGAAGGTTTTCTTGAATAAATGTCTGTTTTAACTTCAACTTCACCTTATAAACCCACTTGCATCCAATGAGAATTTTACCCTTAGACAACTGAACCAGTTCCTAGGTGTTATTATCTTGGAGAGCTTTGATCTCAGACTGCATGGCTTCAATCTATTTAATGTCTATTGCTGCCTCCTGATAAGATTTAGGCTTCTGAATGGAAGAAAAAACTCCCAAATATGTTTGATGTGATACTGACAGATTATCATAATTGAGAGAATTCTCAATGGGATAAAACACATTACTAGCTGACTTAGTAATGTAGTCTGAATGATAAAGGGGTTGCTTGTGTTGCCTCTGAGACCTCCTTGGTGGCTGACTAGAAGAAGCACCATCTGGATTAGGAACTGGTGTCATAGAAATAGAAGTTTATATAGGAATAACATCAATACATGACTCAGAGAAACCGGTGCACAGGTTGAAATACCAACAGTGTGGGAAGATCACATGGAGATGCTTGTGGCAAAATATCATCATTTTTTCTAGTGGTTGGATCGACACACAACACTGGATCTTGTAAATGAGTGGTATAAGGAGCAGGTGTATGAGAATCTGCAAGCTTAAAAGGAAAACTTATTCCTGAAAACCCACATCCATGTTCACAAAACAAATTATGCTTCTTTAAATAAAAAAGAATATAACCCTTAGTCACATTTAAGTATCATATAAACACTGATTTTACTGCTTTAGGTGAAAATTTATCAACTCTAGGCAAGATTCTTGCATAACATAAGCAAACAAGTGTTCTCAAATGCTTGATATTAGGTTTCTTTTTTAAAAAAAAACCTCATAAGGTGATTTCCCTTTGAGGACAGTTGTTGGCAACCTGTTAATAATATAGGTTGCAGTCATCACACAATGTCCCCAAAGCTGAAGAGGAATATTACCTTTAAATCTAAGAGCCCTGGATATTTCTAACAGGTGTATGTGCTTCCTCTCAGCCATTCCATTTTACTGAGGAGTGTGCACACATGTTATATACTGAATGATCTCTAAATCTTTAAATAATCCTTGTAATGGACCATTGGCAAACTTCTCTCCATTATCAGTTCTAACTCCCGGTAATTGACTATCAAATTGAGTGAGAACCATTCTAAAAAATGGTTTCAAGATTATTAACACCTCACTCTTGAATTTCAACTAAAAGATCCAAATTACTCTAGAGAAATCATCAACAGCTGTAAGGAAAAACTTATTTCCATCATATATTGGTGTATTATAGGGTCCCCATACATCAAAGTGCAACAATTGAAACACCTTATTTGTGTTACTGCTACTACTAGGAAATGGAAATCTAGTATGCTTAGCTAGTGGACAAATTTCACAGGTACTTAGTGCTGATTTACATTCATCTGTTGTATAACAAAAGAGTTATTTCATTGATTCCTTTGATGCATGAGCTAATCTCCTATTCCATATTAAGATATATTCATTTGCTTTATGTGCAGTAAACACCTTTGCTATTATATCATTTGAAGAACCAGTTGATGTTTGGAAAACTATTAGGTATAAGCCATCATGCTCCCTACTAATCCCAATCAGCTTCCCACTGGATAGATTCTGGAACAAATAAAATCTCGGATAGAATGATACAAAACAACTGAGTTCTCTTATTACCTTTTAGACTGATAAGAGATAATACTGAAATTCTGGGACAAACAAAATATTATGTATTTGTCCTGTGTCTGTGATTCTACATTTCTTAGTATGTGAAATCAACGTTACTCCTCCATTATGTAAATATACTTTTTCTATTATGCTCAATATCAACAACCTTCACATAAGTTAAAATGTTCAATTTTGAGACCATATGATTAGTTATCCCACTGTCAACTATCCATTTCACCTTTTCTATACTAGCTAAAGAGAGTTGAGCGATCCCCGCCATACCTGCCATGTTACCCATCATACCAGGCTGGGTTAATTCTCTGTCTAGCATCTTTATGATATTAGCCTGCTGATCATTAGTCATTTGAGGTGCCCTTGGTATGTTTCCTCCAACTATTCTATCAAACATATCTGGATCTACTCTGGATCCTGAAGGTATGTTTGGGTGTGAAGGTATGTTTGGATGGAAATTCTCAGCTTGCACATTATATGTTGTATTGATGCCTTCTTTCTTTTTACCTTTCCAATCAGGTGGATAACCTATCAATCTATAGCAATCATCTTCCACATGTCCTTTCAGTTTGCAAAAATCACATTGCAATTCCTAATTATTCTTCCCTTTCTGATAGTTATTCTAATAGTTTCCACTCCTAACATTCTAATAATTTTCTATTTTTCCATAGTTACCTCCTTTCCCATAGTTACCTCATTTCCTAGCTATAAAAGCTGCTAAATCAGTTCCCTCTCAACTCATGGATGAATTAGTAATTGTCCTCTGGATTTTCCTCTCAATAAATTTAGAATATTGTCAAGACCAAAACCAGAGGGTCATGATGGGCATCCAAATCATACTTGCCGAGTACCACTAATTATATATTTAACATCTAACCATAATTTATGATGGCCCACGAGGTCCGCCACGAGATACCATGTTGACATATGGAAATAGTAAACTGGAAAAAGAGTTATGTAAAATCCTGCAACCAGAAGGACCCAACCTATAAATATATACATACCAAGGCCAACAGGGCCATACACGATCTAAAGAGTACATGACATCGTAAGGTCAGGACAGATCCCCGCCATACCTCTATGCATATCAAAATATCGTACCACGACTAAACTGCCACTCTGGAACAAGTAGAGTGCACCAATATCAGCTGAACCAACAACCTACTAGTGCGGATCGTCACCCTGTTTACCTTAGCCTACGGACATGAAACGCAGCGTCCCCCGACAAAAGGGGCGTCAGTACGACTGATCTACCGAGTATATCATGCATAAAGAATAGCATAATAGAAATCTGAAAGTAACATGAGACAATAAACAACCAACCGGTAGAGAATGTCTCTAAGGGACATAATATGCCTAAATGGCATGGCATGCATAATGATGGTCATACATATACATATGCATATATAACGCCATCAAGCCTCTGTGGGCATCCCATCATATCAGCCTCTGTGGGCATAATCATCATCGTATATCCGTACCAGCTGCAGGTGGTGTGCATATATAACGCCTTCCCTTTTTCCCATACCTCATACATATATATAATGCATACCATATAGTAGTGTATATAACACCTTTGAGGTCAAGGATAATACATTAATATAATGCATGAATGATATTAAGATACTCTGAGTTTGTCATAGTGACGAAATGCCGCTTCACCTTCGATTAACATTAACATCTTTCCCATATACATCAATAAGGATTTAGGAACATATTTAGACATTATTTGATCATAGGACTGAATATAATGAACATCCTTAACTACTAAGAATAGAATCATTTATGGGACAATATTACGTTTACGTTTCGTACTTAGAACATACCAAAAGAAGAAATGATTTGCCTTAACATACCTTTGATGTCGACCCTTCAACGACGATAATGAAGCTCACCTCCCTTACAAGTTAATCTTTGATTCTCAATGAGTTTCTAAAAAAATTGTAGACGTCAAATAGTACGTTGGCTGCCTTTATATCACTTTACTTCAACACGATGAAATCTCCGCTCCGCTGAAAATAGGAGAGACGTTGTTGCTTGACAAAAAGGAGTTTGCGTTGCTACTCCAACATATTTTGTTGCATGTGAATCATATCTAAAGAACGAGATTGTTGCTTATTAAACTAAAGGAACTTCACCAAATTAAAGAAGGATGGCCACTTCACAAGTTAATTTCCCTTCACAGAATAGGTTCTGCACGTTTTGGCTTCTTGTAGTGTAATAGACATATGGACCCCACCTTCCAACTAATCTAAAGATTTATTTAGATTGAATGAGTCATTAGAAGTGTACCTAATATGTTTACACATATAAGGCTCTTTTAGACTCAATTTTGTCCTTATCCATATCCTTGATAAGAATGGTCTTTGCTTGGTGGACCCCACTTAGTGGATAAAAAAATAAATCAAATTTCCGATCATGGTCATCACACTTTTAAAGTTTTAATTTTGAGACTTCGTCCTTTTATACACCGAGCTCTTGATCCGCATACTTAAATATAATAAAAATTTCCTAGAATTCAAAAAGTTCTTGAAGATCCGTTACAAAGGCTGAAAATTTCAGGAATTTAAGAAACGGAGTATTATTAATAGGCTTGGGGTAATGAATGTGGGCCGAGCGTCTTGTTTGGGTGTTAAGTTTTGACTTGGCCTTCGTGTTAATTTCATTTTCTTTTATTTTTGCTGAGAATAAATGAACACTTCTGCCTGCAACAATGATGTGTGAAGGTATTTCCAAAACAAGAAGATTTTCTTTTAAATTAATTTTATACTACTAAGGGAATATAATTTAATTTCCTGAGTGTAAATTGGATAACATATTAAAAACAAAGTTTCCACACGCAGACAATATTTGGCCAATCTTCTGATTAAACCTCAAGAAAAATGGGGTTAAAGCTAACAATATGTCATTACTTAATAGAAATGGTAACTCAATCTCATATTTCAATAACTAAGACGCGCTTTATCTCTAAAGTAGATTTACAGTATGACTTTGAATTAGTCGGGTCTAAAAATTCGTCCGAATATTGGATAGAAAATCAAACAAATAAATAATTAAGGACTTCTTGCCTCTTGTGTCTATATATTATGATTATCAAGTGGCAATTGCTATTATCAATTATACATTTTATAACAATAAAAGTGTACGGCATGATGTCGTAAAACATCTGCTTCTAGATGAAATAATTTGCATATACTATATAAAAAAAAAAGGCTCATTCACTTAATCTGTTGGAAGAAAATTAATTCTTTGGAAAGGTACTCTTCAAGGCGAGTTATTGATTTAATAAAATCATATATATTTTAACCTTAGAGGCGGGAATCATTTTAACTAAAACTAAATTAGTGATTTCATTTTCGGCTATTTGCTAAGTAGTGATTTCATGATCTTTGGTTATTCGCGGGTGTTACTTATAACTCCTTATTATTTACTAAATCCATTTAAAAGGATAAAAAGAAAAGCATTCTAAAACAATCTTTTTATTCTCAGTAGCAGTAAATAAACTTTTACGGATAATATTTAAATCGAATATTCTGAAATGTCACGAATTGACTAAAGTTAACTAAAAACTAAAGTGGCAAAAGTAAATATTCTATCTCCAAGATTTTGAGTTTGATTCTTAATACTTATAGACTATAGTCGATCAGTAAGTAAAACTACTTTCAAAAGTTTTTAGGTAATACTACTTGTCAAAGCACTCTCTTTGGTTCATATGATCCTTCTATTTTTAGGTATCGCTTCATCACGATTTCATAAATTTTGCATCTGAAGTTTAATATTAGGGCAAATGAAAGAACATTGGAGAACTAGAGTTAATCAACAAGAGAATTCTACAGCTTTTAATAAGTCATGAACACATTTTCTACCTTGTAATGAGTTTCCTTAGAGTTCCTGTCTTGGTCACGATATGTTAGAGATATTACTGGTCATGAATTTAAAGATATAATTTTATTTTGAATTAGGTTTCATTAGAATTATATTGGTCGATTGCAAATCCATTTGATGATTTAAAATTTATAAGTTGATATGCATACCTCCAATCGGTATATCTTTTTGAATATAGAAGGACTCCAAATGCAAGATCTATTGGATGTCACATGACTTTAATTAGTTAAAATGACACTTAAAATCAAGGAATTCCAAATCCAAATAAAGAGAAATAGGTCGTCGTAGAAACGCTTTATTGACCAACAATACAAATGTACTTTCTTGAATTTATAGAAGAATCCGACGAGGAAACTATGACGGGATGTACTTTCTTGAACATCTTAGTGAACCAACCACCAGAAGAAGACTTTTTCAGCCCATTACATATTTCAGGTCTTTTAGCTTCTTCCTTCTCGAAACTCTTCATCTTCTCCTTGTGAAGCTTTGTCATGGCATAAGCCTCAGCAAGATAAGCACTAGCTGTCGACATGCTTGATATTTATATATTTTCAAAGAAAATTCTGAAGCAAAAATATGGAAGAAACTTAAAATAGGGATCATGATATTAGTTCATGAATATTATTATGGTATTTATACATACGAAAGGAATTTGCTAAGAAATTTCGTGGCATTGCATAATTCATTAGGTTTGGCTGCTTGGTAGATACTATGTTCATTGCTCTGTTTGACGACCTTGGAGCCAAAGTAAATTGACTAATTAGGTTTCTTGTGTCCAACGCGAATAGGAATCATTTGTCCATATTTTCTTCAGTTGAATTTGACCCGCCAAACATTGATCAGTAGATAATATTGGACAATGACAGTACATTAGCCTACCATTCTGTGACATAACTAAGGCCCCATTGCCATGTTCTTTCCTATGCAACATCGAGTGGTGGGTTAGGATTTGAAAAAGAATAATCCCTTGATTATTTTCATTAATGTAATTGGTTTATATACATGATATACATTAGTAAATTTAGCCTATAATTACGGAAATTAAATATACATTTTCCTAATACTAGAAATTACTACCATAATTACAGATGTACAACATCACTAATAATATCAAGGAATATAGGTAATATATTAGGAATATACTACGTATATTCTATCACACCCCCGCAGTCATAGCGGGCGGTTGTCGTACGCTGAGACTGCTCCTAAAATCTTCAAACAGAACTAAGGGAAGACCCTTAGTAAAGATGTCAGCAATTTGGTACTGTGAAGGGACATGCAAGACACGTACTTGTCCATGAGCTACCTTTTCGCGAATAAAGTGATGTTGGACAGGATTTCCAGAGAGATATATCGCACCAACATTATTGCAATATACCAAGGTAGCTTTCTGAATAGGAAAATGAAGCTCTAAGAAGAGGTTACGCAGCCAACAAGACTCAGACACCACATTAGCTACCCCTCGATACTTGGCCTCCACGCTGGAATGCGATAAAGTAGACTGGCATTTAGTCGACCAAAAGACCAAGTTATCACCAAGAAACATACAATAACCAGATGTCGAGCGTCTGGTAACTGGACATCCACCCCAAACCGCATTAGTATAAGACATGAGAGTAGATACAGACGATGGATATAAGTGTAAACCATAATCAAGAGTGCCCTAAATTTAACACACAATGTGTTTAAGAGCGTGCATATGTTCTTCCCTTGGATCATGCATAAATAAACACACCTACTGCACTGCATAAGTAATATTGGGCCTCACGAATGTAAGATACAGAAGAGCCCCCGCAACACTGCGATAGTGGCAGGGATCCACATATGGTGTGCTAGAATTAGCACTCAACTTCGGTTTGGTGTCAACCGGAGTAGGAGATGACTTACAGGATGACATGTCATCCCGTTCAATAATCTCAGCTGCATACTTCCTCTAGGATAGAAATAAACGACCTGCATGACGAGTTACAACTATACCAAAAAAATAACTCAAAGGTCACAAGTCTTTCATAACAGGTATTCGATGTTGGAGAAACAAAATAATGGAGTCATTGTTGAAGAACAAACCCTATATTGTATCAGTCAGTTGCCAGTACGAATTCTCTCTCTTTTACCGACCGAAGACACGGTCACATCATGTCTTCTCTCAAAAAGGTGGCGTTATCTATGGACTTGTATTCATAATTTCCTTTTCATTGATAGAAATTACAATAAAGTCCAAAACTATGTATCCTTTGTAGACCATGTTTTAAGTCATTTCACTTGTTCCAAAATTAATAAATTCCAACTCGAATTTCATCCTAGAGGCTGGGACTTTGTTTCAAAAATCAGCCAATGACTCAGTTTTGTTGTGGAAAACAAAGTGGAAGATGTTAAGTTATATTCATATCCATTTGCTGATGAACTCTCTTATGAGCCCTCTATCTATGTACACTTGTTCGCCGTTGATTACATTGAATTTGAGTTGTTGGGTGTTTCATGAAGAAATGTCCATAGCTTGGAACTCTCTAAAGAGCCTAACGCTGCACTCAACAACGTTATACAATGAGGATATTGTGAAATTACTGTCAAGTTATCCTGCTTTGGAAACTATGGAGCTATCATTTTGCAAGGGTTGTCGTCGTCTAGAAATTGAGTCTTTAAATTTAAAGAGACTAAATTTGCATAACTATTGGAGCTCTCCTTATGAAGAATGTTAGGGTCAGTATTCCTATTTTGAGTGAGGAAAGGACACTCCTAAATTATGTAAGATGAATACGCAATGTTTTGGCCAAACTAAAAAGATGAGTCTTTTCATTATAACACACCTATTTAAATACATAAAAATTAACCTACCACTATGCCACTACACCAATTGTGGAAGCATCATTCCCCATGATTGAAATTAGCAACCACTAACACAAACTAACAATGCCCACTACATGAAGGAGTTAAAATAACTACTACCACTAATGAAATAATGCCTAAATAAATGGACCTTTAAAGCTGGAAATCTTTGCCCCAATTTGGGGCCTGTTGGGTGCGTTTGGGCCTTGCTCTCAATTCACTGTTTGGGCCTTGCTCTCAATTCACTGTTTGGGCCTTGTTGACGGACAGGATGTCGGCCCACATCAATTTCCTTCCCTTCAAAATGGGCCTTACCCTCAAGGCCCATGTATTTAGTAGTTTGTTGTTGACTTGAACCAGTCGGGTCACCCATCTGACTCCCACTAGCGATCTACTCAAGGTGAGGATGAGCGAGATCCATCAATTTCTTAGACTCTCAAGTCTTGTCGGTAGGTGAATAGTTCCCCCATTGAACTAAAACTTGCTTTTCCTTTCTCCATTTCTTCCACACTATGCGCTCATCCACGATAAATTTAGGCTTCAGGTGCACTTGCTCGTCTTCGATGATTTCTAGTATTTGCGCACTGGTGGTGGGTGCTTCTCCCAAGTGAGGTTTGAGGAGTGATATGTTGAAAATAGGGTGGATGTGACACTTATCTGAAGGTCAAGCTCATAGGCTACCGTGCCAATTTTCTACAGTTCTCGAAACGGCCCATAATATTTTTTTGCGAGCTTGGAGGAGTTGCTGCAGTGTAGAGTTACTTGTCTGTAGGTTCGGAGTTTAACATAGACCCAGTCCCCTACACTGAATTCCTTATCCATTCGTCATTTGTTTGCATGGGTTTCCATTTGTTGACGTGTTTTATGGAGAGCCTCTTTAAGCTTGGCTAGGAGATTGTTTCTGTGGGTTAAAGTGGAGTCAATGGCTGTATTCTGGGATTCTTCCGGTAGATATTGAGTCGGTATGAGTGGTGGGCGACCGTATAGTGCTTGGAAGGGGGTGGTTTTGATGGCTGTATGGTGGCTTGTGTTATACCAATATTCTGCGAGAGCTAAGTACCTGGTCCAATTGAGGGGTTCATCACTGACAAAACAACGCAGATAGGTCTGGAGGCTACGATTGACGACTTTGGTTTGCCCGTCTGTCTTCGGGTGGTATGCGCTGTTGTAAGTTAATTTAGTACCCAACTGAGAGAAGAGTTCTTTCCAGAACTTGCTTAAAAACAACGGGTCTCGATCCGAAACTATGGTTTTGGGCATTCCATGAAGCTTGTATATGTCAGTAAGGAATATAGAAGCTAGGTATGAATATGTGTATTTGGTGGGTAATGCTATAAAATGGGTGAATTTGGTTAATCGGTCAACAATCACCCAAACAACAGTTTTGCCACATGACATGGGAATGTGGGTGATAAAATCCATACTTATGTGTTCCCATACTTGGTTTATGGGGAGGGGTTGGAGTAATCCGTATGGCTTGTGGTTTACTAGTTTGTTGTTGGCAAATGGAGCAGTTGTGTACAAATTGCTCAATTTTTGTCCTCATGGCGAGCCAGGCAAATGCTGCTGATATGCGACTTAAAATCGCCTTGACTCCTGAGTGGCCACCACAGGGAGAAGAAGGGTATTCTTTTATTATTTATGACTGCATCCCCATTTCATCAGGTACATATAATTTCTTGTCGATGAAAACTAAACCATCATGTACCTTGAATTTTTCATTGACCCTTGCGTCTGATGTGATTTTGTTCAGCAACTCAATTTTGGCTTCAGTGGAGGCGTAGAAATCCTTCAACTGCGTAGTCCAGGAAATAGTGTGTCCTGAAATAGCAGTGAATTAAGGCTGCTCCACCCGTGATAATGCATTAGCAACTTGGTTCTCCTTCCAGGTCTTGTATCAGATTTTATACTCAAAACCGATCAATTTAGTGAGCCACTTTTGATGTTCTGGTGTTTGGATTGCTTATGAAAGTAAGTGTCGTATGGTCTTGTGATCCGTATAGATAATAAACCTTTTCCCCAGCAAATAATGCCTCCATTTTTTATGGCTTCGGTAATCGCGTAGAGTTCTCTTGTGTAGGTGGAAGCTGCTTGCATACGAGGCACTAGTTTCTTGCTGAAAAATGCCAAAGGGTGGTCCGGTTGTGACAATACTGCACCAATGGCTACACCGCTAGCATCTGCCGTGACTTCAAATTCTCTATCAAAGTCGAGTAGAGCAAGAACCGGGATGGTGGTCATGCATTCATATAATTTCCTGAATGCTTCAGTGGCCTTAAGACTCCATGCAAATTCTCCATGCAAAAGATGCATAATTCTGCACGAACCGCCGGTAGTAACTGGTAAGGCACATGAATCCCTGTAAAGCTGTGATAGTGGAAGGTGCGGGCCATTCCAAAATGGCCTAGATTTTGTCCGGATCTACACTTACCCCGTCGCTGGAAATTATATATCCCATATAATGCACTTATTTCTCTCCAAATATACACTTTGACAATTTGGCGCAATACTTATGAGTATGGATTAAGGCAAAAACCTTGGAGATGTGTTGCATATGCTCTGCCCATCCGGTACTATATATGACTATGTCATCAAAGAAAACCAGCATAAAACGCCTCAATTGTTCCCGAAACAAATCATTCATTGTTGCCTGAAAAGTGGAAGGAGCGATGGACAACCCAAATGGCATCACTGTAAATTCGTAATGCCCATTGTATGTCCGAAAGGCTATTTTGTGCACGTCTTGAAGATCCATCCGAATTTGGTGGTACCCGGACCTCAAGTCAATTTTCGAGAACACTGTCGCTACTTTCAATTCATCTAGAATTTCATCCACCGTAGAAATTGGGAATCAATCACGAACAGTGATGGCATTCAAAGCTTGATAGCAAACACAAAATCTCCAGGTATCATCTTTCTTGTGAACCAATAAGACCGGCGATGAGTATGAGCTTTTACTTGGTCGAATCACTCCTTCGTCTAGCATTTCTCCAATAAGTTTTGTCATAATTTTCTTCTGAAAATGAGGGTAACGATATGGTCGCACATTGACGGGTTTGGCATTGGGTTTGAGATGTATTTGGTGGTCATGTTTGTGGCTGGATGGAATTTCAATGGGGTTTTTGAAAATGTAGTGGTATTCCTTCAGCAGTTTTGCAGTTCTGGGGGTAGATTGGAATGGTTGGTTTTAAGTGTAGGTGCATGGGGTGGGCTCATAAGTGACGGCATGTAGGGATAAGAACGACCATGTTGTGATCATTCTGTTTAGTTGAGCTGGGTTGGAGAAGGTTAAAGTGAGCTCATTGGTTAGAGGGACCTTTTTGCCATGGTGGCTAAAGCTCATTTGTGGTATGGAGAAATCAGCAGTGACGGCCCCAAGGGTGCTTAACCACTGAACATCGAGAACGACGTCGGCCCCTTGAATCGGTAAAATTAAAAAAGGAATATTAAATTATTTCCCCTTTAATTTCACCTTAACATCAAGGCAGTGGCTCGTGCATTCCAGGAATTCCCCATTCCCTACCACCACATTGACATTGGTAAGCATTAATATCGGCAGCTCTAGTCGATCTGCAATCCGAGGTTGTATGATATTATATGTGCTGTCGGAATCGATCAAGGCTGTAAATTCTCTTCCCTTAATAGTACAGTGAGCTCGCAGAGTTTGGGGAGCCGAAACTCCTAAATAGGCTACCATGGAGAGATGAAAAGTACTCTTATCCTAATCCAACAAACTAGATTCCCTCAGCATGGTATATTCAGTTTCTCCTTCCTTTTTTTCTTCTTCTTCCTGGGTCTCCATAGTTGAGAATATTTGTTCAACAGTCTCATTGACTACAACAATGAGAAATTGAGGCTTTTTGCATATATTACCAGGTTGTCATTTATCCTCACGACTGAAGCACAAACCTTTGGCTCACCTCTGCTGGATCTCAGGTTGGGTAAGCCTTCTGACAGGTAGATTTGGTGTGGCCGTGGGGGTGCGTGTAATTGAGGGAGTGAAGTGGGTTATTTGATGGGCCTTGCATAACTGGAACTTGTCGGGTAAGTTGGTTGGGGATAGTAATGCGGGGTTTGATTTATTTTGGGCTTGGGTTCCTTCATATTGTATTCTACTAATTTGGCCAGCCCAATTGTGTCAGTGATGGTCCGTGGTTTCAAGACTGTGAGCTCTTGCTGTATTTCCTCTCACAACCCTGAAATGAAACAGTTTAAAATTGTAATAGAAGAAAGCCCTTTCACATAATTGCAAATCTTTTCAAACTCTTCTTGAAATTCCATAATAGATCATTTTTGCTTGAGTTTAAAGAGTGAAGTTTTATTATTTTCATACGAACGTGGCCTGAAATGCACTTCTAAAGCTCTCGTAAAGTGATCCCAATCGCCTAATTGGTGATTTGAGTGCATCCATTTATACCAACTCAAGGCTAGACCCTGCATGTAAAATGACGACATCGTCAATCGTTGATCGGGAGGCACATGATAATAATTGTAATACTGATCAGCCTAAAAAAGCCAATCCAAGGGGTTGGTTCCATCGAAGAATGGAAGGTTGAGTTTGGACTGCTTTATGGCAGTTGAGAAAGGTTGAAAACATCATAGATTTGCGGGAGAGGGTGAGTGGGGCCGTGAGTATGAGGGCCCTTCTTGATAATATGGGTTCATGTGAACGGTGGGGGGAGGTGGTGAAAAGGGGTTTATGTCGTTGAGTCAGTCTTTGAGATCATTTATGACTTCAGTTAGAGACATCACAGAGTCTTTCAACGTATCAAATTCTTTTGTGGTAGGATTTTTGTTTTTCTTGGGAGGCATGGTTCTCTGGATGAAATCACCAAATTGTTAGGGTCGGTATTCCTATTTCGAGTGAGGAAAGGACACTCCTAAATTACGTAAGATGAATACGCAATGTTTTGGCCAAACTAAAAAGATGAGCATTTTCATTATAACACACACCTATTTAAATACATAAAAATTAACCTACCACTATGCCACTACACTAATTGTGGAAGCATCATTTCCCATGATTGAAATTAGCAACCACTAACCCAAACTAACATTGCCCACTACATGAAGGACTTAAAATAACTACTACAATGCCTAAATAAATGGACCCTTAAAGCTGGAAATCTTTGACCCAATTTGGGGCCTGTTGGGCACGTTTGGGCCTTGCTCTCAGTTCACTGCTTAGGCCATGTTAACAGACATGATGTCTGCCCACATCAAAGAACGTGATAAATCTTTGGAAAATTTTGCTCCACATCTTCAGTATTTGGAAATAACAGGAAATCAAAAATATCTCAAGTGTAAGCTAGTAAATGTCTCCTCCTTTGTTACTTCCATCCTTACGTTTTACAATCGTTGTATCATTGAGCTCCAGGATAAAAATGATGTCAGTTGTCGTGATTATCATATAGTTTTCAGAAACCTTAATGTGGACTATCTTCAAAAGTTGAGTCATGTGACTCAACTAAAAATTGAAAGTTGGTTAGAAGGGGTTTGTTTTTATGTCAAAAGAACTTATTCTCTACTATTTGATTTTTAGCAAGGAATTGTAGGGTACGAACGTGAGAAAGATAATAGACTTTAGAATGCAACATCTTATGAACTTTTATATACATGAATATTTCAGTAAGAACTACTTTCTGCAGTTGAATATTGATAAATAGATTATTTTAGAAACTAGCGTGTTGTACATTGTTGTTCCTTAAAGTGGTTAGACGTGGTTAGATTTAATTAATTTTTCTTTGTTGTTTCTTCTTTCTCTATCTTTTACTAATTTCATTGGACTTATTTCACCAGCTCATGTTCATGTTGCAACTCGAAGGAATGCCGCTTCCAGAGTTGAGATGCAAATGCCTGACAATAGAGATGTGTGTAACAAAGAAACATCTATATGGACTAGCTAGCATTTTGGGGACCTCTCCTCTTTTGGAGACACTGAACATACACTTGAGAATTCGTTTCGTAGTTTCTCTTAATTTATGCTCTTCTTTCTTACATCTAATTTTTACTTTAAAGTTTTAACTTTTGACAACCCCGCAACCCCCAATACTGTAAAACTTTTTCAAAATGAGAATGCAAATATAACATTTATTATCATTTAGAATCTTTTTTCACTATAAGGCTATTGGTCTGAGTAGTTGCTTTCTATCTGGTAAAAGAGGCTTAAGAAAGGAAAGGAATTGGGAACCAACTAAAATCTGTTAGCTTGATATGTACTGGTATTTCTGATAGGAAGCTATTGTAATTATCTACTGTGAATTGTTCAAGATTCGTGGGATTTGAAAAGTGTTCTATATCAGACATCATTACTGTGAAATAATTTTATTTTGCCTTCTGTGGAATATTCTCGTTAGGGTGTAGACTTGCATTTGATCCTGGTTATATTCTCTTTTCCAGTTTGCTGATTTCCATTGCCTACGTGAGCAAATCTATTTGGATGAAGGGGATAATATCAATTTGCAGAGTTGAATATCAAACTGTAACACCCCGTATTTACAGGCCATGGTTTAAATTGCTCGACATATGTAAGACCTGAATCCTGGGAATTTTTTTTATAATTATTAGATTAGTTGGAAAGTGGGTCCCATATGCTTATTACACTACAAGATAAGCCAAAATGTGTAGAACTTATTCTATGAAGGGAAATTAACTTGTGAAGTGGTCATCCTTGTTTAATTTGGTGAAGTTCCTTTCGTTTAATAGGCAGCAGCGAAGTAAGAATTTAAGATGCGACAAGTAAGCAACGTGATTCTAAAGTAAGCATAGAATGATATCTTTGAGGGTTGTAAAGTGAGTCTCCCTGGGGCATGCATAAATAAGCATACCTGCCGAACAACATAAGCAATATCAGGCCCGGTGAAAGTGAGGTATTGTAGTGCACCTGCAAGACTCCTGTAAAAAGTGGGATCTAACACTGGATCGCCATCCAAAGAACCAAGCTTTGATCTATAGTCAACTGGAGTAGCCATGATCTTGCAATTCGCCATTTTAGCCCTGTATACAATCTCATCTGCGTACTTACGCTGACAAAGAAATATAGTATCTGCAGATCTAGTCACTGAAATCCCTAAAAAAAATAGCTCAACTTTCCCAAGTCAGTCATAGCAAATTCTGTTTTGAACAGTGTAATGATCTCATTTTTTAATAAATCAGAGAAGGCAGTGAGCATAATATCATCAACATACAATAATAAACACACAATGCTACTACCTTTATGAAAAATAAATAGAGAATTATCACACTTGTTGCACACAAACCCAATCTGGATGATACACTGTGCAAAGTGATCATATCACGCTCTAGGGGCCTGTTTCAAGCCATAGAGTGACTTACGGAGATGACATACATACTGAGGGGCTGCTGGATGGACAAAACCATACAGTTGATGCATATAAACTATTTCTTTCAAATCCCGATGTAGAAACGCTTTTTTCATATCAAGCTGATGAATAGGCCAGTTCTTACGCATGAAAATGCTCAGAACTGTGCGAATATTGGCCGATTTAACAATCGGACTGAATGTCTCACCATAATCAATACCTTCCTGATGATTAGTGACATTAGACATAAGTCTCACCTTGTATCGCTCTAAGTCACCACTGTCTCTAAATTTGTGATGATATAGCCATATGCATCGGATCACATTCACCCCCTTTGGTCAAGGAACCAAATCCCATGTGTGTTGTTTTGTTAAAGCAGTAAATTCCTCACGCATGGCTGCATTCCAATTTGGGTCAAGTTTGGCTAACTTTGGATTTTTGAGAATTGGGGATATATTTTGTGTGGAGAGATTAAATTGGACTTTGGGTTTGAAAATCCTCTGTTAGGAACGGGTTTCCATACAGTGTATGGTTGTAGGGGCATTGTCGATATTTGTGTTTGGGAGCAGGGCAGTGGGGTACTGTGTCGGGCCAGGGGTGATCTGGGTGGGAGTGGGTACTGTTCCGGGATGAGGCTTTGGTGGTGACTGGTTGTGAGATGTAGCAGCGGACTAGGGTGACACCGGGATAAAAAGATCTGATAAGGTTGCAAATGTGTATTCCGGTGATGCCAGATCAGTGGTTGTGACATCGAGAACTGTCGGAGGGGTATAGGGTCCGATATTGGAGGAGACGCATGTGGGTAGTTGAGATCGAGATAGGGAATGAAGGTGGCCAATGTTGGAAGCAATGGGTGGTACTGATGTCTGAGGTTGCATACGGTTAGGGATGCGGTCACCGGTGACGGGATACTTTAGAGAGGGGAGACCTAGATGGCTTGTGGTGGCAGACCCGAAAGGGAGAGGATGGGAGACCTTGACTGGACTGCCGGTTGTGGTAGTTGGTGCGTCCGCCGCCGCCGGAACAGTGGTAGCGTGACGGAATGCTTGTTAGACAAGCGGTGATGGGTCCGAATCTTCGAGAAATTGGTAATCAATGACTTGGAATTTTTTAATGTTTTCAAACGGGAAAATATACTCAACAAAAGTGACATGGCGAGATAATATGATTTCGTTGGTGGAGAGTTCATAGCACATGTACCCTCTATGGTTCGGTGGGAATCCTAGGAAGGCGCAAGGAGTAGATCTGGGTGCTAATTTGTGGGGACCCGTGGATGTCAGATTAGGGTAACACAGACAACCGAAAATTCTACGATGCTCATAGGTAGGGATCCGATGGTAGAGAATTTCTGTGGGTGTCCTATTTTGAATAGCACAGGTAGGTAAAATGTTGAAAATGTGTTCTACGATTTTTAGTGCATATACGTAAAAAGTAGGGGGAGAGACGCATGAAAAAGGAGGGTATGAATCATATTATTAATGATTCAGAGAATTCTTTCAGCTTTTCCATTTTGAGGAGAGGTATGGGGGCACGATAAAAGAAAGATCATGCCAGTAGCCGCACAAAATTTATGAAATAGGGAATTATTGAACTCACGACCATTATCACATTGAAACGATTTTATGTCATTTTCAAACTGTGTTTTAACGAGTGTACGAAACTCAATAAATTTGGAGAACACATTAGATTTGAGTGGATAGACCGAAAGAAAGTGAGAGAAATCATCCAAAAATACCAAATAATATTTGTGGCCTAAGTTGCTAGTTATGGGAGATGTCCATAAATCAGTGTGAATAATATCAAAGGGGGAGAAAGTAGTACTCATAGAAGTCGTAAATGGTAGTCTAACGTGTTTCCCTAACTGACAAGAGGAGCAACTATGAGAAAGATTCCATTTGTTACATTGGATTAAATTTTGGTTTCTAAGGGAATAAAAAATGTGAGAACCCGGATGACAAGTGTATTATGCCACGTTGAAGGAGATATTACAGTGGGAGGAGTGACACTAGCAGTAGATGTGAGTTGGAAAGGATATAGGTCCACCTCACTATTGCATCTCGTAAGAAGTTTCCCGGTACAGAGGTCTGTTACAGAAAATCCAAATGAGTCAAAATTAATTGAGACAGAATTATCGATGGCAAATTTTATAACAGAGATTAGGTTTTTGATGATGTTTGGGGGATAAAACACGTTTTAAGAGAGAATTGAGGATGCGGTGGTGGGGTAAGGGTGTGCCAAATCCTTGAATTGGAATGTGATGACCATTACCGACCATAATAGATTGCAGAGTATTTAAATATCGCAATTGAGGAAGATTACCAGAATTATTTGTGAGGTGAGACGTGGAGCCCGTATGTATATACCACGCATTATCAAGCTACCGATGATTCAATGTGCCGAAAGCTTGGGCCAAAATGAATTGTGGATGGGCTCCAGGAAATTGGGTCTGAGTTATGTGGCCCGTCGATTGTGCTGGATCGGTCTGTTTGGAGACCAGAAATTGAATCGAAGATTGAGTGCCCGAGATGGTGGGAGAAACCATTATAGTGGATTATTTTTTGTGAAGGAAGAAAAAGGTAGACAAAAATATGTTCTCGGGATAAAGGAAATAAAAAATAAACGGCAGAAAGGTACTGCTGGCCTGAGATTCGTGGGTAAAGTATGAAAAACGCAGAGACAAAATATGGTATGTAATTGTTTCTTTTCAGAAAGAGTCACAGATAAATTGTGGTGAATGATTGTTTCTTTTTTCAGAAAGAGGCAGAAAAAAAAACATAAGAAATTGTTGCTTTCGATGAGGCGAGGCAGACATGGAGTTGTCACGTCAGGGAAAAGAAGGAAGATTTTTCGGCGGTTTGATTAAACCGAAGAGGGCGGGTAGAAAAAATATGTCTTAAGTTTTGGTTTATGATACCATGTAAGAATGTATTAATCTCCATTGGGGCATGAATAAATAAGCATATCTGCTGAACAGCATAAGCAATATCATGCTTGGTGAATGTAAGATACTGTAGTGTACCTGCAAGACTCCTGTAAAGTGTGGGATCGGACACCGGATTACCATCAACAACACTAAGCTTTGATTTTGTGTCAACTGGAGTGGACATAATCTTCCAGTTTGCCATTTTAGCCCTGTCTACTATCTCCTCTGCATACTTACGCTGACATAGAAACATAGAGTCTGCAGATCTAATCACTGATATTCCCAAAAAATAACTCAGCTTTCCCAAGTCGGTCATGACAAATTCGGCTTTGAGCAATGCAATTATCTCATTTTTCAACAGATCAGATGAGGCAGTAAGCACAATGTCATCCACATATAAATATAAATAAGCGATGACGTTACTTCGATGAAAAATGAAGAGAGAATTATCACACTTGCTACATACAAATCCAATTCGCGTAAGATAGTGTGCAAAATGATCCTACCATGTTCTAGGGGCCTGTTTTAGACCATAAAGTGACTTATGGAGATGAAATACATACTGAGGGGCTACTGTATGGACAAAACCAGGCGGTTGGTGCATGTAAACAATTTCTTTCAAGTCCCTATGTAAAAATGTATTTTTCACATCAAGCTGATGAATGGGTCAATGCTTACCCATAGCAATACTCAGAATGGTGCAAATGGTAGCCGGTTTAATAACCGGACTGAATGTCTCACCACAGTCAATACCTTCCTGCTGAATAGTACCATTAGTCACAAGTCTTGCCTTATATCTCTCTAGGTCACCATCGTCTCTGAATTTATGACAAAAAAACCACATGCATCGGATCACATTCACCCCCTCCGGTATAGGAACCAAATCCCAAGTATGCTGTTTTGTCAAAGCATTAAATTCCTCATACATGGCCTTATTCCAATTAGGGTCTTGTTTGGCTAATTTTGGGTTTTTAAGAATTGGGGATATGGTTTAGGTAGATAGGTTAAATTGGACTTTGGGTTTGAAAATCCCATTTTGCGCACGGGTTTCCATACGGTGTGAGGGTGCTGGCTGGGTAAGGGTGTTGGGTGTCTGATCTGGTGCACTTTTAATGGTCAAACTCGTGGTTGGTTTTGATCGAAGGTTCAAAATACTGTGTTGGGTGGGGGATGCGGTCTGGTTAATCGGTACAGTGCCGACTGGTGGTGTGGTTGTCAATCTGGGTGGTTCGAGGTCGGGTGTAGTTTCTGGGTTAGGTTTGGTCGCCAATCTTGGTATATCGAGGTTGGCTGAGGACGATGAAATGGGGTATGGTGTCGGAGGTGGGATGGGTCCGGTAATGGGGTTAGGTGGGTAGCCGCCGGTGGTTGGAATGATTACGGTGTGGTGATGATACTGCGGAGATGACATGGATACGGGAAAGGTACGAACAAGTGTATTTTCTTAGACAGGAGGCCGACTGCCGGTAGTGGTGGCAGTCGGCAGTGATAGTGACAGAGGTAGAGTAGGTGGCATAGGAGCTATAATGCTTGCTGGATTGGTAGCAGTGGGTGGAAGAGATGGACAGCCGGTAGCGGCCGTGACGGGAGGTGGTGGTGACAGATTGCTGACTGCTGTCGGAACAGTGGTAACATGTCGGAGATATTGGTGGACAAGCAGTGATGTGTCCGAATCTTCAAGAAATTTGTAATCAGTGACTCAGAATTTTTTAATATTGTCAAACGGGAAAACATACTCGACAAGAGTGAGGTGGCGTGAGATTATGATTTTGTCGGTGGATAATTCATTGCACAAGTATCCCCCATGGTTCGATGGGAAGCCTAGGAAGGCACACAGAGTAGATCTGGGTGCCAATTTGTAGGGGGTCATGGATATCAGATTAGGGTAACACAAACAACCAAAATTCTAAGATGGTCATAGGTAGGGATCCGATGGTAGAGAATTTCAGTGGGTGTTCTGTTTTGAATAGCACGGGTAGGTAGAATGTTAAGAATGTGTTCTACCATTTTTAGTGCATATACCCAAAAAGTCGGGGGGGGGGGGGGGGGGGGGAGACACATGAAAAAGGAGGGTACGAATCATATTATTTATGGTTCGAAGAATTCTTTCGGCTTTTACATTTTGAGGAGAGGTATGGGGGCACGAGAAATGGAAGATCATGCCATTAGCCGCACAAAATTTATGAAAGAGGGAGTTATTAAACTCACGACCATTATCGCATTGAAATGATTTTATGTCTTTTTCAAATTGCGTTTTAACCAGTGTACGAAACTCAACAAATTTGGAGAACACTTGAGATTTGAGTTTGAGTGGATAGACCCAAAGAAAGTGAGAGAAATCATCCAAAAATACGAAATAATATTTGTGGCATAAATTGCTATTTATGGGAGATGTCCATAAATCAGTGTGAATGATATCAAAGGGAGAGAAAGTAGTACTCATAGAAGTCGTAAATGGTAGTCTAACGTGTTTTCCTAACTGACAAGAGGAGCAACTATGAGAAAGATTCCATTTGTTAGATTGGATTAAATTTCGGTTTCTAAGGGAATAAAAAACGTGAGAACCCGGATGACCAAGTCTATTGTGCCACGTTGAGGGAGATATTATTGTTAAAACGGTGGGAGGAGTGACACTAGCTGCGGATGTGGATAGGAAAGGATATAGGTCCCCCTCACTATTGCATCTCATAAGGAGTTTCCCGGTACGGAGGTCCGTTACAGAAAATTCAAACGGGTCAAAATTAATTGAGACAGAATTATCTATGGCAAATTTTCTAACAGAGATTAGGTTTTTCATGATGTTTGGAGCATAAAAGACATTTTTAATAGAGAAGTGGGGATGCAATGGCGCAGTTAGGATGTGGCCAAACCTTTGAATTGGAATGCGATGACCATTACCAACCATAATAGATTGTGGAATATTTAAAATTTGCAGTTGAGGAAGATTACCAGAATTATTGGTGAGGTGAGACGTGGCGCCTGTATCTATATACCACGCATTGTCGGGTTGCCGAGGAGTTAATGTGACGAAAGTCGGGCCCAAATTGGATTGGGAGAGGCCTAGAGCGGACTGCTGGGCTCCAGGAAATAAGGCAGGATTTTGAGTGCCCGAGATTGTGGGAGAAGTCATTATAGTGGATTTTTTTTAAAGGTATATAAAAATTTGTTCTCGGGTAAATGAAAAAGAAACAGACAGAGAAATTGTGGGGAAAAGAGAAAGCAGAGAGCTTTCTGTTTTGCAGTCAAATTGTGGTGTTTTTTTTAAGGGAAACGCTTATGGAAATCAGAGGGCAGGCAGGCTCTGCAATTGTAGCAGAGAGGGACACGCAGAAAGGCTTCTGCACAGGTCTCGGGAACAGAGGGAAAAAATGAGGAAAAGAAAGAAAATTCGCAGAACCTGAGGGGCTGCGACGGCTGAGGAAATAAAGTAGGGTTTAGGTTTTGTCTTCTGATACCATGTAAGAATGTATTAATCTCTCTTGGGGAGCCTTTCTCATTAATACAATATATATAGTATGTACAATGTGGAATCGTAATACAAAAGGGATCCTATAATTATCATAATTATACAACACTGATAATTACTAAATATATAGTGAATATTCTGCTAATATTCACTAATCATTAATACAAAATATATATAGGTGTACAATGTGGAATCCGTATACAACAAGGATTCTAGTTCTACCATAATTACATAACCCTAAATATGGCAAATACATTAGTGATACACATGTGCTAATAGTATCTTCACCTTTCTAGACCAGTTTCCGATGCACATTACTTTCCTGTTGTCCAGTGCAATTTAGAACAGTATAAGAACATTTAGTTGTGTAGTTTGCTTTGCTATTCCTCTGACATATCATTATGTTACCTTGTGTATTCATCACTTGAAATTGCTCCAGCACTCTAAAAAAATTCATTAACCGAACCGATAAATTATAGTACACACAAAATTTATAATTTCATAAATACAATATATTGATTTTTATAAATAATTTTAGATACTTTGTATACTTTTTGATTAAAATTTTACTCATCTCTATTAGGCTAATGAACTTTACACTTTAAGCTCATTTCGTAAAAGAAAGTCATAAATCTAAACTCATTAATTCAAAGATATAACTATGAGATTTACTTATATCTATTTTTTGTATTTCTTATCAACTTTATTCATTTGATTAAAGTTTATAGATCTTAAGATATTTTCCTAGTCTAAGAAAATTGTAGCTGTCAAATAAAGGTTAATAACATATTATAAGTCGAAAAAGGTGAAAAATTCTATTCTGGAAAATGATGAAAGCAAGAAATACCATTAGGTTTCATAAAAATCGAATAAACCGAACCAACTCAACAATAACCAAATCGATGGATGTGAATTATATTTGGTTGATTTGGTTTTAATAATTAAAAAACTGACTTAATTGGTTTCGTTTTGGTTTTAAAAAAACCGTCCCATTAACACCCCTAATTATAATAATGTAAGATCCATATATATATATATATATATATATATATATATATATATATATATATATATATATATATATATATATATATATATATATATGTATATATATATGTATATATATATATATGTATATATATATGTATATATATATATATGTATATATGTATATTATAATGGACTTCGTTAATCGTTGACTAACCCTATTCAAGTTAGAGGTGGGGTATATCGGTTCAGTTCGGTTTTGTATCAAAAAGTATGAACTGAATAAAATTCAGTTTTTATTTTAAAAAACTAAATTAAACTTTTTTTTAAAAATGAACGTATCGGTTTATATCGCCGAACGTATCAGTTTATATCAGTTTTTTCAATTCAAGTGTATCATAATCACCAAATATAAAGTCCAAAAAAAATAATTTAAAGTCTAAAAACGTGAAGTCTGCATCACATTTATTCTTAAAACATGTAAAAACTCCAAATTAAAGTTTACATCCCCACAAAATAAAAGTCTAACACTGAAATAAAATAAACGGGTCGGGGGATTTTATTTTAAAATCGAATTTCCAACACTGAAATTGACATTCACACCTATATTACCAAGAAATTTCGACGTTGAAATCTATTGTATATCGTGAGATCTTTATTAAAGATAAGAAAAATTTAGAAACCGATTTGGGGGAAAACACAAATTGATTGGGAAAATGTACGTTTTCCTAAAAATTGGCGGCGCCAAACCACCTTGCGTCTGTTTGACCGGCCACGTCTCGAAAAAATACCCAAAATCAAAAAAACAATCTTGAACAACTCCTGCACTTTCTTCTCCTTGATATAATTACGAACATCTCCAACACAATTGCATTCTCTAGTAGAAATTTTGAGAGTTTGAAAAGTTTATCATAATCCCATTCAAGATGCTTCTTCAAACATATCCCTGAAGAGCTGAAAACCTTAACATTCTTGAGATTGGGAAACCCAAAGCTTGACAGTAAATGAGTATTATCTCCTTTCGCCAGATATCCTCTCTCAAAGCCGCATAGATAATGATCCAACTGGAGACAGAATAATAGTTGAAATCAAATGCAGGTCTATACAGTCAAATGAAACTTTTTTTTGAGAAACTAGTATTGTTGTATTCCTCAGCATTAAGGGTATACTGTCAAATGAAACTTTTTTTTTGAGAAACTGATACTGTTGTATTCCTCACCATTAAGGGTATACGGTCAAATGAAACTTGTATTGCACAAAAGTCACAAAACAGAGATTTCATTGAAGAAATGCCTGGCACAGAACAATAGCTGGACCGATCAATTCTTTATTGTTTCCTCTACCGGAAAATCTAAGAATGAAAGCTGTTGAGTTGGTCAACAATCTTTTTCCTTTCAGACCCTTTTACACGCAGAAAATGAACAACGCTATTCATATTAATGTGACTTTTTCTAGTGAGAAACATTTTTTAGTGATAATTAAAGATATAATTGCATCTCCTTCAGAAAATTAAACTGTTCAGTTTGGGGCAGAGATGGAGAAGGGGAGATGGCATGTTAAATCTTCATAAAATGAATGTGAAAAAGAAGAGCAAGTTGCAGGAAGTTACAGTCATAATTAGGTTGAGTGTTTCCACATGAGGCGAGGCTTGCAACAGGATAGCTACTCCATAGAATTAAAAACCTCGTGAAATGCAAATCTAGAGTTAGACATTTGCATTTCAATTCTGGAAGCGACAGCCCTTCAAACTGCAACAGTACCTGATGTGGTGATCCCAATGGAAACTAGTAAAGGATCGAGAAACCAAGAACAATAAAAAAGGAAGTCATCCAGTAACCTTTATATAATGATAAGATCCCGGTTGCGGAATTTAACGAGAAAAGTATAATAAAAAACAACCAAGACAATATTTGACAGCATAATAGCAAATAAATAACGGAAAAGAAACATTGATTGAGTGAATAGAATAGAAAGAATCTAAACCTAATTTAAATAACTAAGGCAACAATTAGTTTATGAACCAATCACCTGCTATAGATTACCAAAAAAAATCAGACATATAAAGTTTGAAGAAGGTGAATTAACACAAGGTCACAAGCTTGATGGCAATTCATGGAGTTTCCCAACCTCGCAAGCATCTTAAAGACTCCCACAATAAATAAAACTAAACTCCTCTCTAATTGTAAACGTGTAAATATATTCCCTACCCATAATTAGAATATTTTCATATATTGTGTAAATATAATTATGGTAAGACTAGGATTCCTCTTTTGTATAGGCTTAGGATTCCTCTTTTGTATAAGGGATGAATATTGTACTCTATATATACCTTGATATTAATGAAAGACTCCTCAAGGGAGATTAATATCATCTTACATGGTATCAAGAGCCAAATAAACAAAACCCTAAAAATCTTTCTCTTCCACAGCCGCCGGCGGCCTCTCCTACGCTGCAGCCCTCCCGGATTTTCTTCTTGTTTTTCGGGTTTTGTTCTTCCTTTCTTCTCTTCTCTAAATGGCTATCCCTGATTCTTCCACACTTTCTGACGCCTCTACCTCCACAAATCCCACCACAAAGTCATCACCCCCGTTTCATCCCGCCCTTACTGTTTCCAACATCAAGAACCATATTCCCATTATTCTTGATCAAGAAAACAACCAGTAATCTCCCTGGGTTGAACTTTTTCGCAATCATGCATGTCTCTATAACGTGCTTGACCATATTGATGACACTATTCCGCGCCCAACGGAGGTTGATGATTCTATCTGGCATCGTCTCGACGCCGGCGTCAAACAATGGATATATGGTAGTATCTCTCAGGATTTGCTCCTTACTATCATGAAATCTGACTCCACAGCCCTAGACTTGTGGAAACGTTTGGAGGAAATTTTTCAGGGACAACAAGCACACTCGTGCCGTGTATTTGGAAGAACAATTCAACAAAACACGTCTTGAAAACTTCTCCAATGTCTCTGAGTACTGCAAGCAGCTTAAACTTCTAGCGGATCAACTCTCCAACATCGGCACGCTTGTCACTGACGATAAAATGGTGCTACAAATGATTTCTGGCCTTACTAAGGGCGAATATGATACTTTGGCCACCATTATTCAACAGGGAGACCCGCTACCGAGTTTTAACAAAGCTCACTCACAATTGTTGCTCGAAGAAACCCATCGTGCTAAGCAGGATGAGCACGCCCAGCAGATGTTAGCTGTCGACACGCAACCCCAAGATCAGACGCCACCAGACAACTCCCAACAGCGGCAGGGCCGCGGCGGCAGGGGTGGAAAAGGCCGCGGCGGTAGAGGAAGCCGTGGTCGTGGCAAGGGTCATGGTCAACAGAACCAACAGCAGCAACAGCAACAGAGATCGCAGAACAACTGGGCCGCGACTCCTCAGCAGTTCGTCTACAGCGCCGCGGCGCCCCAGTACAGAGCCGCGGCACCCCAGTTCAGAGTCGCGGCGCCAAGTCCATTCCAGTACCAGCAGCCATACAATCCGTATTCTTACCCCGGTTTGTTAGGCCCCGCTCCAGCCCCACAGCAGGCCCACTTCATGCAAGGTCAGGTCCCGCAGCCCTCCTCCGGCATGACACCCACTGAGTTGGGTCAGGCGTTCAACACCCTATCTATGCAACAACCTGACAATACTTGGTACATGGACTCAGGTGCCACATCTCATGTCACCCAGTCTGCAGGTACTATTCTTAAACTGTTTTGTTTAAAGCATCCTCAATATGTTACAGTTGGTAGTGGACAACGCATTCCAGTTAAGGGTTATGGTACCTCATACACACAACCTCCTCATCCACCCTTCTCCCTCAAAAACACCATATATGCCCCACACATGATTAAGAACCTCATATCTGTCCGCCAATTTACTCGTAATAATTCTGTCTCTGTGGATTTTAACCCTTTTGGTTTTACTGTAAAGGATCTTCATACGGGGACACCTCTTACGAGATGCAATAGCATGGGGGATCTCTATCCATTCACTTCCACCTCCGCTGCCAGATCTTGCTCTCCCGTCACTCTAGCGGCTGTTTCTTCTTCAACCTGGCATAATAGGCTTGGTCATCCAGGAGTCCCAGCTTTTAATTTTCTTAGAGGCAACAATTTCATTGCTTGTAATGGGAAACTTGCCCAAAATTGTGTTTCTTGCTCTTTAGGCAAACATATTCGTCTTCCGTTTAAATCATCTACTAGTGTTACATTTGCTCCTTTTGATATCATACATGCCGATTTATGGACATCTCCTATCCCTAGTTCTCTCGGTCATAAATACTATCTTGTGTTGCTTGATGATTTTTTACACTACGTTTGGTTATACCCTCTTAAATTTAAATCGGAAGTGTTTGTCAAATTTCTTGAGTTTCTCAAGTTCATTCAAACACAATTTGGAAAAGGAATAAAATCATTTCAGTGCGATAATGGTCGTGAATTCAATAACTCTATGTTTCACCGCTTTTGTACCAATAATGGCATGGTCTTTCGCTTCTCCTGCCCTCACACCTCACCACAAAACGGTAAAGCTGAAAGAATCATCTACACCATTAACAATATGATTCGCACCCTATTGATTCATGCCTCCCTCCCTCCACCCTTCTGGGTCTATGCTGCTAAAATGTCAGAATACACTCTAAATATTCTCCTACTAGCACTCTTCACAATATGACCCCTACCGAAATCCTCTACCATAGAATCCCCTCTTATGATCATCTACGGATTTTTGGTTGTCTGTGCTATCCCAACCTTAGCTCCACCGCCCCTCACAAGCTTGCTCCTAGGTCCACTCCATGTGTCTTTCTAGGATTCCCGCCGAACCATAGGGGCTATCTATGTTATGACTTGTCGACTCGTCAGATCCACATATCTCATCACGTCACATTCGACGAGACCACATTCCCGTTTTCGAGTCTTCCAAAATTCCAAAAACAGGACTACTCATTTCTTGACGAGTCTGCCATCTCTCCCCTCATAATCGAACAACTCACATCCTCTGTTCCGTCGTCAGAGCCGCGACACCCAAACTTCAGAGAAGCCTGTCAACCTTCTAGCACCGCGACTCTCGATCCAGGAGCCGCGGCACCTCCGACGGCTTCTCCCCCACCCTCTCCTTATCCGACTTTACCCCCCGTCTCAGACACCACTCCGCCACCCACTGTCCCTACCCATCCAATGGAAACTCGTTCAAAGCATGGAATCTTCAAACCCAAAGTCCATTTCAACTTGTCTGCCCAAACCATCTCTCCACTTCCAAAGAACCCAAAATTGGCCAAACAAGACCCTAATTGGAATGCGGCTATGTATGAGGAATTCAATGCTTTAACTAAACAGCACATGTGGGATCTAGTACCTAGACTCGAGGGGGTGAATGTCATTCGTTGTATGTGGCTATTTCGTCACAAGTTCGGAGACAATGGGGATCTTGAGAGGTATAAGGCCCGTCTTGTGGCTAATGGCACAAATCGGCGGAGGGCATTGATTGTGGTGAGACCTTCACCCGGTTGTCAAACCGGCTACCATCCGCACAGCTTTTGAGCATAGCCATGGGCAAACACCGGCCGATCCATCGACTTGATGTGAAGAATGCATTCTTACATGGGGATCCGAGAGAGACAGTCTACATGCATCAGCCACCAGGGTTCACCCATCCAGCAGTTCCTCACTATGTGTGCCGTCTCCGTAAGTCACTATATGGCCTAAAGCAGCCCCCCCGTGCGTGGTATGATCGCTTTGCCAGGTATATCTTGCATATTGGGTTTGTATGCAGCAAGAGTGATACATCACTTTTCATTTTTCATCGAGGTAGTAGCACGGCTTACTTATTACTTTACGTGGATGATATTGTTCTTACTGCCTCCTCCGACGGATTGAAAAATGAGATTATTGCCTTGCTCAAGTCCGAATTTGCAATGACTGATTTGGGAAAGCTGAGTTACTTTTTGGGGATATCAGTGACCAGGTCTGGCCAATCATATGTTCTTGTGTCGGCGTAAGTTTGCGAAGAGATTGTGTACAGGGCTAAGATGGCGAACTACAAAGAGGTGCCTACTCCAGTTGATTCCAAATCTAAGCTCAGTGCTATGGATGGTGCTCCAGCCTCGATCCTACTCGTATAGGAGCCTTGCAGGTGCACTTCAGTATGTCACATTCACTAGGCCAGACATAGCTTATGCTGTTCAGCAGGTGTGCTTATTCATGCATGCCCCCAGGGAGTCTCATTTCACTGCTCTTAAGCGTAACATTCGATACATTAAGGGCACTCTTGATTATGGTTTGCACCTATACCCCTCTGCACCAGACAGGTTGCTTTCATATACGGATGCAGATTGGGCAGGGTGTCCGGACACACGACGCTCCACCTCCGGCTTTTGTGTTTTCTTAGGGGATAATCTGATTTCTTGGTCTGCCAAGCGACAGGCTACCCTATCTCGCTCTAGTGCCGAGGCTGAGTACAGAGGCGTTGCAAATGTAGTAGCTGAGATTTGTTGGCTCAGAAATTTACTGTTAGAACTTCAGTGTCCTTTGCGTCAGGCATCTATTGTGTATTGTGATAACATCTCTGCCATCTATCTTTCTCATAATCCGGTTCAACATCGGCAAACCAAGCATATTGAGATAGACCTACACTTCGTTCGTGAGAAAGTTGCGTTAGGCCATGTCGAGTGTTACATGTTCCATCATCCTATCGCATATGCGGACATATTTACCAAAGGACTTCCCGAGACGCTTATTTCTTGACTTCGAGCCGATCTCGGCGTCCGGCCTCCTCCCGCTCCGACTGAGGGGGTGTGTAAACGTGTAAATATATTCCCTACCCATAATTAGAATATTTTCATATATTGTGTAAATATAATTATGGTAAGACTAGGATTCCTCTTTTGTATAGGCTTAGGATTCCTCTTTTGTATAGGCTTAGGATTCCTATTGTATAAGGGATGAATATTGTACTCTATATATACCTTGATATTAATGAAAGACTCCTCAAGGGAGATTAATAACATCTTACACTAATGAATAAAGATAGTATTTATTATGGCTGGCCAGTGGGCCAGGACGGCCCGACCCAGCCCCGAGCCTGCCCCGACCCCGATTAGTATTAAAAAAAATAATTCGGTAGCGGGACTCGAACCGGGACGGGACAATGTCTCGTCCCAACCCGTCCCGAGCCCTCCCCAGGCCCGCCAGACCCGAGCCCGCCCCGATCGAGCCCGTAAGTCCCCCCTTTGCAAATATAACCGTTGCACCAACGATCATTTTAGATTTTGGCTGTTGGGCAACGACCATTTTTGGCCTCCCCCCTCCCCCAACCCCCCTACCCCTTAATATTTATTTTTAACCCATAAGTTATTATATTTACACTTTAACCCAATTTTCCAACTATAAATGACTCATTTTCTCTTCATCTTTCTCACAAATCTTCCTACAATCTCTCTAATCTCTCAATATATCTCTCTACAAGTCTACATTGTTTACTAAATATACAATTTTATTTATTCATTTGGGAATTGGGAGTGAACTTGGCAACTAGCTTGAGGATCTTCCATCGAGCAAAGTTTCAATTTTCAACCTCTCGATTACACGTCGACGTTACGTCGGCGTTTGGTACATTCATTCCTTCATTAAATTATTATTATCTGTTTATTTTATTTAGCGCACTTAATTTTATTATCTTTAATTATTTATTATCATAATTAAAATGGAAGGATTAAGAGGTAGTAAGGGTGCTTCTTCTAGTAGGGGTAACCAGGGCAAGGGTACTTCTTCTAGTCATCCTATTCCTACGCAGGATGATTTTGTTGATACTCAACATTTTCCTACAATACCATTAGATTTAGACGAGGAACTATTTTCTGGAACTCAAGAACACTTTAATTTAGACGATGATCTAGATGATACACCCACTAATGTTGATGACAACACACCCACTAGTGCACCTTCAACTGAAATGCCTCCTATTCCCCTTAGTATGAGACGAGGTCCAGCAAAACGATCATTAAAATCAGATGCATGAATATTTTTTTATAGGGACATAGAGAATCAAGTAGCTAGATGTAAAATTTGTAAAAATGTTTTAAAATTTAAAACTGGAAAAGGTCACGGTGGGATGGGGGGTTATAATTAGACACGTAGTAAGTGCTCATCCAGCTAGGTATGCCCAATACCAGGCTTCAAAACCTGGTGCGCAAACGTCCGCTCCATCGGAACAAGGTTCACATATTGTCCCGGATCAAGTACAGGGTCAAATTAACCCCACGACGGGGGGAATTGTAGGCCGTAAATACAATAAACATAGAGATAGGGAAGCAATATCAAAATTAGTTGTTGTGGAGGGTTTGCCTTTTTCATTTCCTTCATCTCCCAGTTTTATTAATTACATTACATATATATATAATCTTGCTTTTAACGATTTTCCTAGATCAACTGTTAAGAGAGATGTATTTAAATTCGCACATGAATATCAACAATATTTACGCTATCCATTATATCATTTTAATGGCAAGGTATCTATCACGTCTGATATAGGTCGTAGTACTAACGGCCATGATTATTTAACGGTAACTTGTCATTGGATATATTATAAATGGTCTATGCAAAAACGTATCTTAGCGTATAGATATATAGATGATAGGCACACTGGTACTTTTATTGCAGATAATATTTATCAAGTGTGCCATTATTATGGAATAACCGATAAAATTATGACTATTACATTAGATAACGCTTCTTCTAACATTTACGCTATTACAATTTTAAAAAATAGTTTAACTCCATCTTTTCCAGATCATTTTCATATAAAATGTGCGTGTCATATATATAACTTAATTGTAAAGGATGGTCTATCACTTTTTGAAGACATTCTTAGTAAAATACAATTTGCTATAAAATTTATTTTTAAAAGTAATAGAGTACAACGAAGAAAAGAATATAAAAAAACTTGTCACGATTGTGGACTACCTTATGGAAAAATTCCAGAAGAAGTATCCACTAGGTGGAATTCTTTATACGAGCAACTACTTGTTGCTTATGACTATAGAAAACCTATAACTTTATTTTTTAACTCTCATAATCAAAATCCAGCTGATGTGATTGTAGATAGTGATTGGGTAAAAATTTCCGAACTTATTGTATTTTAGAGAAGTTTTTTCAAGCAACAAAAGAATTTTCCGGTATATATTATCCTACTATTTCAACTATGTTGTTTTATATAACTCTAATATTTTTATTACTTAGTGAATATATGAAAAAACCAACTTATATGGCAGCTATTAAAAAAATGTTTATCAAAATAAAAATAAAAATTATTCCTATTCCCACTATTTATATTATCGGTGTTGTATTAAATCCGACTATTAAAATGGACGGTACTAAATCACTAATTGAAACTATTTACGATTGTATAGAAATACTACCACCTCTAAGTCCCAAAAATCTAAATCACCCACCACCTATTGAACGAACTAAAGAAGAAGTGTTGTCTAGCGTAGAAGACCAATGCAAAAAAAAAATATAGGTTTTACCAACAAGAAAATGCTAGTAACTTACCGGCTTCCATACCATCTTCTTCATCTTCAACACAACCTCACAAAAGACATGATGTTTCTGTGGCTAGTATTGAAAGCCTCAGAAATAGAATGTGCGGTTGTACCACTACTAACCAAATTAGCGAGTTGGTTATTTTTGTTTTGCAGGGTTCTGTACCGTACCAAGAAGTTATCAATGAAGATGGACATGAAGACTTGCTGAAATACTGGAGGAGGAATGAGAAGACCTTTCCGACACTTTTAATGATGGCCCGAGATGTTTTGAACATTCAAGCGTCATCAACTGCGTCTAAAAGCGCTTTTTCTGCCGGCAGATATCAAATAGGAGACCACAGAAACTCATTAGCCGGAGACAACTTGGAAATTGCAGTATTTTTCAGAGATTGGATACGAGCGGAGCGGAGAAGGTGCGGTCAACCGGAGATCAACGAAGAAGAAGATGAAAACTACAACGAAATCTTATCCGAAGGTAGTGGAAGCGATATGGATCAATTTGACCAACAAATACCAATTCCAACCGAAGAACCACAGGAAATTATCAAGCAATTAGAACATATTTTTTTGAGAATGTAAGTTTTTTAATTGCAATTTTATTATGTAATTTGTAACTTTTGGACAACACAACAAAGTTGCAATTTAGACAATTGTATTTGTATTACAAAAAAATCATATGTCTATTATATAATATAAGAGGCACAAAAACAGCCTTGTGATATTTTTATTACAATATCTTGTCTTGTTTATTGAGTTTTTTTTATACATATGTTATTAAAAAAAAAAAGGAAAACCCGCCGGAACCCGCCCCGATCCCGACCCCGCCCCGACCCGATTCCGACGGGATCGGGATCGGGACGGGACTGGAGCAAGTCCCGCCAAACCCGACCCTGCCCCCTTCGCTTGTCCCTCATCCACCCCGACCCCGCCAAACCCGGCCCGCCAGACCCGAGCCCGGCCCACTGGTCAGCTCTAGTATTTATAAGGCCCAAAGGACAAAATAAGAAAAGTCTCAAACTTATTTTCCAAGAAAAGAAAAAAAACTGAGAATTAAACATTTTTTCATAACACGTCACAAGGCCACGCTCAAATAGCGCAACATGTTGGATCTCCTATGTAGTCAAGCTGGCCACACTCAGATAGCGCTCAATTAGGGCAACTTCTTTCCTTGCCCTTTTTTGCAGCAAAATTTGTCTTATGCGTTCCTTTGGTCTCTGAATGAGTAAAAGGACCCCTTGACTTCTCAAGATCTTCTGAAACATCCTCCACGCTATTCATATAATGTGCAACCGTTCTTGGGCAAAAGCTTCGTATTGTAACTGACGAAGGTAGAGGGACACTCATTGTCCACCAGTTCGAACATACCTCATGTTGGAAATTTACTAATGTGGAATTAAGTATATCCCATTAGTTTATGACTCGAACTATTGGGGCCCGCATGTCGGAAACGTCGTTTCCACTCACGTGCACATGTTGTGCCAAATATCGCAAATTTCATTAGTGAAAGAGTTATTGGTACGTATGTAATACGTTTGAGACATAGAATTATGGATGGTTATTGGCCAAATGACAAAGTATTCCACGTTGGTAAAAGAAGGAAGAAGTGTAAGATGAAACGTGTCGGAAATCATCGCGAAGGGCTGCGGTGCAGCCCCGTCAGAGCCGCGGCGCCTCCCAGGCAGTGCCGCGGCGCTAATTGGTTGGACAGTCACTGGAGCCGCGACGCTAATTCACAGAGCTGAGGCGCTTCGGAGGCAGAATGCTGCGACGGGAAGTTGGAAAGATCTGACCTTTGGGCTGGTTTTGGAGCATTGATTCTCCATTACTTGGCACATGAATTCAGCCATTATTTGGCTGAAAGTAACCCCTCAATCAAGTGCCATTACATGGCTATTGAAGGCAATTAGTTGGCTAGTTGAGGGGACTTCTTCTTACACTATAAATTGAGGTATTTGGCTCAATTGAAGAACACTACTCAACACTTAGAAAATACTCCAAATTTTCTGAATTCATCTTCTTCCTCTTTAGCAAAGTTACTATACTCAAAGTTTTTCAAGAGTAACACTTGAGTTTCCTTTGCTCAATTGTTAAGTTGATGTTGTATCTTGGGAGACTATTGCCTGACAACGTAAAAGGAGATATACGGGGCAATCTTGTCTTAAAGACAGAATTCCATCACTCGACTTAGCAAATCACACAAGCAATTTGTTAAGTTCTTGATTTTCAGTTTATTGTAATAGTTAGTTTATCCTTTCTACCATTGTAATAGTTACTTACCTCCCGTTCCCTGCAACAATTGTATCCCAACAATTTTAAGACAAGATTGTGTTGTAAGTACCTAGAAAGATGACTGGAAGAGATCAAACTTCTTCTAATTCTGTTGTTGCTACTCAAGGCACTCCCTCTGCCTTCCCCACTGCTCAAGGCACCCCTAATGTCTTTCCGGTTGCTCAAGGCTCATCCAACGCCTTTACAGCTGCTCAAGGGAACGTTGTCGTTCCTCCACCCGCTGGATTTCACCGTGAACGCCCTGAAAAGTTCATGGGCTCAAACTTCAAGAGATGTCAACAGAAGATTCTATTCTACCTGACTGTTATGGGAATGGCACATTTCCTAACAGAAGATCCTCCACAAGCTGGAGATGAAATGGACCATTCGCCTTCTGAAACGGGTGAAGGGGGCCTAGGTATCCATGTCATTAATGGCATGAAAATGGTTCTTGATGCATGGAGTCATGGTGATTTCATGTGTAAGAATTACATATTGAACTGCTTGTCAGACCCTCTCTACACGGTGTATTGCATCGTAGGCACTGCCAAAGAGTTGTGGGAGAAGCTGCAAAAGAAGTACAACACACAAGATGCAGATACTAAGAAATTCATCGTTGGAAAATTTCTGAAATTTCAAATGGTGGATAGTAAAACAGTGATGTCCCAAGTCCAGGAATTCCAAATGATTCTGCATCACCTGGATTTGGAAGGTATGAAACCAAATTAGCAGTTTTTGGTTGCATCACTGATTAAAAAGTTACCTCCTTCGTGGAATGAGTTTATGAGTTACTTAAAACTCAAGACAAAGGAGATGACCTTTGAAGAACTTATTATCAAACTTCAAATTCAGGAAGATAATAAGAAGGCCTTGCCTAGGGGTAAACAACCCACTGAGACAAAGGCAAATCTGGCTGAGGCCAAAGGGACCCAAGCAAAAAGCACAAGTTCCAGAAAGACGGCAAGACCCAAGCAACGGAGAAGTTCAAAGGAAACTGTCACCACTATGGGAAACCTGGTCACATGATCAAGGATTGTCGCAAGCTCAAGACTGAGCAACAAGAGAAGGACAAGGCTAAGGGCAAGGCACAGGTTAACGTCGTCAAACACCAGTTTCTGGACGACATGATTGAGGAGTTCTCAGCGGTGGTGCTAGAAGCAAACCTTATTGAGAATCCCATGCAATGGTGGATGGATACAGGTGCTACAAGACACATCTGTTCCAATAGAGATGCCTTCTCCACCTATACACCGGTTAAAAACAAAAAGTTGTTCATGGGCAACAACGTTTCCTCTAACGTGCTGGGGGTAGGAAAGGTAGTCCTGAAAATGACTTCTGGAAAGGAGCTCACTCTGAAGGAAGTGATGCATGTTCCTGAGATTAGAAGAAATTTAATTTCAGGTCATTTATTGGTTAATGTTGATTTTAGGCTAGTGTTTGAGTCCTATAAATTTGTAGTCACTAAGAATGAAACGTTTGTGGGAAGAGGATTCGTCTGTGAAGGCCTCTTCAAAGTTAATGCCATGTCTGTATTACGTACAAGCAATAATATTGATGCTTCTTTTTACTTGCTTGAGTCCTCTAATTTATGGCATCATAGATTAGGACATGTCAACTACAAGTCCATCTAAAGATTGATAAAGTTGGAGTTGTTGTCGTCTATCGACGTAAACCCTTAACATAAGTGTGAGGTGTGCATAGAGGCAAAACTCACAAAGCTTCCTTTTCGATCCTTTGAAAGGAATACCACTCCTCTAGAATTATTCACATATATATATATGATTTGAAGTTTGCACAAACTAGAGGGGGGAACAAGTATTTTGTGACATTCATTGGTGATAGCACAAGGTATTGTTACCTTTACTTGTTGAAAAGTAAGGATGAAGCTTTAAAATGTTCCGACGTTACAAAGCCGAAGTTGAGAACCAACTAAGCATGCAGATTAAATCCATTCGTAGCGATAGAGGGGGAGAATATGTAGCGTCATTTGAGGAATGGTGTGCCCAATCAGGCATTGTTCATCAAACAACGTCTCCATACTCACCTCAATCGAATGGTGTGGCGAAACATAAGAACCGCACATTGAAGGAAATGATGAATGCCTTGCTCATCAATTCCGGTCTTCCCCAAAATATGTGGGGAGAAGTCCTCATTACCACTAATACGATTCTTAACAGAGTTCCACATAAGGGTAAGGACAAAACTCCAAATGAATCATGGAAAGGAAAGAAACCCACCTATAAATATTTAAAGGTGTGGCGTTGTTTGGCAAAGGTTGAAGTACCCAAGCCAAAGCAGGTCAAGATTGGGCCTAAGACTGTAGATTGCATATTCATCGGATATGCAAATAACAATAGTGCTTATCGCTTCTTAGTGCATAAGTCAGATATTCCAGATATCCACGGGGGTACAATCATAGAATCAAAGAATGCACAATTCTTTGAAGATACCTTTATAAGAAAGAAAAAATACATAACCTCTCGCAAATGAAGTTATGAACAAAGCTCTCAGGAACCGAGAGTCGTTGACGGCCCGGATCTAGATGATTCAAATCTAGTGGATCTCGAAGTGGCTGAATATCCAGAATCTAGTATTCCAGATTCTCAGAACTTGGAGACTCCAGATATAGAACTAAGGGAAAGTAAAATGGCCAGGAAGGATAAAACCTTCGGTCCTAACTTTGTAGCTTATATGGTTGATGATGAACCAAGGACAATTGATGAAGCACTGTCAACTCCAGAGGCACTGCTCTGAAACAAGCTATTGAGAGTGAAATAGGCTTCATTCTGCATAACCATACTTGGGAGTTGGTTGATCTTCCTTCGGGAAATAAACCGTTGGGTTGTAAGTGGATACTCAAACGAAAGTATAAAGTAGATGGGTCTATAGATAAGTACAAGGCTAGGTTGGTAGTCAAGGGCTATCGGCAAAAGGAAGGCCTTGACTACTTTGACACGTATTCCCCGGTGTCTAAGATGACGTCCATACGAGTGTTCATTGCGATCGCAGCGTTGCGTGACCTTGCAATACATCAAATGGATGTCAAGACAGCCTTCCTAAATGGCAAATTTGGAAGAAGAAATCTATATGGAACAACCTAAGGGTTATGTGGTTCTAGGGCAAGAGAAGAAATTCTGTTGGCTTGTCAAATCTCTGTACGGGCTGAAACAAGCCCCGAAGCAATGACACAAAAAATTTGATAGTACTCTACTATCGAAGGGTTTCGCCATTAATAAATGTGACAAATGTGACAAATGTGTCTACATGAAAGGTAACTCTTACTCGTTCATTAAGATATGCATGTATGTAGACGACATGTTGATCACAGGGAGCAGTCCTAGCATAATTCTAGAGACTTAGAACATGTTGAAACAATGCTTCGACATGAAGGATATGGGTATCGCAGATGTCATCTTAGGGATAAAAATTTCTAAGATGTCTGACGGACTGGTCTTATCTCAGTCTCACTACATCAAGGATGTTTTGAGAAAGTTCGAGATGTTTGACAGTTCACCTATAAAGTCACCAATGGATAGAAATCAAAAGCTAGATAAAAATTGTGGTGCACCCATATGCCAGGAGCAATATGCACATGTGATTGGTAGTTTGATGTACATAACAAACTGCACCCGACCTGATATTGCTTATGCAGTCAACAAGTTGGCTAGGTTTACCCATAATCCGAGTAATGATCACTGGAAGGCGTTGAATCGGGTACTATAATACCTGAAATACACGCTAACTTACAGGTTGCATTATTCGAGATATCCAGTTATACTAGAGGGGTATAGTGATGCAAACTGGATATCTGACATAGAGAACACCAAGTCCACCAGTGGGTATGTATTTACAATTGGTAGTGGGGCTGTGTCTTAGAAGTCCACCAGAAGAAGCTGAGTGGCTTCACGACTTCTTAGAGGATGTTCCTTGCTGGAACAAACCTGTACCTTCTGTAATGATCCACTGCGACAGTCAGTCGGCTCTAGAAAGGGCTCAAAATTCTATGTACAATGGCAAGTGTCGTCATATTCGACGGAGACATAAGATCGTTAGGCAGCTGATCACCACGGGTATAATATCCATTGATTACATAAAATCAAAGGATAACATAGCAGACCCACTGACAAAGGGCTTATCCAAGGATCAGATGTTCTGCTTGTCTAGGGGAATGGGCTTAAAATCCAAAGTATAAGGACCAATATGGTGGTAACCTAACCTTACTGACTAGAGATCCCAGGAATTAGGTTCAATGGGAAAACTAAGCGGTAAAGGTTCAGTTGATCGCTTCGGTGGAAGAATGAGCACTTCGGATAGTGATTTATGTAATGAAACACCAAATCCAAAGCCATTCCCGTGATAGACCATAAGTGCTATCTGCAGTATGGGTGAAGGTTAAGTTTCCAAAATCTTTAATGGTCCTCACCGGTTGAGGTTAAGTTTGGGGAAACTTTTAATGGTTCCTAACACAAGTAAAGTGGGGTATAGCAGGATACCTTGTAGGAGACCACCTGTTTAAGTGCGAGGACAGGTCGCCTCAAATGAACGCACTTAAGAATCCAAGAAGTGTCCACGGCCACAACGGATAAAACATTATGAAGAACTGAGTAAGGGAAGTAGTTGTGTTGGTACCGTTGACTTGGCTTATACTAAACACTGACAGTTCAAGATATCACGTTCACCGCGCAGTAAGTAAGTCCGATGGTATTCAACTATGGAAGGTTCAAAGCGTATGCTACCTATCCAGATGCAACATCGGTCCGCTGAAAGATTGATGGAAAAGGCACCATGTGTGTGTGCCAAAATCTCTTTCAAGAGGGGATTGTTGGAAATTTACTAATGTGCAATTAAGTATATCGCATTAATTTATGACTCGATCAATTGGGGCCCGCACGTCAGAAATGTCGTTTCCACATAGGTGCACACATAGTACCAAGTATCACAAATTTCATTAGTGAAAGAGATATTGGTACGTATGTAATACGTTTGAGACATAGAATTATGGACGGTTATTGGCCAAATGAAAAAGTATTCCACGTTGGTAAAAGAAGGAAGAAGTGTACGAAGTGTAAGATGAAACGTGTCGGAAATTTAAAGGTATGCTGCGGCGCCTCCCAAGCAGCGCTGCAGCGCTAATTGGTTGGCCAGTCACTGGAGCCGCGACGCTAATTCACAGAGCCGCGGCACATCAAAGGCAGAATGCTGCGACGGGAAATTGGAAAGATCTGACCTTTGGGCTGGTTTTGGAGCATTGATTCTCCATTACTTGGCACATGAATTCAGCCATTATTTGGCTGAATATAACCCCTCAATCAAGTGCGATTACATGGCTATTGAAGTCCACTAGTTGGCTAGTTGAGGGGACTTCTCCTTACACTATAAATTGAGGCATTTGGCTCAATTAAAGAACACTTAGAAAATACTCCAGATTTTTGAATTCGTCTTCTTCCTCTTTAGCAAAGTTACAATACTCAAATTTCTTCAAGAGTAACACTTGAGTTTCCTTTGCTCAATTGTTAAGTTGCTGTTGTATCTTGGGAGACTATTGCCCGATAACGTAAAAGGAGATATACGGGGCAATCTTGTCTTAAAGACAGAGTGTCATCACTCGACTCAGCAAATCACACAAGCAGTTTGTTAAGTTCTTGATTTCCAGTTTATTGTAATAGTTAGTTTATCATTTGTACCATTGTAATAGTTACTTATTTTCCGTTCCCTGCAACAATTGTATCCCAACACCTAAGGGATTTCTCGGTTCTCAGAAAAATATGTAAAAGTTCTCAATTGTATTATATTCTAAATGTAGGAAATTGGTGGGTACAAAGCATATAAGTATGGCACAACGGAAGTTTAAAAAATTTTATTCTTACTTACCCCAACAATAATTCTGGTATGGTTATACAACAATGGAACTTGTAATATAAAACATATACTTACAAGTTAGAAAATCTGGAGTCTTTTTCTACTGTTAGGTGCACACGCGGTTGCTCTTCCAATTGCAAGCTCCAAGCTTCAATGTACTTCCCCTTCGGAAAGCTAGGAAATTCGACCGAGATTCGAGAGAGTATTTTATTCTAAGTCTCTAAGGCTTAGAATCTTATTCTGAAAATTAGTGTATAATAATAAAAGTGAATACCTCTATTTATAGTTGAAAATTAGGTCAAAAATGGATTAGGGTTTGACCTTGGGCCAGGTCCAAAATCGACGCAGAGGCACCGCGGCCCTTGGGTATGGGCGCCGCGGCGCTCGACGTGCACTTTCACTATCTGGATTTAACTTCTGTGCATTCTTAATTAAATCCAAAATCTAATTTTGACTTAATTAATGTAATCATTATTCATTTAAATGTCTCGATTCTAAATCAAACATTTTAATTACTCTCTCAATACATCCTTAGATCGAAACGGACGATCGACATAGTGTGACCCTACAAGCCTTCTCATATTGACATTAATCAAATTAAGGTCTACGCGGAACTCCTAGACGACGCCGGAAGACAAACTCAATATGTGAAGTACGTTTACGCGAATCCAGTAAACTTAACCTTTATGTGGTAAGATAAAATCCTTTAATTCACGACACACCCGATCAAGCTTAGGATTTGTCAAGTGTCTATCCAAATGTCTTAATCATTGTATCTCATCTATATTAGTCGACGACTAGACCATATTCTAAATATGTCTATTGCATTGGCCAACGACTTAGTCAACCTAATATTACTGAGAATCTGAGTGTTCTCTCGAACATACATTCGAGAAATGAATCCTAATCTTGGCTCAACTACCACCTTCAATCCACATCGTAATGTAGTCAATACAAGCTGTATCTCAACCTACAAGGCATTTGAGCTTAGGACGGGATCAAAGTACATTACTTTGTAGATAAGGCGCGTATTGACCTCAAGTTTAAGGACTTCTATCTCCCACATGCTGATCATACTTTAGACAAATGTAACAAACATTATATCAGCAGGGTATACCAATACTTCCAAAGTATCCATTTGTCCATCACGAGTAACCATTACTCGTAGCAGGTGAGACATACTACATCCTCTAAGGATGTGATATATACCACATGTCGACTTATCACATATCATCGATATCCCATTCTCGATGATCATTAGACGAGGCTATTTTAAGAGTTATGCTTTATCATAAAATATCTCACTCTATTAATGACAACGTAAGCTCAAGGGATGCACATTAATGAATAATTACAAACAATCAAATAATAATTCAATAATTGCAAATGTCAAAATATTAATCTCCATTAATAATATTATGAATGTGTATAAAGTACATTTGTCCTAATACAGATTGTCTCTCCCACTTGGCCTAGAGCCAATCTCCAACATATCTAATGCCCATATTCTCAAAATGACCATTATGCTTGACTAACCTTAATGGTTTAGTAAATGGGTCAGGTAGATTATCGTCTGTGGGAACATAGTCTAATCTAATCTCTTCAGTCTCCAGCATCTCTCTGAGTATGTGGTACTTCCTTGGTACATGCTTGTTTCTGTTGATTGATCTTGGTTCCTTAACTTGTGCAATCGCACCAGTGTTGTCACAATAAACCGTTATTGGACAAGTGGCACTTGGAACAACCCCTAGTTCCTTCAAGAACTCAGATATCGCGACAGCTTCTTTACCAGCTTCCGATCCAGCAATGTACTCAGCTTTTTTTGTCGAATCAACAGTTGTAGCTTGTTTGGAACTTTTCCAGCTAACTGCTCCACCATTGAAAATGAATGTGTAACCTGATTGAGATTTATAGTCATCAACATCTGTCTGGAAGCTAGCATCAGTGTACCCAGTACATATTAGCTTATCTTCCCCACTATAGACTAAGAAGTAATATTTAGTTCGTCTAAGATACTTAAGAATACTCTTGACTGCCTTCCAGTGTTCTTCCCCATGATTCTGCCGGAACTTCCAAGCCATACTAAGTGCAAATGCCACATCTGGCCTAGTACAAGTCATGGCATACATGATCGATCCTATAGCCGAAGCATATGGGATCCTTTTCATGCGTTCAAGTTCTATAGAATTAGAAGGACTATCCTTCTTAGATAACTTGATGCCTTGTCCCATAGGTAGACCGCCTTTCTTGGAATTTTCCATAGAAAAACGTCTAAGCACTTTGTCTATGTAGACTGACTGTGACAGCCCCAACAATCTGTTAGGTTTATCTCTATAGATCCTAATCCCCAGAATGTAGCAGGCTTCACCTAAATCCTTCATCATGAAGGTACTGGGCAACCACTCTTTTACTGACTGCAGGAGAGTCTTATTGTCTCTCATTATTAATATGTCATCTACATATATGATAATGAAGGCAATACTCCCATCCTTGTGTTTACTATAAACACATGGATCATCTTTGCTTCTGACGAAATCAAATGATTTGATAGCCTAAGCAAATGTTCCAACTCCTTGAGGCTTGATTAAGCCCATAAATAGTCTTTTGTAGCTTGCATACAGCATTTGGTTTGGACTCAATTGAAAAACCCTCAGGTTGTTTCATATACTCTTCCTCAACTAGATTACCATTGAGGAAAGCAGTCTTAACGTCCATCTGCCAAATGTCATAGTCATAATATGCAGCTATTGCAAGCAAAATCCGAATGGACTTAGTCTTAGCAACAGGTGAAAAGGTTTCATCATAATCGACCCTAGGCCGTTGATTATAACCTTTAGCCACCAGTCTTGCTTTATAGGTCTGTACCTTGCCATATGCATCAATTTTCTTCTTGAAGACCCATTTACATCCTATGGGTCTAACCCCCGTTGGCAAATCAACCAAGTTCCAAACTTGATTTATGTACATCGAGTCCATCTCAGATTTCATGGCCTTTTGCCATCTCTGCGAATCAATGTCTAACATAGCTTCGTTGTAGGTTGTAAGTCCATCGTCATCAGGAATATCTATCTCATTGTGTGTTTCAACAAGGAGATTAAGTCTTTCAGGTGGACGATGAGTCCTAGTGGTCTTACGGAGTTGAGTATTCTGCATTTCAGTGATTGTTGCATTCTGATTGTGAGAAGGTATTTATATGTTGGACAATCCATCATCTTGAGAGTTTTCAGGAATGTCATTTTCATGTATTTCCTGAATGAGATGATGTACAACCATTGCATCATCTTCCATCGGTTGTGTATGAGAGCCTTGCATTTATGCACTATCTCTCACTGGCCGAAGGGTGTACTCTAAGTACCCAATCTTCACCAGATACTCCCACTGAATCCTTGTTTAGTTCATTCAACAAGGGTTCATTTTCTGTGTTATCTTGTGGTTCTTGAATTTCTTCAAGTTATATCTCTGTGCAGCTATGTTCCTTGTAGACATATTCTTCTTCAAGGAAAGTTCTGTTCCTGGAAACAATGACATTATGTTCTCTAGGAAGATAGAAGTAGTATCTCTTGGTTTCCTTTGGATACCCCACAAAATAACATTTCTCACTTTTAGATTCCAACTTGTCAGTGAGCATCTTCTTAACATATGCAAGGCACCCCCAGGGTCTCATATGTTTAAGAGCTAGCTTCTTGCCACACCATATCTGATAGGGTGTCTTTTCTATTGACTTAGAAGGAACTTTGTTCAGAATGTATATAGAGGTTTGTATAGTATGTCCCCAAAGGTATGTCGGTAGAGCTGAGGAGCTCATCATGGATTGAACTATATCCATTAAGGTTCGGTTTCTCCTTTAAGCAACACCATTCATCTGTGGTGTTCCTGGAGGTGTCCATTCAGATTGGACTCCATGTAGCTTTAAGTAATCTAGAAAACCCTTGCTCAAGTATTCACCTCTTTGATCCGATCGAAGGGTCTTGATACTTGTTGCAAGTTGCTTCTCCACTTCCAACTTGTACTTATTGAACTTCTTAAAAGCCTCGGATTTGTGTCTCATAAGATACACATATCCATATCTTGTGAAGTCGTCAGTAAAAGTGATGAAGTATGGGAAGCCTCCTTTAGCTTGAGTCGAGAATGGCCCACATATATCAGTATGGACCAACTCAAACACCTCCTTAGCTCGCACACCTTTCCTAAAAAATGGTTTATTGGTCATCTTTCCTCTCAAGCAAGATTCGCAGTTACCGTAAGACTCCAAGTCAAATGGTTTGAGGTAGTCTAACTTCCTCAATCTTGCTATCCTTGATTCGTTGATATGACCAAGTCTGCAGTGCCATAGGTAGGTGGAGTTTCTATTACTTGTATTGGCTCATTTATTTTGTACATTGAATATGTCTCGACTATAGTTCAGTGTATATAATCCATCCACAAGAGGAGCAGTTCCATATATAACATTATTAAAAGACAGTACGTGACTGCCATTAAAAATATACGAGGAAAAGTTCTCCATGTCCAACACTGGGATAGAAATAATATTCCTCGTTAACGAGGGAACATAAAAACAATCATTCAACACTAAACAATAGCCGAAAGGTAAATTTAATCTATAAGTCCCTACGCGCTAAGCATCCACTCGTGCTCCATTTCCAATGTGTAGGTCTACCTCTCTCAGTCCAACCTTCCTGCTATCAGTTAGCCCATGCACATTTGTACAAATGTGTGAGCCACAAGCGGTATCCAATACCCAGGAATGAGAGTTGTTTATAGACATATTTATTTCAATGTCGTACATAACTTGTCCACCAAAGGCAGGAGCACCTGGTGATTTTCCTCCTCCTAGTGTCATACAGTCATTTTTCCAATGCCCCTTCCTATGGCAGTTGAGGCATTCATCCTTAGCCGCGTTCACCTTCTTCTTCACACCTTTGCTGGGCTTCATAGCTACGGGCATAGCGATTGCCTTGCCCTTCTTCTTCTGCCAATCCGGGCCTTTTGGCTTGGGTCGGCTAGAAGAGCTCACTATGAGCACAACTTTGCCTTTCGAAGTGGAGGACTCAAAGGTCTTGAGCATGTTGTGTAGCTCCGGCAAAGTCGCCTTCGTTCCATTCATGTTAAAGTTCACTATGAAGTTCTCAAAGGAACGAGGGAGAGAGTTTATGATGAGAGTGGTAGCGATATTCTTTTCAAGCTTCATTCCAATTGAAGCAAGCCTCTCTATCAGCCCTATCATCTTTAGCACATGCTGCGAGACCGGTCCCCCTTCATTGAGCTTACACTTGAAGAGTTCTATTAGCAACTCATATTCCATTGTCTGTGATTGAGAGTCATAGAGGCTCTTTAGGTGTTCGAGCATCTCATTGGGCCCCATGTTCTCATGCTGTCTCTGAAGTTCCATAGACATGGAAGACAGCATTACGCATTGTGCCGAAGTGGCATCATCTAGATGTTTCTGGTAAGCATCTTTGTCGAAGGAGGCATATTCTTCAGAATCAGTCGCATGGACTATTGGGAACACTGTGTCCAACACGTATTCAATTTTCTCCTATCTCAATACTATTCGCAAATTCCTTAACCAGTCAAGGTAGTTCGGTCCAGTAAGTTTATTCATCTCAATCAATATTTTCAACGACAAGCTCGGCATCTTTTATAATCTGAAGAATTAGATAGACCGGAAATCAAATTCAAAATCTATTTCCTATTATACACATTCATTTAGGCTAATCAACAAGGCCTTTTGTTTAATTAGCTCCCACTATTTTAACATACTTCTACGACCCCATCGTAGAATACGGACCTATATTAATTGAGGTCATAATGGGCCAAGATCCAAGCCTATGCTATCTTCGCGTTTGCTTTGGCTGATAACTTCAATAACATATCTTGGTAGGTTCTAAACCAATTGCAAAACTTTATTCGCAACTCTTGGTTGATCAAATTATTACATTTAATCTTGCGTCTATAGATTAGTCCGACACTTTGGCCAAGATTTGTCTAAGCAAGTCAACCCCATTACACGACTGCATTTATGTATCTAAGCAAACTTGGCCTTTGTGAGCAAACACTTTGGTTTAAATACCCATAAAAGTTTATCATTTGCTTTTACGTTAAAACACATCTATGAAAGAGTCTGGCTTCTCGTAGACTTAGAGCAAATGCTTTGGCATAAATACTCGTATCGCCGAAGAGAATTTTGCACTGTAACAATTATAATGGACGACACGTTTAATTTAGACTTGTATTTAAAGTTTTGGAGAACATTTTAATTCAGGATTCTAACCAAGATCAACACTTTAATGCCACATCCAATATGACATCTTAATATCATGCAAAACTAATAACACATACAGTTTGGGAACCGTCAACCCAATATGCATGATAGAAGAAGGTTTAATCAAACACTGGGCGCCGCCTGCCCAGACAATTATAGCGGACACTATTCTAGAAATGTAAATGACAAACATTTTGACATTTAGTACATAAACAGTATACTTATCAAATAATATACCATATAATAATAATCTTGGGTTAAACATTCTGAACTATGAATTTTTTTTTTGTTTCTGGACAGGTGGGGTCGTGGAGCTATTGATTAGCGTCGCGGCGCCACTGAAACAGTAGCCTTTCGGCTTCTGAAAATTTGCATTAGTGCCGCCGCGCTCCACCATGAAGCCGCGGCGCCGCCTTGAAACCCTAGCCAGCGTCGTTGCGCCCTACTATAGGGTCATAGCGCCGACATCCTGACAAATGTTTCTATGTTGATTTTCAAAAAATCATTCAACCCCTAAATCCAATTTAGGGATCAATTCACAGGTCCTTAATCATCACCCACCATTATCAATAATGCCTATATCGACCATCATCCGTTCTTACTCGTTCTTAGCCGTGCATCATGCAATGAGCCGGACCACGCACTTTGTCTTAGTTCGAGTTAGATTGGAATGACTTCCTCGAGTTAGCGTAGGAGAAAATTTAGGGTAATATCAAAAGGTCAACATTTGTTCAAGACATGTAGGATTTCAAGAAACCTCGTTTTAATCCAATTTTATGTTTAACCCATAATATTATTCTATTTAATTGTTATATAACCATTAGACCAGTCTGAGCTCTGATACCACTGTAGGAAATTGGTGGGTACAAAGCATATAAGTATGGCACAACGGAAGTTTAAAAAATTTTATTCTTACTTACCCCAACAATAATTCTGGTATGGTTATACAACAATGGAACTTGTAATATAAAACATATACTTACAAGTTAGAAAATCTGGAGTCTTTTTCTACTGTTAGGTGCACACGCGGTTGCTCTTCCAATTGCAAGCTCCAAGCTTCAATGTACTTCCCCTTCGGAAAGCTAGGAAATTCGACCGAGATTCGAGAGAGTATTTTATTCTAAGTCTCTAAGGCTTAGAATCTTATTCTGAAAATTAGTGTATAATAATAAAAGTGAATACCTCTATTTATAGTTGAAAATTAGGTCAAAAATGGATTAGGGTTTGACCTTGGGCCAGGTCCAAAATCGACGCAGAGGCACCGCGGCCCTTGGGTATGGGCGCCGCGGCGCTCGACGTGCACTTTCACTATCCGGATTTAACTTCATGCATTCTTAATTAAATCCAAAATCTAATTTTGACTTAATTAATGTAATCATTATTCATTTAAATGTCTCGATTCTAAATCAAACATTTTAATTACTCTCTCAATACATCCTTAGATCGAAACGGACGATCGACATAGTGTGACCCTACAAGCCTTCTCATATTGACATTAATCAAATTAAGGTCTACGCGGAACTCCTAGACGACGCCGGAAGACAAACTCAATATGTGAAGTACGTTTACGCGAATCCAGTAAACTTAACCTTTATGTGGTAAGATAAAATCCTTTCATTCACGACACACCCGATCAAGCTTAGGATTTGTCAAGTGTCTATCCAAATGGCTTAATCATTGTATCTCATCTATATTAGTCGACGACTAGACCATATTCTAAATATGGCTATTGCGTTGGCCAACGACTTAGTCAACCTAATATCATTGAGAATCCGAGTGTTCTCTCGAACATACATTCGAGGAATGAATCATAATCTTGGCTCAACTACCACATTCAATCCACATTGTAATGTACCCAATACAAGTCATATCTCAGCCTACAAGACATTTGAGCTTAGGACGGGATCAAAGTACATTACTTTGTAGATAAGTCGCGTATTGACCTCAAGTCTAAGGACTTCTATCTCCCACACGCTGATCATACTTTAGACAAATGTAACAAACAGTATATCAACAGGGTATACCAATACTTCCAAAGTATCCATTTGTCCATCACGAGTAACCATTACTCGTAGTAGGTGAGACATACTACATCCTCTAAGGATGTGATGCAGACCACATGTTGACTTATCACATATCATCGATATCCCATTCTCGATGATCATTAGTCGAGGCTATTTTAAGAGTTACGCTCTATCATAAAATATCTCACTCTATTAATGACAATGTAAGCTCAAGGGATGCACATTAATGAATAATTACAAACAATCAAATAATAATTCAATAATTGCAAATGTCAAAATATTAATCTCCATTAATAATAATATGAATGTGTATAAAGTACTTTTGTCCTAATACATATTGTCTCTATGACATAAATATACTTTCACTAAATGCTAACTATATGCTAAAAATCAAATAAAAGGAGGTCATTTTGACTTGATACAAACCTCAGTGAACCAAGTTCCGATTGTTAACTCGGTTATGTAACTCAGCTTTTGAAGATATTCTCGGACGAGTGTCCTAATAAGTTGATGCTCATCTGGACAAGTCTCACCAGAAATAAATTGAGCGAAACTAGTACAACAAGTTCGGAAAGTAAGTGTTGGGTATTGATATTGGTGAATGGGAAATGATTGGAAAGAAAAGTGGGAGTTGTCCCACATCGGAAGTGGAAAGAAAAGTGGGAGTTCCCTCTTGCTTTATAAAATAAGCATTTGTCACACATCGGTAGTGCAAAGAAAAGCTCTTCTACTTATAAGTAGAATTACTCCTTCTTGTCAGTAAAAGGGTTGAGGGGGCAAGGCCCCCTCGCGCCGTCGTCGTCGCTCGCTCGGCTCGGCTCGGCTTCGGCTTCGGCTTCGGATTCGGATTTGGATTTGGATTTGGATTTTGTCAAATGATCTGATTGATTGATAATCTTTTTGGACCAAATTTTCTTTAATTTTTAATTATTTAATTAATCATTATTTAATTAAATTAATTAACTTATCCAATCCTACCCGTTAGTGACCCGACCGCGACCGGCCGGATCCGCGTGTCTGACCCGCGACCCGATTTCTTTTCCTTATTTAAATTTCCCACCATTTTCTGTGGCTGTTCAGAAAGGTTGCAAACCTTCAGAAATAGTACTTCCATGGCTATAAATTCGTTTGATTCCTCAGAATATTACTTACGAATTTTCTGAACAACACAAACTTCTTCTTCTTCTGCATAAACAAATTCTGTGTGATATACTACTGTTGAGTGGTTCGCCGCTACCGGAATTTGAAGTACTACTATTCTGGTAAGATAATCGTTCTATCCTGGGAGGGGATATTCCATCAACCTCGAGTACTGTGAGGGGAATAATTTCCTTAAGGACACACTTTGAACTAAGTGGGTTCGATTATATTCTGAAAAATATTTTTATTTTTCCAACACTGATTCTGTTCATTATTCAACTATTATTGTTTACTGGTTTTTTGGAATACAGATTAATAACAATCTTAAGGAAATTATATTTTTAGATTAATCTGTATTTTGTTTTGGAGACTAAAACCTGTGTGGTTTTCTACTCCGTGTGAAATTTCATATTCTGACTTGAAGACATAAAAACTTCGTTGGAATATTAAAGTTCATACTTGTACAACGATTTGAAGAACATAAAAACTTCATCGTTCTTATTCTGGTTTGGAGATTAAAACTTGTGCAGTTTTCTACTCCATATGAATATTAGTATTCTGACTCGAAGATATAAAAACTTCGTTGGAATACTAAAGTTTCATAATTATACTACAATTTGAAGAAATAAAATCTTCATCGTTTAAGTCTGTGATTGAATTGCTATTCTGGTTTTATTAACTAAAACAGTTTGTCGATTTGACAGTGACAAATGAATAATGGCAATTGAGACTGGAACTACCTCTGCAATTACTGCACCAACGGTTACTCCTACAACCCGTACCGCTGTGCCATCGGCTGAGAAACCTGCGAAGTTCACCGGTGCCAACTTTTAAGGATGGCAGCAAAGAATGTTCTTTTGGCTTACCACCCTTGGTATGCAAAAGTTCACCAGTGAGGACCCTCCCGTGCCTGCCGCCGACATGCTTGACAACCAAAAGTTCATGGTTACTGAGGCTTGGAAACAGGCTGATTTTTTGTGCAAAGGCTACATTTTGAGTGCCTTAGAAGATGACTTGTACAACGTCTACAGTGCAGTAGAGACCTCCAAAGAACTATGGAGTGCACTTGAAAAGAAGTACAAAGCGAAGATGCTTGCTTGAAGAAGTTTGTGGTTGCCAAATTCCTAGACTACAAAATGGTGGATGGAAAAACTGTTGGAACCCAAGTTCAAGAGCTTCAACTTATCTTCCATGACCTTATTGCTGAAGGTATGGTAGTAAATGAAGCATTCCAAGTGGCTGCAATGATTGAGAAGTTGCCGCCCTCATGGAAAGATTTCAAGAATTATCTTAAGCACAAAAGAAAGGAAATGAAGTTGGAAGATCTTGTGATTCGTCTCAAGATCGAGGAAGATAACAAAACCGCTGAGAAGAGGTACCGTAAGACTTCACCAATTGAAGGGGCAAACATCGTTGAAGATCTTTGCTACGAAAAAGAACAAGAAAAGGAAAAGGCCTTCGGAAAGGAGAAGGATTCCAACAAGAAAAAGTTCAAGGGCAACTTGCTTTAATTGTGGGAAAGGCTGGCCACAAAGCCCAGAGATTGTCGTCTCCCGAAAAAGAACAAGGGAAAAGGACAAGCCAATATGGTGGAAAAGAATGATGATATGGATGATCTGTGTGCAATGCTATCGGAGTGCAATTTGGTTGGAAACCCAAAGGAGTGGTGGCTTGATTCGGTGCCACTCGACATGTTTGCGCTACAAAAGAAGCATTTGCAACCTATGCTTCCGCCTGGACCCGAAGAGGTACTTGTTTATGGGAAATACGCAACAGCCGAGGTTGAAGGATATGGGAAGATACTTCGAAGATGACTTCCGGCAAGGTCCCGACTCTCAACAATGTTATGCACGTTCCAACAATTCGGAAGAATTTAGTTTCAAATAGGACTACTCGTCAAGAACGGGTTTAAGTGTGTGTTGGTTAGTGAGAAAATTGTATTAAGTAAGAATGATTTGTTCATAGGAAAGGGCTACCTCACCGAGGGCCTTTTCAAACTCAATGTAATGGTTGTTGACAGTATTAATAAAAATTCAGCTTCGTCTTACTTATTGGAGTCAAATGATTTATGGCATGTTCGTTTAGGACATGTCAACTACAAAACCTTGCGAAAATTGATTAATTTAGAAGTATTGCCTAAATTCGAGTGTAATAAATCTAAATGTGACATCTGTGTTGAATCTAAGTTTGTTAAACATCTATATAAGTCTATTGATAGGAATTTAAATCCTTTAGACTTAATTCACACAGATATATGTGATATGAAGTCAATACCATCTCGCGGTGGGAAAAAGTATTTTATAACTTTTATTGACGATTGCACTCGATATGTTATGTGTATTTGCTTAATAGTAAGGATGAAGCAATTGATGCATTTAAGCAATACAAAAACGAAGTGGAAAATCAATTGAATAAAAAGATAAAAATGATTAGAAGTGATAGGGGTGGAGAGTACGAATCTCCTTTTGCGAGATATGTTTAGAATATGGAATTATTCATCAAACTACGCCCCTTACACACCACAATCAAATGGAATTGCGGAAAGGAAAAACCGAACATTAAAGGAAATGATGAATGCCTTATTAATAAGTTCCGGTTTACCGCAAAGCTTGTGGGGGAGGCTATCCTTACACTAACCGAATACTCAACAGGGGTGCCCCACAAAAAAACACAATCTATTCCATATGAACTATGGAAAGGAAGAAAACCCAACTTGAAATATTTCAAAGTGTGGGGGTGTTTAGCAAAGGTCCAAGTTCCTTTGCCCAAGAGGGTAAAAATCGGACCAAAAACTCGTGGATTGTGTTTTTATTGGCTATGCTACAAACAAGAAAAGCTTGTCGGTTTTTGGTTCACAAATCGGACAATCCCGAAATTCATGTTAACACGGTAATTGAATCAGATAATGCTGAATTCTTTGAAAACATTTATCCGTATAAAACTGAATGTGAGTCGTCAAGTGAAAGACCTAAACGACCGCGGGAAGAACCAAAGGAAAATACACCAAGTAAAGAGGATGCAAGGCGTAGCAAACGTCAAAGGACATCTACTTCCTTTGGACCAGATTTTGTGACATTCTTGCTTGAAAATGAGCCTCAAACATTTAAAGCAGCAATGTCTTCTTCTGATTCAGCATTTTGGAAAGAGGCAGTCAATAGTGAGATTGAATCAATTTTGAACAACCATACATGGGAATTGGTTGATCTTCCTCCTGGAAATAAACATTTAGGATCAAAATGGATTTTTAAAAGGAAAATGAAAGCTGATGGCACTATTGACAAATATAAGGCAAGACTTGTGGTCAAAGGTTATAGACAAAAAGAAGGCCTTGATTACTTTGACACATACTCGCCGGTAACAAGAATAACATCTATTCAGGTGCTAGTGGCACTGGCGGCCGTATATGGTCTTGAGATCCATCAAATGGATGTCAAAACAGCTTTCTTAAATGGAGAATTGGAGGAAGAAATTTACATGGAACAACCTGAGGGTTTTGTGGTTCCTGGTAAAGAAAGGAAAGTGTGCAAACTTGTTAAGTCACTTTATGGACTTAAACAAGCACCCAAACAATGGCATGCAAAATTTGACCAAACAATGTTGGCAAATGGATTTAAGATTAATGAGTGTGACAAATGTGTTTATATTAAAAATACTCCAAATCATGAAGTCATTGTTTGTTTATATGTTTATGACATGTTGATAATGAGTAGAGATATTACCGATATAAATGCTACGAAGCGTATGCTGGCTAGCAAATTTGATATGAAGGACTTAGGAGTTGCTGATTTGATCTTAGGTATCAGAATTCATAAAACTCCACAAGGTCTAGCATTATCGCAGTCTCATTATATTGAAAGAGTACTTGACAAGTTTAAGTATTTAAATTTCAATGTTGCAAAGACTCCAATTGATGTAAGTTTTGCACTTCAAAAGAATAAAGGTGAAAGTGACTCACAATTGGACTATGCACGAGTTTTGGGAAGTTTGATGTATATTATGAATTGTACACGACCAGATATAGCATGTGCTATTAGCAAGCTGAGTCGATTCACAAGTAATCCCAATCAAACTCATTGGATGGCAATGAAACGAGTCTTGGGGTATTTAAAACACACCCAAGACTATGCTTTGCATTATAACAAATATCCCGTCGTGATCGAAGGATATAGTGATGCAAATTGGATCACCGGATCATCGAAGTTAAATCCACGAGTGGTTATGTTTTCACAATTGGGGGTGGATCAGTGTCTTGGAAATCATCAAAACAGACATGCATCGCCCGCTCTACAATGGAATCTGAATTTATAGCTTTAGACAAGGTCGGTGAAGAAGTTGAATGGCTCCGGAATTTCTTAGAAGATATTCCATTCTGGCCCAAACCTTTGGCTCCTATATGTATACATTGTGACGAGTCAAGCAAAGAATAGGTAGGGCGGGAAGCGTAATGTACAACGGAAAATCTCGTCACATACGACGAAGACATAATACCGTTAGACAACTCCTCTCTAGTGGCGTTATCACGATTGACTATGTAAAGTCAAGAGATAACGTGGCGGATCCGCTTACAAAAGGCTTATCTAGAGAGGGAGTTAGTAGATCATCAATGGGAATGGGGTTAAGGCCGAGGACAAGTCATCATGGCGATAACTCTACCTAGCAGACTGGAGATCCCAAGAGCTAGGTTCAAGGAGATCAAACAAAGTTGTGACTGACGGTTCAACATTGTCAAATAACTCAACCCATTCTCGGATGAAGACAATGTTCAGAAATAAGGATAAAACCTTATGGCCTTTTAATGAGTTAATAAAGCATTAAGGTTCTTTAATGATTATCTAATTACGCGTGTGTATGACCAGATAATGTGGCTATAGGACCACATGTTTAGAAATCACCTATGTGAGTGTTAAGTGTAAGCCGATTTAAAGGGGAATGACAGTGAAGGCCCATTCTCTACGCACTCATGAAACCAGGAAGTGTTCATGGCTGAAACGAACACAACCGTGAGAACCATAAATGGTTGAGGGTTGATTGTGTGACTTATGTTGTCTAGGTATACAACAAAGTTCGACGGTTCAAAGATATCAAATCTACCGATTGATCGAGTATATCCGATATAAGTTCACTACGGAAAGTTCAAAGGGAAACCTACTTATCCAGATGCAGTCAATTCTCGCTTGTATATCACACTTGTCCGCACTTTTATATTATAGTCATTCCCCATTCATGTGGGGGATTGTTGGGTATTGATATTGGTGAATGGGAAATGATTGGAAAGAAAAGTGGGAGTTGTCCCACATCGGTAGTGGAAAGAAAAGTGGGAGTTCCCTCTTGCTTTATAAAATAAGCATTTGTCCCACATCGGTAGTGGAAAGAAAAGTTCTTCTACTTATAAGTAGAATTACTCCTTCTTGTCAGTAAAAGGGTTGAGGGGGCAAGGACCCCTCGCGCCGTCGTCGTCGCTCGCTCGGCTCGGCTTCGGCTTCGGCTCGGCTTCGGCTTCGGCTTCGGCTCGGCTCGGCTTCGGCTTCGGCTTCAGATTTGGATTTGGATTTGGATTTGGATTTGGTCAAATGATCTGATTGATTGATAATCTTTTTGGACCAAATTTTCTTTAATTTTTAATTATTTAATTAATCATTATTTAATTAAATTAATTAACTTATCCAATCCTACCCGTTAGTGACCCCGACCGCGACCGGCCGGATCCGCGTGTCTGACCCGCGACCCGATTTCTTTTCCTTATTTAAATTTCCCATCATTTTCAGTGGCTGTTCAGAAAGGTTGCAAACCTTCAGAAACAGTACTTCCATGGCTATAAATTCGTTTGATTCCTCAGAATATTACTTACGAATTTTCTGAACAACACAAACTTCTTCTTCTTCTGCATAAACAAATTCTGTGTGATATACTACTGTTGAGTGGTTCGCCGCTACCGGAATTTGGAGTACTACTATTCTGGTAAGATAATCGTTCTATCCTGGGAGGGGATATTCCATCAACCTCGAGTACTGTGAGGGGAATAATTTCCTTAAGGACACACTTTGAACTAATGGCTCGATTATATTCTGAAAAAATATTTTTATTTTTCCAACACTGATTCTGTTCATTATTGAACTATTATTGTTTACTGGTTTTTTGGAATACAGATTAATAACAGTAAGTTTAGCACTGATCACGGAGGATACGTTTACTAGCTTACACTTGAGATCATACAGATCTTCAGAGATCTCCAAATGTTGAATATGCGGGGCAACAACTTCCAGAGAATGATGATCATCGTCATTTGGCAACCAATAATCTTTGAACTTTAGTCTCTTTAAATTTGAAGATGTAACTTCCAGACGACGAAAACCAGAGACTGAAGAAAAATCGAGAGTTTCCAAAGCAGGACAACATGAGAGTAAGTTCACCATATCCTCATCATGTAAATCAGTATATTTCAACTTTAGAATCTTTAGTGACTTCCAGTCTATGACCAATTCTTTATCAAAATAACAACAGCTTAGATCCAAAGTTATCAACGATTTACAAATGCAGATCGACTGAGGCAAGTCGATGTTGTCTCTCTCACTACAGTCTGACCACAATACAACATTTTCGACTTTTTTTCTAAACAGCAGTAGCAAGCCATCGGCTGATTGGGAACAATAACTTCTTTTCAACTGTCTTACGACACCATTTGGACTCGTATTAGGACAGGTAAGTGAAATTCAGTTGGAATTTTTTAATTTTGGAACAAGTAGAATGAGCTAATGCATAATCCACAAAGGATAAAAAGTTTTCCCCTTGCAATTCATTTTCACAACTGAAAAATAAGTGATCAAGTGAAGTCCAATGCTCTTCTTTTTCACATTCATTTTATGAAGATTTAACATGCCATCTCCCCTTCCCCGCCTCTGCCCCAAACCGAACAGTTTAATTTTCTGAAGGAGATGCAATTATATCTTTAATTATCACTAAGAAATGTTTCTCACTAGAAAAAGTCACATTAATATGATTAGCGTTTTTCATTTTCTGCGTGATAAAGGGTCTGAAAGGAAAAAGATTGTTGACTTCATTCTTAGATTTTCCGGTAGAGGAAACAATGAAGGATTGATCGGTCCAGATATTGTTCTGTGCCAGGCATTTCTTCTATGAAATCTCTGTTTTGTGACTTTTGTGCAATACAAGTTTCATTTGACAGTATACCCCTGAGGAATACAACAGTACCAGTTTCTCAAAAAAAAAGTTTCATTTGATTGTATAGATCCGCATTTGATCCCAACTATATTATGTCTCCAGTTGGATCATTATCGATGCGGCTGTGAGAGAGGATATCTGGCCAAAGGAGATAATACTCATTTACTGTCAAGCTTTGGGTTTCCCAATCTCAAGAATGTTAAGGTTTTCAGCTCTTCAGGGATATGTTTGAAGAAGCGTCTTGAATGGGATTATCCTCTGGCTTTCCTTGCGCTTTCCCATACTTTTTGTCCTCTTAAGTCCCACTTCTTTTGCGTTAAGTTTGATACAATTGAAACAATTAACAGTCACTTTTTATTTGTCCAAGATATTAAAAATAATTTTTTATTTTTATTTGTGCACTTTAACACAATATTCACTATTTTACTTTTTATTTATCCATTGTATTAAAAATAAATTTCTTTTTTTACTTGTCCATCAATTAATATGGATATTATTTTTAAGGGGCGTGCAAAATCAAAAGTGGATAAACAAATGTGAATGAAAAGAGTATAATTTAATTTACGGTAGAAAGGGACAAATACTTTATCAATTCCACATGGATATATATTATTATTTGGGGACTTGCGCAAAATTCCTAGTGAAAAGATATGGAAGTTTATACTATGAAAAACCCATACAAGTGAAGTTTGCTACATGAATCAACTGAACAATTGTAACATCCTAACAAATCCCACATCTATAAAATACAGTTGAATATTTAAGAAAGTAAATCTTAGACTCTAATAATGCATTTTAAAGTCGTGTGTAACTGCGTCTAAAGCGGCTAATATCACTAACAGTCAGGGTTGTTTCAAGTTTCAACAATGATGATGATGTTTCTCTAATTGAATTCATCTCATGTTAGCATTTTGTGTTTAAATTTTGTATTAGCATCCATTCCAAATTGTGTCCGAAGACTATTTAGAGAGATGAAATTGAAAGTGGCTTATACTCTGAAAATTGATTTGAGTTCTCTTGAAAAATGATTCATGTTTGTTAAACAGAGCAATATACATGTGATATACACTGAATATACAACAGTGTATATCACATGTATATCAGTGGACTGAAGCGAAGTGCGACAAACAGCAAGGCGATGGGCTTGTTGGGCCTCTCGGCGATGGGATGAAGCGATGGCGACAACGAATAAAGAGTGGGCTTGTTGGGCCTCTCGGCAGTGGGCCTCTCGGCCAGTTCCAACAGAATTGTTGACAATACAATATTGTATATATGGTATATATATTTGTAGTATATTGTAGTGTAAAGGTTACCATAATTAGTGTTATACACTTACCATAATTGTATAGTTAGAATTATGGTAGAATAAGGATTTAGAAATAGAATAGGAATAGAATTCTCCTATTATGGAAATATGTATCTTGTATATAGTCTTTCAATTAATGAAAATAATCAAGGGGGTTATTTCTTTCATGGTATCAAGAGACTAGGTTTTACAAAAAAAATTCTCTCCCTAAATTTTTTGGACCTTCTCGGCCGAGAACCCCCCACCTCGGGTTTCTCTTCCAAATTTCATCTTCCGCTCTCAAAAACCTCTCTTAAATTTCTCCTCCTTCTTTGTTCTTTCAATATGTCTAAGAACAATTATCACCCTACCCTCACAGTTTCCAATATCAAGAGTTGTATCCGTATTGTCCTTGAGATGGAAAACGTCCAATATGCGACGTGGGCGGAGTTGTTGAAAATTCACGCTATCTCTTATCAAGTTCTTCATCACATCATTCATCCCGCTAGACCCCTTCCTGTGGAGGATCCTGAGTTATGGATTACACTTGATGCTACCGTTCTCCGGTGGATCTACGCCACTATTTCAGTGGACCTTCTACAGACGATTATTGAGCCGGATACCACGGCTATGGCTGCATGGAATAGACTGCGTGACATATTCCAAGACAACCAACATTCACGTGTCGTCACACTCGAGCAGGAATTCTCTCTCGTTCGAATGGACGAATTTCTGAACGTTTCTGCATAATGCAAGAAACTAAAGGAGTTGGCGGATCAAATCCGTAATGTTGGCGCACCAATAACGAATAATCGTCTAGTTCTACAGTTGGTTGCCGGTCTTTCGGAGGCCTATAATGGGGTTGGAACTCTTCTTCGCCAAAGCAACCCTCTTCCTGACTTCTATCAAGCTCGCTCCATGCTTACTTTAGAAGAAACGGGTTTGGCTAAAAAGGCGGCTACCGGAGCAAGCCCCGTCGTCATGGTGGCGTCCTCTCCTAGTTCTTCGGGTTTTGTGAATAATTTGGGCCAAAATCATAATAATGGTGGTGGCAAGAATAATCGCAAGAATAATAACAAAAACCGCGGGGCCAAATGCGGCGGTTCTGGTGGCGGTTCCGGTGGTCAACAAGCAGGCGGTGGGTCCCATCCAGGGAACAATGGCCCACCACCCCCCTGGGACCAGCAGTGGGGCTCATGGCAGTGGGGCTGGGGCAGTGGGCCGTGGGCCAACAGCCCTTACCATCCAGCAGCGAGTTCCAGCGGCCAGTGGGGCCGCCAACAGGTCCGAGCCCAACACCCGGCGGTGGTGGCCCATCGCGCGGTGGCCCAACAACAGCAACTCCAGCGGCTACGGCCCAACTCCATCACGGATAGGAGTTCTTGGGCCCTGACCTCCGCAAGCCCATCATACAGCAGGCCCCACTCAGACTGATATCGAGGCCGCGATGCACACGTTGGGGTTGACTCAACCGGACCCAAATTGGTACATGGACATCGGGGCCACTACTCACATGACTTCCGAATCAGGTACTCTCTCCTCTTATTCCAATTTGAGCATCCCTCGGGGTATAATTGTTGGTAATGGCAACTCTATTCCAATTCAGGATTATGGTCAGAAAACGTTGTCTCCCCCCAATCCACCCCTTCTCTTGAAAAATACTTTACATGCTCCTAAATTGATTAAAAATTTAGTATCTCTCCGGAAGTTCACTACTGACAATTCCATTTCCGTTGAATTTGATCCTTTTGGTTTCTCTGTGAAGGATTTCAAGACGGGGAGTCATCTCATGAGGTGTGATAGTAGGGGGGATCTGTATCCTATCATGCCTGGTTTCAGTCCATCGAGTCAAACCTTGCCGTCAGCTTTTGCAACCATCTCTCCTTCCATGTGGCATGCTCGTCTGGGTCATCCGGGATCTTCTATTTTATCAGTTTTAGATAAAAATAGCTTTATTTCCTGTAAGGGTACGAGTCGTACTCCACTTTGTCAGTCTTGTTCATTAGGGAAAATTGTTAAGTTGCCATTTGTAGACTCCAATTCTCATACTTCAATGCCATTTGATATTATTCATAGCGACTTATGGACGTCTCCTGTTCTTAGTTCAGTGGGTCATCGATATTATGTTCTCTTTTTAGATGATTATTCTAGATTTTTGTGGACGTTTCCAATTGCGAATAAATCACAAGTGTTTTCCGTCTTCATCAAATTTAGAGCGTTCATTCGTACTCAATTCGAAAGAGAAATAAAAAATATTCAATGTGATAATGGGAAAGAGTATGACAATAGGGAGTTTCGGGAATTCTGTGCTAAAAATGGGATCGATTTTCGGTTTTCGTGTCCTCATACATCTTCACAAAATGGGAAGGCCGAACGCAAAATTTGTTTCATAAATAACATTGTCCGAACTCTCTTAATTCATGCCTCCATAACTCCATATTTTTGGCATCATGCTCTACAAATTGCCACATATCTTCTTAACATAATTCCTTCTAAAGGTCTGACATATTCTTCCCCCCTCAAAATCCTATATAACAAGAACCCTTCTTATTCTCATCTTCGGATTTTTGGGTGCTTGTGTTATCCGTTATTCCCATCCACCACAATTAACAAACTTCAGGCTCGATTTACCCCGTGTGTATTTTTGGGTTATCCGTCGAATCATCGTGGTTATAAGTGTTTTGATTTATCCTCCAAGAAAATCATAATTAATCGCCATGTCATTTTTTATGAAACCCAATTTCCTTTTACCAAAGTTCATACTCCTGAGCCTAGGTCGTATAATTTTTTGGATGACCAAATATCCCCGTATATTATTCAGAATTTTTCGGACAAATCCTGCGCCCAAAATCCTCTAGCGGGCCCACTGCCCGCTGGGCCCACACTTCCGCCGCAGCAGCAGTTCTAGGTTCTGGATCAGTCCCGGCAATTGGGCCTGTCCAGCCCAATTCTGGAATTGATCCAGAAGACACCCCAGTTTACCGATTTGGGCCAGCAGGCCCACTGCCTGCTGGCCCGTCTGTCCCGAGCCTGGAAAATTCCCAAAATTCACTCAATTCTTCCTCGAGTCATAGACCGGTCACTCGTATTCAACAGGGTATTTTTACACCTAAACGACATTTTAATTTACATTCTGATGTCTCTAAATCCCCCTTGCCCCGCAATCCTGTGTCCGCATTAAATGACCCTAATTGGAAAATTGCTATGACTGATGAATATAATGCTCTTATTGATAATAAGACGTGGGAGTTGATGCCCCGTCCATATGGTATTAATGTTATCAGGTCTATGTGGATTTTTGCTCATAAGGAGAATTCAGATGGGTCATTTGCTCGACATAAGGCGCGACTTGTGGGTGATGGTAAGACTCAGCAGGTTGGGATTGATTGTGGTGAGACATTTAGTCCGGTGGTCAAACCGGCTACCATTCGCACTGTGCTTAGCTTGGCTCTTTCAAAGACTTGGTCAATTCATCAGCTGGATGTTAAGAATGCTTTCCTCCATGGTGATCTCAAGGAAACAGTCTATATGCATCAGCCGCTGGGTTTCAGGGATCCAAACCGTCCTCATCATGTATGTTTGTTGAAGAAGTCCTTATATGGGCTTGAGCAGTCTCCAAGGGCCTGGTACACGAGGTTTGCTGACTTTGTCTCAACTATTGGGTTCACTCACAGCAGGTCAGATAATTCCTTGTTCATCTACCGCCGTAGTTCGTCCTTGGCCTACATTCGATTGTATGTGGATGATATCATCTTGACTGCCTCTTCCGATGCCTTGCGCCAGTCTATCATGACCATGCTCAGTTCTGAGTTTGCTATGAAAGACTTAGGGCCTTTGAGTTAATTTTTGGGGATTGCCGTCAAACGTCATTCAGGTGGCTTGTTTTTGTCTCAACGGAAGTATGCTGCTGAGATCATAGAGAGAGATGGGATGTCATCCTGTAAGTCCACTTCCACGCCAGTTGATGCAAACCCCAAGCCGAGTGCCGCATGACAGTGCACCATACGAGGACCCGACCCGCTATCGCGATCGGCGGGGGCCCTCCAAAGATCTTACCTTTACCGGACCGGATATTACATATGCGGTTCGGCGGTGTGTTTATTCATGCATGATCCCGAGTTGAGCACATGAATGCAATCAAACGCATCATTCGGTATATTCAGGGGACACTAGACTATGGGTTGCACTTGTATCCTTCATCTACATCCACACTTGTCTCTTACACGGATGCTGATTAGGGTGGTTGTCCCGACACCAGACGGTCGACTTGAGCTCTTTATGTTCCTTGGCAACAACTTGGTCTCCTGGTCGGCAAAACGTCGAGCAACTCTATCACACTCAAGTGCGAGAGGCGAAATATCGAGGGGTAGCGAATGTGGTCTCCGAATCATGTTGGCTACGTAATTTGCTTTTGGAGCTTCATTATCCCATTCAGAAGGCAACCTTGGTATATTGCGATAACATTAGTGCCATCTACCTTTCAGGTAACCCAGTTCAACACCAACGCACCAAGCATATCGAAATGCACATTCACTTTGTCCGTGAAAAGGTTGCAAAGGGTCACGTTCGCGTATACCATGTCCCGTCTCGTTATCAAATTGCGACATCTTTACAAATGGTCTACCCGCGGTTCTCTTTGAAGATTTTAGGGACAGTCTCCGCGTTCGAAAACCGCCCGCTATGAACTGCGGGGGTGTGTTAAACAGAGCAATATACATGTGATATACACTGAATATACAACAGTGTAAATCACATGTATATCGATGGGCTGAAGCGATGGCGACAACGGAAGCGATGGGCTTGTTGGGCCTCTCGGCGGTGGATGAAGCGATGGCGACAACGACGGCAGTGGGCTTGTTGGGCCTCTCGGCAGTGGGCCTCTCGGCCAGTTCCAACAGAATTGTTGACAATACAATATTGTATATATGGTATATATATTTGTTGTATATTATAGTGTAAAGGTTACCTTAATTAGTGTTATACACTTACAATAATTGTATAGTTAGAATTATGGTAGAATAAGGATTTAGAAATAGAATAGGAATAGGATTCTCCTATTATGGAAATATGTAACTTGTATATATAGCCTTTCAATTAATGAAAATAATCAAGGGGATTATTTCTTTCAATGTTAATTGTTGAGAGTAAGGCAACAAACTATGGCATGGAAATTAACTAATACCAAATTCATTTAAAGATGCAATGGCTTAACATATCAAATACCGTCATACCAAAACCAAAGTGCTAAATATTTTTACTAAATAGTATGGTAATTCGATATTTACCCAATTATGCATGTGAAGCTGAGCATGCTCAAAAGGTGTCTAAAGCTTTCAGCTTTGATCATTGGACGCCGAGTGAAAGGGTTCCTCGCTAAATAAAATTAAAGTTCCACTACAACCAAGGAAAGAGATAGATTACATCTTGCTCATTCATTGTTGCCGATATAGAAGCTCCTCTCCACGCTACTGATTACTGAAAATAAACTAACTTAAGAATGAGGAGGTTTAACTAGTTAAGAAATGACTGAGTGTGCCCAAATAGTACCATTTCTGTTTGAAATGGTGATGTCAAAATGTATTACTATTAAAAGCTTCGAACTACTTTTGGAGTGCTAGGAAGAACTGCATGCTATTGTCAAATCGCGCAATAAGTATGGAAAGAAAAGACAAAAAACAGAGAGGGTAACATGCAAAACTGTACAATTGAAGTTGATTAAATATTGGAACTCTAGTGAAGTTTAACACTTCTATACGATCAATATGTGGCATAGTCTAAGTTTATGGCCCGTATCATCTGCTTTAGCCTGAGAAATCTCATAAAATCAAATGGCTATTGTCCAAAACTTTCAAGCTCTTAATTAGGCTTAAGTCTGCGAAAGTTGCATCCTCATAGGAATGAAGTATTCAAGAACCATCAGCAGTTTTGACATGATCGTCCGATCTAGGACATTTTCTACCATATTAGAAATAATCCTTTCTTCACCTCACATCACATCTAAATAAACTTTGTTATGTACTACGAGATGTGTTATAAACTCCTTATATGCTGCATTCTTTGTGAATATCATCATCCAAAATTTGTCGACTCTAGGCACCAGAAGCCATAAGAAAACCACAACAAAGAGACACTAAAAATATCATCAACAGTAACTTCACCCAAGTATCATAACAGTAACTTCACCCAAGTATCATAACAGTAACTTCACTCAAGTATCATCCAAAATTTTCTACCACAAGAAAATGAATCCAGCTCTCATTTGCATCCTGTGAGGAAAGTTCTTTTAAAAATTAAACCTAAACAAGGTACAGTCATATGGTAGCCAAAAGACATCTTTAAACCTATTACAGAGATTCTGTTGTCTGTTTATACTTTATAGTAAGAATATCAAGAAAGTTGTTCCACAAAAAAAATTGCAACCCCTAGTAAGCAGTTCCAAACACTCAGAATCTGCCTGAGGAATGAAGATTCAGGAAAATCAAGCAATTAGATGTAATTGAACACTCTTATTATGAGCATAACCTCAAGTAAAAGCATTCAACAGCATTGTAAGCCTCAAATACAGCAGCTACAGATTATTTGCTTAAACAGTAGGGACCTCTTTCTTCCAAGTAAAAGCAATCAGAGAGAGAGAGAAAAAAAAACATGTCGCTGTCGTAGAATCTTGATGCTATCGACAAAGAAAGCAAAATAAAGCATTTCAATAGCCTAATCTTGACAGTTCCAAGAAAACAAAAGTTGCAATATTCGAAGCACATATGCAATGTCTAGTGTGTAACAATCAAACGCTTCTAAGAAACCAAGCAGCCATCATAACATTTGGAATTCCACAAGTTGAAAATTACATCTGCAGTAACTAAAAAGCTAAAATATAAGGTAACATTTCTAGTATGCTGAAACAACACAACTTCCAGACTGGTCATGCTAAGCAAACTCTTGGTAAATAATCACAACTTTTTTTTATGATGTTGGGGTGTCTAACAATTTCTTAGCCAATTGTGATAAATGCCGGGACACAGAGTTCTCTGAACAATAACAGCATATTCCTCTCTTTGCTAGGATAACAAGATTATGCAAAGCCACTGCATTCTTTAGTAGAAACTTCAAATGTTCGAAAAGCTTACAAAAGGCGGCTTCAGACCATTCCTTCAAACATTCTCTTAGGGAGAAGACAATCTTAACATTCTTGAGATTGGGAAACACAGTGTTTGAAATCCAACTTGGCAAATTGATGTTATCTAGTTCGAGCTTAGCTCAAGCTGCAGGAGGGATCATTAAACTGGAACAAAGAATATAATCAGGACCCAAAGTAGGTCAAAGCCTAATGGAAATATTAGGCAGGAGACAAACTAAATGATCTCACAGTAGAACAATTATCAAAAGCCGTAAATCTTGAACAATTCTCAGCAAATGATTATAATAGCTATTACCTATTAGAAATACTCATCCAGTGCATAAATCTTGAACAATATCATCTTCCTCCCAGCGGTCAGTGATACAGCTCATGCTAAAACTGAGGCTGGCAATGACCAAAGAAGAGACATTTACTAGCCTACACTTGACTTCTCCAAGATTCCCTGAAATATCCAAATGTTGAAGATGTGGGGCAAAAAATTCCAAAGAATCATCTCCACCGGTCATAAGATGCAAATGGTTTGTCAACGTTAGTCTCTTTAAATTTGTTCTTCACCTCCAGTGACTACATTTTTTTGTTTCTTCGACATTGAATCTCTCGAACTACTTTGTAACATTTTAGCTGGAATGGCGTGAAGTCTTCATTCAAGAGAGAAAGGATTTTTGTAGAGGTATTTCTCGAAATGGCAAACACGACAGTAATGAGAAAACTAAGGTCACTACAAACTCCGGAAAGCATTTCTTATAGGTGTGAGGATAGGCATAAATAGATTGAGAACCAGTTCTTCAATTGAAACTGAGCAATCTACACCGAAGAGAAGATAAAGGAAGGGCACCGCTCCAACGGTAGAAGGGCTTAGCGATTAGAGAAGCGAGGCAGACTTACTGATAGAAAGATAGAAACCGGAAGAAGGATTACGTCCGAGATGGATTAGGGTTAAAGACAAGGCAATTCGCCAACCGGGGAATGGTTCTACTTCTACACCAGGAAAAAGGTCTTTTTTACATTATAAAAAAAGCTAACAAAAACAAAATAACATATCAAATACACTTGAACAGTCGGGATCAATTGAGATGCCCGAACTTTTTATTCAGTATACATTTAAACTATTTTTGGTCGTAATTATCCTAAGTTAGCTAAGAATATTCTCAAGCATAAGAAGATTTCAGATAAATTACAGAAAAGGGTCAAAAATGCCCCTAGACTATCCAAGAAGTGGGAGTCGCCGGAATCCATTGTTTACTGTGGGGGTCGTCGGAATCCATGTTTTTTTTTTCCAGAAAGGTTAGGGTTTCGGATAATTTTCCGGTGGTTTTCCCTCTTCTGTGGGATCATGTGTCGAAACTGGAAGAGCGTGAAACACGTTTTCCAGTGCAGCGAAATGGTCGCTTAAGATTGTGTTATAACTCAAAATAGTCCTCTTTCTATCAGGCGGATCACTAATCTCTAAATACAGAAAATTGGGTCACTTTTAGTCCAATGTAACAAAAATTGTTTACTACTAACAGAATTCAATTAAATGATCCATTCAATTTTGTAACCTGTCTATTCCTAGGATTGAATTTCTAGATACTATTAACTATCAACACTAGTTTTACGTGTCATTCTTTTTGTATCTTATGGTTAAGAGCATATTTGGAAAGTCACCTAGAAATTAGATTTATGTGTGATTACTATCAACTATCAACATCCTGTCATTGCTCCCTTATCAGACATTAGTTAAAGAAACGGAAAATTTTCTTCGTCGCAGACAATTCTCTTTAACTTTTGGAGTAGAGTCAGATCCGATATCAAAATTCATAATTTTTTTTATTTTTCTCTCTCATATATGTGGAAACTTTTTTATTAATTATATGATCACAATGGCATTTGGGTTTGTAAAGTTTCATTCATTTTTTGGTTGTTATCAGCAATACACAATCAAAAACTTTAGTTGTATTTTAATGAGCTTGTTGAAATTGTTTGCAGTACATTTTTGCTGGATCATATTTGACCTGTACACAATAGAGTCCCACCAGGATATATACATATGTACAGATAACCAAGGCCGACAAGGCCATAATATGAGTATATTACAAACAAAAGGGCAGACAAGGCCACGACATGCCAACATCTACTGTACACAGGTCTGCAAGCCTCTAAGAGTAATATCTACATTCCAACAGGTCAGGACAGGGCCTCGCTATACCCCAAAACACTAGTAGCATATGCAATAGTACCTAAGGACCCATGTACTACAACTCCTAGAGAAAGGAGTGCGACAATCACAGCTGAGCAGATCACCTGCTGAGGAGGAGCATCGCACTGTCTATATGTACCTGCGGGCATGAAAATTAGATATCATGAGAGATATGGAGATAAGAATTAACCTGAAACTCATAACAAGCCTCTGAGGGCCTAACTGTCATAATCATAAAAATGTATGCATGTCTGTAAAAATTCAGCCACTCTGTGAGGCAAATCATATCATAATATAAATATATATATATATATATATATATATATATATTATATATATATATATATATATCGTACCCGACCTCGATGAAGACTCGGTCGTACCCGACCTCGATGAAGACTCGGTTGTACCCAGCCTGAATGTGGGACTCGGTAATGTCAAAACCAACTGCAGTTGAGTGCACATCTACGTGCCATACCCGACCGACTATAGCGCGACTCGGTAAGAAAATAAATACATATATATAAGTGCAATGCAAGAAAGACTCGAACATATACCACAAGCAGAGTTGGAGTGACCTATCGTTGCTATCCTCTGACTATTGTTATTGGCGCTACGTTCAAGAATCTTGATATGAACATTTGGGACTCATATAACCCAAGAGATGCTATGGACAAGAAAGTACCCAAGAACTATGATCGATTTGTAAAATAAGACTTTTCGCTACTTCATTTTACCAAGAGATTTCTATTCAAGAAACGATGTATCACGTCATGCCAAGAAAGAAGGTTGTCTTACATACCGTGTCCTTGAAGTTACAATCGCTTTATAAGTCCTCGTACTCCTACGGATAGTTATCTATAGCAAACAAAGGGTCGATATCAATATCGAATCCATATTCCAAATAAGAAACTTCATTTAGGCATCCTTATCGATAATCTTAACACGAGGGTTCTTAGACTTGTTAACAAAGGTTACTTACAGAATTTGATCCCACGATTCTCCGAAACATACTTCCTTAGGTTTACAACACCAACAATTAATATACTAATCAATTCTAATTCATATCTTGATCAAAACAGCCCAAAAGCCTATATATAATGATTTAATAGGTTTACAGGTTTTGATTATGAAAATCCTTTCACAACATGCTCCAAATCATTAATTAACCACAAATATAGATAGAGAAGGATAAATTCTTACCTCTAGGTATCCAAATCCTCTTAGAACACAAGTTGCCCTAATTTTAAGGGTTTACAAAATTGCTTCAACCCAAAGATAATGATTCTTGCGATTACTATGGGTATTATTGCGTTAATCTAGATTGATTAGGCTTTGATTTGATCTAGGAATGTTAGAGAACCTTAGAGAGGATTTTAGGGTGTTCTAGGTATGGTTTTGGGAAAAAATAAGGATTAAATTGACTAACCCGCTTTTAAACCCGAAAATATTTTCCACCGCCGTACTTTGATGGTTCATTTGACGGACCGTCAAACTTTTGACGATCCGTCAATCTTCCCATCAAACTGCCAGGGAAAGTTAATGGCTCAGGATGGGAACTTTGACGGTCCGTCAATCTGGACCGTCGATCAGCAACCGAGATCTCAAAATCTCAGAATATTTAATGGCTAGAATTGCACTTTGATGGTCCATCAAAATGCCCAATTTTCTGATTTCGTCAAAACATACTTTCTTCGATCCATTTAGTTTTCCAACACTCCGAAACTTCTATAAACAAGTCGTACACCTTCATTACCCTTTCTTAAAGTCGTATTCTTCCCGGAACACCAATATCCATTAATGACATGACGGAACGCGAAACTACGGGGTGTAACATCCTCCCCCCTTAGGAACACTCATCCGCGAATGTTGATGATATTTTTAACTCTCGAGAGTTCTAAAAATTTCGATAGAGTTTCCTTTGTAAACAGGACTATCCATAACTTGTTAAACATCCCAAACATATATACAACGCCACGCAGGGCAATATAACAATAAAACAATAACAACTAGGCCTCACATGACCGTCTGTATATATCAAAATTAATAAAGCTAGTCATAACTCACCTCAACTATCCTCTGCAATACTTTGAGTTGCACCTGATATATCTTCCTCAACATTAACACCTAAACAGGGTATAGGATTTATGGCGACTGAATAGATTAGAATTGAGAGAATCGTATCGAACGAGTATCGGTATAAACCTGAGGACTGAAATAAGTAAGGATATCTGCAGCGTATATCTTCTTCAGCCTCCCAAGTCATCTCTTCTGTATTGTTATTCTCCATAGTACTTTAACAGAGGCAACTTCTTTAGTTCTCAGTTTTTGAACTTGGCATTATAGAATGGTCTAGAGTCTCTTCATAGGCCAAAACTTTGGTGATTTGCACATCATCTACGTGAGTAATACGGGAGGGATCTCTTATGCATTTACGCAACATCGACACATGGAACACCGGGTGAACTGCTTCCAACTCTGAGGGTAGTTCAAGTTCATAAGCCACTCGGTCTATAATGTGGAGAATCTTATATGGCTTCACATATCTAGGGTTAAGTTTCCCTTTTTTCAAGTCTCATTACTCCTTTCATTGGAGAAACCTTTAAGAATACCCAATCGCCAGCTGTGAATTCTAAGTCGCGGTGCCAAACATCTGAATAAGATTTATGCCGACTCTTGGCATGAAAGTCAATAGGCACTCTTGGATTAGATTCACTGCTTGTTCGACCAAATCAGGACCTAATAACCCAACTTTTCCCACCTCAAATCAGCCAATTGATGATCTACACTTCCATTCATATAATGCCTCAAACGGGGCTATTTGGATGTTGGAATGTTAACTGTTATTATAAACGAATTCGATAAGGGGAAGATGATTGTCCCAGCTACCCTTGAAACCCAATATACAAGCCCATAGCATGTCCTCGAGTGTCTAGATTGTACACTCAGCTTGACCATCGGTCTGTGGATGGAAGGTTGTACTACGGTTCACTTGGGTGCCTAGACCTTTCTGTAACGACCTCCAAAAATGAGCCGTAAACTAAGCACCTCTGTCAGATATGATAGAGACCGGAACACCATGTAATCGAACTATTTCTTTGATATACAATTTGGTGTAATCCTCCACTGAGAAGGTAGTACGAACGGGTAAGAAATGATCTGATTTTCCTTAGCATGCCGATGATAACCCAAATAGAATCAAACTTTCGATTAGAATGGGTAATCCGATGATGAAATCAATATTAATCATTTCCTACTTCCAAGTAGGGATTTCCATATGCTGTAGTAAACCTCCAGGCTTCTGATGCTCGATCTTAACTTGCTGACAATTCAGGCGTTGAGCTACAAATATTGCAATATCTTTCTTTATGTCATTTTACCAATAAATTTATCAGAGATCATGGTACATTTTTATCTAGCCAGGATGGATGGAATATCTGGACTGGTGGATTTCGGCCATAATTTTCTCTCGATGTCCTCCTATATTTGGTACACATAGTCGACCTTGATATCTAAGGATTCCATCTCCTGTAAGTTTCAACATCGATTTCTTCTGCAGAGAAATTCCGTCTTTCATTCATACCAACTCAGGGTCATCAAATTGCCTCGCTTTCACCTCAACTATTAAGGATGATTTTGCGATATTTTGCAGCACTGCTACTCCGTCATCCGTATCTAACAGTCACATATTTAAACTGGCTAAGCGACGTAGTTTTTTTGTCATCTCTAGCTTATTAGCTTTGATGCCATGAAAACTTCCCAAGGACTTACAACTTAAGGCATCAGCTATGACATTTGCCTTAACGGAGTGATATAAAATGTCGACATCATAGTCCTTTAATAACTCTAACCACCTTCTTTGCCTTAAATTTAGCTCCTTCTGGCAAAATAAGTACTCTTGGCTCTTATGATCTATGAATATGTCCACATGGACTCCATATAAATAGTGATGCCACATTTTTAAGGCAAAACTTACCACCGTCAACTCGAGATCATAAGTCGGATAGTTTACCTCATACTTTCTTAATTGTCTCAAAGCGTATGCTATGAATTTCCCGTGTTGCATCAAAACACATCCTAGGCCAACCTGGAGGTATCACAGTAAACCACATACCCATTAGTGACTTCAAGAAGAGCTTACACTGGTGTATATGTCAACTTGTTCTTCAACTCTTGAAAATTGCGCTCACAGGCATCTGTCCACTGAAACTTAGCTGTCTTGTGAGTGAGATTGGTCATAGGTGCGGAGATAGAAGAAAAACCCTCCACGAATCTCCGATAGTATCCTGCTAAGCCTAAGAAACTACGTACTTCGATCAGAGTCATGGGCCTCGGCCAATTCTTTACGGCTTCAATGTTTTGATGATCCACCTTAATTCATTCGTATGAGACAATATGGCTTAGAAAGGAAACAAAGTTCAACCAGAATTCGCATTTGGAAAACTTGACATACAACTTACGGTCTTGAAGCACCTGTAATACTGCTCCCAAATGATCCCCATGTTTGGCTTCCGGTCTAGATATACCAGAATATCGTTAATAAACACTATTACAAAGATATCCAAGAATGACTTAAGTGATTGGTTTATCAGATCCATAAAGGTTGCCGACACATTAGTCAGACAAAAAGATATAACAAGGAACTCGTAATGGCCATATCTAGTCCGGAAAGAGGTCTTGGGAATATCTTTATCCTTAACTCTCAATTGATGGTACCCAGACCTGAGATCAATCTTGAGAAGTACGTAGCGCCTTACAACTGATCAAACAAATCATCGATTATGCGGAGCAAGTACTTGTTTTTAATGGTTACCTTATTCAGCTGACGGTAATCAATACACATACTTAATGAACCGTATTTCTTATGAACGAACAACACTGGATAACCCCACAGAGAAGTACTGGGCCTAATAAAACCCTTTTCCAGGAGATCTTTCAGCTGAGCTTTTAATTCCTTTAGCTCTGCAGGAGCCATTCGATACGGAGGAATAGATACAGGCTGGGTATTTAGGATTATGTCGATGGAGAATTCAATTTTCCTTTTGGGAGAAATACCAGGAAGTTCATCAGGAAATTCACTAACAACAGAAATTGACTGAATAGTTGGAGGCTTTGCCTCCATATCCCGAACTCACACGAGGTGATAAATATATCCTTTTGAGATCATTTTCTGAGCCTTAAGGTAGGAAATAAACTTACCCTTGGGTGTTGTAACATTACCTTTCCACTCAAGGATGGGCTCACTTGGAAAATTAAAAGAACGATAATCATCCAATAGTCAACATTAGCATGGCAAGAAGCCAACTAATCTATGCTCATAATAACATTAAATTCCACCATTTCTAGTTCATTTAAGTCGGATACCATAAGGCGATCATGTATTTTTACATCATAATCCCTATATACATGCTTAACAATTACAAGTTCATCCATGGGCGTAGATACTTCAAATGACTTAGGTAATAATTCAGGCTCTTTGCCACACTTACCAACAACAAAGGGTGTAATATAGGACAAAGTGGAACCTGGATCTATCAAAGCATATACATCATAAGAGGAAACAGATAGTATACCGGTAACCATATCTGGGGATGACTCAAGGTCTTGTCGACCTAACAAAGAATAAATACGGTTCTGAGGACCGCTCAAACTAGATGTTGCTCCTCTGCCTCTACCCCTACCAGTCGGTGTTTGTGTACCCTGCCCCAAAGGGCGCACTGATGATGAAGAAGTTGCCACAGACCCAATCGGTTGTACCACACCGCCCCCACCTCTCATTAGAAAAAACCTTATAATATGCGCAGGCTTCTCACATGAAAAATATGCATCTATGCCCTGGTGACACTGCCCTAATGACTTTTACCACATCGACCACAATATGGTAGTGGTGTCTTGGTCTGTCTAGATTTCCCTCTGTACTATGGGCCTTACGCCCACAAACTCTAACCTTGACCAACATAAGTAGCTTGGTCATGACACTGGCCCTGAAACTGCTAGCGCACTAGTCATCAAATAAGATAGTCGTCTATCAAATGGAGGCTTAAATCTGCCTCGAAACCCCCCTGCATCACCTATGGACCGAGCCCTGTTGTGTTGGCCCCTATCATTCTCTCGATCAGCCCATTGCTACCTCTTGCGATCCTATAGATTCTGTGTGTAGGCCTAAATATGGGAGATATCCATATTCATATTTAGCGAAGCTGTCGTACACTCATTAACCAAATGTGTTCCCAAACCATTAATAAATGGATGTACTCGATCGCTCATGTCAATAACAATCGTGGGAGCATACTAGCCACGGAGTTGAATTGTAGGCTATATTCTCTTACACTCATATTACCCTGTTCTAAATGTACCAACCTATCTCATCTGGCTCGTCGAAGCTCGATAAGCGAATACTACTATAAAAATGCCCTAGAGAACTCCTTTAATCCTAAAGGTGGGGGTCCCCGATTCTACTCTTAAGTCTCAAACCAAGTAGCGTCCACATACCAGAATCTATATGAAGCAAAATCTACTGTCTCAACATCCGTTGCATGTATAACTCATAAGGTCCATTATATTCTATCTAGAAAATTATATGGGTCTGCATTAGGTCTTTTCCTGTAAATAGGGTCCATATTAACAAAATCTCAAACTCTTTCACTCACAAATCTATCAGCAACACCGAGAGTCTAATGTTAGGCCTGAGAGGCCACAAGTCGAGTCAACAGTTGCACCACACTCCGCATATCTAAATCATGATTAGGGGATACTAGAGGAGGAACCGGAGGTACATAAACTCTCCCGTGTCCTTCTAGAGGTGGTGGTAGGGGTGGAGTCCTGGAGGCCGAGATATAACCTTACCATGGTGTTCCTGTCTTCTCGGATCAACGGGTAATGCTTGACTGACACCCTCTCTCGCCTCTTCATCTAGCCTTCGCAGGACTTCTTGTCGTCGAGTAGTAGCAGGCATAATTGAGAATATAAACAAGATGGAGATTAGGAGTGAACACTTACAATTTAGCAATTTTACACGATCTAGATCAGGAAGAAAAGTGATCACCCTATATATCATGTAGCCTCCTGCTTATAAGTGTGGTGCAAAACACATATAGAAATAAGACTACCAGATACGGCTTACAGACTTCCTAGGACAGACCTGCTCTGATACCAAGTTTGTCACAACCCAGCCTTGGGGGAGGCGGTCGTCACCTAGTGCTCGAAAGCCTGAGCATACCATTATAGTATTCGAACCTTGAAATATGGAACCTGGGGTGACAAGACCTCCAACTAATCATATATGACAAGACTGAAAGATAATCTGCACACAAAAGAGTCCTAGCAGGATATATACATATCTACAGATATCCAAGGCTGACAAGGCCATAATATAAGTATATTACTAACAAAAGGGCCGCCAAGGTCACGACATGCCAACATCTACTATACACAGGTTTGAAAGCATCTAAGAGTAATATCTACATACCAACAGGTCGGGACAAGTCCTTACTATACCCAAAACATTAGTAGCATATGCAATAGTACCTAAGGACCCATGTACTACAACTCCGAGAAAAAAAGTGCGATAATCACAGCTGAGCAGATCACCTACTGAGGTGGAGCACTGCATTATCTATATGTACCTGCGGGCATGAACATGAGATATAACATGAGAGATATGGAGATAAGAATCAACCTGAAACTCATAACAAGCCCGAATATGGGACTCAGTAATGTCAAAAAAACTGTAGCTCGATGCACATCTAACTGCCGTACCCGGCTGACTATAACGTGGCTCGGTAAGAATACATATATATATATATATATATATATATACATGCAAGAAAGACTCTAACATATACTACAAGCAGAGTTGGAGTGACCTATCATCATTATCCACCGACTATTGTTATTGACGCTACATTCAAGAATTTTGATATGAACATTTAGGACTCATATAACCTGAGAGATGGTATGGACAAGAAAGTACTCAAGTACTATGATCGATTTGTCAAAGAAGACCTTTCGCTACTTCATTTTACCAAGAGATTTCTATTCAAGAAACGACGTATCAAGTCATGACAAGAAAGAAGGTTGCCTTACATACCTTGTCCTTGAAGTTACAATCGCTTTATAAGTTTCGTACTCTTTACGGATAGTTATCTATAGCAAACAAAGGGTCGATATCAATATCGAATCCATATTCCAAATAAGAAACTTCATTTAGGCATCCTTATCGATAATCTTAACACGAGGGTTCTTAGACTTGTTAACAAAGGTTACTTACAGAATTTGATCCCATGATTCTCTGAAACATACTTCCTTAGGTTTACAACACCAACAATTAATATACTAATCAATTCCAATTCATATCTTGACCAAAATAGCCCACAAGTCTATATATAATGATTTTATAGGTTGACGGGTTTCGATTATGAAAATCCTTTCACAACTTGCTCCAAATCATCAATTAACCACAAATATAGATAGAGGAGGATAAATTCTTACCTTTAGGTATCTTAATCATCTTAGAACAAAAGTTGCCCCAATTTTAAGGGTTTCCAAAATTGCTTTAACCCGAAGATAATGATTATTGCGATTACTATGAGAATTATTGCATTAATCTAGTGTGATTAGGCTTTGATTTGATATAGGAATGTTATAGAACCTTAGAGAGGATTTTAGGATGTTCTAAGCACAGAATGATTATAGGAAGTTGGCTACTTGCCTACAGAGCGGTAAATTAGTTCCTTCTCTAAGACCTAACTGTGTTGTCGAGGCAAATATTTCAAGAGCACATATTGGATAGGGAGGGATTCAATCCAGCCACAGATTCCCCTATGGCTACCTTGTTGGATTTTTCCATGTCCATGTATCTATCCTCCTGTGCAATTCCTTAGCCCAATAATTTTTCCCCGTCACACTCAAGGCGGTAGAAAATATTTTGCAATTCCTCGATCGTCATTGGATGGATTCTTTTTTCCTTTTCCACTTGTGAAAATCCTCTCCCCCCGGATTAATGGATTATTCATATTCCATTGATCGTCGAGGTAAAGTTTCTTTATTTTTGTAATAATTGATGTTGTTATGAGCTTCGGGTCTTCAGCCAGTGCTGGCGCCAGCGACAACGCCTCAGTAACCCTCGATTATTCTTGTTATTCAACAATAGTGCCCTCCTACAATAAGAATTGTTTGAGGACTTCTTGATCATAGAGATAATGAGGGGCACCCATATAGGCTATTGCGCTTCTTCAGGGAAATAAGGGAAGCAGATAGGATGGAAACCTTGAAACCAATAGTAGTAGGGGCAGCAGGCTTATAAGGCTAAGTTGTGAGGTTGGGCCTTTTCCTCCGTACTAGATTAAGTCGATACCACTACCACGTGGTGCAGATATTGAGTGGAATAAAATAGAAGGAAAGGATTATTGATGAACAAACGAGTTGAACGAAATGAGTGTAACTCGAACTTAGATACATATCTTTTAGTGAAACGAAGAACTACCTATAAATTTTCTCGAATCACATGTTTTTCTCCTTGTAAGACTGAGAGAAATGAATAAATATGAAATAAAAAAAGAATTAAATTGCACCATCTTTGTATTAGGTATATGCCTCTTTTTCTCCTGAAGTTGTCAGAATTACTCATAATAAGATATTGGCTACAATTAAAAAGGTCTTGCTTCGTCAGATGCTTTCCCGGACAACTTTGTTAGCGCTTTACTGATTAGTGAATACTATATCTAACAACTGAACCTAGTGTCTCATCTCGTTCTAGTGACTTACCATATGAGGAAAAACAAAAACTTCCACTACAACTCCATCAATCGGCAAATATCCTGTATCGTGGAATGGAATTAGGAAATAGCAGCGGATCTTAGCTCTTTTCACAAATCCGCAGCAAGAAGACACAAATATTTTCATGAAGAATAAGCTCTTAGATGTAGCAGTACCATATGTGAATCTAAAGGTTAGAACTAATAATCTAGCTCTTTGCAATAAGGGTCTTTTTTAGGACAAATGCCAAATGCAAAAAAACAGAAGATACGGCTTAGCCAGCTCACTCTAGTCCCCTACGATAAGGATGAGAAAAGGCTAATAAGTGAATTGAAGGGAATAGGGGCATCAATATTAGCTCTTTCTGTTCGAGAATCAACTGTACATAAATGCCCATTTATAGGCTCTTCCATAGGCCTTCAAGGAGGAAGCGATGGTGGGACAATTGAATCTGATGTGAGGGAAGGATTGTTGCGTCAGTCGAAACTAAGGCTTATGCAATTAAATCAGAAAAGGTTGCGCATGTAAGATAAGAATGGAAGGAGACATCCAAAGCAGGGATTATCTATTTCAAACCTCGCCTAGCACTGAAAAAGAAAGTCTTGTTTTATAAGGTATGGCCCTGGATAGTGGAAAATAGAATAAGATGGAGCCTACCTACTTGGTTCACACAAAGTAGATATATCAAAGGAATGGAATCCAGGTTATGCCACTTTTGATGGTCTCGATTCAGACGAGATAGATGGAAAGCATTAGATCGATAGCCGAGATAATTTTCTTCCCACTATGAGGCATATTGATCTGGATCCCTGAGAACATGTCTTAAATAAGTAGATGGCTCGGCTCCACTGGGAGATGGGAAACTATATGCAGAGTTAAAGGCAGAGGGACTTGTACATGGCTAACTATTAGAGCGATGGTAAGTAGATTGTTCGATAGCTTACCCACGAAGATAGATTTTCTTTTGGTTGGCCACCATAGTACTAAGACTGAAAGTCTGCTAGGCAGTCTAAACGGAAAGGAAGTCACCAAACGTGGGAAATAGTATCTTTTTCTTACTCAAAGAAACCGCTACTATAGGATTGTTGACAAGGATTTCTTATTGTTTAGACTTTCATTAAGGATAGACCTAGGATTGAAAGAGTAGAAATAGATAGATAACATCTTCAAGTGATTGATGGCTTCTTTAGGAAAGGCTTGTCCTCCAAAAGAACATGAGGATCTCTTGTTCTTTCTGTTGGCTTTCCCAATTCATTCGTGAATAATAATTCAAGGGCGTGAAGTGAGTACTTATAGTTGCTTTGCCTGCTTCTTATTATGGCGGCTATGTTTTTGTGGTGAAAATGAATAAAAAACAAGATGAGCGTGTTATTTTCAAATTGATAAATAGGTAGTCTGATCTGTTCTGATAGATCAAAAGATATAGAGAGGGAATCTCTCAAGAATAAGGGGAAATCTCCTATTTCTATATATTGATGAGAGAACTATCTATTCTTGATCCATTAGAAAGAAATAGTTATGTATTTGATGGAGTCTATATCGTACGTAGAGCGCCCAAGGACTTTTTAGGCCAGCTCAGTTCTATTATCCATCGGCCCAATGCACTAGCCTCATCTCATGGAGGGAAAAGCCAAAATGCAGTTGTCTTGTTCGCCACTCAATGCATTTCCTCTTCTCCTCGGTAGCGTCCCACACAGAAAGAAAGAGCACAGAGCTCTGGTCTAACCTGTAGGTCCACATACGTAAAGCGAAGAGTTGATTCTGAACTAGAAAATCGAAGTCACTTTTGGAACCATACTTCCTACAGCTAACATGTGTTCAGTCCAGCGGGAATGTGCAGCGCAAATGAACCTAAGCTGATATACCGAATCCTCCACTAACCATCAGGGACTGAGTGGTAAGGCCATGATACGCAGGGAAACATATCACTCATTCTTTCATTGGGGACAAGTGCACTAATGACAACTCCAAACGTCACACATCTGCCGCCTACCTACCATTTAGATGGCACCAACGAGATCCAGATAAGGTAAGAAAGTGTTGTGGCTGCTCCACTATGCTGCGTTGCGGTCTCATAAACTGAACTTCATTGCCTTCCCCCTCGCGAAGCGAATGGGCATTGTGTTATGGGTCAGTTTTGGGGTGGGGAGAGAAGAGAGATCAGAAGAATTATTCATTTAGATCGATGAGCTTTTTCAGCCTAAAAATGAAGAATCAATGGAATGTTTGTCTATCCATGAACATCTATTCTATTTGTATATATCTAAGGGATCTCTCTATACATATATATTTTTTTGTTTGAATGATATGATCAGCTAGCCGTAGTCGTATATCAGCTATGATCATGTGAGATTTCAATTGGATTAGATATTTTGGGAAGCTTCTGGACCTAGTGAAAATGGCTCTAAGCCTTCACACAAGAAATCACGAGAGAAGCGGAGCACAAAGCTACCGCTTCCCCCGATCGACTAAAATACAACAGTCGCAACCTACTTTGATTCAAAAGAAAGGCGAAGGGTTTGGCAATAAGCAAACGACTTTCTGTCATAGTTGCAAAAGTTCCAAACCTTAACTGCTTAAGTACCAAAGGCTGATTTCGATTGTTTTCATAATGGGGTTGTTCACTACAAGCTATCGGCATTCAGCGTTGTCTTCGATGAACATTAACTTATCTTATTGTCGTTCAATCTCTAAGGTGGGTTTCTACTGAGACCAGAACAGTGTTCATGTCCAAAGGTGAACAAAGTCCTAGCTTCTAGAGTTTGTTGCTTTTCCCAGACCAGAGAAGGGCTTATACTACTCGCCTTTGTTTGATATGTTCATTCAATACTAATACAAATGAAAACTACACCAAAGTGGAAGGGCCTATATAGAATCTAGAAGTAGCTAGCCTATAGTAGTCGGTCTAACCAAAGCCTCACGATAATATAAAATTAGCCTTATGAATTGAATCTTAAGTAGGGGGCTTACCCTGCCCGCCTACCAATCAAAAAGGCTAAGAGTAAGCGTAAGCTCACCCAGAAGCTCAAAAAGCTTCCCTTCATTCGCTTTACGGGAGCCACACAACACATAGCTAAAAGTCAAAGGGCTTATACTACCTGCCTAACCCTTCACTCCGAGGGATCGTAGATCCGAAAGCACCTTCTAAACCACTATATTCATTCAAAACATAAAGGAAGGGGCCTATGAATTTGCATGACCCCTGTAGATTTCACCCTATCTATACCCGGAGACACTCCCCTAGCTATCCTACCACCACACTGCAGAACATGAGCTTATGTGGAACCTTTTATTCTAGCGTAACAGTGGTAGAATGTAACAAAACATTACGGCCGCCTAACATAAGGAACGGAGGTACGGTAAACTCGGCTAAAATATGAGACCTAAAGGGCCCGACGTGCACAATCTTATCCTATTTGAATCCGAGTTTACCCCTTACACTTTAGACAGCCGTCCTTAGAATCATAAAAGGACCCTTATTTCGAGGTATATAAAGAGTACGGTACATAGGTGGTCGGTCTTTCTCAAGGTGGTGTATAGAATGAAAAACCTTTTGATACAAGATAGGGTCGTTCACATGAAAGAAAAAAATGAATCTTTTCTTATCTTCTTTCCCGAGAGGGAAAGAGAAATAGGGTCTTATGGAGGGAGGGGGAGGGAAAAGGCTTGGGCCTACTTATCCCGATAGGACCCCATAAAAGAACAGGAGCTATTGAGAGGTTCCATATTGCCGAGACGGAGGACAACACTTATGTACGTGATCGTAGTATGTCACATCATCCTGTCCCCACTGCATCAAAAAGTACTTATGCACTATATTTTGGTTCACTAATAAGGAATATAGCATTTGGGTAGGGGTCTATGATATGATACTAAAGTATGAATGGGGGAGATACATGCTAACTATGGGCATGAAGTAGGAACCATTATGTATAAAATTTGGGGGTTACATATCTCTTATACTACTATCGATCGACAGCGGAAAGACCAAAAAAAAAAGTTAAGTTAGAAAGTCGTATGATAGGTGGTAACTATCTTTTACAGTTCGGGGGTAATCGGCGTACTCCAATTAGTGCAGGGAATCTTTGGCTCTATCAAACATACATGGAAATGGAGGTACCATTCTACCGATGTCAAGTCATGGACTAGTTTCTTCATCCCTTTTTCAATGTGTTGGTGTTCTATACAACCGACATAAGACTCGACTTATTAGATATTACGGAGGTTCAGTGAGCACCATGCCGAATCTCTCTACCATTTTTTCTCTTCTACGTTGGCCAATATGAGTTCACCTGGTACTAGCAGCTTTATTGCGGAATTTCTCATCTTAGTAGGAGCTTTCCAAAGAAATAACTTAGTAGCCACATTAGCAGTGCTTGGGATGATTTTAGGCATGGCCTATTTCCTTTTGCTATATAATCGTGCAATTTCTGGGAATTTAAAACTCGATTTCCTCCATAACTTCTCCAATCCAAATGGTAGAGAAGTTTCCATATTTATACACTTTCTTGTTGGAGGGGCGACCGTACATTAAACTACTAAAGAAACTAGGGTAAACCAATGTGATCATGACATTATAGGTGCTTGCGATGGGATAGATGCGACTTCCCTCAGTTGGTTTAGGTAGCATAGCCCGTTGCATAAGTCCCTTATTTTTTTATCCATTTCTTAAGTCTTTAGGGAGCCAAATCCTGACTTTACTAAACTAATAAATAAGGCTCGCGTTAGGCGCTTACCTTTTTTGGCTATAGGTTTGGGGTGGCTTGTTGGGTGAGACTGATAGAAAGAAAGGATGGGGCAACTATGCATGGTATTTCTTGACCGTCTCCGAGGGACAATTGACTTAGCGACTCATGAATGCTGGCGGGTTGGATGATCCAATAACTCAAAGGCATTCAGTCTATTTTTTAAGAAATAATCACAGCCTTACCTTATCTTCACCATGATACAAACTCCAAGTTCTTATAAGAGTCTCAATCGACTATCATCACCCTTACTAAGAAAAGTGCTTGTTAAGTAAGGCTGGCTTTCAAGCCCAAGCCCTTGTATAGGTTGGACGCTTGAGCGCATCTTTCTCATATCAATTAAGGATTTCCTTGAATTTGAAATAAGGGGTAAGAAGCAATGGCGTAGCAGCTGCGCGAAAGGGCGTAGCAGCTGTGGATTTCCTTTTCTTCCAGGATTGCTAATGCGCGACCTTATGTTTTCTTCCCCCTGCTCTGCAGTATGAGCCTCATACATAGCCGCGCTCCTTTAATGTGATAAGAAAAATGGGGGCCGGCCTTTTTCTCGTACCAATCCTTATTTACTATTAAATCTTTTTGGGGGTGTATAGCTCAGTTGGTAGAGCATTGGCCTTTAAACCTAATGGTCGCAGGTTCAAGTCCTGGTATACCCAAACCTACCTTACACTCTACTATGAATAAGGATGCATAGTCGCCTTCAAATATGACTTTTTGGCCTTTAGACTAGGGCTGGCAATGGATCGGAGGTGGATCGGGTGGAGCTCAATCCGCCTCGACCCGCCAACCATCCATCCACCACCCGATCCATCCGTCACCCTATTTTTTCTTCATCCACATCCGATCCACCCATCATCCACGGGTGAATCGGGTGGATCGGGTGCTTCACGGATGAAAATTATAGCACAATCAGTTTGGTATTTTTGGTTTATTTTTCAGTTTTCATACTATCTTGGTTTTCATACTAATCTTGCTTTACCATTATAATTCGATCTTGATCCCATTGTAATATTCCTCAACCTATTATATTGCAAACCATTATAGTCATATATAGAGTGATGTTCCACATAGAAAATGTCAATTATGTATAAAGTAGTACAAAAATAACATTTTTATTCTAGGAATCATCGTTATTGTCATGTTGAAATTGAAAAAGAATTTCCGTTCACTTTAGAAAAATAAAGACAACTATTGGAAATAAAACCAAGTACTAGTAACGACATGAGTCAGGGGTATGTTATCACTGAACTACACAAAAAATAACTAATTTATAAACGGATGGATGGATGGGTCGGGTGGTGGATCGGGTGGTGGGTTGGATGTATGTCCACCCGAATCCGACCCGATCCGTCACCCGATTAAAATTCCATGTTTTGTCAGTTTTTCATCCATATAATCGGGTCGGTGGATGGATAACCATCGGGTTAGGGTGAAATTGCCAGCCCTACTTTAAACTCGCTTCGACGACTTCTCCCTTATTGTGACAAAGGGATGAGACGCCCGCACAAGGACCTAAGTTAAGGTGGGTTAAAAATCCCAATATGTACTCAAAAGAGGAATTGGGTCACCAAAAGTCACGATCCGAATAAAATTTGAGAGTTCGCCACAGGGGCAGCATAGACCTAATGGAGGTGTTAGTTCAAATTTGGCTCATGACTAAGTCTATGTCAAGTTGACAATTTGTCAAAGGGAAGCTACGGATAATTGAAATCTAAACCACAGAGAAATATCTTCCTGTATTTGAATGAGATATATCTTCCTGCTTTGTCGGATCATTTAAGAGAAAAGAATAGGAACGGGAAAATGAAGAGCTTCAGAGACAAGTGTTTCAACTTCAGTTGGATGTACAAGGGATGTGTGATCACCTTACAGTAACTGCAAAAAGACAAACAAGGCTGGCTCTTATTGAAGATGAGAAACATTTCGGGTATCAAGAAGATACAATCAAGTTTGTTCAGTGCAAAGCTGAAGATGGATCAAGCAATGTCTTTCAAAACCTCTGATTTAGGCCTTTTGAAGTAATGTAAAGTCTGAGATAAAACTCTCAATCCCTACTTCACTAAATAAGAGCATATTTGATATTGTTGGCCGAGTTTCTTCAAAACCTGTATTTCATGTCTCGCAGAGCCTCAAGCGGAAATATCATAAGAGAGAGAAGAATTCACTATGCAAAATAACAGAAAAATAAACATGTCCAACATTAGCTAGAGTTTTCATCCCCGAGTATCTATGATCGGGAAAAGCCCATATGGTTTGCTACTTCCCCGCCAAGATGGAATTCCATAGATGACCTATCTTAAACTCAATTCAAATATATTAGACGATTAATGTATTAGATGGCGTTAGCGGGGTTGGGCTCCCCCTGCAAAAATACAACAAACATGGAACAGCCGGGAACGATGACCTTCTCAAGCTTGAGGCCTAAGTTGGACTTTCTCTTTCTGCTACTTGCCACTCCGAAGTTTGGGATCGAGTTTCGAACTGATGGAATTTTTTGAATGGTAATGAAGTTTGTCATTCTGTTTATTTGGATGAATCTGACTCTAGGCATGCCCTTTTGTTAGCTTTTTCATTATGCTGGTTTAATTACTGCTTATGCTTGAAATATCTAAACACCTGAAATCCACTCTCAATAGATGTTACCCCTTAAACAGAAAGGGTGGTAGGTAGAACTAAGGGAATAATCTTGTTTGGTTCGGTAATGGAATCAATAGCTTTCTCCACCCGGGATATAGGAAGAAGCCAATATCCTACAGTCTTGCCAGTAGAGTTGAGAGGGGCCCGAAAGCCCTCAAAGAACAGAAATGAAATTCAATTCACTCTCCATTCTCTCAACAATAAATACAGCTCGCCATGGGCCGGGTCTTTATCTTGTTGATAAGAAAGAGCATGGAATACAGTGATATCTGACTTTCGGCGAGAAAATCATAGACTGAACTGAAATCCTTTGATAACCCACCGAAAGTCGGGTGATATTCATTCTGCACTAGATATCCAATCAAGTTATAGAATACCTCAAGTTTATAATAGTAAATAAAAAATAAAAATGCAACGCAAAGTTAGAGCTACTAAAAATTAAAAATTAAAAGTTTGTTTTTAGTTCTTTGATATGATAGTGAACTTCTCCAAGATAGTTTTATTCTCTAACAGAAATTCTGAAATCATGAAAAGCTTGTCATGACCCTGTTTGCAATGATCCTTCAAACATACTGCAAAGGAGTTGACAGCCTTAAAATTGAAAATAATGAAACATGTGGATGATTTTGGGCAATCTTACAATTCCTTATGCAATCGGGATAAATGTCGGGAGACCCAGTTCTTTGAAAATAATGAAGTGACTCGGATTTCAGAAAAACAAGATGTCTGCCTGTTTATAGCAAGCATGAGAACAGGAGGAAAGGCCATCAGGGCCTTGGCACCATTACACGTTATATGAACCAACAAATGATAATTTTTTTAGGAGATTTATCTGATATTATCTTTGAGACAATGTGTTAAGTAGTCTAATGAAACTCAAACACGCTTAGAGTTTCCTCTATGTGCCTGTGATTATGAACAGCTCAAAACAAAATGATACTAAGCCAATGATTGCACTTTATTTGTACTGCGCCAGAGTAAGAAATAATCTAAAACAACAAATTTTACTAGTATTTGAAGTTGCAACAAAATTTTCAACCATAATTTGGATGCAATGATTGGTATGCATGCAGTGCCAGAAAGATCAAGTGACAAATGTTGTTCTTGTACTCCAAAATTATGAGAAAATTACTATGTATGGTTTAAAGATCTTATCTTTCTGCAAGGAGCTTGTTAAATTGTTTAACAAACTCAACTTTCTCATCTAAAATGTTGAGTTACCAAACCTTGAAGATGTTCTCAGACTCAGCCAGAATCAGAGCTTCCAGATAATCTCAGGTTCCCGATATTGGTCTGAAGAAAAGCATTTTCTGCGATAATTCTGCATTATAAAGTATTAGCACCTTTACTACTAATTTCATAATTGTCACAGTTCCATTCTCTTGTTCACTGAGAGGAGAAACATCATTGATGGCGATGTCTAATCTTGAAATCCTCGTCTCCTCAATAATGGAGAAAACCTTCGCGTCAGATTCTTGAAAAGAATGTTCCTTGTGATTGCAGGAAAGATTTATTGAGAAGGAAAGACAAGGTAAAGGCTTTCATTAAAAGATGCACTTTAGCATAATTAGCAGCTTCTGAAATAGAAACAACACATGAAGTCTTCAAGAATCGTGAGCAGTTTTGACATGATCAATCATTCGATCTGGGACATTTTCTACCATATTAGAAATAATCCTTTCTTCGCCTCAAATCACATCCTAATAAACTTTGTTACATTTGTTATCATTCTTTTTACGTACATTAATTTGTGAAACATCAGAGAAAGAGACTAAAATGTTAACAAGCATCAGAGAGTGTCGACTCTGGGCACCAGCAGCAATAAGAAAACCACAACAAAGAGACTAACAATAGCTTAATTCAAATGTCATCATCTTAAAGTTATGCCACAAGAAAAATGGAATTAGCTTTAGTTGCATCAGGAGAGGAAAGTTTTTTGTAAACCAAACCTAAACAAAGTATATTCATACGGTAGCTGAATGTCATCTTTAAAATTCGAGCATCCAACATCACTCTAAACCTAAAATACAGCAGCTACAAATTATTTGCTTAAACAGACAATCTGGACCCCTTCTTTCCGGAAAAAAAAAGACAAAAGAGGACTTTCTCCCATATATAGAAAATCTCGATGTTGTTGGGAGCAGAAAACTCAAAGTTGGGAATTGGAGGAAGACGTCTACTTGGATTGACAATTGAATTGGGAATGCACCACATAAGATTTATTTCCTAGTAGCTACAACCTTAATCGGCAACCTGATGCAGCAGTTCGTAATACGTGGAGCCAACAGGGATTTAAATTTTGAAAAACTTTTGAATGATTAGGAGTTAACTAGAGTTGATGAATTTTTTAGAGTGTTGGAGCAATTTCAAGTGATGAATACACAAGGTAACATAATGATATGTCAGAGGCATAGCAAAGCAAACTACACAGCCAAATCTTCTTATATTGTTCTAAATTGCACTGGACAACAGGAAAGTAATGTGCATCGGAAACTGGTCTGGAAAGGTGAAGATACCCTTCAGGGTTGCATACTTTGTAAGTTTGTTCTGTTTTGACTCAAAACTTGAAGAGAAAAAGTTTGCAACATTGCTCAAGATGTTTACCTGTGTGGGAAGGAGCCAGAGAACATTAGCCACATTTTCCTATATTGAGGTTACAGATCTATTTTAGCAGCTTTTCTTTAGCATGAAAGATGTTAAATGGACCATGCTTGAGACAATAGCAGATGTGTTAGCATGTTGGAGCAACTCTGGAGGACTGATTAGGCAGAAAAAGTGGACTACATGGAAATAAAAAAAATATAGGGTGTTTCAAAGGAACCAGCAGTTCCACTCAAAAGCTCAAGCTGAATTGTTTGCTTTTGTTTCACTTTTGGTGTAAAGAAGAACTTTTACATAATGTGTACTCATTGTTAAACATCATAGATCCTCGTAAGAAAAACAAGGACATATGTTTTTGCTCTTTTTTATCTTGTAAATATGGCTACTAGCACTGCCTTTGTGCTAAAGATATGTACGATTGTTACTTTTCTCAACAACAATAAAATGGTATTCCACATGTTCAAATTTTGCAAGGCGTTTTTAGAGAAAACAAAGTTTTATAACACCTACTCCCTGTTATAAGTTTGTCGATCTTGATATTCCAGTAAAACAAAAGTTGCAAGAGAATTCAAAGCACATATGGAATGTCTAGAGTGCAACAAAGAAAGACTTCATGACGAACCAAGCATCCTTCACATTTGAAATGCCACAAGTTCAAAATGAGATTTGCAGTAAATCAAAAGCTACAATATAAGGTGACATTTCTAGTGCTCCGATACCAAACCCCGCTCTCAATCTAGTCATGCAGAGCAGACTCTTGGCCAATAATCACAAAATCCTTAGATGATCTTGGACTATCTAACAATTCCTTAGCCAGCCGTGATAAAGATCGGGACACACAACTCTCAAAACAAACCCCAGATATTCTTCTCTTTGCTACGATAACAAACTTCTTCAGCACCACTGCATTCTTTAGAATAAACTTCAAAAGTTTGAAAAGCTTTGTAAGTGTCCTTCAGACCAGTCCTTCAAACATGTCTCTTTGTGGCAAACAATCTTAACATTCTTGATATTCGAAAACACAATGTTTGATATCCAACTCTGCAAATTGATATTATCTCATTCATCCAACGTAGGCAATGGAAATCAACAAACTGGAAAAGAGAATATAACCAAGATCAAATGCAAGTCTATACCCTAACGGGAATATTCCACAGAAGGCAAAATAAAATTATTTCACATTAATGATGTCTGATATAGAACACTTTTCAAATCCCACGAATCTTGAACAATTCACAGTAGATAATTACAATAGCTGCCTATCAGAAATACCGGTACATACCAAGCTAAAAGATTTTAGTTGGTCCCCAATTCCTTTTCTTTCTTGAGCCCCTTTTACCAGATAGAAAGCAACTAACCAGACCAATAGCCTTATAGTGAAAAACGATTCTAAATGATAATAAATGTTATATTTGCATTCTCCTTTTGAAAAAGCTTTACAGTATTGGGGGTTGCGGGGTTGTCAAAAGTTAAAACTTCAAAGTAAAAATTAGATGTAAGAAAGAAGAGCATAAATTGAGAGAAATTACGAAACGATTTCTCAAGTGTATGTTCAGTGTCTCCAAAAGAGGCGAGGTCCCCAAAAGGCTAGCTAGTCCATACAGATGTTTCTTTGTTACACACATCTCTATTGTCAGGCATTTGCATCTCAACTCTGGAAGCGGCATTCTTCGAGTTGCAACATGAACACGAGCTGGTGAAATAATCCCAATGAAATTAGTAAAGGATAGAGAAAGAAGCAACAACAAAGAAAAATTAATTACAACAAAGAAAATGCTATAAAAAATCGAACCACGTCTAACCACTTTAAGGAACAACAATGTACAACACGCTAGTTTCTAAAATAATCTATTTATCAATATCCAACTGAAAAAAGTAGTTCTTACTGAAACTTTCATGTATACAAAAGTTCATAATGATATTGCATTCAAAAGGCTATTCTCTTTCTCACGTTCGTACCCTACAATTCCTTGCTAAAAATCAAATAGTAGAGAATAAGTTCTTTGGACATAAAAACAAACCTCTTCTAACCAACTTCCAATTTTTAGTTGAGTCACATGACTCAACTAGATAGTCCACAACAAGGTTTTTGAAAACTTAATGATAATCATGACAACTGACATTATGTTGATCCCGGAGTTCAATGATACAACAATTGTAAAAAGTGAGGATGGCAGTAACAAGAGAGGAGACATTTACTAGCTTACACTTGAGATATTTTAGATTTCCTGTTATTTCCAAATGCTGAAGATGTGAAAGATTTATCACATTCTTCATAAGGAGAACTCCAATAGTTATGCAAATTTAGTCTCTTTAAATTTGAAGACGCAATTTTTAGACGACGGCAACCCTTGCAAAATGACAGTTCCATAGTTTCCAAAGCAGGACAACTTGACAGTAATTTCACAATATCCTCATTGTATAACGTTGTTGAGTGCAGCGTTAGGCTCTTTAGAGAGTTCCAAGCTATGACCATTTCTTCATCAAACACCCAACAACTCAAATTCAATGTAATCAACGACCAACAAGTGTACATAGATAGAGACAACTCTTCATCAGCAAATGGATACGAATACAACTTAACATCTTCCACTTTGTTTTCCACAGCAAAACAGAGCCATTGGCTGATTTTCGAAACAAAGTCCCATTTGGCCAATATGTGAATGAAGCTGCAAAATAAAAGAATATTGAAAGTTGAGGTTAAAAAATAATAAGTGTTTGAAAGTTGAATTATATTTGCACATTAATTTATAATAATAAAAAAAAGTTAAAATTTTATGAGTGGAAATTATTACTTGCACTTACATACACATTGAACCAGTTTTTTAACTTCAAATTCTTTATTTTAAATTGGAGTTGAAGTAATATAAAATTGTAAAACAAACATTGATTTGTAAATACTATTTCATTATTTACAACTAATATGTACATCCAAATTATATTTACACCCTGATGCAGTATAAACATTGATGAATTTATAAATAAAAAATTTAATTGATAGCACAAGAAGAGAATTAGCATAAATGTTACTAGAAGTGAACAAGTAAAATCCTAATAACACAAGGTCAACTTTAAGACAAAAATGTGTACTTGGATAGGGTTAGTCAACGATTAACAAAGTTCATTATATATTTAACAGAAAACATCCTATTTGAGGTGCAGTGGAGCTTACATTATTATAATCGGTGATGTCAAAATTAGGCAAATTGATTCAATTCATTTTCCCCCACTTTTAAAACAGAAATTTGGAAGATAAGAAATGAGAGATGGTTTTGGCAGCAATGAAGTATTAAGAAAAGCCAACACTCCGAAGTGTAACGTTCTAATTAATTAGTACTGATCCAAATTCTAAAAGTGACAGTTAACACGTAAATTCTCGAGAGCCTTCATTCATTCCATAGTTCAATACCAAACCTCAACAATGGCTACCAAGAGGGCCAGTTCACCACTTCCACAAATTAACGTAGGAATAGCATTTATTGACCACTTTTAGGCATTGTCTTTGAAAAATAGTCATCGTCACATAGTTCAAATTTCATAAATAAAATTCGAATGTCCCGAAACTTCACGTGTGAAAATTAAAACTTCATGATAATGACTATTTTTTAGTTATTGAGATTGGATAGAATATACCGTGTATATTCCTATGACATACACAGTTTCGACTAGTCTTGTACCATAAACAGAAGTATAAAATTATGTTGTATAATTATCATAATTGTAGAATTCTTGTACAAGTAGAACTAGGATATTAGAAGTTTAGTAGGAACAAGATTTTTCATATTTGGATATTGTAACTTGTATATATACCTATTCATTCAAGAATAATCAAGGGATTAATTCTTTCATGGTATCAGAAGTCTAGGTCTAAACTACCTCCCTTCCCAATTTTCTTCTGCTACTCTCGGCTCAAATTCCGAGAACCCTTCTCGGTTTCTGGCCGACTACTTCCTCCTCCCTTCCCAAATTTTCTTCCAAATCCCTAATTCTCCTATTGTTCTTTCGTTATGTCTACGACAAAGAACCTATTTCATCCAGCTCTTACAGTTTCCAACATCAGGAACCACATCCCAATTGTTCTTGAGATGGAAAACGTCCAATACGCGACATGGGCGGAATTATTCAAAATTCATGCACACTCGCACCAAGTCCTCCATCACATAATTCCCTCGACACCTAGCACAGGGGAGGTGCCTAACCCTGAGGAAAATCCTACGTTATGGACGACACTTGATGCTACCGTTCTCCAGTGGATTTATTTCACTATTTCTACCAACCTCCTACAAACGATCATTGAGCCCGACACTACGGCAATGGAAACTTGGAATAGGGTGTGTGATATATTCCAAGATAACAAGAATTCCCGTGTTGTCACCCTCGAGCAGGAATTTTCACATATCCACATGGTAGATTTTTCTAACGTTTCGGCCTATTGTAAAAGGATGAAGGAATTGGCAGACCAACTCCGCAACGTTGGTGCGCCAGTTACTAATGATCGTCTTATACTCCAAATGGTTGGAGTCCTGTCTGAGGCCTATAACGGCGTTGGCACACTACTTCGTCAAAGTAACCCTCTACCACCCTTTTATCAGGCTCGTTCCATGCTCACGTTAGAAGAAGCCGGCTTAGCTAACAAGGCGGCTACAGGTGCAAATTCCATCGCCATGATGACCACGTCAGATGACCCTCACTCATTCTCCGAGAATTCTGGCCAACACAGCAACAACGGTGGTGGCAAAAAGGGTCAAAATCATAAAAATAATGGCAAAAATCGCGGTGGTAATGGAGGTAGCCAAAATAATTGTGGCAGCGGCAGTGGACCTCGGGACAGTGGGTCGCAAGCCAACTGGTCCCAGTCGTGGAACTGGGCTAGTGGCCATTGGCCCAACAGTCCCTATTTCCTCCCAGCCCTTACTCGGGTAACTGGGCCCAGTTCCAGCAACACGTCAGGCCCAGTTTCTCGAGTTCGAATACTGGCAGCAGATTCACTTCTAGGCTAGGGTCGCAGGAAGGTTTGCTTGGGCCTCGACCTCCGCAAGCATTCCAGGCCGAGGGCCCCACACCAACTTCGACAGATATTGAGGCCGCAATGCACACGCTTGGATTAAATCCTCCAGACATGAATTGGTATATGGACACCGGAGCCACTTCTCACATGACGTCTGACCAAGGCACTCTCTCGTCTTATTTCAATTTGAGCAAAAATCGTGGTATTATTGTTAGTAATGGCAATTTAATTCCAATCTGCGGTTATGGACATACAACTTTGTCTTCCCCATAACCACCTCTAGTTTTAAAAAATACCATTCATGCCCATGACTTAATTAAAAATTTGGTGTCTGTCCAAAAATTCACCACTGATAATTGAGTTTCTGTTAATTTTGATCCCTTTGGGTTTTCTGTGAAGGATTTCAAGACGGGAATACCTCTCATGAGATGCAATAGTAGGGGGGAGAGCTTTATCCTATCACAAATACCACCACTTTAGTGAGTCAAGTCATGTCGTCTACTTTTGCCGCCCTTGCTCCTTCCTTGTGGCATGCACGTTTGGGTCATCCGGGATCGTCTATTATTTCTTCTTTGCTGAAAAATAATTTTATTTCTTGTAAGGGTATGCGTAGTACTCCACTTTGCCCTTCTTGTCCGTTAGGGAAACATGTTAGATTACCATTTGTAGCCTCTACTTCTAGTACTTTGATGACATTTGACATTATTCATAGTGATTTATGGACATCCCCCGTGTTAAGTTTTGTGGGCCATCGTTATTACATCCTATTTTGGATGATTATTCTAAATTTTTTGGACCTTTCCTTTATCAAAAAAGTCTCATGTTGTTTCCACATTCTTAACATTTAGAGCATTCATCTGTACCCAATTCGAACGGGAAATTAAAATTATTCAATGTGATAATGGCAAGAAATATGATAATGGGTTGTTTCGGGAATTTTGTGATGCTAATGGCATAGTTTTTTATTTTTCTTGTCCTCATAAGTCCTCACAAAATGGGAAAGTTGAACGAAAAATTCGTACCATTAATAATATTTTCCGAACTTTATTAGCCCATGCTTCTGTACCTCTTCTTTTTGGCATCATGCACTACAAATGGCTACTTACCTCCTTAACGTACTTCCTACCAAAGGATTAGCATCTAAATCTCCCCTTAAAGTTCTCTATAATAAGGATCATTTGTATTCTCATCTTAGGGTCTTTGGGTGTTTATGCTATCCACTTTTTCCGTCAACTACAATTAACAAACTTCAGGCCCGTTCTACCGCTTGTGTATTTTTGGGTTATCCGTCTAATCGTCGTGGTTACAAATGTTTTGATTTATCATCTAATAAAATCATAATTAGTCGTCATGTTATTTTTTATGAAACCCAATTTCCTTTAGATAAAGTGAGCAGTCCCGTGCCGAGTTCGTATAATTTTTTAGATGACGAGGTCTCACCATATATTATCCACCATTTTCCCGACTTGTCCCGTGACCAAAATACACCAGCAGACCCACTGCCTGATGGCCCACAATCTACCGCAACCACTGTTATGCCTAGTGGGCCGATGACACGGTCTAGTACTGATCTCGGTATTGTTCCAGTGTTTTAGCACAATCCCGAGCCTGTTACTATTCTTATTCAATTATTAGGCCAACAGGCCTACTGCCTGCTGGCCAGTCCATCCCCGTTCCACATATTGCCCAAAATCCATCCAATTCCTCCTCTAGTCAAGGGCTCGTTACTCATAGTTAAAGTGGTATTTTTAAACCAAAATGACATTTTAATCTCAATTCTAATGTCCTTAAATCCACCCTCTCGCGTAACCATGTGTCCGTATTAAATGATCCAAATTGGAAATTGGCTATGGCTGACGAATATAATGCTTTTATTAAAAATAAGACATGGGAGTTGGTGCCCCGTCCTTCTGGTGTTAATATTATTCGATCTATGTGGATTTTTACTCATAAAAAAAATCTGACGATTCTTTTTAGAGGCATAAGGCTCGTCTTGTAGGTGATGGTAAAACTGAACAGGTTGGCGTGGATTGTGGTGAAATGTTTAGTTCGGTGGTCAAACCAGCTATTATTCGTACTAATCTCAGTTTGGCTCTCTCAAAAGCATGGTTCATTCATCAGTTGGATGTGAAAATACATTTTTACATGGTGATCTCAAGGAGACAGTTTATATGCATCAACCCCTGGGTTTTCGAGATCCAAATCATCCTCATCATGTCTATTTGCTGAAGAAGTCTTTGTATGGACTTAAGCAGGCCTCACGGGCTTGGTATAAAAGGTTTACAGATTATGTATCTTTTATTGATTTTTCTTACAGACGGTCTGATCATTCTCTCTTTATAGATCGTCGTGGTACTTCTCTGGAATACATTTTGTTGTATGTCGATGATATTATATTGACTGCTTCGTCTGATAATCTGCGCAAGTCTATCATGACACTTCTTAGTTTCGAATTTGCTATGAAAGACTTGGGGCCCTTGAGTTATTTCTTAGGGATTGATGTCACTCGTCATTCATGTGGTCTACTTTTAGCACAAAAGGAAGTATGCCGCCGAGATCATTGAAAGAGTTGGTATGTCATCGTGTAAATCTACTTCTACTCCGGTTGATACTAACCCGAAGCTGAGTCTGGCACTAAGTTCGAGAATCCTACCCACTATCGCAGCCTTGCAGGGCCACTTCAATATATTACCTTCACAAGGCCTGATATTACTTATGCAGTTCAATATGTTTGTTTTTTATGCATGATCCACGGATTGAGCATATGAATGCGCTCAAATGCATTATACGATACATCCATGGCACACTTGATTATGGCTTGCATTTGTATCCTATGTTCGTTTCTACACTTGTGTCTTATACAGATGCTGATTAGGGTGACTGTCCTGATACCAGACGCTCGACTTCTGGTTATTGTATGTTTCTTGGGGATAACTTGGTCTCGTGGTTTGCAAAACGACAAGCTACATTATCAAGATCCAGTGCAGAGGCTAAGTATCGAGGCGTGGCGATGTGGTGTCAGAATCATACTTTCCTATTTAGAAAGCTACCTTGGTCTACTGTAATAATGTTAGTGCAGTTTATCTTTCTGGCAATCCGGTCCAACATCAACGCACTAAACATATCGAGATGGATATTCACTTTGTTCGCGAAAAGGTAGCTCGTGGAGAAGTTAGTCTTACATGTGCCCTCGCGATACCAAATTGCTGACATCTTTACGAAGGGCCTTCCCTCGATTTTATTTGAAGATTTTAGGGATGGTCTCAGCGTACGACAACCGTCAGCTATGACTGCGGGGTTGTGATAGAATATACCGTGTATATACCTATGATATACACGGTTTCGACTAGTCTTGTACCATAAATAGAATTATTAACTTATATTGTATAATTACCATAATTGTAGAATTCTTGTACAAGTAGAACTAGGATATTGGAAGTTTAGTAAGAATGGGATTTTCCATATTTGGAGATTGTAACTTGTATATATACCTATTCATTCAATAAAAATAATCAAAGAATTAATTCTTTCAAGATGAAGTGGTGGCTATTTGTGACTTTTATTAGTCATAATACATAAATGGCTTGCGTGGAGTAATGTGTTTTTTTAATTATTTTGTTGTATAGTGTTACAAGCTCTTCCTTTTTTTAGACTTAAGACACCAAGGAAAAGCCTGCATTTTAAATTATGTATTTCTTATTTTCAGAAGAAACTACTACATATATCTTTAACATTTAGAATTTTATACAAAGCAAGCATTATAATTGACTAGCTTTATGTTGACCACCAACCTATTACAACTATCTTCTTTTTGTTGAACTTAACATAAACAATATAAACAAGCTTATATAAGTTAAACGGAATTTTGTTCAACACAATATAGGTTAATACGTACAATTTGCCTCCGCTTTAAAATACTAAATTCTAATCGATTTTAATTTCCTACACCTTTTGAACTATTTTTTCAACAGAAATCAACAAGATACATGATCTTTAAATATCTAACCCTAACCCCACCACTCGATGTTGCATAGGAAAGAACATGGCAATGGGGCCTTAGTTATGTCGCAGAATGGTAGGCTAATCACTAATGTACTGTCATTGTCCAATATTATCTACTGATCAATGTTTGGCTGGTCAAATTCAACTGAAGAAAATATGGACAAATGATTCCTATTCGCGTTGGACACAAGAAACCTAATTAGTCAATTTACTTTGGCTCCAAGGTCGTCAAACAGAGCAATGAACATAGTATCTACCAAGCAGCCAAACCTAATGAATTATGCAATGCCACGAAATTTCTTAGCAAATTCCTTTCGTATGTATAAATACCATAATAATATTCAAGAACCTATATCATGATCCCTATTTTAAGTTTCTTCCATATTTTTGCTTCAGGATTTTCTTTGAAAATATATAAATATCAAGCATGTCGACAGCTAGTGCTTATCTTGCTGAGGCTTATGCCATGACAAAGCTTCACAAGGAGAAGATGAAGAGTTTCGAGAAGGAAGAAGCTAAAAGACCTGAAATATGTAATGGGCTGAAAAAGTCTTCTTCTGGTGGTTGGTTCACTAAGATGTTCAAGAAAGTACATCCCGTCATAGTTTCCTCGTCGGATTCTTCTATAAATTCAAGAAAGTACATTTGTATTGTTGGTCAATAAAGCGTTTCTACGACGACCTATTTCTCTTTATTTGGATTTGGAATTCCTTGATTTTAAGTGTCATTTTAACTAATTAAAGTCATGTGACATCCAATAGATCTTACATTTGGAGTCCTTCTATATTCAAAAAGATATACCGATTGGAGGTATGCATATCAACTTATAAATTTTAAATCAGCAAATGGATTTGCAATCGACCAATATAATTCTAATAAAACCTAATTCAAAATAAAATTATATCTTTAAATTTTATATTTCTCTATCAATTCGTTAATTATATTCATGCTCAACATGACCAGTAATATCTCTAACATATCCTGACCAAGACAGGAACTCTAAGGAAACTCATTACAAGGGAGAAAATGTGCTCATGGCTTACTAAAAGCTGTAGAATTCTCTTGTTGATTAACTCTAGTTCTCCAATGTTCTTTCATTTGCCCTAATATTAAACTTCAGATGCAAAATTTATGAAATCGTGATGAAGCGATACCTAAAAATAGAAGGATCATATGAACCAAAGAGAGTGCTTTGACAAGTAGTATTACCTAAAAACCTTTGAAAGTAGTTTTACTTACTGATCGACTTAAGTCTATAAGTATTAAGGATCAAACTCAAAATCTTGGAGATAGAATATTTACTTTTGCCACTTTAGTTTTTAGTTAACTTTAGTCAATTCGTGACATTTCAGAATATTCGATTTAAATATTATTCGTAAAAGTTTATTTACTGCTACTGGGAATAAAAAGATTGTTTTAGAATGCTTTTCTTTTTATCCTTTTAAATGGATTTAGTAAATAATAAGGAGTTATAAGTAACACCCACGAATAACCAAAGATCATGAAATCACTACTTAGCAAATAGCCGAAAATGAAATCACTAATTTAGTTTTAGTTAAAATGATTCCCGCCTCTAAGGTTAAAATATATATGATTTTATTAAATCAATAACTCGCCTTGAAGAGTACCTTCCCAAAGAATTAATTTTCTTCCAACAGATTAAGTGAATGAGCCTTTTTTTTTTTATATAGTATATGCAAATTATTTCATCTAGAAGCAGATGTTTTAAGACATCATGCCGTACACTTTTATAGTTATAAAATGTATAATTGATAATAGCAATTGCCACTTGATAATCATAATATATAGACACAAGAGGCAAGAAGTCCTTAATTATTTATTTGTTTGATTTTCTATCCAATATTCGGACGAATTTTTAGACCCGACTAATTCAAAGTCATACTGTAAATCCACTTTAGAGATAAAGCGCGTCTTAGTTATTAAAATATGAGATTGAGTTACCATTTCTATTAAGTATTGACATATTGTTAGCTTTAACCCCATTTTTCTTGAGGTTTAATCAGAAGATTGGCCAAATATTGTCTGCGTGTGGAAACTTTGTTTTTAATATGTTATCCAATTTACACTCAGGAAATTAAATTATATTCCCTTAGTAGTATAAAATTAATTAAAAAGAAAATCTTCTTGTTTTGGAAATACCTTCACACGTCATTGTTGCAGGCAGAAGTGTTCATTTATTCTCAGCAAAAATAAAAGAAAATGAAATTAACACGAAGGCCAAGTCAAAACTTAACACCCAAACAAGACGCTCGGCCCAAGCCTATGAAATAAATACCCCCTTTATTCTCTTCATATTTCAAAGCTTATTAATAATAGTCCCTTTCTTAAATTCCTGAAATTTTCAGCCTTTGTAACGGATCTTCAAGAACTTGTTGGATATGGCGAGTGCTAGTGCTTATCTTGAGGAAGCTTATGTCATGAAGAAATAATTCAAGGAGAAGATGAAGAAAATGGAAATTACTGAAGGTGCGGAAATTAAGAAGCAACATAATCCCAAAAATATATCTTCTTCTTCTTCTTGCTTTTCTCCTATGAAAATATTCAAGAAAGTCCATCCAAACAGTACCGCCGGTAGCTAGTTCTGTTCTAGCTAACAATGTTTTGAAGCCACTCTATTGATTTTTTTCTATTTTATTTATTGACGTGTTTGTAATTTATGGACTCAACCAAAGTTATGAATGAAAGAGAATAATTACTCATTATTTTCATTAATGAAGAGGTATATATACATGATATACAATATCTAATTATGAAAAATAAATGTACATTCTCCTAATACAAGACTAATATTTTTTTTCTAATATAATACTACTACCATAATTACATTTGTACAAGAATTCTACAAATATGATAAATTATATACAAATCCTTAATTGATATACACGGTCCCAACCATGTATATTATCGTGTCTTTCACACCCCCGCAGTCATAGCGGGCGGTTGTCGTACGCTGAGATTGTCCCTAAAATCTTCAAACAGAACTAAGTGAAAACTCTTAGTAAAGATGTCAGCAATTTGGTATCGTGAAGGGACATGCAAGACACGAACTTGTTCACAAGCTACCTTTTCGCGAACAAAGTGAATATCCATCTCGATGTGTTTAGTGAGCTGATGTTAGACCAGATTCCCAGAGAGATAGACTGTACTAACATTATCACGGTAGACTAAGATAGCTTTCTGAATAGGAAAGTGAAACTCTAATAGAAGATTACGTAGCCAACATGACTCAGATACCACATTGGCTACCCCTCGATACTCAGCCTCCGTACTGGATCGCGATAAAGTAGTTTGTCTTTTTGCCGACCACGAGACCAAGTTATCACCAAGAAATATACAATAACCAGATGTCGAACGTCTGGTATTTGGACATTCACCCCAATCAACATTTGTATAAGACACGAGAGTAGAGACGAAGGATGTATATAAATGCAAACCATAATCAAGTGTGCCCTGTATGTACCGTATAATGCGTTTAAGCGCATGCATGTGCTCGTCCCTCAGATCATGCATAAATAATCACACATGTTGCACCGCATAAGTAATATCAAGCCTCGTGAAAGTAAGATACTGAAGAGCCCTTGCAAGACTGCGATAGTGGGTGGGATCCTCGTAAGGTGTGCTAGAAGTAGCACTCAACTTCAGTTTGGTATCAACCGAAGTAGAAGAGGACTTACAAGATGACATGTCAGCTCTCTAAATAATCTCAACCGCATACTTCCTCTGTGATAAAAATAGACCACCTGTATGACGTGTGACATCTATACCCAAAAAAATAACACAAGGGCCTCAAGTCTTTCAAAGCAAATTCTGAACTGAGAAGAGACATGATAGACTTGCGCAAATTATCAGAAGAGGCGGTCAATATAATATCATCCACATATAACATAATGTATGCCAGAGAAGTACCACGACGATAGATGAACAGAGAATGATCCGACCTGCTATGAGAAAACTCAATAGTAGATACAAAATCTGCAAACCTCTTATATCAAGCATGTGGGGCCTGCTTAAGCCCATATAAAAACTTTTTGAGCAAACATACATGACTAGGATAATTGGGGTCCCTGAAACCCAAGGGCTGATGCATGTAAATTGTCTCCATGAGATCACCGTGTAAGAAAGTATTTTTCACATCCAGCTGATGAATGGGTCATGCTTTCGAGATAGCTAGATTGAGAACGGTGCGAATGGTAGCCGATTTGACCACCAGACTAAATGTCTCTTCATAATCCACGCCAACCGGTTGAGTTATGTCATCTCCTACAAGACGGATCTTATGCCTCTCAAAACAACCATCATGTTTTCCTTATAAGTAAAAATCTACATAGAACGAATAACATTGACACCAGGGGGACAGGGCACCAACTCCAACGTCTTATTTTCAATAAGAGCATTATATTCATCATCCATGGCCATTTTTTAATTCGGATCATGAAGGGCAGACACTGGTTACGTGGTTGGGGTGATTTAGTGACATTAGAATTAAGATTAAAATACCATTTTAGTTTTAAAATACCCATTTGACTACGAGTAACGGGCCCTTGACTTGGAAAAGAAATAGACTGGGATGGTTCTCGGAACGGGCCAGCAGGAAATGGGTTTGCTGGTTGATTTAATGGACCGACGATATTTTTAATTGGGCTAGCATGCAGTGGGCCTACTGGCTGAGATAGTGGACCGTGACTGGGTGAAAATATTGGGCCAATAGGAATGGGTGGCAAAGAAATTGGGTTGGGGGAATTTGGGACTGCCGGCAGTGGGCCTGCTGGCCGAGAATCTGGAACGGTATTGGGACTATTTGGGCTAGCAGGTAGTGGGCCTGCTGGCAGATTTGGATCACAGGCAGGTTAGGCACACTGATGGAGAATATACGGTGAGAGACCATCATCCAAAAACTTATAAGTACTAGACACAGAATTATACAATTTAGCAAACGGGAATTGTGTTTCATAAAAAATAACATGACGACTAATTATGATTTTATTAGAAGATAAATCAAAACATTTGTAACCACAATGATTAGACGGATAACCCAAAAACACACAAGCGGTAGAACGGGCTTGAAGTTTGTTAATTGTAGTAGACAGAAAAAGTGAATAGCCCAAACACCCAAACACCCTAAGATGAGAATACGAAGCGTCTTTATGCTAAAGAATTTTTAGGGGAGATTGATAAGTTAATCCTTTGCTAGGGAGTATGTTAAGGAGGTAAGTAGTCATTTGTAATGCATGATGCCAAAAAGAGGGTAGTAATGAAGCATGGGCTAGTAAGGTTCAAATAATATTATTAATGGTACGAATTTTTCGTTCGACTTTTCCATTTTGTGAGGACGTATGAGAACAAGAAAACCAAAAAGATATGCCATTAGAGTTACAAAATTCCCGAAACGGCCCATTATCATATTCCCTTCCATTATCATACTGAATGTTTTTAATTTCTCATACAAATTGGGTACGGATGAATGCTCTAAATGTTAGGAATGTAGAAAAAACTTGAGACTTTTTAGATAAAGCAAATTTCCACAAAAAATTAGAGTAATCATCCAAAAATAGCACATAATAACAATGGTCCAACGAGCTCAAAACGGAAGATGTCCACAAATCACTATGAATAATATCAAATGGCATCAAAGTACTAGAAGTAGAGACTACAAAAGGTAATCTAACATATTTCCCAAGGGAACAAGAAGGACAAATATTAGTACTATGCGTGCTATTACAACCAATAAAATTATTATTTTTAAGAGAAAAAATAGCAGACGCCCCCGGATGACCTAAACGAGCATGCCATAAAGAAGGTTCTAGAGCGACAAACGTTGATGGAGTGGCTTGACGCGAGGAAGTGGTGGTAGTGGTGATTGGATAAAGCTATCCCCGACTATTACATCTCATTAGAGGTATCCCCGTCGTGAAATCCTTCATAGAAAATCCAAAAGGGTCAAAGTTAAAAGAAACTCAATTATCAATTGTGAATTTTCGGACAGACACCAAATTTTTAATTAAGTGAGGGTCATGAAGGATATTTTTCAAGACCAGAGGGGGATGCGGGGGATATAAATTTGTGTGACCATAACCACGAATTGGAATTGAATTACCATTACCAACAATTATGCCACGATTTTTGCTCAAATTGAAATAAGACGAGAGATTAACTCGCGCGGAAGTCATATGAGAAGTGGAACCGGTGTCCATGTACCAATTTCCGTCCGAGGGATGTAATCCAACTATATGCATCGTGGCCTCGATATCCGTGGGTGTTGGGCCGCAGCAGCGAAGGCTTGCTGAGGTCGAGGCCCAAACAGGCCAGCCTGCTGCCGAGGCCCAGCCAGCTGCTTCTGTTGGAACTGCTGGAAGGTGAGCCTCTGCTGGGTGGCCCAATTCACTGGGTAGGCTGCTAGAAAAGGGGTATTGGGCCACTGCTCACTGGCCCAGCCCCACGTCCACTGTGCACTGGCCCAAGGTTGCGGGCAGTAGTGTTGTGGCCCAGCCTGCTGGCCACCGCCACCATGACCTCTGCCACTACCGCTCTTGCTGCGGCCACCGCCGTGGATTTTAATGTCATTTTCCAATTTTGGCCCTTTTTCCGCCACCATTATTACGATTTTGGCTCGAATTGTCCGAGAACGAGTGAGGGTCATTGAATGTGGCCATCATCATGATGAAATTGGCTCTGGTAGTCGCTTTTTTAGCCAAGTCAGCTTCTTCTAAGGTGAGCATGGAACTTGTTTGGTAGAACGGCGGGAGAGGATTACTTTGACGAAGAAGCATCCCAACGCCATTAAAAGCCTCGGATAGGTCTGCAACCATCTGAAGAACAAGATGATCATTCATGACGGGCGCACCAACATTCTTGAGTTGATCCACCAACAACTCCATTTCATTATCTGTGGTAGGCACCTTCTCCTTGCCTGTTTGTGAGGGGATAATGTGATGAAGGACTCGATGAGAACGTACGTGAACTTTAAATAATTTTTTCCACGTCGCATATTGGACGTTTTTCATCTCAAGAACGATAGGAATGTTGTTCTTGATGTTGGAGACTGTAAGGGCAAGATGAAATGTGTTCTCTGTGGTAGACATGATAAAAGAACAAGAGGAGAATTAGGGATTTGGAAGAAAATTTGAGAGAGATGAGGTTTTGGTGTCGGCCGATTCTCGGAAATCGAGAAGAGGGGGCGGCAGAAGCTGTGATTTAGAGAAGGAAATTTTGCCCTAAACTGTTGATACCATGAAAGAGAATAATCCCCTCATTATTTTCATTAATGAAGAGGTATATATATATGATATACAATATCTAATTATGAAAAATAAATCTGCATTTTCCTAATACAAGACTAATACATTTATCTAATATAATATTACTACCATAATTATATTTGTACAAGAATTCTACAAATATGATAAATTATATACAAAATCCTTAATTTAAATAAAGTGTGTTCAAAGGAATTACTTGTACATTACAAATTTTGATATATTTCTTTTTTCTGTCATTTTTTTCTTGGTGATATCGAAACAAATGAAAAAGAAAGAGAAACAAGTCTTTATTCAAAATACTGTTTTAAGGGAAACGCTGAAAAACTTACGTATTTATTACTATCACATAGGAGTATTAGTTAGTCTATTGGTTTACATGAAAAGGTTACAATCACCCAATATTGTAGTGGGATGGGTAAATACTCATGTATTTTTATTCAGAAATCTCATATTCAGGTCTTGAGACTATTTACCTCAAAATCTTTCAGGCACCAATTAAAATTAATTTGTCCCAAAGCGGATATTAAATAAGAAGTGGGGTACAAAAGCAGATCAAAGATTACATTTTCGAAATTTAAGGGTAGCTATAACGTGTTGGCTTTCTATTGTAAAGCAGTACGGGAAGTAAATAAATATTACAAGTGTTCGAAAGGATAAACAAATAGGCAATGTTCAGAACTGCCGCAAGCTTGTTGAGTCTTGAATCTTGATAACCTGAAATCAAGAAACAACTAAATCTGGATGGTTACAATTGTGTGATGAGTCGAGTGATTGCACTATATCCTTAAGACAAGATTGTCCCGTATATATGTTTTTACGTTAATGAGCAATAATCTCCCAAGATAAAACAACACTTTAATCTCAACACTACAAAGCAAATAGGTTGAGTCTGACGAAGAAAACAAATACGAATGGATTTGCTGAAGAAATGGAAAAGGAAGGAAGAGTTTCTGTTTTCGTCCAACGTTTTTGGACTGACTTTTAGTGTCTCTTCTGTTTGTCTCTGTGTATATAAATGTTGTCTCGTTTTTGCTGGCTGTTTATTTCTGTTTTTGTGTATTTTTCGTCACTGCCCAATGAGCCAAAAGGCATCAATGGCTGCTCAACTGCCCAAGACATGGATGTTTAAGAGCCATTAGTGAGGGCAGTTAATGACCAATAAAATAGGGTTGTTTATGGAGGAGTTTCTGCCTTCCGTTGTTGCCAAATTCACCTTTCCGAGACCGAACGGGACTGGCGGGCAGCGGCGGCGCGCGTGTGGGCTTAGCCTTGAACCCAAGCACATCTAGGTCCTCCCTCCTTTAAACACATGGGATACCCCATGGGGTCCCAAACCCTTAGTCAATTATGAGACTTATAAAGAAAGCAATTCTTCATTTTCCCACCGATGTGGTAGATTTGTCCCACACCATATTTCCATGCCTCAAAGACCTTACTTCGTGGACCAATATCTCTTTTATTTCTCAACGAAATTTGACGATTCTTGGCCCTACGGTCATCTACTCACTTAGTAGAATATGCATGTGAGAAGAGACAAAGCCTCCACCATGCGGAACACTAGTGTTTAATTCATTAAATATGGGTGGACGCACCTCCCCGCCAAAAGCAAATTTCCAACATAACGTTTAAGGAATGGGTACCCCACACGTACGTAGCTAGTGCCGTCATTAAAAGCCAAAGCTTATTTTACGTCATGGGTTATGTGTTATCACTTTAAAGTTTAAACGATTCTCTTAATTCCCATGACTTTATTTTTGGTTATTTTGAAGTTAAAACAGACATTTGTTTAAGAAAAACTTCATGATCACAGGATAAGCTTCAATATGGTTATTATCTGATGATATATACACTGTGGGGGCAGTTTAGTAATAATGTAGGACGAAGGGCATTTTGGTAATTAGCTTATGTAGACTGTTAGTTAGTTTGTGGAAAGTACAGTGCATAAATACACTGTTACATTGTATTTGGATCATTACTTTCATTACGCAGAAATAATATCTTTCTAGATCTCCTTTCTCTCTCTAAGATCATGCTCTACACATCAATGTATTGTTAGAGATCCTGTATTCAATCCTAACATAGTGAAATTCAACATGGTATCATAGCTATACAACCATGAATGTGTATTTTGTTTGACTGGATTGTGAGAATTTGAAGCTTCGATCCAAAATTTATCGATCAATTAGGGTTTGAGATATTCAATTTTTCGATCAATTAGGATTTGAGATACGACGATGGAGAATGTGCGATTCGATCACAATCATGCACTATTCTATATCCTTCTGATACTACCGGAGCTTCTATCATTCTAATGCAGTTAACGGGATCGGAGAATTACTCCATATGGAGCAGGTCTATGCAAATTCAATTGCTGGGAAAGAACAAGCTAGGAATGGTCAATGGAACCTGGAAGAATGAGGATTTCAGTCCAGAGTTAGCTCATAATTAGGACAGATACAATGCAATAGTCCAGGGATGGATCATGAACTCGGTGACGAAGAAGCTGCATACTGGGATTGTGTACGCTACAAGTGCAAAGAAAGTGTGGGAAGATCTGCGTGAGCGTTTTGATAAGGTAAATGTTGCACGAATCGATCAATTACACAAAGCAATTGCAACTATGGTACAAGGAACTAATGTTGAAAATTTGTCTTTGGTGGGGAGGTGCGTCCACCCATATTTAATGACTTAAACACTAGGGTTCCGCATGTTAGAGGCTTTGTCACTTCACACGTGCATAATCTACTAAGTGAGTAGATGACCGTAGGGCCAAGGATCGTCAAATTTCGTTGAGAAATGAAAGAGATATTGGTCCAAGAAGTGAGGTGTTTGAAGCATGAAAATGTGGTATGGGCCAATTCTCCCTCATCGGTGGGGGAAGGAAGATTTGTTTAGTTTATAAGTCTCAAAATTGGCTAAGGGTTTGGGATCCCAAGAGGTAACCCATGTGTTTGAATGAGGGAGGACCTAGATGTGCTTGGGTTCAAGGCTAAGTCCACACGCGCGCCGCCGCCGCCCGCCCATCCCGGGTCGGGCGCTTTGGGCCTTGGGATTCTTCTGATACTATCTTTTTGGATCCAAATTGCTTCATATTTACAGTTTGGTCCCTGAAGTTTCAGGTAAGATAAAATTGGAAAGAGAACTTGTGCCTTTTGGGTTGGTTTTTGGAACGTTAAACCTCCATTAATCTGCACATCAATTCAGTTATTTACTTGGCTGAATAACTTCTCACTAAAGCTCCGATACGTTGCACATTTAATTCAACCATTTACTTGGCTGAATTACTCATCACTAATTGCCATTACATGGCCATTAACAGCAATTAGTTGGGCAGTTGACAAGTCCCCTCCATGCACTATATATTGAAGCCTTTGGCTCAATTATTGAGACTACACACAAAACGAAAAACATAAAATCTTCCTACTACTTTCCAGCATCATTCCATTACACTAAGTTCTTCAAAGTAACACTTGAGTTTCATTTGCTCATTTGTTGAGTTGTTGTTTTATTTTGGGAGACTATTGTCCAGAACGTAAAAGGATATATACGGGGCAATCTTGTCTTAAAGACAGAGTGCCATCACTCGATCCAGCAAATCAAAGTGCTTGTAATCTCAATTTGTTGTTTTAATTTGTTGTAATAGTTAACAGTTACTTATTTCCAGTTTCCTACCACTGTTGTAATCTACAATATTCTTCATTGAGGTAAAAACTTGTCTACATATAGTGTTTACGCCAAACCAATAAATGTATGGCATGTACTTGTATATAAATTTTTATAGCAACCAATAAATGTATGGCGTGTACTTGTATATAAATTTTTATAGCACCAATGAAAGCATTCGATGCAGGTAAGTATTTCTCTAACACTACTCCTCCGATCCTCTTAATATCTAAATTGAATATCTAAAGAGTGAATAATTTATTATGGAATTCCAACACTAGTTTTTTTTTTAATTCGAACACTAGCTAATTAACACAATAACAAGAATAAGTTTGACATTTGTGTTGGATGAAGAAAATTAACCTTAATTGGGTCGAACTAAACTCCATAAGCTAGTTCACAATATTAGAATTCTCCAAAATCATATAAAAGAAATTACAAATCGCCTTCTAACCAACGTGTGGGTCACTAACAAAAGGTGTAGTACATTTGAGCTAACACTTAAAAATGTACTTCTGTGATGATTTCTTGAGAAATTTTTGCTTAGAAATGATTATATATACCACTCGTGTGGAGTAGGTGTGGGGTTAAGTACATTTACATCTTCCATAATTTGTTGTAGTTACATAGATCTCTAATTAGTTTTAATATTTTTGCTTCTTTCTCATAGAATCAATTTTTTTAAAGTACTAAATATGCTCTTAGGACTTTTTCCTATGATATCAAATTCCAATTGTATTCTACACACACCAGACAAATTAAACTGACAAATAATATTAGAGTATCATAAATACTGCTGGTTAGACTTTTAATCGTGCCAAGTAGTTCATAATTAAAGAACGCATCTCCAATTAATAACCAATCAAAATGAAAACAAAGATAAAGAAAACACTACTAGAATATATCCCTCCATAGTATAGTATTTAAAGGGCTTGAGAATATATAATTCTTAATTAATCAAACTCAGATGTATATTTCAACAGTCCAATTGTCGATATTAGGTTTTCCCTTTTTGAAGATTAAGAAAAGATCAGATCTTAGTTGTGTCTGCTGAAAGTGTAAGAATATAATACAAGCAACCTTTAAATTAAAGTACCAACTCTTTGCAAGACAATATATATATATATACACGATAAATAATTTGATCACGTGACCCTAAAATACAGTAATTGCCCAAAGTTCCTCATTACTTGAAATATATAAAACTTTTGCTCTCTTCCATTTTTGGTGTTTCATATAGCAAACGAATTACATAAGATAGGTTTATCCTTACAAGTTAGAACAAGTTCAAAAACACGTTACTTTGATATCCAAATGAACTACAACTAAATTCTTATATGTATATTAAATAGCAATGTTTGGACAAAATAGTTGCGTTATCTTGTGTTCCATTTTTATTTTTTTATTTTTTTTTGCTTCAGAAGACATAGTTCATATATTACTCTAGTTGTTACAAAACGTGATCCTTCTCCTAAGTCCTAACTACGCCTGGTTTGAAGGGTCATTAACATAATACAAATGAAAGCGAGGAAATAATTTACATTAAGGCAATAGTCTAAATACTATTCTTTGTAGTAGTACAATATGAGCTTGAAATCGTGAGGTTTGTTTCAAAAACTGTTGAAAACAATTTTTCTACAATATTTTCAGTTTTGAGGGGAAAAAGAGGGGAAAGATAGAATACTGTGTATATTAGTATCAATATACACGGTATACACGAGTTATTATGGAACCAAAATTGTAGAATTCTTGTACAATTGTAATTATGGTAGTAGACTTGTATTAGGGAAAGTATTAGTGTTGTATTAGGAAAAGATAGATTTATTTTCCATAATTAGATATTGTATATCATGTATATATACCTTTGACATTAATAAAAATAATCAAGCGATTATTCTCTTTCATGGTATTAGAAGTCTAGGACAAATATTTTTCTTCTCCAACCCGCAATTCCGTAGCCCTCTTCTCGGAAACCGAGACCTGGCCGCCAGCCACCCCTTTTTTTCTTCCCAATTTTTTTTCCAAATCCCTAATTCTCCTCATGTTCTTTCATTATGTCTACCTCAAAGAACACGTTTCATCATGCCCTTACGGTCTCCAACATTAAGAACCACATCCCTATTGTTCTTGAGATGGAAAAAACGTCCAATACGCGACGTGGACGGAATTATTTAAAGTTCACGCATGCTCGCATCAAGTCCTTCATCACATCATCCCCGCGGATACAAGCAAGGAGAAGGTGCCTACCGCCGATGATGACCCTGTGTTATGGACGACTCTTGATGCTACCGTACTCTAGTGGATATATTCCACCTTCTCTACGAACCTTTTGCAGATGATTATTGAACCCGACGCCACGGTGATGGAAACTTGGAATAGGGTGCGTGATATATTCCAAGATAACAAAAATTCTAGTGACATCACTCTTGAGCAGGAATTCTCCCATGTCAATATGGAGGATTTTCCGAATGTCTCAGCTTATTGTAAAAGGCTGAAGGAATTGGCGGATCAACTCAAGAACATTGGTGCGCCCGTCATGAATGATCGTCTTGTTCTTCAAATGGTATATGAGGCCTATAATGGTGTTGGGACTCTTCTTCGTCAAAGTAGCCCTCTTCCTCCATTTTACCAAACCCCATCTATGCTAATCCTTGAAGAGGCGGGTTGGCTAAAAAGGCCGCAACTGGAGAAAAATCCTCCATGATGGTGACCTCGCCAACAAATTCCTACTCTCCATCATCTTCGGCTAATTCCACTCCAAATCGGAACAACGGGGATGGAAAATAGTGTCAACATCGGAACTCAGGCGGCAAAGGCGGAGGCAACAATGTCGGCAGCGGTGGCAGAGTGGAAACCGACAGGGACAACCACAGGTTGGGCCAGGGCAGTGGGTCAATAGTGCCGGTAGCCAGTGTGCCTGACAGTGGCCCAACTAGCCCAATTACCCCTTTCCAGTCCCAGCAATTTACCCAGCGAATTGGGCTAGCCAGCAAAGGCCCAATTCGCAATAATTTCAGTCCATCAGAGTTCCAACACCTACGGATATCGAGGCCGCGTTGCATACACTTGAATTAAGTCCCCCGGATGCAAATTGGTATATAGACATCGGTGCCACTTCTCACATGACATCTGCACCAGGTAATCTCTCGTCTAATTTCAATTTGAGCAATAATCGTGGTATAATTGTTGGTAATGGTCACTCAATTCCAATTTGTAGTTATGGTCACACAAATTTGTCTCCCCTGCATCCACCTCTAGTCTTAAAAATGTTCTTCATGCCCCTCACTTAATTAAAAATTTGGTGTTTGTCTAAAAATTCACAACTGATAATAGGATTTATGTTAATTTTGACCCTTTTGGATTTTTCTATGAAGGATTTCAAGACGAGGATGCCTCAAATGAGATGTAATAGTAGGGAAGAGCTTTATCCAATCACCACCACCACTATTTCCACGAGTCAAGCCACACCTTCAGCGTTTGCCGTTCTTGCTCCTTCTTTGTGGCATGCACGTTTGGGTCATTCGGGATCGTCTATTATTTCGTCTCTTCAAAATAATAATTTTATTGATTGTAAGAGTACGCGTAGTACTCTTATTTGTCCTACTTGTCCATTAGAAAAACATGTTAGATTACCTTTTGTAGCCTCTACTTCTAGTACATTGATGCCTTTTGACATTATTCATAGTGATTTATGGACATCTCCCGTTTTAAGTTCTTTGGGCCATCGTTATTATGTTTTATTCTTGGATGATTATTCTAATTTTTTGTGGACCTTTCCTTTATCTAAAAAGTCTCAAGTTTTTTCAACCTTCTTAAAATTTAGAACATCCATCCATACCCAATTTGAACGAAAAATTAAAAATCTTCAATATAATAATGGAAGAGAATATGATAATGGGCCATTTCGAGATTTTTGTGACACTAATGGCATATTTTTTTGGTTTTCTTGTCCTCATACGTCCTCACAAAATAGGAAGGCCAAGAGAAAAATTCATACAATTAATAATATTATTCGAACCTTGCTAGCCCACGCTTTATTACCTCATTCTTTTTGGCATCATGCATTACAGATGGCTACCTACCTTCTTAACATTCTCCCTAATAAGATTTAGCATATCAATCCCCACTTAAAATTCTTTACAATAAAGATCTCTCGTATTCTCATCTTAGGGTGTTTGGGTGTTTATGCTATCCGTTTTTTTCGTCTACTATAATTAACAAACTTCAAGCCTGTTATACCGCTTGTGTATTTTTGAGTTATCCATCTAATCATCGTGGTTACAAATGTTTTGATTTATCTTCTAATAAAATCATAATTAATCGCCATGTTATTTTTGATGAAACTCAATTTTCGTTTGCTAAATTGTATAATCTCGTGTCTAGTTCATATAATTTTTTGGATGATGGGATCTCACCGTATATTATCCACCATTATCCAAACTATCCCGTAGCCCAAATTCGCCAGCAGGCCCACTGTCTGCTAGCCCAAATATCTCCATTCCAGTCCCTGAATCTCAGCCAGCAGGCCCACTACCTGCTGGCCCAATTACTCACACTGACCTAGAGTCTCGGCTAGCAGGCCCACTGCCTGCTGGCCCAAATTTACCGTCATTGCCTCATGCCACTAGGCCAGCAGGCCCATTACCTGCTGGTCCAGTTTTACCCGACCCGACACCTACCCAAAACATGTCCCCTTCTATTTCGAGTCAAGAGCCTGTTACTCGTAGCCAACATGGTATTTTTAAACCTAAACGACATTTTAATCTAAATTCTAATGTCACCAAATCACACATACCACGTAATCCAGTGTCTGTCCTTCATGACCAGAATTGGAAAATGGTCATGGATGATAAATATAATGCTCTTATTGAAAATAAGATATGGGGGTTGGTGCCCCACCTGCCTGGTGTCAATATTATTCATTCTATGTGGATTTTTACTCATAAAAAAAATTCTGACGGTTCTTTTGAGAGGCATAAGACACGTCTTGTAGGTGATGGTAAAACTCAACATATTGGCATGGATTGTGGAGAGACATTTAGTCTGGTGGTCAAACCGGCAATCATTCACACTGTTCTAAGTCTGGCTCTCTCGAAAGCATGTCTCATTCATCAACTGGACGTGAAAAATGTTTTCTTACACGATGATCTTAAGGAGAAGGTTTACATGCATCATCCCTTGGGTTTTAAGGACCCTAATTATCATCACCATGTCTGTTTTCTGAATAAGTCCTTGTATGGGCTTAAGCAGGCCCCATAGGCTTGGTATAAGAGGTTTGTCGATTATATGTCTACAATTGGGTTGATCATTTTCTGTTCATCTATCGTCGTGGTACTTCTCTGGCATTTATATTGTTATATGTGGATGATATAATATTGACTACCTCATCTGATCATCAGCGCAAGTCTATCATGTCCCTTCTCAGTTCAGAATTTGCTATGAAAGACTTGGGGGCCTTGAGTTATTTTTTGGGAATAATTTTCACTCATCATGTAGGTGGTCTATTTTTATCGCAGAAGAAGTATGCGGCTAAGATTATTGAGAGAGATGGCATGTCGTATTGTAAGTCCTCCTCTACTCCGATTGATACCAAACAGAATCTGAATGCTACTTCTAGCACACCATATAAGGAACCCACCCACTATCGTAGTCTTACAGGTGCTCTTCAGTATCTTACTTTCACCAGACCCGATATTACTTATGCAGTGCAACAAGTGTGTTTATTTATGCATGATCCGTGGACTGAGCACATGCATGCGCTCAAACGCATTATACGATACATACAAGGCACACTTGATTATAGAATACATTTATATCCATCCTCCGTCTCTACTCTCATATCTTATACATATGTTTATTGGGGTGGATTTTCAGATACCAGACGTTCGATATCTAGTTAATGTATGTTTCTTGGTGATAACCTAGTCTCTTGGTCGGCAAAATGCCAGGCTACTTTATCGCGATCCAGTGCAGAGGCCGAGTATCGTGGAGTAGCCAATGTGGTGTCTGAGTCATGTTGGCTGCGTAATCTTTTATTAGAGCTTCACTTTTCTATTCAGAAAGCTATCTTGATCTACTGTGATAATGTTAGTGCAGTCTATCTCTCTGGGAATCCGGTCCAACATCAGCGCACTAAACATATCGAGATGGATATCCACTTTATTCGCGAAAAGGCAGCTCGTGGACAAGTATGTGTCTTGCATGTCCCTTCAAGGTACCAAATTGTTGACATCTTTACTAAGGGTCTTCCCTTGGTTCTATTTGAAGATTTTAGGGACAGTCTTAGCGTACGAAAACCGTCCGCTATGACTGCGGGAATGTGATAGAATACCGTGTATAGTAGTATCAATATACACGAGTTATTATGGAACCAAAATTGTAGAATTCTTGCACAATTGTAATTATGGTAGTAGACTTGTATCAGGAAAAGTATTAGTGTTTTATTAGGAAAAGATATATATATCTTTTACATTAATAAAAATAACCAATAAATTATTCCCTTTCAGAAATCGAACAATTTGTCACAACCAAACACCAATAGAGAAAAATTGGAAAAAAATTCTAACACTTCTGGTGGTTAGAAAAATGATTATGTGGCTCGTTACTTTGTCTTCTTCACTGAGCTAGTAAAGACATATTTTATGATACTACCAAATTATCTTAAACAAATGATTACCACTTACCAAGATAATAACAAGCTATAACTTGGAAAAAGATCTTGATACCTCATACGTATATGAGACAAGGGGACAAAGTAGTATGAAGTTTTTGGATTTAGCAATGCCAGTAATTCTAATTAAAGAATGGTACCCTCCTTCCCAAGGGAAAGAAACACATTATCATTTTTTTCATTTACCTTTCTATTGCAATATGCCATAAGTTATTATTCTTATTTTTGAGTAAATTATAATACTATAATATGACTAAATTATGTACGGATTATTCTAAAATTGACCACTTACAAATCCAGACACCCTATACTATGAAAATATTATACAAATATAATGATTTTATTCCTATTTTTTTAAATAAACACACCAACACTTTCACCAGAGACTTATAGCGATATTTTTCACCAATTAGAGATTGTTATGCAACTGGAGTATGAATGGCGAATCAGAATCTAAAGTTAGTGGCTCCCTAGAAAATTAATCTTATTATCATTATTATTATTTTTATTTAGGTCATAAGTGTACAAATTACGGAGCAACTGATTACTCATATGAAAGTTAGAGAGAAGAAATATGGAGCAACTGATCTGTGGAACTGAAAACTTAGCTTCATTGAATGAAATGATTGTCCTAATATTTAATGAAGAACACCTAAAAATTATCTACATCCAGCTAAGATATACTAACATACACCTAACAACCTCTAACTGCACGCTAACTTGCATTAACCTTCACTAAACTACACCTAAACTAACTAACTTGTTGACTCAGCAAATGTACAAGTGTGTAGTGTGTACAAGTATGTTATGTAAGTTGTACAAGTATGAGATACACATAAATATACACTGTTATATTCTTGATACCCCTCCTCAAGTTGGAAGTGAGGGAAGCACAACCAACTTACTAAATACAGTTGAATGTTTTACATCAGTAAGAGCCTTAGTGAGGATGTCTGCAAGCTGTTCTCTTGTACCAATGTGATAAGCAATTAACCCCTCCTACAACTTGGTCATCACAAAGTGACACTCCACATCTATGTGTTTAGTCCTTTCATGAAATACATGGTTCCTGGCTATGTGTATGGTAGATTGACTATCACAATATATAGAGATGGGACTAGAAAAAGGGATGGTGAATTCATTAAACAGTTTGCTTAACCACACCAATTCACCAACTACTTTTCTCAAGGCTCTATATTCATACTCAACTGAAGATAAAGAAATGGTCTCATGTTTCTTGGATTTCTAACTAACAGGACTGATCCAAGTAATATAATAAATCATGAAATTGATTTTCTTAAATCTGGGCAAGCAGCCCAGTTAGAGTCACAATATGCTTTGACAGTAAAATCATCTGAATTGGACATGAACACTCACATAGTAGGATCCCTCTTTAGGTATCTCAACATATGAAATGCAGCTTGTAAATGTGATTCTCTAAGATCTTGCATGAACTGGCTGAGATGTTGGACTCCATATGCAATATCTAATCTAGTGTTAGTGATGAAGTTAATCTTTCCAACCAATTTCCTATAGTAAGTTAGATCAGACAAAACATCCCCTTCATTAGCTCTCAATTTGACTTTGGGATCCAAAGGAGAACTGAGACTACTGTATTGTTGACATTCAAATTCTTTGAGTAGATCCAACATAAATTTTCTTTGAGAAATGATAGAACCATCTTCCTTGTACAATATCTCTAGACCTAGGAAATAGTGCAATTTTCTTAGGTCATTAATCTTGAAGGTGTCATGTAAGAAGCATTTCAATTTTGCAACCTCTTGTGTATTAGTGCTTGTGAGAAGCACATCATATACATATACAGCTACAAATCCTGAGGAAGTAGGTGATTTATTGTAGAACAAAGAATAGTCACACATAGAATGGATGAAACCTTTAGAGTTCAAGCCTTCATTTAACTTATCATACCACTGTCTACTAGTTTGTTTCAGTTTATATAAGTATTTGTTCAACTTGCAAACTAATCTAGGTACATCAGAATACAGCCCTTGTGGCATTTGCATATGCACTTCCTCATGTAAGTCACCATGGAAGAAGGCATTATTAACATCCAGTTGGAAAATGTACCACTTTTTCTTCATTGCAGTAGCAATCAAAGTCCTAACAGTTGTCATCTTCACTACTAGGGAGAAAGTCTCAGTATAATCTATCCCAGCATGTTGTGTATAACCTTTGACTACCAACCCTGCTTTGAACCTCTCTACTCTCCTATTAGACTTATGTTTAAATTTATACACCCATCTACACCCTATAGTTCTCTTCCCAGTAGGAAAAGGAACTAGATCCCAAGTTTGATTTGCATGTACTACTTCAAACTCTTATGTCATAGCAATTTGTTAAGCAGGATACATGGTTGCTTCTTGGCTCATTGTCAAGACAAATGTTTCTTACAAGTTGATGACTATCATGTGGGGTTATATGGTGGTTAAGGGAAAACAAACATGAAGGGAAAATGGAAGGGGATTCTGTGTATTGGTTTGAGTATTAGTCTTATTGACACCATGGATGTAATCAGTAAGATAGGATGGGAGCTTGTATGTTCTAGAGGATTTTCTTATTTCTATAGTATCTTGTGTAGGATGTAATAATTGATTAGGATGGGGTGTAGGTGAAAGTTCATCAGGTGTGATTGGTGAGTGGTCAAGAGAAAGGTCATTACTAATGAAAGGTTCATTATGTGTAGAGTTCATGCTTAAGTCACCGGGCTCTAAAGATGAATTTTCAAAAGATTGAGTAACATGTGAACCATCAACATTACCTTGACCATTCTCAGAGAAAAAATATGCATTAGAAGGGGAGAGGGAAACAGACTGACCAGACTTGACATCTTTGTGACTAAGAGAGAAAGGAAATACAAACTCATGAAATATCACATCCCTGGATACCAAAATTTTTCTGGTGGTCAGACTTAGTATTTTGTAACCCTTTGTTTCAAAAGGATATCCTATGAAAACATGTGGGATAGTTCTAGGTTCAAGTTTATCTTTGTGAGGTTTAGTAAGTGTGGGATAGGAAAGGCAACCAAAGCTTCTCAGTTGAGAGTAAGTAGGCTTGATTTTGTAAAACAATTCAAAGGGACATTTGTTGTCCAAAGGTGCAGAAGGAAATCTATTTATAATATTGGTTGCTGCAAGAATACAATTTCCCCAATACATTATAGGAAATTATGATTGAAAGAGAAAGGCTCTGGCTGTTTCTAACAAATATTTGTGTTTCCTCTTTACCACACCATTTTATTGTGGTGTGTAGGAACAAGTTTTTTTGATGGATTATGCCTTTGGATTGGAAAAATAAAGATTTCTCATTACTACTAAACTCTAGACCATTGTTTGTTCTTATAAGCTTTACAATGGTCTTGAAGTGATTTTCTACCATGTTGACTAAGGTTTTGATAGTATGGATTGCATTACTTTTGCAACTAAGGAGATGAGTCCAAGTAGATATATTTTAGTCATCTACAATTGTAAGAAAATATTTGTAGTTATCATGAGTTTTGACATGGTATGGACCTTATAGATCAACATGTATTATCTCAAATGTTCTTTGGTTTTGGTAGTATTGTCTGGGAATAACAATCTAGCTTGCCTAGTCATGGGGCATATGGTACATAGAAAAGGTTGTTTGGATGAGAACTTAACATGAATGGTTGATATCCCTTTCATTTTTGCAAAGGATACATGACCAAGTCTATAATGCCACAACAAGTCAACATTGTTTCTATGAGACATTTGAGAATTACTAGAAACACTGAAAAGTACATTGTTTTTATTTCTTTGAGTGGAATTATTTACAGTATGAATGAAATTGCAGGAATGAGAATGACATACACAGTGTACTCTATTTACATGACTTGAACTAGAAGGAAAACACGTGAAAAGAACTTTCTTGTGTTCACCATGTATGTTACCTTTCTTCAAGCATTCTGAGCACAAGAAGTAAAGACCATCATACATCTTACCAATCTCCAGAGGCCTCTTCAGATAAGGGGCCAGTAGAAGACAAAAAGTGTCAAAAAATGAAGTTATGCACTTAAGATGCACTGCTAGAGAACTGACAGAAATGAGGTTGAATTTAAATGAGGGCACAAATAAAACTCTATGCAAAATGATCTTCGGTGTTACTGTAACATTATCAATCTCTGTGACTTTCACTTTATAATCATTTGGCAACTTGACTAGAAAGGGAGAAGGCAAATGGATAATATTTGTGAGGTAATTTTTGTTAAAGGTCATATGGTGTGAAGCTTATAAATCTATGATTAACAGTTTAACTCTTTATTTAAAACATCCACAAGATAATTTATCAAAATCTATAGAAGATATGCAAGTCACAATACTTGTAAAGTTCACTACTCCACAATTTATTATGTTGCTGTTAGATGTTTCTCCCTGATTCCCTGCTCCAAAATGTTGCAGAAGATTCACTATTTGACTGTATTACTCCTTAGACAAGGTTTTTTTTACTCTTACTTGGATTATCAAAGTCATCACCATTCACAAACATCATATTATGACTCATTCCATGTGTATTAGCTGCAACACATTTACCCTTCACAAGCTTGAAAATTTGATTGTAACTCTAATTCCTCTGATTGTAGTTGTTGTTGTGATAGTTATCCATGTAATTTGTAGCACTTATCTTTTGTGTGTCCTGGCCTCTTGCAATGTTCACAGAACATTCTGCTTCTATTGTTGCCACCATAACCATTGTGAGTATTGTTAGTGTTGTAGTTTGTTCTAAAATTCCTCCTATTTTCATTTCCATTTCCTACACTAACATTCATGGAAGAAGACTCTCCAAACAGATGATTATTTGACCTAAGTTCTCTTTGCTTTTCTTCTTGCACAAGTAAAGCAAAAGCTTGTCCCATAGAAGGAAGTGAATTCATCATTAGGATGCTTCCCCTGATTATTGTGTAGACCTCATTCAATCCCATAAGGAATTAAATTAGTCTCATATCATGTTCAACTTTGTACATCAGCTCTTGGCTCCACAACTACAATGACAATTGCACTGGTGTTTGGCAGTAAGGTGTTTAATTCCTCCCAAAGTTTCTTCATACGTCTATAGTAACCAGTAATATCCAAATTCCCTTAGTTAAGGTCGTTAATCTCCTTTTGTATTTGATACAGTTTTGCTCCATTCGTCTGATTATATCTATCCTCTAATTTTGTCCAAAGTTCATGAGAATTGCACACATATTCCACGCTATCTGCAATCTCCGTAGACAGAGAATTCAGAATTCAAGCTGTGATCATATCGTCACATCTCTCCCACTGTCATAGCTCGACAGTAGGTGATTGTTCATTAGGCCTTATAAAATCTAATTTGTTCTTCACCGACAATGCTCTCAATACACTCCTCCTCCACGATCTATAACCTACTCCGTCAAAGGGCACATAAACCAAAATCGCACCTGGACTATCGGAGGGATGAATGTACAATGGATTACTAGCATCCATAGCAGAATTAGGGTTCGCAATACCAGAATTTGTAGTTTCCTCAATGTTCACCATTGATATTTGTTGCATTGAAATGAATTCGAACAAAATTACACTAGAATGAACCTAAAAACTCACAATAATGAGAAATTATCCACGAAAATGCATATAAGACAGAAATCTCACCTCGCAATATCGATACGAATGTGAAAAAAATCATTAAATTGAAAATTTTAACCTAAAATTGGATCGCGCAATGATCTTGCTCTGATACCATATCAAGATTGAAAAAATACACTTATTTGTGATGTAAAACTATGAAGAAATGTACATATTACTCATATGAAAGTTAGACAGAAGAAGTACAGAGCAACTGATCTGTGGAACTGAAAGCTCATCTTAATTGAATGAAAATGATTGTCCTAATATACAATGAAGAACAACTAAAAATATCTACATCCAGCTATATACTAACATACACCTAACAACCTCTAACTGCATGCTAACTTGCACTAACCTTCACTAAACTATACCTAAACTAACTTGCTGACTCAGCAAGTGTACACGTGTGTAGTGTGTACAAGTATGTAATGTAAGTTGTACAAGTATGAGATACACATAAATATACACTGCTATATTCTTGATATGAGCAAAATACAAAAAATAAAAGAATTGCCAAGTAGTTTAGGTTACCTCATTAATTGCAATATATATTTCTCAAGGAAGACGATTTTATAGATTTAAAATTGTTAGAATTAAATGAATTTGATCCATGATAGCAACTCTTAAAATCCTGATATTAAAGATTTTCTTTTTTAAGGGAATGTAGATTAAACTAGTAAATACATCAAAACATGCATGTGGTAACTTCTATAAATGAAATTAGAATAACCAAATCACATTACGCGTGAATGATCATACCATATACTACAACATGTAAGCCAGTTTTGTTTTGTTTTATGATATCCAGCTTTTCGGCTTACGCCAGACTATTCCTGGAGATAGTAGTCCCGGTTGTTCAACACTACTACCAGTAAATCGTGGGATGTGCATGAATGATCAGGGTTTGAGAACAGAGCAACTGATAACACCTATAAGGTCCTACTCAAAAACAAGCAAATTGCTCCCAACAGAGTTCGAACACACACTGCAGGCCTTCAGCTGGATTTTAAGTTCCTCTCTTTTGCCATCCAGCTATGTCGCGGGGACTATAAGTCAGTTTTTTACTTGCACGTTTGTGCATTACTAAAACTTGAAACCAAAATTAATTACTGCAAATTGCAGGCTTTGGCGGGACATCTGTTTCTTTAATCTTAAACCCCCTCATTTTCATAATATTTCAATTTTCAACCCCACCGTTCTCTTTCTCCTCATTTCAATGGTGAAAACTTAACCTCCCCATATTTTACTGCTATTTTACGCTAAAGCTATTGTCATTGCTGTCTCCCTCTCTCCTTTCTCTTCTTTCTAAAGATTCTCAAGGTTTTTCCTTGCTTTCTAAGGTCCCCCAACTCCCCATATCTTACAATTAGGTAACACATTAGCTCCTTTTCACACTTATCTAACACCACTATCTTACAAGATTCTTTTTTGTTTAATTTTATTTTAATTTTCTGGGAAAAGGGTATTTTTTATTTTGTTTTGAATACTCAAAAATCTTACTGTTCATGAAGGGTGACGTGTGGTTTCTCTGCTGTGACTGTGAAGTGTTTGTTTCTCACTATTTGAGGAAAAAACAGTAGTGTACTACTAGTACTGTACTGTTTTCATTTTTATCTATTATTAGTTTTATTTTTTTGGACTTTTGGGGAGTGAACTGGTGATATAGATTTTATGATAGATTCCCATTTGTCATTCTTGCTTTCTTGTTAAAATTTGAAAAAAATATCTCATCTTTTTACTTTAAGGACATTTTTTTTTAAGGTTTTGTTTGTTCTCTGGGTCCAAGGAATATCTTGGTTGCATTTTGTGGGGTTTAAAGTTGGGTATTTAAATTCACACTGTTTAAAGTTTTTGAGATACTTGGTGGCCAATTTAGGGGTCTGGATTAGAAGAACTGGCCGGATCTTTCAGTCATTCTGCAAAACTGGAAGAGGTATTTCTGGGTTTTAGCTCAATCCTGGAAATTTCAAGATCTGATCTTTTTTTGGACTTCTTAGCTTGATACTTCTTTAGTTTTTAATAGACTGCCTGCTTGAATCAATGCTAGTGTCTTAAAGTTCAGTATATTGTGGGCCTGTTGTAATTAAGAAAATCAGTGTGTTCTCTAACAGCTTAATCAGCTTACAGTTTTCAGTCTAGCTTTTTCCCAGCCTAAATTTTACCTCTAGCTTCTTCCCTGCCTAAAATTACCTCCCCATAGGCAGTGGCAGAACCAGAAATTTATATGTGTATTCAAAATATTTTTAGAATGTCACAGTTGTAATTTGAACATATGACCTAAAGCAACTTTGAACCAAAATAGATCATTTTTACTCTCTTCATAAAAAAAGATCATTTTTACTCTATTTGCACAGTGTAATTTTCCGATGAAGGGGGTTTGGTTGAACCCCCTTGACACTACTTAGTCCCGCCACTGCCCATAGGTCATTCCTGAACTATGCAATAACGGGAAATGTTCACACGCTTTTGACTTAGGTTTACTTTGCCTTACCTTTTGTAGCATGAATGTCATTTATCGCTTTGAGTAGCTTGGTTTAAATATGAGAACTTATATGGAGTTTTTCAAACATCATGGCTTCTCGATTCCAGTAGAAATATGCTTAAAGAAATTACTGGAGTAAAAGTTACTGTAATATTTTTGTCTATAATCAGGAGGATCATGTGCATCATATGTTTAGAAGCCATTTCTTAGTCTAATTGGTTTATGAACAATTCATTTATCTTCTTTCTGTGAATTATTGATTATGCTTTCTTTTATGATATTTCTACTTTTTTTATTCAAATCTTCAGGGCAACTGATATTGATATTGACTGGGTTTGGCGGAAATGATGGTTCGTAGCTGATGCTAAACTGGATATGCAACAATGTCGAGGATCACTAAGTGGAAGCTTGAGAAGAATAAAGTGAAAGTGGTCTTTCGGCTTCAATTTAATGCTACTCACGTGAGATTGAGCTCTTTTTATTTCAAGTTAGTAATACCTGGTGGACAGATGTGCCTTAGTAGTATAGAATGTGATGATTGTTTTCAGTAGCTGGGAAATAGTTTGCTTTTACTCTTGGCGGCTAAATGATTGCTAAAGACAAGATAAAATCAAATTTAAATAATGCCTGAAGAGTCTCTTATCAAGATAGAGACATATACTTCAACATGCAACTCCTTGTCGTTTACCAATTTCTTTGGTCCTTGTCGTTTACCAATTTCTTAGGATTATAGCAATAATAACATGATTGCTCTTGTATTCTACTCTATGTATAACTTTGGTCTAGTGAGTAGCTAGTATTAGTTACCAAGTCGATGGTACAAAAGCATATGCTAGAAAAAATGTTTAATATTTAATGCGTATAGAGAAAAACATAACCATCGGGAAAACCAATTAGTTGATGGAAAGTTCAATGTGCTGTCTTGTACTTTTGGTGATGGATTTGGTTAAAACGAGAAGTAGCCAATGTCCAGTATACATTAACATGGAGCAAGCATTGACTAAAAGTCAGCCTTTTGGTGTTACAGATACCACAAACTGGATGGGACAAGTTATTCATATCTTTTAGCCCTGCTGACTCTGGAAAACCAATTGCAAAGACAACCAAAGCCAATGTAAGAAATGGAACATGCAAATGGGATGATCCAATTTATGAAACGACAAGGCTTCTTCAAGATGTCAAAAACAAACAATTTGATGAGAAGCTGTACAAACTTGTGGTTGCCATGGTATAATTTCTTTTATTCCTTTACCTTATTGCCAAAAGTGAAAAAAAGAGAGCTTCTAGATAGCTTATACTTGAATTCCTGATCGACTTTCCTGACAGCTAATTTGTTTGTTGCAATGATGAATTCTGAATCTGATAATACTCTCAGGGTTCTTCGCGGTCTAGTGTCCTGGGTGAGGCAACAATTAATCTTGCTGATTATGCTGAAGCATCGAAGCCTTCTGCTGTTGCTTTACCTCTTCAGGGATGCAATGCGGGAACAATATTACACGTGAGGCAAATATTGCTATTCCTGGCACTAAAACTTCATTTGTGTTTTATGTATTCATTATTTATTTTTCTCACTTCTGTTTGTTTAATTGCATGTTATTGCTGCAGGTCACAGTTCAGTTGCTAACATCTAAAACAGGATTCAGGTAGCACATCTTAACATCTAAAGCCACATGATATTTCTTATGAGCAAGTGACAGAAGGTGCATTTGCTTGCAGAGAATTTGAGCAGCAAAGGGAACTTAGGGAGAGAGGTTTGCAGTCAGGATATGAGAACAAACATGATGACTCTGTTACTGGGAAAGTCCTACTTTCAGGAGAGACTGCCCATGATCACATTGATAAGGTCTGATTATTTTTAGCACCTGCAAATTCTTCTAGAGTCTCAATTCTAGTTTTAGATTAGGTAGTTATCAGCAGCCTAATGTGGAAATATGACTGAGTTTTTGATCTTCCAAACTACAATATAAATGCTATTAAGGTTTCTGAATCACTAAAATGTTAGTTCCTAACACATTGCTGTTGGTCAAATAAGCTTCTGTGACTTCCTATATGATCTTATTTTTTCCTTGCCTTCGATCGTTGCGATGAATTTCTGTACAGTTGCCAAAATCCTGAATCGCAAGTACCAGCTTCATTTAACCTGTTACTTGACATGCCGATTTGAACAAATGTTGTAGAGAAGAATAGAATAAATTTACTGGTCATTCATGACAGGAAAAGTTAGATCTTTTTTATCTTCGTTCAATTTGCAAATATCTTGATTTGCTTCTTTTTCTCATTTCCTGATTCTGGTTCCATTTGTTCTGATGTAGGTTAGTTCAAGGGTCAGATTCAGACCAGAGGCTAAAGAACTCTCTTCTGTTGAGGAGGAAGTGGAACTAAATGAGGAATATGCTGACTTAACAGCTGGATTTGATGGCTCTTCCAATACTTCAGAGAGTCTATACACCGAAAAGCATGATTCATCAAGTGCACATGAAACTGATAGTCAAGGCCTGCAGTCGGAGAAAGGTAATAAATCAAACAATCAAGCAATGGCTCATAGTAGTAGTTCAGTTCATGGATGGGCGTCAGACTGCTCAATGGATAATGAATTGGCAATTGCTTATGAGGAGAATAATAGACTTAGAGCAAGCCTGGAATTGGCAGAATCATCAATTTTTGAGCTTAAGCTTGAGGTAAGCACTCTGCAAAGTCAAGCTAATGAATTGGGCTCTGAAACAGAAAAGTTTTCTCAGCTACTTACTGCTGAGGTATGCTCTTATGAGGAGTTGTCGAAAGAGGTTTCTGTCCTTAAATCAGAATGTTCAAATTTCAAAGATAGTATTGAAAGACTAAGAACTTTGAAATCAAGCTGTCAAAATCATGGTGGTGAAAGTTGTGTTGCTGATTCTGGCCGTTTAGTTCAAGATTTACAGCTAAGATGGATGAGAGGAATTTCAGTAGTTGAAGATAGAATCAAAGAACTTCAAAATAAAGTTTGTCTTGGATTCTATGAAAGAGACTACAGGTTTCTTCATTCGGAATTGGAGGCGTTGCTTCAAATTGTACAGGAGGTTAAACTAGGAGCAAGTGAGGAGATGTCATTGCTAAATAAAGTAACATCAGCAGATGTAAAGGAGACTAGAGCAACAGATTTACCCAATATCGAACAGCCTTTGCCAGGGCTTGGGTTGGAATTGGATCTTTGTACACCAGAAAATTTGCTGCATCATATTGGCATAGCCCCACTGGTTTCTCAAGGAACTGATTCTACTGTTGCTATTGATGCAATGAAAGCCAAAATATTTGATCTGGTAAGAGAAGTGGATGAGGCGAAGGTTGAAAGGGAAAATCTGTTGAGAAAAATGGATCAGATGGAGTGTTACTACGAAGCTCTTGTTCAAGAACTCGAGGAAAATCAGAAGCAAATGCTGGCAGAGTTGCAGAATCTAAGGAATGAACATTCGACATGCCTTTATACTATATCGAGTAGCAAAGCTGAAATGGAATTAATGCAACAAGATATGAGTCAACGTCTGTTACAGCTTGCTGATGAGAGACGTGATTTGGATACACTTAATAAGGAGCTCGAGAGAAGAGCTGCTACTTCAGAAGCGGCTCTGAAAAGAACCCGCTTGAATTATTCAATTGCAGTAGATAAGCTGCAAAAGGATTTGGAGCTTCTTTCCTCACAGGTGGTGGCCATGTTTGAGACTAATGAGAACCTCATCAAACAAGCAATTCCAGAACCTTCACAATCACAATTCCTTGGGTATTCAGATGTTGTTCACAATTTAGAAGAACTTGATAATACAGAGCAGTTGCCACTTCAGGATCAACATGTGATTGCAAGGAAACTAACACTCAGTGGAGATGTCCTTACCGATGACTTGAAAAGATCACTCTGCTTGCAGGAGGAGCTTTACAGGAAGGTTGAAGAAGAACTTGGTGATATGGATTCAGTTAACTTGCACTTGGATATATTCTCCAGTGTTTTACTTGAAACTGTGATTGAAGCTAATGCTAATGCTGGAATGATGAAGAGAGATATGAATGAACTTGCTCAGCAGTTGGAGGCTTCGAATCTCAAGAAGGAACAGATGGTGATAAGATTGCGGGCTGGTTTGGAAGACATTCGCATTTTGCATGAGGAGAAAGAAAGTTGCATCCTTAGATGCAGCGATCTTGTTCTGCAGAATCAATCTTTGGAAGCTGAACTTGTGAGTCTTTCAACGGCGAACTGTCTCCTCACTGACAAGGTCATGGAATTGGAAGCAATCATGGTGCAACATACAGAAACTCAGAATAGATATGAAGCTTGTGTGGAAGAAAATATAGCACTCTCTACTTCACTGAAGCAGGAACTATTGAACAATAGTAGGCTTCAAGATGAGATCTCACTTCTGAAGGATGATTTGCTAACTGTCAGAGCCAACTCAGAGGACCTGGCTTCCTCAAATGAAAATCTTCATGAAGATATTAGATTTGTGCAGGGTAAGTTGGCTGGTATGTTGGCATCTTATGAGAAGGAACTATCTCTTCTATGCAATTCCTCTTCCCATGAGTTGGAGTTCAGGGATATAAGAGGTCTCACCATGCAACTGGAAGAGGTGCAGTATAGTGTGTGTAGCAAGATTCTTCATCTTATGCAGGAGAAGCAAAATCTAGAAAGTGAAAAATCAGTTGCTGAGGTGTCCTTGACTGCTAGTAGATCAGAAATAATTGCCGTGAAGCAAAAGTTTAAAAATAATACAGAGATTATGGTAGCTAAATTTGATGTGTCAACTGCCCTCGTGGAGAAACTTCAGGTTGAGCTTGAATCTGTGACCAATAAACTTCACCTTAACACCGAAGTTGAAGAAAAATTTGCACATCAGAACAGAGAGCTTCTGGATGATCTTGCTGCCTTTGAAGTCGAGCTACAAAATATAGTATCGAAGAACGGGCATATTTCTCAAGAGATCTTGGGCTTGGACTCTATAGCTAACGAGGTTGACCAGAATGACTTAAAAATTTCTGAACTAATACAAGAGAAGGAGGATCTCATGACCTCTCTACACAACAAGGCTGAGGAATTTGCTAAGCTTACATCAGAAGTTAGTCATCTGAGAAACAATTTGAGAACTCTGCAAGATGAATTGCAACTTGAGAGAGGTCTTAAGGATAAACTAGAGGGTTCAGTAGAAAATCTTACTTTGCAGTTGAATGAGAAGGATGACAGTTTACTGGATTTGGAGAGGCAAATTGCTGAACTGGTGCATTTCAGGCAGCTGGCATCAGATTTAGAGATTGAGAAATCTAGACTTAGCCATCTTTTGCAGCAGCATGATGAGCATGCAGCAAAGCGTCAGGAAGAGTTATCCTGTGTGTCTGGTTTAGAGGGCTGTGTAAGAGATCTTGCTTCTCAATTGAACGAGAAGCATGACAGGTTACTTGATTTGGAAAAGCAAAATGCTGAAATGGTGCATTTCCGGCAACTGGCATCTGATTTAGAATTGGAAAAATCTAGACTTGATCAGCTTTTGCAGCAGCGTGATGAACATGTGATAAAGCTTCAGGAAGAGATTTCCTGTCTTTCTGGTTTAGAGGACTCAGTGCAAGGACTTACTTCTCAACTGAACGAGAAGAATGACAGGTTACTGGAATTGGAAAACCAAAATGCTGAGCTGGTACATTTCAGGCAGCTCTCATCAGAGTTAGGAGTGGAGAAATCTAGACTTGATCAGCTTTTGCAGCAGCATGATGAGCACGTGTCAAAGCTTCAGGAAGAGCTGTCCTGTGTTTCTGGTTTAGAGTGCTCAGTTAGAGATCTTACATCTCAATTGAATGAGAAGCATGACAGGTTACTGGATTTGGAAAAGCAAAATGCTGAATTGGTGCATTTCAGGCAGCTCTCATCAGAGTTAGGAGTGGAGAAATCTAGACTTGATCAGCTTTTGCAGCAGCATGATGAGCACGTGTCAAAGCTTCAGGAAGAGCTGTCCTGTGTTTCTGGTTTAGAGTGCTCAGTTAGAGATCTTACATCTCAATTGAATGAGAAGCATGACAGGTTACTGGATTTGGAAAAGCAAAATGCTGAATTGGTGCATTTCAGGCAACTGGCATCAGATTTAGAGGTGGAAAAATCTAGAGTTGATCAGCTTTTGCAGCAGCATGATGAGCACGTGTCAAAGCTTCAGGAAGAGCTGTCCTGTGTTTCTGGTTTAGATGACTCAGTGCAAGGACTTACTTCTCAACTGAATGAAAAGAATGAAAAGTTACTGGATTTGGAAAAGCAAAATGCTGAGCTGGTCCATTTCAGGAAGCTGGCATCGGAGTTAGGAGTGGAGAAATCTAGAGTTGATCAGCTTTTGCAGCAGCGCGATGAGCATGTGGCAAATCTTCAGGAAGAGTTGTCCTGTTTTTCTGGTTTAGAGTGCTCAGTTAGAGATCTTACTTCTCAACTGAACGAGAAGAATGACAGGTTACTGGACTTGGAAAAGCAAAATGCTGAACTGGTGAATTTCAGGCAGCTGGCAGCAGATTTTGAAGTGGAGAAATGTAGACTTGATGAGCATGTGGCTAAGCTTCAGGAAGATTTGTCCTGTGTTTCTGTCTTAGAGAGCTCAGTGCGAGATCTTACTTCTCAATTGAACGAGAAGAATGACAAGTTACTGGATTTGGAAAAGCAAAATGCTGATCTGGTGCATTTCAGGCAGCTGGCATCAGAGTTAGGAATAGAGAAATCTAGACTTGACCATAATTCGCAGCAGCGTAATAAGCAAATAGAAAAACTTCAGCAAGAATTTTCCTATATTTCTGATCTTAAAAGGCACATGCTAGAAATACAAGAGTATGCTATAGCTGCTGATGTTAAGTTCACAGTCGCCATGAGCCACTGTGAAACACTGGATCTGGAATTTGTGCGGCAGCTTAAATCATCGGATCGGTTCATGGCCGAGCTTCAGAAGAGATGTCATGATTTACAGGCCAAGTTGAATCAATGCCTTGCAAGTGAGGCTTGTTCAGTTAAAGAAAACAAGGAGTTGCTAAGATCCCTTTGTACTGTTAAATCTGATTTAGAAGCTTCTATTGCTCAAAATTATGTTCTTTCAGATGCCAAGTATGTTAACACAGTGAAACTCGAGGAATGCAAGGAGATGGAAATATTGGAGGATTCTCTCCTCGAAACTAATAATCATCATGCTCTTGAAGTGGAGAAGTTGAAGAACATGCTGGCAAAAGCCGAAGAAGAACTTAATTACTTGTCACTCTCCAAGGAGGAGCTGGAGATCTTGGTGATTGTGCTCCGAGGCAAATTAGATGAAATGCACCCCTACACAATTTTACAGGAGAAAAACAAAGATGAAATGGTCACCTTGCAGTTACAGTGTAATGAGCTCACCCACAAGTGTAACGAGCTTACTCACAAGCTCTCTGAGCAGGCTTTGAAGACGGAAGAGTTCAAAAACTTAACCATCCATTTGAAGGAGCTCAAGGATAAGGCTGATGCAGAATGTCTCCGGGCTCATGAGAAAAGAGAATCTGAAGGACCACCAGCTGCTATGCAAGAATCCTTGAGAATAGTCTTTATTAAAGAGCAATATGAATCAAAGTTCCAAGAGTTGAGGCGACAAGTTTCTATCTCCAAAAAGCACGGAGAAGATATGCTTTTGAAGTTACAGGATGCATTAGATGAAATCGAAAGCAGGAAGAGATCTGAATCTTTGCACTTGAAGAAGAATGAAGACCTAGCTCTCAAAATCTTGGCTTTGGAATCTGAATTACAGTCTCTGCTTTCAGATAAGCGTGAAATAAACAACTATCATGACAGAATAAAGGCAGAATTGGAGTGTGCTGTGCTTAGTCTAGAGTGTTGCAAGGAAGAAAAGGAGAAACTCGAAATAACTTTGCGAGAACGTGCGAGAGAATACTCCAGAATTGCAGCTGAACTTACTTTGACTAGAGAGCAGCTGATGAATGTCACATCTTCCATTGTATCTAGGAGAGAAAATGGCCAGATAGGCAAAGTTGAACTTGCGCCTAATGAGACAAATGTAAATCCTTCTCCTGATGCCACACCTCGAGAAGTTTCATCTGATGCCTGGAATGTGAAGGAAACAACCTTATTTATGGATGATAGAAATGAAGAATCAAGCTCCCCAGTGAAACTTCTACTCACTCCGGTAAGCTCTCTGACAAGAACTAAAACTAATGTGGTGATGATGTAGAATGTTTTCTTGAAGACCTTATTTACTTATTCTTTTTTGGGCTACAAAGAGCAGAAAGCTATTGCATGATGAAATGTAGTAATATACATACCAACCTATCTACACTCACCAAATATATACAGTAGTAAATAAACCCACCAACATGTGTGTGCGAGTCTGTATAAAAGCCAGTGTTATTTTTCAAATGTTGATACTTCATGTACATTTTTATCCATATTATAAATGAACTTTATTTAATGACAAAAGGCTTTTTCTAATTGAATAAGTAGTCGACCTTGTCGTGTTATCAATCTCAGAATCCTCAGCCATTTGAAGTTCAAGCTATCTCTTTAAATAGTCAAGCTACTCTCAAACATTTAGAACCCAACCCATGGACACTGTTTGAGTTGGCTGAAACGCTACGAACCGGTAATCCTTCCTAGACTTACAGGCGTATTTGAGCTACCACTCTTAGAAAAGACTACATGCTTTCCTTCCTCTCCTCTATCCCCTTGTTTCTCCATCTCTAACACTCAAAGTTCCTTGGATAATTTATTCTGTTCTTATTACTGCATCAAGAGATGTGGTTCTGAAAAAAGGTTCTAATTCATAACCATCTCTACAGTCATGATTCACTTCTTCTACTTCGAGATTTTGGCCTGTATGACTCAGTCTCGTATGAAGTTGCATAATAGTTGGTCTGCAATAAATTAAGTACAGTTGAAGAAAAGAATTTTGTATCCCTGTAGAAGCAATTTTTGTTTGAAAATGTGTTTTTAAAGAAAAGGGAGAAACAACAATCATTTCCTTCGCATTTGACGTTAGCGTCCATGTCTTTTTGTAGATTTTTTACAGTCTTAAACAGCTACCCCAAGCATGTGAGACTCATCCTCAACTTTGCTGGAAAACCTTCGGGGATGTGCGTGTTTGTAAAAACATAATCAACATGTCGAGGACCACACTAGCTAGTACCTAGGGTGATTGGAAGGGAATAGGAAGAGTTAGTAGCATGAGATAAAACTTGTAATCTCCTTATCAAAAAAAGAGATAAAATTTGTAATCTGAATATAAAACGAAAGTAACAGTTTTCTTTCCTCATGTTTAAAAGTCGACCCCAACTTGTTTGGGACTGAGGCGTTGTTATTGTTGTTTTGTTTGGAAGTCAGATAACTCATCTTTCCTGGTCATATAAAAATTGCAATCAAAGGAAAAAGAAAAGGAAAGAAAAATGAAAGACCTGATAATTTTATATTTGAGTTTAGGTGTATATGTTGGTGTCCTGACATGTTGTGTACCTGTTAGATTTCTAGTTTTAATCTGGTGATCTACACTTAGTTGACTGATTTCAGTGGTTAAACCAATGTTTCTGATTCCGCAGATCCCTGCTTTTGTCTTTTATTTCATGGAGTCCTTTGTGTTTCTGAGGTACTTTTTTTATTCTTTCTTCATCATTTATAGGATGCAACAACTGGAGAGGTACCTGTTGAAGGTTACTCACCACCAAGCAATGGAAGGCATATAGATTTCAGCAATGAACAGTTTGGAAGCAGGAATTTGAGGTCTAGCATGGAACATCTACATGAAGAGGTATTCGTTGATCTTATAAAGTTTGTTGATCCAACTATGATGTAAACAATCAGATTATGAATTATATATATGGTGGTGCCGTAGCAACTTCTTCTTTTACTTGCCTTGCAGTTGGAGAGGATGAAACGTGAAAACTCTCTCTTTCCTGAGGACCATTATTCTGATCCAGGCTTTGAAGTTCTTCAGAGCAAACTCGTGCGATTACACAAGGTATACTGAGTTGACTTGTATATAATATAGTTGAATATGTCATTGTTCCACTAATCACTGTTTATCGTGGTTCTTAATCTGCAAGGCAAATGAAGAGCTCCGAAGCATGTTCCCAACATTCAAGGATATAGCTAGCACTGGTAATGCATTGGAGAGGGTACTTGCCCTGGAAATTGAGCTTGCTGAAGCGTTGAAGGCAAAAAATAAATCGAGTATGTTCCAGAGGTAGGTATTTGCCTGTTTAATTTGCCCTTGGCAGATACTTCATTCTTCCATTTCTTTTACTCAATTTATAGCAAACCTTTTCATTCGCGATTTCTTGCTGCTCAATCAACATTCTCAATAACATTGGCAGCCCTGCTTATTTTTGCATGTTGCTAAATTGAGTCTTGCAGTGCCAACAATTGACATTACTGTTTACGTTAGATCTGTTGATGTAATTCTATGCTAACATCAGATTATGTTTTCCTCAGACTAATTGCTTTATGGAAAGAATAATATTTTACATGCAGCTGATTGACAAGTGATGCAAATACATAGGCCTAGCTTCTCAATTATACTAGGAGTTACAAATGAAGTTCAAATAATTCATATATTGAACTGCATATATAGAATCTATAAATCATGTTCTTGTAGGAATTCCTTGGTCTATCTATAAAGACACTAAAAATGAATAGTTTCTTTTAATCTGCTTGTATGGCAATGGGCAGTATCCAAGGCTGCTGCCAAATCAGTCGTTTCTGTTTTTCGCTAGGAAGCTTACTGGAGAAGTAACTATATAAAAGTGTTTTGCTGTTGTTGTCTTCACACTGAGATGTGTTATTTTCTTGGGGGTCAAGGCTCCATATGATTATATGCATTGCGAGGATAAAATACTATAAATGTGACAAGTAATTTATCTATGCTTCAGTTCATTTCTGAAACAACATAGTGATGACGAAGCAATCTTCAAAAGCTTCAGAGACATCAATGAGTTGATCAAGGAAATGTTGGAAATCAAAGAAAAGCATGTAGCTAAGGAGAATGAACTGAAGGAAATGCATGATCGCTACTCTCAGCTAAGCCTCCAGTTTGCTGAGGTTGAAGGCGAGAGACAAAAACTGAAGATGACACTCAAGCATGTCAGAACATCTAGGACAAAGCTCATGCAACTAAATCGCTCCTCATCCTCCATTGTAGACAATCCATCATAGGTACTCAGTATTTCTTGATTTGCTCGTTTCGAGAAGAGTGCCAACGTGCAAGACTTCTACACATCGTGTTGCATGCCAGTTCTAGATGTTGGTTCAGTTTTAGGGACAATCATGCCAAGATAAGCTCCAAATATTGAGGAACCAGCCATGCAAGCTGCCTTGCTTCTTGTAAATGTTAAAATGTGGCTGTCAGATTTTGTAACCCATTTAAATTACGTGTAGATCTAGGTACCCCATATATTATAGCCTCATTTCCTCATTTTTCCATTTTATACCTGTATTTGGCTGTAATATTATGTATAGAAATTAGATTATCCTGTAATTAACTCTGCTTCTCCTACTTTAAGCCGCGCAAGAGGCATAAAAATTTGTTATACTCAGCTGCTTTGCCTTGAAGTTTTACCATTGTTAAGCTGGGATTTGACTTGCATCTTATTGCTGAAGGAGATGGAAGTAAAGACCATATACTACTTGGGAAATAACATAAACACTATAAATTGGTATGGTGAATTTGATGCCATAGACATTAGAGCATCAATAACAGAAGAAACAGTGTAACAAGAAGGTAGACATGCCTGAATTTGTAAGTTCTTCATAGTAATTATAGAATTGCAAATTAAATTAAATCAAACCAACTATAATCTTCAACAATTGTTTTCTTCTTGTTCCCTTGTTTACCCCCACCCAAACGCACCCAACCAAAAGAAAGAAAGAATTTCATACTTTCCAGTGAAGTTCCTACACAGCAATGCACCAATCCCTTTTGTTCTAAGCAAGTTTTACCAAGCTGAAATCTAAAGGTAAAAAAACATAGAGCTTTGATGATATTGAATTTCAAATTTGATCATTTCATATCTTTTTACAAGATTGTGCATGCACACCCCCCTTTCTTCAGGGAATCGTCCTGCTGTTTATCTGTAACAAATGCATTGAAAATTCGTTCAGCAGAAAGCTTAAGACAGAATTAAAAGAAGGATCAAATATATAGATCATGGATGGAAATGCAGAAGCTCTCAAATATTTCCCCAAGGCACAAGCTTCATGTACATTGCACACGGGAGTGACCCCTGAAGTAAGGAATCACTATAAATAAGTTTATTTAAAGAGTCTCCAGAGAGATCATGAATATCTTTAACAGATGTCAATATACAATTTTCTCTGGCTTCACTTCAGCCTGAACACTTATTGAACAACACAATTTACGATCGTAAACAGAAAAGAAAGAATAGAGACCAACCCGGTTGGCTATGGAAGGGAGAGAGTGGATCAAGGATGTGAAGTTGGATAAGAGCTATCATACAACACTTGGGCAGGGAAGTCCGGTGCACTTAGCTCCCGCTATGCGCGGGGTCCGGGGAAGGACCGGACCACATGGGTCTATTGTATGTAGTCTTACACTGCATTTCTGCAAGAGGCTGTTTCCACGTCTTGAACCCATGACCTCCTGGTCACATGACAACAACTTTACCCATTACATCAAGGCTCCTTAATTTTTTAGCTCATCCAACACTTGGACAAGCTAAAAAAATTTACTACCTAATTATTACTTCCTCCACCTCAATATTTTAGGACTCGGAGGTTAACAAAGAGATGAAGATTTTTGACAGATGAGCTAAATATGCATATAATACCAACATATGCATATAATCCCAAAAGTACCGGTGCACCATGGACCATTCTCTTTAGGGGTGAGCGGGTCCGGGTACCCTAATTTTTTTGAACTACCCGTAGCAATCATTATCCGGAACCTACCCGGACACTGCGGTTCCGGGTAGGTTCCCTGGTACCCGGAATCGGTATTTCTTTGTGCAAAATAATGCCTTCGTATAACAACTTTGGTTTAGGAATAAATTCGTTTGTTTATCCTCTGAAAGCCAGTGCCACAAAACCCATAAAGAATTCTTTCGGAGCAAATATCCCAAGAATGTTTCAAAGATTTGCTTTGGTTTTCGTTTCAACTTTCTTTTTCAATAACTTAAAGGAGTACATAGTTTTAAAAAATCAGTTTTTCTATTTTCTACCGCTTTTGGCTTTTTCTCTGCTTATGATCGTCACTTTGTATTATTTGATCTATTTCTTAATGGTGAAAGTGATTGTTCTGCATTTTGGTTTTTCCCACCTTAAATGGTGTACTTTTAGTATGGCCTTTTTTTTCTTTTTTTTTATTAACTAAAAAATAATGGAATTAAAAAAGTAAAAATATTTAATATTTCATAGGTTTCGGGTATCGGTTCCGGGTACCCTGTCTCTATTTGCCGGAACCGGAACCGACATTGATCGGTTCCTAATTTTACTACCCGGAACCTACCCGTTATTATAATATATCTACCCGGAACCTACCCGTTAGTGTCGGTTCCGGTCGGGTATCTGGGTACCCTGTACCCGTGCTCACCCCTGCTTCTCTTGTATGGTCTGTCTTTTTAGATTGTGTTTTCAATATCTACCAAACAGTTTTTTTTGTATCAACTAGAATCTACAACAAGTTACATTAAAGAATGTCGAATACAGGAGAAGATAATCTCAGTAGTTATACTAATTGATACTTTGGTAAAATATATCATCAATATCCAATACGAGCTACCGGTGATTAATGACGCCTGTCCTATTACTGTCATGTACTTCAAAAACGTCACATGATACATTAAAGCATCTACCTAGTACATGTTTACCATGATTTGAGTTTCTACGATTACAAAATATTGTAACTTACCACGGGCTTTTTCATTCATAGGTGGGCGTACAACAACATGCATAGTGATGACACCTCCTGGAACTTCAGCAACTGGAAGTCTGGATTCACCAAGTGTTTTATTGTTCTCAAGTATCCTTCCAGCATTAATAAGCTTCACATCATTTATTGACTTTGGCCCAGAATCTTTATCTGCCACAAAAAGATCTTCTGTCAACAAAGAGGATTATAGTTGACTAAATGAGTAGCTAAACTTAGAGCTGCATTTTTGTGATTTCAGATTCAAGTTTCTTCTAGAACAAAACATATGAGCCACAGACCAAAAATCACAGAGGCCACTAAAAACAAATGGAGAAGGAGAAGACACCTATAATTATATAACAGTAACAGGTGAACAAATGATCGCATCCTAATAACACTTTTTATTAAGCTTGAAAGAAAAAGAGATATGACGGGAGGATATCCCTCAACGTTCATCAAATTCAAATTACTTACCAACAGTAAGGTAAAGTAACAAAGATCCAGAAAGGACCAAAGAGGTTCAAATTCTAGAGCTAATGTTGTCATAGGAAAGATTTAGACCTTTGAAATTGTTTTCATTTTCTTAGCAAGTGTATTCACGTATATGTTGTTAAAGGGGGCCCGCCTCGGGTGAGTCTGGTGCATATATGCTCAAAGGTTCACTAGTGAGACGCAGAAATCCGTGCAGTATGTGGGAAAGGTGGTGGCTGTTTTTTTTCCTTATGCCTACGAGTAAGTACATGTTGTAAGAGCTCTATAGTGTCTTTTAGATGTTTCAGTATTATATGTAGTAATTGTTTTTTGAAAGTTTCAATAGTCCAAACTTGGGCAGCAAGTCTATGGAGTCTGAGGAAGCAAGTTTACAAACAGCTTTGATCCTTGCTTGTTTCCCAACTAAATGTCCTTATAAAATGCATATTTACCCTCAGATTGAAGCAAATATTGCACCAAGGATGTTTCAGAAATAAATGTAATCTCTCCCTCTTCTTCTCCTCATTCATCTCTTCATCTTAAAAGACTTAATTCGTATTTGAGAGGTCATTAGCAACATGTCAAATCACGTGGAAAATCCTTTTTTTGGGAAGCTAACTGATAGCCTAAGGGATGAGTTACTACTGAAGTTAGTTGAAGAAATTCAGAATTTAAAAACTCGTGTGAGAGCTCTTGAGTTGCGGAACTCACAGTTGCCAGCTAATTTATCAGTGAAAGGAAAAAAAGAATCTCTCCGAATTATTTCACGTGAAGGACTAAACGCCGGAGGAGATGTTCAACAGCTTGCCCAACTAACTAATCCAAAAGGAGTTGCAGTGAAAAGGCCTCTGCAGAGACCTTTTCTAAACAGAAAGAACGTCAAAATGGAGTTACCAGTTTTTGATGGAAAGCTCAATCCAACAATATTTGTTGATCGGCTATCAGCTATGGAGGAATATTTTGACTTGTATGACTTGTCCAGGTAGCGCTTGCCATGGAAAGAGAGCTCTCACCTTGACGGGAGGATTGGCAGGACAAAGATGAGCGAAGGGTTAGATTTGCTAAAATGAAGCTAACTGCTCTTGCAAAAGAGGTGGTGAAGTCCACAAGTAAGAGTTCTAATGTATTGTAAAATCATCGACCTATTTTACTACTATTGTGAATGAACTAAGATTTTCTTTCAATTATTCAACTATAGTTGCCACATGCCAGTGATTAAACTTAGCACTTTCTTACAAATAAACAGAAGTGACAAATATCAAGCACTAAGGCAGACACTATAATCTTCTAGAATTAACTACAAGTGAATTTAACAGGTTAAGACGAATATTCACAAAACATGGCACGTAGAACAAAGGGATATCTAAAAAAATCAGGAGATGTACTCAGCTAATAGTAATCGCATAGACTATGTAACTAAGAGGAAGAAGTACACACGAGTATCAAATAAACTCAACAAACTGATGATCAATATATCAATCCTTGTGGCCGTGGGACAATTGTCTCTGCAATAAATATTCAAGATCAACATAAGGATAGAGGTCTTATACGTGCATTATGTCACCTTTCATTAATCAACATGCAGCAGGTTTGTACTGGTGCATTGTTTGTCCACAACAGTGACCTTTTAGCCTATATTCAATACAGATTGTGCTGGCTTAAGGAGGAAAAGAGGGACTATAAAGAGTAATCAAATGCACAATCTTTATTCATTCTCGTAGCAAAATGCATCAAAGTTTTTGAAATGGTAAGTTGAAAGAAAATCTACGATCCCATACCATGTATGCCTTGTTTAGAATCTTGCACTGTGACACCGATCAGAAAAGAGAACAAATAGAATCTATCATTATAATTGATAAGACAAGCTTATACTTTGTTGAGGCAAGAACTCCATTCAACACAACTATTCACTGCAACCATTTCAAAAAATCACAAAGTAATCATCCAAGTCTATACCACTATCCCCCGGGGGTCCAAGAGAGAAGAACAGCAGCAAGAAAGCACAAGGACGATTGTCAACAGAACAAATATGTTCATTCTGAAATGGAAGCCTCAAATTTTAAATTCAAACGCTATCTCAAACACCAAAATATCCAACAAACAAACAAATTATTCACCTAAAGAAGAAGAGCTGAATTTAAAATAAAAAAGAAAGTATCCTTAAAATCAATAAAACTGCTCTGAATTCACATAAGTAGTAAAGTTAAAGAGAGATTTACAACCTTTGGGCCACTGTGCGATTATCTTTTCTTTAAGAGAAGCCACTGTGGTGCTAGGTGTATACTTGTTTGGTCCAATATCACTGCCATCAGTAAGCCTGAATTTGATCTCAATCAACTCTTTAGCAGCCATTTTAACAATACAATCTCTCACAATAATCAATCCACTTCAAACTCTCATTAATCCACCACAACACAAATCAAACTCCCACTTCAAAATTACAACCAAACCTCAAAACTTCCAAGAAAAACACAACAGATCAAAATCTTTAATGAACAAAAGACTCAATTTTGGCCAATACCCACTAGACCCAAATTCAAGAAAATCTCAAAAGAAAACAAACTTTTCTCAAATCTCAACAGTGACCCAAATCAAGAAACCCCCCAATTGAAAAGATTGCAACTTCAAATTCAAAAGGAAAGAAAGTGGAATTTGAATCCTTCAATACCCAAATAACCAAGAAAACAAAGTGATTGGTTTCATAAATGGATCATCTTTTTGTGGAAATTCTTGGAAAATGTTTCAAAGAAATGGAAAATATGGGAAAATAAGAGTGAAGGAGAAGATGAATGAATCAACTAAGGCGTCAGCTGAGAGAGTTGTATGTTTCTTGGGTGCTATAAATTGCTTGATGTTGAAATAAAATGAAAAAAAAAAATCAAATTGGAAAGTTTAACGTGAATCTTACGGTGAGAAAAATCTAATGATTTGGAAAGCGATACTTCTTACTTGTTCCTTTTTGGTCATGCAGTAAAATTCACTACTAGCCGACGCATCCTACAAATGGGTTAATTACACTCACGTCCTTTAGGTTTTAGATTTTGCAATACCCTTAACATATTTCTAAGGCTGGCGAGTGGGCCGGGACGACCCGACCCCGTCCCGACCCCGCCCCGGTCCCGCCCCGATCCCGCTCTAAAAAAAAAAATAATTTAACGGGGGTGGGACTCGAACTCGGGACGGGACGATGTCTCGTCCCGCCAGACCCGAGCCCGCCCCAGGCCCGCCGGACCCGAGCCCGCCCCGAGCCCGTCCCGACCCCGACCCCCGACCCTTAAACCCCCTTTGCAAAAATGGTCGTTGCACCAACGACCATTTTAGATTATGGCCGTTGGCCAACGCCATTTTAGGCCCCCCTCCCCCAACCCCCCCCCCTACCCCTTAATATTTATTTTTAACCCATAAGTTATTATATTTACACTTTAACCCAATTTTTCAACTATAAATAACTCATTTTCTCTTCATCTTTCTCACAAATCTTCCTACAATCTCTCTAATTTCTCAATATATCTCTCTACATTGTTTGCTAAATATTCAATTTTATTAATTCATTTGGGAATTGGGAGTGAAGTTGGCAACTAGCTTGAGGATCTTCCATCGAGCAAAGTTTCAATTTTCAACCTCTCGATTACACGTCGACGTTACGTCGGCGTTTGGTACATTCGTTCCTTCATTAAATTATTATTGTCTGTTTATTTTATTTAGCGCACTTAATTTTATTGTCTTTAATTATTTATTATCATAATTAAAATGGAAGGATTAAAAGGTATGTTTAAGGGTAAGGGTAAGGGTGCTTCTTCTAGTAGAGGCAACCAGGGCAAGGGTACTTCTTCTAGTCATCTTATTCCTACACAGATGATTTTGTTGATACTCAACATTTTCCTACAATACCATTAGATTTAGACGAGGAGTTATTTTCTGGAACTCAAGAAGACTTTAATTTAGACGATGATCTAGACGATACACCCACTAATATTGATGACAACACGCCCACTAGTGCACCTTCAACCGAAATACCTCCTATTCCCCCTAGTATGAGACGAGGTCCAAAAAACGACCATTAAAATCGATGCATGGACATTTTTTGATAGGGACGTAGAGAATCAAGTAGCCATATGTAAAATTTGTAAAAATGTTTTAAAATTTAAAATCGGAAAAGGTCACGGTGGGACGGGGGTTTAATTAGACACGTAGTAAGTGCTCATCCACTAGGTATGCCCAATACCAGGCTTCAAAACCGGGTGCGCAAACGGCCGCTCCATCGGGACAAGGTTCACATACGATATCGTCCCGGACCAAGTACGTGGTCAAATTAACCCTATGACCGGGGGAATTGTAGGCTCTAAATACAACAAACATAGAGATAGGGAAGCAATATCAAAATTAGTTGTTTGTGGAGGGTTTGCCTTTTTCATTTCCTTCATCTCCCGATTTTATTCATTACATTAGAGATATATATAATCCTCGCTTTTAACGGTTTTCCTAGGTCAACCGTTAAGAGAGATGTATTTAAATTTACGCATGAATATCAACAATATTTACGTTTTTCATTATATCATTTTAATGGCAAAGTATCTATCACGTCCGATATAGGTCGTAGTACTAACGGCCATGATTATTTAACCGTAACTTGTCATTGGATAGATTATAAATGGTCTATGCAAAAACGTATTTTAGCGTATAGATATATAGATGATAGGCACACCGGTACTTTTATTGCGAGAAAATATTTATCAAGTGTGCGATTATTACGGAATTACCGATAAAATTATGACTATTACATTAGATAACGCTTCTAATAACAATTACGCAATTACAATGTTAAAAAATAGTTTAGCTCCATCTTTTCCGGACCATTTTCATATAAAATGCGCGTGCCATATATATAACTTAATTGTAAAGGATGGTCTATCACTTTTTGAAGACATTCTTAGTAAAATACAATTTGCTATAAACTTTATTTTTAAAAGTAATAAAGTACAACGTAGAAAAGAATATAAAAAAACTTGTCACGATTGTGGACTACCTTATAGAAGAATTCCACAAGAAGTATCGACTAGGTGGAATTCTTTATACGAGCAACTACTTGTTGCTTATGACTATAAATTACCTATAACTTTATTTTTTAACTTTCATAATAAAAACCCAGCTGATATGATTTTAGATAGTGATTGGGTAAAAATTTCCGAACTTATTGTATTTTTAGAGAAATTTTTTCAAGCAACAAAAGAATTTTCCGGTATATATTATCCTACTATTTCAACTATGTTATTTTATATAACTCTAATATTTTTATTACTTAGTGAATATATGGAAAAACCAACTTATAAGGCAGCTATTAAAAAAATGTTTGTCAAAATAAAAAAATATTTTATTCCTATTCCTTCTATTTATATTATTGGTTCTGTATTAAATCCTACTATTAAAATAGACGGTACTAAATCACTAATTGAAACTATTTACGATTGTATAGAAGTACTACCACCTCCAAGTCCCAAAAATCTAAATCACCCACCACCTATTGAACAAACTAAAGAAGAAGTGTTGAATAGCGTAGAACACCAATGCAAAAATATATATAGATTTTATCAACAAGAAAATGCTAGTAACGTACCGGCTACCATACCATCTTCTTCATCTTCAACACAACCTCACAAAAGACATGTTGTTTCTGCGGCTAGTATTGAAAGCCTCAGAAATAGAATGTGCGGCCGTACCTCTACTAACCAAATTAGCGAGTTGGATATTTTTGTTTTGCGGGGTTCTGTACCGTATCAAGAAGTTATCAATGAAGATGGACAAGAAGACTTGCTTTGAAATACTTGGAGGGGAATGAGAAGACCTTTCCGACACTTTCATTGATGGCTCGAGATGTTTTGAACATTCAAGCGTCATCAATCTGCGTCGAAAGCGCTTTTTCTCGCAGCGAGATATCAAATAGGAGACCACAGACACTCATTGGCGGAGACAAATTGGAAATTGCGTATTATTCGAGAGATTGGATACGAGCGGAGCGGAGAAGGTGCGGTCAACCGGAGATCAACGAAGAAGATGATGAAAACTACAACGAAATCTTAACCGAAGGTAGTGGAAGCGACGTGGATCAATTTGACCAACAAATACCTATTCCAACCGAAGAACCACATGAAATCATCAAGCAATTAGAACAGATTTTTTTGAAAATGTAATTTTTTTAATTGCAATTTTATTATGTAATTTGCAACTTTTGGACAACACCATAAAGTTGCAATTTAGATTTTAGACAATTGTATTTGTATTACAAAAAAATCATATGTCTATTAAATAATATAAGAGGCACAAAAACAGCCTTGGGATGTTTTTATTACACTATCTTGTTTTGTTTATTGAGTTTTTTTTATACATATGTTATTTAAAAAAAAAAAAGAAGAGGAAAACCCGAGCCCGCCCCGCCCCGACCCGAGCCCGCCCCGAGCCCGCCCGCCCCGATACCGACGGATCGGGATCGGGACGGGGCCGGAGCAGTCCCGCCCGCACCCGACCCCGCTAGGCCCGCTAGTCCCGATCCCGACCCCCCGGCTCGTCCCGCCCCGACCCCGACCCCGCCAGACCCGAGCCCGGCCCGCTGGCCACCCCTACATATTTCATCACATTAATTTCTCCTTAATAAATATTTACTCCATGAATGATAGAACTTCTTAAATATTACTAATTAATGCAAGGGTGAATGAAAAAAATTAATTAATTTTATCTTAATTTAATAAAACGATAAATATTTTGTAATGAATATTTTAATAAAGACGACAAGTATTTTGAGACGAATGGAGTAATACTTTAACATTTAGTAAGAACACAAATATTGTCAACATTAGCAATTGAGTAATTGAGTATATTTAACTTGAAATATATTTGAAAGTAATTATCTCAATAGCAAGTCGAGATAGAAATTACTTTTCTTTTTACCTCTTTAGTTGTTACTTATCATGAATGGTGGACTCATCGTCCATACAATGCTTAATCAATGTATTGTTTTTTAATATTTTATAATTCTTCGTTGATGAAACTAGGACAAAATAACAAAGTAAATATTTGTATAAAATCAAAAAAATGTTTCTCGTCATTAATATTTTAGTGAAAGAACATGCATTGTACTATCAGAATCCACAAAAAAATTCACCCACCTTACCCAAATCTGTCATATTAATTCTAAGTAATTGTTTTTGTATCTGAATTAATTAGGTGGAAAATCTCCAATAATTTTCTAGAAAAAGCCCCTTCTTCACAGATAGACTAAAAGATGTCAATTCAAACGTGGAATATGACTCGGTATTAAAGTCCTAACTTTGATTTTAGAAAATATGAAAAAGAAAACCTTGTTCTTTATAATCGTTAAATTAATAAACCAGTATAATCTAAATAATCTGGAATTTTGTAGGAAGTACTGTACTGCACTCTCAAAATTATTTTGACAAATAAAGGGAAAAAGAGTATATATTACATTAATGGTTTCCTCTTTAAAATATCAAAATCATACTAGTAAAACAAACTAATCAGGAATATTCAAATGAAAGTGACATTATACTTGGGCGGCATTTGACAGCTTCCAAGTTCCAAATTAGATTCAACAACTCAATAAAAACTTTGGTAAATATAAAATAGTAGAAATGATTGTTCGTAGTATCTTCAACAAGTTGTGTTTAAGGTTCCAACCTCCAACTTTGTCCCACTTTTGCCAGCAGCCTTTGAATTCTGTAGCAGTAAATATTTGAATAAGGTTTAACTCATTTCTGCTGAATGATGCAATTATCAAATACGTGTTTTTTTTTATCATAATGTGTCACTTATCTTATTTTGAATTACTAGTACGTGTTTCAATAAACAATTATTATGTTAGTACCTGATAAGTTTTCCTTCTCTAGGTATAATCATTTGGTTTTCGGGATTTGATCGGCTCAATTAATTCAGATTCAATTATGTATGACTCATTTAAGAAAGAAGCGCTTACTATCATAGTTTTTTCTCATTTTAAGAACACCAACTTGAAACCTGTAACTAAAAATGGAGGGTCTCATCCATCCAAAAAATACATCGTTTAGTGGTTAGTACCTGTTAAGTGAATGCAATGATATAGAACAAAATTATTACTGGTAGTGTATATTAATTAAACTCATGTAGGTAATGAGCATGGTTTTGAGCTAGTGTAGCCATCCCAGAATGTTTACTTTGACTTATAATAGTAGGGTAGATCTTAGAATATTATGACAGAAGTAACTTTATTAAAGAAAAGAAACAATTAGACCATCCGTAAAGAAATCTTTAATTAACTCTTAGAATACACAACTTGATAGTACATTAAAATTCGTTCTTTTCTTTATCTACAATTTTGTACATCATATCGTGCAACATATCTTATCTATCAGATCGAACTTTTTGTTTGCATTTTTTCTGTTTTATTTTTGTCGTTTTATCTTGATCTTTTCTTTTGTAAGTTGAACTTTTTTTAATTGATTAGCACACCATGTTGCTGTGTGATGGTGACATTAGACCAATTCAGTGGTGACCAAATTAAATATTGTATTATTATGCATGTTGCACTGATTCTCTACCACTAAAGCACTTGTTATTTTATGCTTTGATAAGTTACCCTTTCATTAGTTTTTATACTTTTATTAATTTGTACGACTTTCACTTCATGGACATGATTGGCCAGTTTTATTAATGTAAAAAAATGGAAAAGGCATTGATTCTGCAGCTATTTGTTCTTTATTTAATGAGTCATATATAATTTAATTTAAGAATCACATATTTGGGAATAATATTAAAACATTATTTAATATAGTCATTTTGTAAGAAAGATTGGTGTGAGTTGCCAACCAGACCTTCTACCTTTCTCTTTACCAAAAATATTGGGACCAAATCAAAACAATTGATAAAGATTGGTATCAGATTGTAATAAATCGCCATCTTTGTTTTGGCCGGCAGGCAATTTTAGTAGAAAAATTGAAGAAATGTATGTAATAATCAATCAACTTGTCAAAACAAAAAGTGCAAATACGTTTTTATGAATTCTCAATTTTCTCCCTTTTTAATCTCTCCATTTTCTGCACAGAATTATTACATATTTCTATTTTATATGGTAATTTTATTTGATCCGCTAAAAATATCATTTTTTATATTTAAAATTTTTTAAATTTTAATATCCTCGTTTAGTTTTAATGATACGTTCTCATAAGAATAATTTACATGCATATAATATGATTGACGATCACACCATACCAATAATACTTTTAGTCATGTCAAAAAAAATAATTTAAACAAATTTTATGTATGATCAAATATCGTCAAATAAGCTGAAATGTGGGGACTATCTGCTTATTGGCTTATTTGATCATCCATCATACCTTTGTTGAACATGATGTTAATCTCGAACAACTATCCTCACCGGCGGATTATGGTAGGGGTTGGGGAGCTGTGACCCCCCTCAAAAAAACTCAAAAAAAATAATTTTTTTTATATAAACCTCTCTCTCACACACGTCACTCTATTTTCACGTTCTAAACAAGACATCAGCTCCCATTTTGCTCATACTCACTCGGGACCCAGCCACCCCCACCGCATCTCAGCTACAACAGTGTTAATCTCTCTCTTTCTCTCCTCTTTGATGTTCTGTAAGTTCTTAATGGCTTTTAATTTTTATACTATTGACTGTATTGAGGACGAAAAACAATGTATCTCATTTGTTGAGAATCAAATATTTTCGAAAAGAAATAAAAAATTGATGAAATTCACTTGTAGTTGTCCCACATCGATTTCAAGAAGAACTTATGAGGTTTTGGAGTTCTATATTTTCTACTAATTCAAGAACCCTTACAAATCTCATTTTCGAGCATAGAAACCCTAGATTTTGAAATTACGATCTGGAATTTGTCTTTTGCCAAAATCTAACTATTCTTTTATTTTTTCAAGGTTTCTCCTAATCTAAAATTTTCTTTTTCTGTGTGGCTGAGTTCGTGAGATTGGGGAACTTTATTTTTGTTTCATCATATACAAGGCTATTTTGGGCTTATGGGAGTGGAATTAACCGATTAAGGCTTTAAAAGCCGAATTTCTCTGACTTAGTTTTGTTTTCAGATTTAGATGTTATCTTTGATAATTGATTTATGTATTTTTTTTAGGAGTGGTACGATGGTCCAACTTAAGAAAATTGATGCATTTTTCAAGAGGAAAGCTTCCAAATATAAGGAAAAATGCATCAATTTACTCTCAACGAGGGGATCCTAATGCTGCTTGTAAGATTATGAATTCATTTGAGTTCATATTGATTTTGCACATGATGAAAGAGATTATGGAAATTACAGATTGTCTTTGTCAAGCTTTATAACAGAAATCCCAAGATATATTTAATGTTATACATTTAGTTAGCACTACAAAAACATAAATTCAGAAGTTGAGAGATGAAGGATGGGATCAATTATTGAAAAATGTGACATTATTTTGTGAACAATATGATATTGATTCCCCTTATTGTAATGATGTTTATATAGAGCGTCAAGGGCGTGCTCGTCATCAGAAGGATCACATCACAGTGGGTCAATATTTTAGAGTGAATCTCTTTTGTGTTACTATTAATCAACAATTGCAGGAATTGAATCACATGTTTAATGTTCAAACAATGGAGCTTTTGAGCCTAAGCAATAGTTTGATTCCTAAAGATATTTACGAAGCATTTAATATGGATGATATATGTGCTCTTGTAGAGAAATTCTATCAAGTGAATTTTAGTGAGCAAGAGAAAACAAATTTGAGATTTCAACACTTTATTCTTGAGGCTGTTAGTCATCCAGAATTGAATAACTTGTCAACTATGTCTGAATTGTGTGAAGCTTTGGAAAAAACATGGAAGGAGAATACATATTACTTGATTGACCGGATAATTCGTCTTATCTTAACTCTTCCAGTTTCTACAGCTACTACAGAAAGATCATTTTCAGCAATGAAGATAATCAAGACAAGGTTGCGTAATAAGATGGAGGATGAATTTCTTGTTGACAATATGATGGTTTATATTGAAAAAGAGATAGCTGAAAGCTTTAGCTCTGATTCAATTATTAATGATTTCAAGTCTTTAAAAGAACGAAGGGCAGCACTTTAATTCTAGGTACGTCTTTCCTTTTATATATTATAATTTTGTTGTGTTTATGTTATTTTGAATCTTTGATAAAATTATATTTTATTCTTATAAATTTCAATTATAATATTTTAGTTAGTAGTTACCGCCCCTCTTAATATTTTGGGCAAGTTCCGCCACTGCTTACCCCCTACCTTTTCTAGATAGAGAGGATGTTTCCGAAAGATCTTCGGCTCAAGAATTGTTGTCATCGGTGTATATTTAATATATACCAGGTGTATACCAAATGTATAATGCATGTATATTAAATACACATTAATATACATAAATTATAATGGCTAAAATTTATAAAAATTAAGGTTATTTTTTGTTGTAAATTTTTTTAGACTGTTGCATAATGTCAAATTTTCTGAATGTGTAGTAGGCGTACAACTACTTATCCTTTTCCTAGTTAGAATTCAATATCTGCATCCGAGTCGATTGATTTAAGCTTTCGCCATTTAAAATATACTACTAGAAATACTATCAGTCGCTACCAAAAGTACGAAAATAACGAGCAATTGATTCTACTTACTTATATATACTTTTTATTGGGTATATTTGTGATAGTTCTTTATGATAGAATCATTCTTATGCTGTCTATATTAAAAGGGGCACTTAAAAAAAGTTCTAACTTGTATTTCGTCTACATACAACAAAAGAGTTAAGATTATCTATAACAACTGGGAGAATATTTCTCCTTATTCTATCATTCCTGCTAAGTGCTAATATCTTCATTATGCTGCTTGGAATACCTTTTAATCACTTTAATTGGCTTATTTTTTGTTAGGCACAACTCACAAGGGTATATGACTTGGAAAAATTTAAAAGGAATTGGATTGCTAATGACAACTCATTACTTTAATTACTTTTCGTGCTAAACTAACCAACTTGAAAGATATAATAATTTTCCTTAGTCATTCCTTTCATTATTCACAATATATATAGCTGTACAAAGGTTGATTCCTAATATGGTACGAATCTTAACTTACCTTACAAAGGTTGATTTCTAATACAATTAGAATCCTAAGTTACCTTAAATATACATCTATCATAATTACAAAATATACTGAGAATATTCAGAGAATATTCGCTAATTATCCCCCTCAGACGGAGCGGGAGGAGGCCGAATGCTAAGGCTGGATTGGAAGTCGGTGAAGAGCTGTCGCGGTAGTCCCTTTGTGAAAATGTCTGCACACTGATAAGAGGAAGGCACGTGTAAAGTTTAGACCTGACCACGGGCAACCTTCTCTCACACAAAGTGGATATCCATCTCAATATGCTTAGTCCGCTGATGTTGGACCGGATTATGAGACATATAGATAGCAGATATGTTGTCACAATAGACTATAGACGCCTTGCGTAATGGACATTGGAGCTCCAAAAGAATAATTCAGAGCCAACAGATCTCAGCAACGACATTAGCAACTCCGCGATATTCTGCTTCAGCACTCGAACGGGATAGCGTGGCCTGCCGCTTGGCAAACCATGAGATAAGATTATCCCCAAGAAATACACAGTACCCTGAGGTGGAACGACGTGTGTCGGGGCATCCTGCCCAATCTGCATCTGTGTAGGCTAGCAACTTGGTTGGGGCAGAGGGGTATCTGATAATACGTTTGAGGGTGCCAAAATGGGACTCACGGGGGTCGTGCATAAACAGACACACCAACTGAATGGCATATGCAATATCAGGCCTAGTGAATGTAAGATACTGAAGAGCACCTGAAAGACTCTGATATAGAGTGGGATCATAGACTGGCGTGCCGTCATTGGCACTAAGCTTGGATTTTGAGTCCACCGGAGTTGGCATAATTTTCCAATTTGCCATCTTGGCACTGTACACTATCTCTTCTGCATACTTACGCTGACACATGAACATAGTGGCTCCAGATCTGGTCACCGATATACCCAAAAAGTAACTCAGCTTGCCCAAGTCAGTCACAGCAAATTCAGTTTTGAGTAGAGCAATGATTTCATTTTTCAAACCATCAGACGATGCAGTAAGAACGATGTCATCGACATATAGTAGCAAATATGCAGTGCTGCTACCTCGATGAAAAGTGAAAAGTGAGAGTGAGTTATCACACCTGCTACATATAAAACCAATCTGCAGAAGATACCTGGAAAAATGATCATACCAAGCGCGGGGTGCCTGTTTCAATCCATACAGTGATTTCCTGAGACGACATACAAACTGCGGAACTGCCAGATGAACAAAGCCAGGGGGCTGATGCATGTATATAGTTTCTTTCAAATCCCCATGAGGAAATGCATTCTTGACATCTAGCTGATGAATCGGCCAATGCATGCCCATAGCAATACTGAGAACAGTCCGAATAGTGGCCGGTTTAACAACCGGACTGAATGTCTCACCACAATCAATACCCTCCTATTGATTAGTGCCATTTGCAACTAGTCTTGCCTTATACCTCTCTAAGTCACCATTGTCTCTAAACTTGTGATGAAATAGCCACATACACCGGATAACATTCACACCAGCTGGTCTAGGTACCAAATCCCAAGTGTTCTGCTTGGTTAAATCGTTAAACTCCTCGCACATGGCAACATTCCAATTAGGGTCCAGTTTAACTAGTTTTGGATTCTTTGGAATGGGTGATAAGGTTTGTGTGGAGAGATTAAAGTGAACCTTGGGTTTGAAGATCCCGTGTTATGCACGGGTCTCCATGCGGTGAGAGGGCAGCAGTGGGAGGTCGGGACTAGGAGACTGCATGGCTACGGGACTGTTTGTTATTCTGAGAGGCAGCATGGCTGCGGGACTGGTTGTTGGACTGAGGGGTAGCAGTGTTGCTGGAGGTGTAGGAGACTCGACTGGAGGTGGTATTTGAGACCGAGAGTAGGGAGCTGGACTGGGTGGCAGTATGGGTGGCAGCAATGCTGCTGGAGGGTCAGACGACACTACTGAAGACAGCAGTGGTGTTATCGACCGAGAGCAGTTAGCTGGACGCAACAGTGGTGAGGACGGGGCTGTCGGAACAGTGGGCTGCTGTTGGTATAGATTGTGGATGACCGGGGACAGACTTGGTTCATCGAGAAAGAAGTAATCGGTGGTCTGAAATTTCCGAAGGTTTGAAAAAGGAAAGATTGTCTCGTCAAATGTGACATGACGGGAGATGATGATTTTGCGAGTAGCAATGTCATAGCACAAGTAGCCCCGATGATTAGGAGATAGACCAAGGAAGACATATGACAGAGTGCAAGAGGCAAGTTTGTGAGGTGCAGTGGAGGCTATGTTGCGGTAGCATAAGCATTCAAAAATACGTAGGTGATCATATGATGGTAGCCTGCGGTATAAAATTTCGGTAGGGGTCTTGTTTTGGAGTGTGCTAGTTGGTAAAATATTAAGAAGGGATTCTACCATTTTGACAGTATAGACCCAAAAAGGCGGTGGTAGACAGGCATGAAACAGAAGGGTGCGAACCATGTTATTGATGGTACGTATAATTCGTTCAGCCTTTTCGTTTTGGGAAGAAGTATAGGGACAAGAAAAACGGAAAACCATGCCTTGTTTAGAACATAAATTGTAAAATGTTGAGTTATTAAATTCACGTCCATTATCCTATTGGAATGATTTGATAGATTTTTCAAATTGTGTTTTAATGAATTTTTGAAACTCGAGGAATTTTGCAAACACTTCGGATTTGAATTTCAGTGGGTAAATCCAGATAAAATGTGAAAAATCATCCAAGAATACTAGATAGAATTTGTGACCCAAAGGGCTAATAATCGGAGATGTCCACAAATTAGCATGAACAATATCAAAAGGAGAAAAAGTAACATTTTTTATGACATAAATGGAAGACGAGTATGCTTGCCTAGTGGGTAAGAAAGACAGTGTTGTTCAATTTTCCCATTATTACATTGAATACGCTTAGAAGTCCTAAGAAAAGTAAAAACTGAGTCTCCGGGGTGTCCGAGTCTGTTGTGCCAAGTTGAGGGAGAGATCGCCGCAAAGGATAGAAGTGTTTGCGGTCTAACAGTGCAAGATAGAGTAAATGGGTAGAGGTCTCCCTCACTATTGTAGCGAGTAAGAATTTTCCCCGTATTGAGTTCCTTCACAGAAAAACCAAAAGGGTCAAATTCGATAGACACAGAATTATTTCTAGTGAATTTTCTAACGGAGATTAAGTTTTTAATGATGTTAGGGGTGTATAGGACGTGGTTCAGCGAGAAAGATGGGTGGGGATGTTTGGTGTGTGTATTACCGTAACCTTCAATTGGAATGCGATGACCATTGCCGACAGTAATAAATTGAGGACACTTTAACCGAAGTAGTTGAGATAAGTTACCTGACGACCGGGTGAGGTGAGAGGTGACTCCGGTATCCATGTACCAATTTTTGTCGGGTTGTTGAAGGTTCATGGTGTTGTAAGCCTGGCCCATGTCAGTAGGAGCCTGGCTGCTACTGGACCGAGACCAGGTGGGCTTGCTGCTACTAGTGGGCCTGCCTGGTTACTGGAGCAAGGCCCAGCAGGCCATGCGACCATGCGAGCCGCTTGGGCCGGGCTGCTGCTGCCGCTGCCGACCGAGACCGGGGGCGAGGCCCGAGTCTTCTGCTGGTTGGGCCAGAATTGCTGTTGTCCAGTGTTTGGGCCTGTTTGCTAACTACCCCACTGGTTGCGTTGGCCCTTTCTACGGCCCTTGCCTTTGTTGTTGTTACCGCGGCCTTTGCCACCACGACCTCCGCCGCGGGACTGCTATTGTTGGTGGTTATGCGGTGGTGGCGGGGTGGTGTTGGTCGCCGGTGATGTCATTCCTTCAACGGCTAGTGCCTTTTGATTATGCTCCTCCTGTTTAGCACGTCGAGTTTCTTCCAACAATAGTTGTGAACGTGCCTTGTTGAAACTTGGGAGAGGGTCGGCTTGTTGAATCATTGTTGCGAGTGTGTCATATTCACCTTTCGGCAATCCAGCAACAAGTTGAAGCACCATCTTGGTTTCTGAAACAGAAGTCCCGACGTTGGACAGTTAATCGGTTATGAGTTTCAGTTGCTTACAATATTCGGACATGTTGTTAAAATTCTCGAGACGGGTATTGTTGAATTGCTCTTCCAAATACACGGCCCGAGTATTTTTATTGTCCTGAAAAAATTCTTCTAGCCGAACCCAAAGTTCACGTGCCGTAGCACCTGTTTTCATGATAGTGCACAATAAGTATTTGGAGATAGTGTCGTAGATCCATTGTTTGACGACGGCGTCAAGGCGATGCCGGATTGAGTCTGTAACATCGGTGGGACGAGGAACAGATTCGTCAATATGATCGAGCACGTTGTATGTACACGTATGAATGTAGAAGAGTTTCATCCACATGGAATACTGACAGTCTTCTTGGTCAAAAATTATAGGGATAAAATTCTTGATGTTGTTAACGGCAAATGCCGGATGAAAAGAAGATACTGAACGTTGGGAAGGGTTGTCAAGTGTACCAGTGGATGAATCGAAATTTGTGGGGGAAGACATGGTTGCCGCCGGCCGAGGGAAGGGAATTTTCTGGCCGAGAAATCTGTTTTGGCCGAGAAATTTTTCTGGCCGGGAAACTGATTTGGCCGAGAAAGAGAGAGAGAGAGAGAGAAAGGAGAAGAGTAGGGTTTAGGTTTTAGAATAATTTCCCTTCGTGATTCCTTTCATTATTCACAATATATATAGTTGTACAAATGTTGATTCCTAATATGGTACGAATTCTAACTTACCTTACAAAGATTGATTTCTAATACAATTAGAATCCTAAGTTATCTTAAATATACATCTATCATAATTACAAAATATACTAAAAATATTATAAGAATATTCGCTAATACAACTAATCAATCATTCTTGGTGATACCTCTTATCATTGGACAGTTCGGCAAGTGTCATTTGTCACAAAAAATAAATCCAACAAGTGGAGAACTATAATCATAATCATAAAGTTCAATTTTCTTTATGTTTTAAGAAAATTCAGACGCCCTACACTTTGTAACATTCGTTTTAAGAAGATAGTAATTGCGTTAATTCTTGAAAATGAAAATTGATTGTAAGCCTTCAATTTTCGATGATGATTGTTGCTATACGCTAAATCTTGAGAATATATTTTCTCAACATTAGTAATCATAGGAGGATAGTCAGTGGCGGAACTTGCCCAAAATATTAAGGGGTGGTAACTACTAATTAAAATATTATAATTGAACAAAATATAATTTTATCAAAGATTCAAAATAACATCAACACAACAAAAATATAATATATAAAAGGAAAGACGTACCTAGAATTAAAGTGATGTAATTCGTTCTTTTAAAGACTTGAAATCATTAATAATTGAATCAGAGCTAAAGCTTTCAGCTATCTCTTTTTCAATATAAACCATCATATTGTCAGCAAGAAATTCATCCTCCATCTTATTACGCAACCTTGCCTTGATTATCTTCATTGATGAAAATGATCTTTCTGTAGTAGCCGTAGAAACTGAAAGAGTTAAGATAAGACGGATTATCCGGTATTCAGACATAGTTGACAAGTTATTCATTTATGGATAACTAACAGCCTCAAGAATAAAGTGTTGAAGTTGAAATCTCAAATTTGTTTTCTCTTGCTCACTAAAATTCACTTGATAGAATTTCTCTACAAGAGCACATATATCATCCATATTAAATGCTTCGTAAATATCTTTAGGAATCAAACTATTGCTTAGGCTCAAAAGCTCCATTGTTTGAACATTAAACATGTGATTCAATTCCTGCAATTGTTGATTAATAGTAACACAAAAGAGATTCACTCTAAAATGTTGACCCACTGTGATGTGATCCTTCTGATGACGAGCACGCCCTTGACGCTCTATATAAACATCATTACAATAAGGGGAATCAATATCATATTGTTCACAAAATAATGTCACATTTTTCAATAATTGATCCCATCCTTCATCTCTCAACTTCTGAATTTATGTTTTTGTAGTGCTAACTAAATGTATAACATTAAATATATCTTGGGATTTCTGTTATAAAGCTTGACAAAGACAATCTGTAATTTCCATAATCTCTTTCATCATGTGCAAAATCAATATGAACTCAAATGAATTCATAATCTTACAAGCAGCATTAGGATCCCCTCGTTGAGAGTAAATTGATGCATTTTTCCTTATATTTGGAAGCTTTCCTCTTGAAAAATGCATCAATTTTCTTAAGTTGGACCATCGTACCACTCCTAAAAATACATAAATCAATTATCAAAGATAACATCTAAATCTGAAAACAAAACTAAGTCAGAGAATTTCGACTTTTAAAGCCTTAATCTGTTAATTCCACTCCCATAAGCCCAAAATAGCCGCGTATATGATGAAACAAACATAAAGTTCCCCCAATCTCATGAGCTCAGCCACACAGAAAAAGAAAATTTTAGACTAGGAGAAACCTTGAAAAAATAAAATAATAGTTAGGATTTTGGCGAAAGACAAATTCAAATCGTAATTTCAAAATCTAGGGTTTCTATGCTCGAAAATGAGATTTGTAAGGGTTCTTGAATTAGTAGAAAATATAGAACTCTAAAACCTCATAAGTTCTTCTTGAAATCGATGTGGGACAACTACAAGTGAATTTCATCGATTTTTTATTTCTTTTCGAAAATATTTGATTCTCAACCAATGGATACGTTATTTTTTGTCCTCAATACAGTCAATAGTATAAAAATTAAAAGCCATTAAGAACTCACAGAACAGTAAATAGGAGAGAAAGAGAGAGATTACCACTGTTGGGGCTGAGATGCGGTGGGGGTGGCCGGGTCCCGGGTGGGTAAGAGCAAAATGAGAGTTGATGTCTTGTTTAGAACGTGAAAATAGAGTGACGTGAGAGAGAGGGGGGTATATATAAAAAAAGTTGAGTTTTTTTAGGGGGGCCACAACTCCCCCAGCCCTTACCATAATCCGCCACTGGGGATAAGGTCTGCGTATAACTCTTCTTTGTCAAACTTCACTTGTGTGATCACATCAGGTATGTTGTTACGGCAACAAACAATTATCGGGTCGTGAAATTTTTCTTGGGCCCATTTAAAAGTTTTTACCAAGTCTATACTAAAAGATATGTACGCAAGGGTTTGGGCCATTCCAGGAAATAAAGCCAATTGAGCAGAGGCTGCCTACTTGTCTTTGAGTTCTTTTTGTGTTAACTCTCAAGAAGAAAATATACTAATGTTTGCTCATGCCAAAGTATTTTCTTATTTCAATTTAAAATGACACTTTTTATATTTATAACGTTTCAAAAATCTTTGATATTGAGTTATTATTTTACCACTTACTTTCAATTATGTAATTATTGTTAATCAAATTACATTTGTTGGAACCTAAAAGAGTACCGTTTAATTTATGTGACATCATTTGATTATATACGGAGTTTAAGAAAGAATGAATGATTTTTTATTCAAAATAAGTCTTAGTTATTTGTGTGGTTGTAAATATCTCATTAATGACAAAAATAAAATTTTAAATTTAATTATCTTTAAATATAAAAATGATACTCTATTTTTTTTAGAAAAAATAAAATAAATGTGTCACATAAATTGAAACTGAGAGTAGTACTCTCTCTGTTTCATAATAAGTGTCACTTTAGCCAAAAATACACATATTAATAAATTAATAATTCAATAAAAAGTTTACCAAACTATACCTATTTAATAAAAACATATTATTTTTCCCTTTTGATTAAAGCATGCATAAATAGTAATCATTTATGTTTTGAACAGAGAACTTGTCAATTAATATTTTTTGAATAGAGAGCTTATCATTTTTTATCTAAGGGTATAGTAGAAAAAATAAATAATTTATGTCAAATTTTTAAAATAACATTTATTTTTAGAATAATTTTTTTTATTAAGATAACACTTATTACGGAACGTATGAATTATATTCTAGACTCTACTACTTCTAGTAGTGGATGGGTGATTTGGGAGTACTTGGGCTTGGGCATAGGATTTTGTGCCAGAAATAGATTGAGAAACTGACAAAGGGCTTAGGCAGATTTACAGAGTCTATTTGGGATGGATGCCTAAAACCTGAGCCCAATCATGGGTTCTGACATAAATCAGAAATGAGAATTAAGAGACTAAAGAGTAGCTGTACACCATAAAGTACACTAGTTTTTTAGAGATAGGTAGAGAAAGAATTGATCTTCTATTTTAATTTTTTATTCAATTTTCGATATTTACATTTGACTCGATTAAATTTAAATTTGAGGGAAAAATCTCATAGTGAGGACAAATCATTTACGGTGACTTCGTATTTAAATAGACTCAAAAATAAAATATTTAATAAAGTATTTATTACTCCACAACAATTTTTATCGCGAAAAAAAAAAAAAAAACCAAACAACACTAACTAGTTCTGTAGACTCTGTTTTCATGCTAACCCCCCCCCCCCCCACCACACCTACTTCCTCGGTACTTGTTTTCACATAAGTATTCAGTTATCTCTTCCAAGAAACAAGGCAATTTAACTATCTTTTCATTAAATATAAGCGGACACTGTATGATTGTAAGTTAATGTCCCTGTTTATTTTTACTTTTTCATTATTAGTTTTGTATATTTTAAAAAAAAAAGGTGTATAATTTACCAAGATATTTATATTAATTGATGTATAATTTTAATAGAGTTGAAAAATAATTTAAAATAATAAATTAATACTATGATTAAAATAAATAAAAAATTATCTTCTCTTGATATGCTAAAAGTGACAAGAAAAATAATTAAATTTTTTTTTAGTATAGTAGACAAGTAAAATTGAATGGAGGGAGTATCCATCTTATTGTTATTAATGCATTTTGATAATATTTTATTGAAATAGAAGCAAAAAAATCTCCATCAATTATCTCAATTTGTTTGTCACACTTTTCTTTTTTTGTCTGTTTCAACAAAGAAAATAGCACCATTCAATAATTATATATAATTTAACTTTAAAATTTTCTTTTTATCATTCATGAAATGATTTATAGTCACACAAATATATAAGATTTATTTTATATCATAAAATTCAAAAACTTTCTTTTTTTTCTTAAACTTTAGGTTTAATCAAACGATGTCACACAATTCCCACCCCACCTACTAAGATTATACTGGCTATGTTATTGTTGTTGTTGCAAACGATGTCACATAACTTTGGACGGATAGATCATTTGGAGTTATTAAAATTATTTAGAAATTGAGTTGTGTTTGATATTGTTAACGTGTATGATGTGTATTATTTAGTCATATTTAGTATTGTATAATTATGGTAAATATAGGATCCTTATTGTAATAGGATTATCCATTGTACACACTATATATATTTGTATTAATTAGAAAGATTCTCCAAGAGAGATTAATACAATCTTACATTGTATCAGAGCCATAACCTAAACCCTAATTTTTTCTCTACCCACAGTCGCCCCCCCTCTTCTCGGTTTTACCAAAATAGTCGGATGCCTCTCGTTTTCGGCGGCCATATAATTTCTTTTTTCCTTTGTTGCCTCCCCAATCCGAAAGCAACATTCTTTGCTGCCTCTCGATTTGTCTTTTTTTTCTTTGCCTTCTTGTCAGTCTCTCTCATTTACCTGAGAACACAACTTCACAATGATTTCTCTTCTTTTTAGTAAAACTGTCAGAAGCCGTCTCGTCTGCTTTTCTCTTTTACCCGAAAATAATTAAAATTTTGTCCTTTACCCGAGAACAAATCAATGGCTTACTTGACCTGTCAGCAGTCTGATAATGCGTGGCAAATGGATACGGGCGCCATCTCATCTCACCAACAATTCAGGTAATCTTCCTCAACTGCGCCAGTTACCAACTCCACAATCTATTATGGTCAGTAGTGGTCATCACATTCTAATTCAAGGATTTGGACACACCCTTACCCTACCACCACATCCCCACTTCTCTCTTAAAAAACGTCTTTTATACCCCAAACATCATCAAAAGTCTAATTTCTCTTAGAAAATTTGCCACTGATAATTTTGTTTCAATTAATTTTGACCCGTTTGGATTTTTTATAACGGACCTCTGTACCGAGAAACTCCTTACGAGATGCAATAGTGAGGGGGACTTATATCCGTTCCTACACATATCTGCTGCTAGTGTCGCTCCTCACACTGTTTTAATAACCATATCTCCCTCTACATGGTATAGTAGACTTGGTCATCCGTGTTCTCACATTTTTTATTCTCTTAGAAATCGAAATTTAATCCAATGTAACAAAAGGGAACCTTTCTCATAGTTGCTCCTCGTGTCAGTTAGGGAAACACGTTAGACTACCATTTACGGCTTCTATGAGTACTACTTTCTCCCTCTTTGATATTATTCACGTTGATTTATGGACATCTCCCATAACTAGCAACTTAGCTCACAAATACTATCTGGTATTTTTGGATGATTTCTCTCACTTTCATTGGATCTATCCACTCAACTTCAAATCTCAAGTGTTCTCCAAATTTGTTGAGTTTCGTACACTGGTTAAAACGCAATCTGAAAAAGACATAAAATCGTTTCAATGTGATAATGGTTGAGAGTTTAATAATTCCCTATTTCATAAATTTTGTGCGACTAATGGCATGATCTTTCGTTTCTCGTGCCCTCACACCTCCACTCAAAATGGAAAAGCTAAAAGAATTCTTCAAATCATTAATAATATGATTCGTACCCTCTTTTTTGATGCGTCTCTCCCCCCTACTTTTGGGTATATGCACTGAAAACGGTATAACACATTCTACCCACCAGTGCGATTCAAAATAGGACACCCACCGAAATTCTCTACCGTCGGATCCCTACCTATGACCATCTTAGAATTTTTGGTTGTATGTGTTACCCTAATCTAACATCCACGACACCCCACAAATTGGCACCCAGATCTACTCCATGTGTCTTCCTAGGCTTCCCATCGAACCATAGGGAGTACCTATGCTATGATCTATCCACCGACAAAATCATAATCTCACTCCACGTCACTTTTGTCGAGTATGTTTTCTCGTTTGACAACATTCAAAAATTCTAAGTCACTGATTATAAATTTCTTGATGATTCGGACACATCACCGCTTGTCCACCAAGCTCTCCGACATGCTACCACTATTCCGGCAGCAGTCAACACTCTGTCACCGTCACTGACTCACGCCGCTGCCACCACCGGCAGTTCCCCCGACAGCGGCACAGCCTCTCCTCCCATCATTGTCTCCCGCACTACCAACATGCCACCGTCCCAGTCTCACAACGCTGTCGCCGGCGGCAATGTCCCTATTCCAAACCAGTCACCACCATATGCTTCCGTTGTTTCTCCATCAATTTCGATCACCATATCCGACACCCAATCGACGCTCATTGTGTCCCAGTCACCGATCGCCACCAACACCACCACTGTACCAGTCACCGGCACCAGTCGCCCTACCGACACTCGACCACACAGACCTACCCACCACCGTCGCCGTACCCGACAACACCAGCCTCAGCCTCCATCATTCCACTAAAATTTCCACCCTTACCTCCCCCGATATCAACATCAGACAACAACCACCCAGTTTTATTTACCGTCGGAGCGCGAACCTTACCTCCCCGATGTCAACATCAAACAACAACTACCCAATTCTCTTTACCGTCGGCCAATCCGACGGAAATCGTGACCCAAGTTCTGCCACCGGTAACCCGCCACCACACATTCACCCAAACACCCATCTTACACCTAAACCCACGCACCATATGGAAACCCGAGCCCAACACGAGATTTTTAAACCCAAAGTCCAACTTAACCTGTCCACCCAAACCATTTTCCCAATACCCAAAAACCCCAAATTAGCCAAACAAGACCCGAATTGAAATACGGTCATGCGTGAGGAATTTAACGCTTTAACAAAACAACACACTTGGGATTTGGTTCCTAAACCAGAGGGGGTGAATATGATCTGTTGCATATGGATTCTCGTCATAAATACAGAGACAGTTGTGACTTGGAGAGATATAAGGCGAGACATGTGGCAAAAGACACTAATCAACAATAGGGAATTGATTGTGGTGAGACATTCAGTCCGGTTGTTAAACTGGCTACCATTCGCATAGTTCTGAGCATTGCCTTGGGTAAGCATTGGCTGATTCATCAGCTTGATGTGAAAAATGCATTTCATCATGGGGATCTGAAAGAAACCGTTTACATGCATTAACCACCTGGTTTTGTACATCCAGCAGCCCCTCAATATGTATGTCGTCTGCGTAAGTCCCTTTATGGTTTGAAACAGGCCCATCGAGCATGGTATGAACGCTTTGCACAATACATTATGCAGATTGGGTTCGTATGCAGTAAATGTGATACCTCTCTATTTATTTTTCATCGCGGTAGTAGCATTTCCTATTTATTGTTATATGTGGATGACATAGTCCTTACTGCCTCCTCTGATTTATTAAAAAAATGAGATTATTGCATTGCTTAAATCCAAATTTGTTATGACTGACTTGGGAAAGTTGAGCTATTTTTTTGGGATATTAGTGACTCGTTCTGCAGATACTATATTCTTGTGTCAGTGCAAGTATGCAACTGAGATAGTGTACATGGCTAAAATGGAAAACTGCAAGATCATGTCCACTCCAGTTGACTCTAAGTCAAAGCTTAGTGTTGTTGATGGTGCTCCGGTATCCGACCCCATATTTTATAGGAGTCTTGCAGGTGCACTCCAGTATCTTACCTTCATCATGCCTGACATTGCTTATGCTGTTTAGCATGTGTGCTTATTCATGCATGCCCCCAGAGAGCCTCATTTTACTGCCCTTAAGTGTATCATTCGATACTGTAAGGGCACACTTTATTATGGCTTGCACCTATACCCCTCACCACCGACCAGATTATTATCATATACGGATGCTGATTGGGCAGGTTGTTTGGACACGCAACGATCCACCTCCAGCTACTGCGTGTTCTTAGGAGATAACCTCATTTCATGGTCTGTCAAGCGGCAAGCCACCTTATCTCGTTCGAGTGCAGAAGTCGAGTATAGAGGCGTTGCGAATGTTATTGCTGAGATCTGTTGGCTTCGAAAACTTCTTTTAGAGCTTCAGTGTCCCCTGCGTAAAGCGTCTTTGGTTTATTGTGATAACATATCCGCCATATATTTATCTCATAATTCGGTTCAGCATCAGTGAACCAAGCATATTGAGAGGGATATACACCTTGTTCGTGAAAAGGTTGCTCTCGGTCATGTTAAGGTGTTGCATGTGCCTTCTTCATATCAGTATGCAGATATATTCACGAAAGGCCTTCCCAGACAACTCTTTCTCGATTTCAGATCCAGTCTTAGCGTCCGGCCTCCTCTCGCTCCGACTGAGGGGGTGTGTTAACATGTATAATGTGTATTATTTAGCCATATTTAGTATTGTATAATTATGATAAATATAGGATCCTTATTGTAATAGGATTCTCCATTGTACACACTATATATATTTGTATTAATGATAAAAGACTCTCCAAGAAAGATTAATACAATCTTACAGATATAAAATTTGTTTAAGGTAAAACTAAAAATGTTAATAAACTTATAATGAACAGTAATTTTGATAGAGTTAAAATTTTCTCTAAAAATACGAACAAGTGAGAAAAATTCAACATCATCTATCTATATAGTATATAAAAAAAATTATGTACAAAGTAACATTTTGATAAATGAAATACGAATGAACCCTTCACTCCCTCAACTCTGCCTCAATAACAACATTACTAGAGAAGGAGCTCGGAAGGAACATTGCGCAACCATGAATTATTTAGTTGACAGCAATGGAAATTATCCTCTGATTTACTTTTTGTGCACCAACCTACTTTTTTTCTTCTGATTAATCAAATGTAAGTCATATATGGGAATAAGGAAATTCTTAGAAGAAAACATTCGTGATGTGACACTAATAAGAATCATTCATCTTATTTTTGCTATCCTAGAATCTTATAATCGTGCACTTGCGATTATGTCCAAAAGTGAATATATTAAGTTTTTCATGTTTATGGTGCCTGGGGCGGATCTAGGGTTCCAGGGTGTTCACTCGAAACATTCTCGGTAAAACATCATATATATATATAAGATTAATTTTTAAGAGATAATTATGTTGTATGAAATTTAAGACAACAATGCTATCAAAATTAACCAACTTTTTAAAAATATATAATTTGGGGTGTATTATACACTATTATACAATGGGGTGTATAATATTGTATATGGAATGTATATGGGTGTATGTGGGTGTATATGAGTGTTTATGTATATAGGTGTATAAGTATGTATACACCTTCAAACACCTATATACATAATGTACTTGACTTTTGTACATTAGTGTATCATAACGTATAAAATTATTTTTGAGCCAGAGCTTTGCAATGTATATTTTGAGTTATTTTTTGCAATGTAAGTGAGCAAATTGTATATTTTTTAAAATTTCCCATCTTTTAATTCGTTATATATATATAGAGAGAGAGAGAGTGTGAGATTTTTTAAATACCCTAAACACAAAATTAGAAGTTGACTCAGTGATTTAAGAGATTCAAAATTTAATTTGAGATTTCAAGTTTAAATCTCAAACATAATATTTTTATATTTCGAACCCCTTTAATGAAAAATAATGAATCCGCCGCTGTAATGGGGAGCCAAAAATAGATGCATAGTACATGTACTCTTTTCTTTTACCTATCAACATAGTGTAATTTTCGAGCAACATCTCTTGAACAAGAGTGGCTCCACCACTTATGTCAGAAAAGGAATAATTTTTCTTTTATTTATTTAGGTCCACAATACGTCCCTTACAAACGAGGCTGATTTTTTTTCGAAACCCCATAGCAAAAATCTTAGATCTACTATATGGTGCCCCCTGGGTACTTGTGACAAGCTCGTTAAACAGCATAGGTGCATCGAGGATTTATATTTTTTTAATTGATTTAAGTTATATATATTAATAATATAAAATATTAATTATTAATATGTATTTAATAGTATTGTAATTGGTTAGTCAGTACTCCTTACTATTATTTTTCATGTTATCAATCAATACTACTCCCTCCGGATCAAAAGAGTGTCCACTTAACCTTTATTTTTTGGATAAAAAAGGGTGTCTGCTTAACAAATCAAAAAAGAATTAATCTTACTTTTTAAAATTACCCTTATTAGTTGTTAGGTGATCAAATTCCTAATACCTATTTAATTATGGGCACTTTAGTCAAATTATCATTTTTTACCTAAGAGTCAATATTTTCTTAAAGTGTGTTCAAATGGCTAAGTGGACACTCTTTTTTGTCCGGATGGAGTATATAGTAAAAGATATAGTTGACTGTTTTATTTTTAAATAATTTGATTATGCAAATATTTTTGCGATGTCATGAATACATGAACTAAATTCCTATTACATTCATAAACTTAATTATAGACTATGAAGACCCAAACTCTGATGAACGATATCTTTATTTTCATTTGGAGTGAATGCAGGAGCTTATTGCTAACTGGCTCGTGAAAGTTATTGTGCTGGTAATTCCTCATCCAAACGTCTACTTACTTTATCCTTATAACGTGTCTCAAACATAGTAACTGCAGATCAAGCGTAAACTAAAAGTTATATGTACTCAGTATTTATATCAATAGGGGCGGAGCGTGGAGGTAGACGGATGCAAATAGAACCTCTTTCGTTGAAAATTTATATTATCTAAATAAGGTAAAAATATATTTTCATATATATAAAAATTGTTGAATCCGGCCCTTATTTGAATTGCTGACTTTATCACTAAATATATGATTTGAATTGCTGACTTTATCACTAAATATATGATATATGTCTCAAAACGCGAATACATACCATTAACAAAAAAACCCAAATTTCCAATGAAATTCTTTGGAAATTGGTTCTCAAAAATCCTATATGTCCGATAGAGTACCGATGGCAATATTGTCCGTCGGAGATTCACATCTTTGGCAGTATATACTTTTATCACTAAATTATAGTTAATTAATACATAAATAAGTATAATTTGTTGTAAATAGTGAGAACGGGTAAATTTTAATTTTACCTCAGACATCATGCTACCATCACCTTTGTAAATAACAATAAGGCCTAATTGGATGTAGCAACTGTAGTTATGAAATGACTACTAACGTGAAGTCTGGTTTCTCATTTAAATCGAAGATTTGCAATTACCATAGATATTGAGCTGTCAAGCAACAAAAAAAATTGTGTGGCTAAGGTGGCGAATAACTGCATGCTAGTAACTTTTCAAACTACATTTACTCCTTTTATTTCTTGAAAAATTACGTGCAGATGTAGGATATACAGCCAGGTTGAGTTTATTTGGACATACATATATTTATGTGAATGCATCCGAAACCAGACAGAGCCACTTGTTTCTTGTTTTCTTCCTCATTTAATTTAATTGTTTCCTCGACCAAAAAGGGAAACAAAGGAAAAATGAATAAGAAAATTTTAGGATAACTAGTTTGGATAAGATGAAATATATCATATCTGCAATCTTATGTAAGCAATGATCTGGGAAAAACATCAAATTGATGAGAAAGGGATAAGTAGATCTTTGGCTTTGATCCGTTTCTATGAATATGTGACCAAAATTAGGGGTGAAAATTTCGGTTTAACTGATAAATTGAACCGAAAAAATATTATTGTTAGTATTGGACACTTAAATCTCAGTGTTATAACAAATATTTAATTAGTGTTGGAAATTTATTAATGTGGAATTAAGTATATCTCATTATTTATGACTCAAATAATTGGGGCCCCGTACGTTGGAAACGTCGTTTCCACACACGTGCACACGTAGTGCTAAGTATCACAAATTTCATTAGTGAAAGAGATATTGGTATGTATGTAATACATTTGAGACATAGAATGATGGACGGTTATTGGCCAAATGACAAAGTATTCCACGTTGGTAAACGAAGGAAGAAGTGTACGAAGTGTAAGATGAAACGGGTCAAAAATCACCGCGAAGGACCGCGGCGCGGCCCCGTCGGAGCTGAGGCACCGGAGCGCCTCCCAGGGAGCACCGCAGCGCTAATTGGGTCTTCAGTTACTGGAGCCGCGGCGCTAATTCACAGAGTCGTAGCGCTTCGGAGGCAGAATGCTGCGACGGGAAGTTGGAAAGTTCTGACTTTTGGGCTGATTTTGGAGCATTGAATCTCTATTACTTGGCACATGAATTCAGTCATTATTTGGCTGAATGTAACCCATCAATTAAGTACCATTACATAGCTATTGAAGGTCATTAGTTGGCTAGTTGAGGGGTCATCTCCTTACACTATAAATTGAGGCATTTGGCTCAATTGTTCACTACACTTAGAAAAATACTACAGAATTTTCTGACTTCATCTTCTTCCTCTCTAGCAAGTTTACTATAATCAAAGTTCTTCAAGAATAACACTTGAGTTTCCTTTGCTCAATTGTTAAGTTGCTATTGTATCTTGGGAGACTATTGCCCGACAACGTAAAAGGAGATATACAGGGCAATCTTATCTTAAAGACAGAGTGCCATCATTCGACTCAGCAAATCACACAAGGAGTTTGTTTCATTCTTGATTTCCAATTTTGTTGTAATCTTTAGATTATCCTTTCTAGCAATTGTAATATTTACTTACTTCTCATTCCCTGCAATTGTTGTATCCTACAAGTTTAAGACAAGATTTGTTGTAAGTACCTAGAAAGATGACTGGAAGAGAACAACTCGCTTCTGATTCTGATGCTGCTGCTACCCAAGGCAACCCCTCTACCTTTCACACTGCTCAAGGCACTCTCAATGCCTTTCCGGTTGCTCAAGGCTCATCCAACGCCTTTTCTTCTGCTCAAGGAAACACTCCAGTTCCTCCACCCGCTGGATTCTATCATGAACGCCCAGAAAAGTTCATAGAATCAAACATCAAGAGATGGCAGCAGAAGATGATATCTGACTGTTATGGGAATGACTCGGTTCCTAATAGAAGATCCTATACAAGCTGGAGATGAAATGGACCCTTCACCTACTGAAAAGGTTGAAGGGGGGCAAGGTATCTATGTCATTAATGGCATGAAGATGGTTCTTGATGCATGGAGTCATAATGATTTCATGTGTAAGAACTATATTTTGAACTGCGTGTCAGACCATCTCTACACAGTGTATTGCACCGTAGGCACTGCCAAAGAGTTGTGGGAGAAACTGTAGAAGAAGTACAACGCACAAGATGCAGGTACTAAGAAATTCATCGTTAGGAAATTCCTAAAATTTCAAATGGTGGATAGCAAAACAGTGATATCCCAAGTCCAGGAATTCCAAATGATTTTACATCACCTGGATTTGGAAGGTATGAAGCTAAATGAGCTATTTTTGGTTGCATCACTGATTGAAAAGTTACCTCCTTCGTGGAATGAGTTTATGAGTTACTTAAAACTCAAGACAAAGGAGATGACCTTTGAAGAACTTATTATCAAACTCCAAATTCAGGAAGATAATAAGAAGGCCTTGCCTAGGGGTAAACAACCCGCTAAGGCAAAGGAAAATCTGGCTGAGGCCAAAGGAAACCCAAACAAGAAGCGCAAGTTCCAGAAAGACGGCAAGACCCAAGCGGCAGAGAAGTTCAAAGGAAACTGTCACCACTGTGGGAAACCTGGTCACATGATCAAGGACTGCCGCAAGCTCAAGACTGAGCAACAAGAGAAGGGCAAGGCTCAGGCTAACGTCGTCAAAGACAGGCTTCTCGGTGACATGATTGGGGAGTTCTCAGCGGTGGTGCTTGAAGCAAACCTTGTTGAGAATCCCATGCAGTAGTGGATGGACACAGGTGCTACAAGACACATATGTTCCAATAGAGATACCTTCTCCACTTATACACCAGTTACTAACAAGAAGTTGTTCATGGGTAACAACGCTTCCTCTGACGTGCTGGGGGTAGAAAAGGTAGTCCTGAAGATTGACTTATGGAAATGAGCTCACACTGAAGGAGGTGATGCATGTTTCTGAGATTATGAGAAATTTAATTTCAGGTCATTTATTAGTTAATGCTTGTTTTAGGCTAGTATTTGAGTCCAATAAGTTTGTAATCACCAAGAATGGAACCTTTGTGGGAAGAGGTTTCGTCTGTAAAGGCCTATTCAAGGTTAACGCCATGTCTGTAATACGTGCAAGTAATAATATTAAAGTTTCTTCTTACTTGCTTGAGTCATCTAATTTATGGCATCATAGATTAGGACATGTTAACTATAAGTCCATCCAAAGGTTGGTCAAGTTGGAGTTGTTACCGTAAACCCTCAACATAAGTGTGAGGTGTGCGTAGAGGAAAAACTCACAAAGCTTCCTTTTCGATCCGTCGAAGGGAATACCGCTCCTCTAGAACTTTTTCACATAGATATATGTGATTTTAAGTTTGCACAAACTAGGGGAGGGAACAAATACTTTGTGACATTCATTGATGTTAGCACAAGGTATTATTACCTTTACTTGTTGAAAAGTAAAGATGAAGCCTTTGAAGAGTTCTGACGTTACAAAGCAGAAGTTGAGAACCAATTAAGCATGTGGATTAAATCCATTCGTAGCGCCATTTGAGAAATATTGTGCCCAATCATGCATTGTTCATCAAAAAACGACTCCATACTCACCTCTATCGAACGGTGTGGTGGAACGCAAGAACCGCACATTGAAGGAAATGATGAATGCCTTACTCATCAATTTCGGTCTTCCCCAAAACATGTGGGGAGAAGCCGTCCTTACCGCTAATACGATTCTTAACAGAGTCCCACATAAGGGTAAGGACAAAACTCCATATGAATCATGGAAGGGAAAGAAACCCACCTATAAATATTTAAAGGTGTGGTGTTGTTTGGCAAAGGTTGAAGTACCCAAGCCAAAACAGGTCAAGATTGCGCCTAAGACTGTAGATTGCATTTTCATCGGATATGCAAATAACAATAGTGTTTTTCGCTTCTTAGTGTATAAGTCAGATATTTCAGATATCCACGGGGGTACAATCATGGAATCAAGGAATGCTCAATTCTTTGAAGATACCTTTCCTAGAAAGAAAAAAGAAATAACCTCTCGTAAACGAAGTTATGAACCAAGCTCTTAGGAACTGGGAGTCATTGACTGCCCAGATCTAGATGGTTCAGATTTAGTGGACTTCGAAGTGGTTGAATATCCGGAATCTAGTGTTCCATATTCTCAGAACTTGGAGACTCCAGAGATGGAACCAAGGCGAAATAAAAGGGCCAGGAAGGATAAATCTTTCAGTCCTGACTTTGTAGCTTATATTGTTAATGATGAACCAAGGACAATTGCTGAAACATTGTCAACTCCAGAGGCACCGCTATGGAAAGAAGCTATTGAAAGTGAAATAGACTCTATTCTGCATAACCATACTTGGGAGTTGGTTGATCTTCCTCCGAGAAATAAAATGTTGGGTTGTAAGTAGATACTCAAACGGAAGTATAAAGCAGATGGGTCTATAAATAAGTACAAGGCCAGGTTGGTAGTCAAGGGCTATCGACAGAAGGAAGGCCTTGACTACTTTGACACGTACTCACTGATATATCTAGGATGACGTCCATACGAGTATTCATTGTGATCGCAGCGTTGCGTGACCTTGAGATATATCAAATGGATGTTAAGATAGCCTTCCTAAATGGTCATTTGGAAGAAGAAATTTATATGGAACAACCCGAGGGGTATGTGGTTCCAGGACAAGAGAAGAAAGTCTGTCGGCTTGTCAAATCTCTGTACGGGTTGAAACAAGCCCCGAAGCAATGGCACGAAAAATTTGATAGTACTCTACTATCGAAGGGTTTCGCCATTAATGAGTGTGACAAATGTGTCTACGTGAAAGGTAACTCTAACTCGTTCGTCATGATATGTCTGTACGTAGATGACATGTTGATCACATGGAGCAGTCCTAGCTTGATCCTAAAGACTAATACCATGTTGAAACAATGCTTCGACATGAAGGATATGGGTATCGCAGATGTCATCTTAGGGATAAAAATCTCTAAGATGTCTGACGGACTGGTCTTATCTCAGTCTTACTACATCGAGGATGTTTTGAGAAAGTTCGAGATGTTTGATAGTTCGCCTATGAAGTCACTAATGGATAGAAATCAAAAGCTTGATAAAAATCATTGTGCACCCGTATGCCAGGAGCGATATGCACAGGTGATTGGGAGTTTGATGTACATAACAAACTGCACCCGACCTGCTATTGCTTATGCAGTCAATAAGTTGGCTAGGTTCACCCGTAATCTGAGTAATGATCATTGGAAGGCGTTGAATCGGGTACTACGATACCTAAAATACATGCTAACTTACGGGTTACGTTATTCGAGATATCCATCTGTACTAGAGGGGTACAGTAATACAAACTGGATATCTGACATAGAGAACACCAAGTCCACCAGTGGGTATGTATTTACAATTGGTGGTGGGGCTGTGTCTTGAAAATCCTCTAAGCAAACTTGCATCGCCCGATCCACGATGGAATCAGAGTTTATCGCTTTAGACAAAGCAGGAGAAGAAGTTGAGTGGCTTCACGACTTCTTAGAGGATGTTCCTTGTTGGGACAAACTCGTACCTACTGTAACGATCCACTGCGACAGTCAGTCAGCTCTAGGAAGGGCACAGAGCTCTATGTACAACGGCAAGTCTCGTCATATTCGACAGAGACATAAAATTGTTAGGCAGCTGATCACTACGGATATAATATACATTGGTTACATAAAATAAAATGATAACATAGCGGACCCACTGACAAAGGGCTTACCTAAAAATCAGATGTTCTGCCTGTCTTTGGGAATGGGCTGAAAACCCAAGGTATAAGGACTAATACGGTGGTAACCCAACCTTACTGACTGGAGATCCCAGGAATTAGGTTCAATGGGAAAAACTAAGTTGTAAAGGTTCAATTGAGCGCTTCGGGGGAAGCATGAGCACTTCAGATTGTGATTTCTGTAAAGAAACACCAAATCCAAAGTCGTTCCCGTGATAGACTATAAGTGCTATCTGCAGTATGGGTAAAGGTTAAGTTTCCAAAACCTTTAAATGATCATCACTGGTTGAGGTTAGGTTTGGGGAAACTTTTCATGGTTTCTAACACTTGTAAAGTGGGGTATAGCAGAATACCTTGTAGGAGACCACCTTTTTAAGTGCGAGGACATGCCGCCTCAAATGAACGCACTTAAGAATCCAAGAAGTGTCCACAGCCACAACGGACAAAACATTACGAAGAACAGTGTAAGTGAAGCTGTTGTGTTGGTACTGTTGACTTGGCTTACACTAAACACTGACGGTTCAGGACATCACGTTCACCGCGCAGTAAGTAAGTCCGATGGTATTCAACTATGGAAGGTTCAAAGCGGAAGCTACCTATCCAGATGCAACATCGGTCCGCTGAATGATTGCTGGAAAGGCACCATGTGAGTGCGCCAAAATCTCTTTCAAGAGGGGATTGTTGGAAATTTACTAATGTGGAATTAAGTATATCCCATTATTTATGACTCAAACAATTGGGGCCCCGTATGTCGGAAACGTCGTTTCCACACACGTGCACATGTAGTGCCAAGTATTTCAAATTTCATTAGTGAAAGAGATATTGGTACGTATGTAATACGTTTGAGACATAGAATGATGAAAGGTTATTGGTCAAATGACAAAGTATTCCACGTTGGTAAATGAAGGAAGAACTGTACAAAGTGTAAGATGAAATGGGTCGGAAATCGCCGCGAAGGGCCGCGGCGCAGCCCCGTTGGAACCGAGGCGCTTCGGAGGCAGAATGCTGCGACAGGAAGTTGGAAAGTTCTGACTTTTGGGCTGGTTTTTTAGCATTGAATCTCTATTACTTGGCACATGAATTCAGCCATTATTTGGCTAAATGTAACCCCTCAATTAAGTACCATTACATGGCTATTGAAGGTCATTAGTTGGCTAGTTGAGGGGTCATCTCCTTACACTATAAATTGAGGCATTTGGCTCAATTGTTCACTACACTTAGAAAAATACTACAGAATTTTCTGACTTCATCTTCTTCCTCTCTAGCAAGTTTACTATACTCAAAGTTCTTCAAGAGTAACACTTCAGTTTCCTTTGCTCAATTGTTAAGTTGTTGTTGTATCTTGGAAGACTATTGCCCGACAACGTAAAAGGAGATATACGGGGCAATCTTGTCTTAAAGACAGAGTGATATCACTCGACTCAGCAAATCACACAAGGAGTTTGTTTCATTCTTGATTTCCAGTTTTGTTGTAATCTTTAGGTTATCCTTTCTAGCAATTGTAATATTTACTTACTTCCCGTTCCCTGCAATTGTTGTATCCCACAATTAGTTCGGTTATTGATTTAGTATTTATAAACCAAGATAAATCAAATCGATACTACAAACCAAACGGAACCGACCATAAGCAGCCCTAACCTACTAACTGATTTTCTTTCTTCATACGTCAGCCGTTAAGACTGTCTTTTTAGTTGTTGTTGTTGAGTTCAAATATGAGTCACGCTTGAGAATGGAGACCAATGCTGCCTCACATCCAATACGAATTTCTTACGTTAATAGATTTCTTTAAATTAATGAATAAATAAATTGCAAGTGTCATCAAATCAAATAGTGATAAACTTCTATGAAAATATGATATGCTCGAATTTAATTGTGTAAATGTTCGCCTTAGTTATCTTGACATGTCTAAATTCAGCCCATTTAAAAGCAAAATATGCTGCCCAAATTAACACATGAAAAATCTTTTTAAAATAATTAAAGAAATTTCCTATTTGATAAGTACTAGTTTGTTCCCGAAAAATTAAGACTGGTTGGTGATCCCGTCATGCTTTTCTATAAAAAAAAATCTGACAGGAGTCTCCACTTATAATTTATCCAAGATTTAGATTTTAGGAGTACACGTTCAAACATTTACCAAGATTTTCTAAGATATTTTATTGACGTATGCAGTGTAGAATCAATCTGAAGCTCTTTCGAACAAGCAAGAACAAGAGACCATAAGCTCCTCTTTTAAGTGCTCAACAAGTTAGCTTAAAATATGTTCATCATGTGGTCGAGTGATTTTGATAATTAAACAAATGAAAAGAAAATAAAAAGAAAATAAAATTTGTAATAGTTAAATGGACTGAGATATGACTCAGTATTTAGCACATCTTAATCCATTTCATTTCAGCCCAATTAACTTTTGGACAGGATTGTACAATGATACCCAAATTTTGCCCAAACCGCCCTTTACCACCCTATTTAATGGACTTTAATACTTTACAAGGCAGAGATACAATGGAAGCAATTAGTTAAGTGTGAGAAGCCAAGAAAATCAATTGTTGGAAATGTCAACTTCATTAGCCAACCACATTAAGGAAAACCTCTATAAATTAATAACCTTGGGACCATGAAATTTTATTAATTTAGAGAGATATTAATATATCGATAAATTAATATTTTATTAATTAAAAGAGAGACTTTTTAAATTCAGCAAATTTACTACATACATATGTATTGAAAATAAATGAATTCATATATGTTTCATTGATTATATTCATGCATCAACCAATTCTTTGTAACTAATTAAATATATTCATGTATAATATCAATTCATTGTATACAATTAACTATTATATTCATGGACGCATGTATCAATTCATTGGAATTACTTAAATAATGTATACATGTTTACATTAATTCGTTGCACTTAAATAACTATTATAGCCAATTAAATATATTCATGCATGATGAATGAAACATATACTATATAAATCTCAATATGGAAATAAAATAATTCATAACACCCAACCATGTCTTCTCATCTAAAAGGCATCGCAAAATCATCCATGAATGATCAAATGCGTAAAGCATTATGTGAGTATAAGATAGACCATCCCACATGCACTCAAAAAGATTTACAAGAGTGGGTTGATGAAAAATATCGTTTGAAAGTTAGTCAAGATACAATATCAAACACTCTCAAGAGATCATCGGAGTACCTTTCAGCCAACTTTGAGAAGGGTGAGGATATTAAGCGACACAAATCGGCGAAATATCAAGATATGGAGAAGGTTCTTTATGAATGGTTTCTTCAGTACCAAGATCGAGTCAACATGACCGGAGAGCTTATTTTGGAGAAAGCAAAGGATATAATGAAGCTTTTGCATCCTCAACACCCTCATGAACATCAATTTTCCCAAGGTTGGCTTGAAAAAATCAAGGTAAGACATGGTATTAAATCATTCCGTCGCTTTGGAGAAAGTGGTTCGGTTGACATGCAGGGCATGGAAATGAAACTGGAGGCATATTTTAGCAAATTACCATAATATTTGCTTTAAATTTTAAGAAAAATCAAGTAACAATAGATTTAAATTTTAGCAAATTACCATAATATTTATAATTGTAATATTTATGAATTATTAATTTAGAGTTTTAATGGGACCTAATATTTATAAAGGGATTTTCTGAAAAATTATTATCTTATTATCTTATTGAATTTGATGATTTTTTACAAAGGCCCAAGTCGAGACCGGAAAATTTTATTATTTTAGAGAGTTTATTAATTTATAGAGGTTTTACTGTATATGTCATTGATAAGGTTGCACGTAGAGTGGATCAAAGGGGAAATTTAGTAATTCTGGTTTCGTCATAGGCTGCATGCCCTGGTTAATTTGTAACGGCTTTTATATCCCCACCCCCATCTCCCACCCTTTTGTCATATAATGATTCTGTTAGTTCTGATTCGTACTCTTTAAGAAAGAACCAAAAAGGCATAAGTGAACATCTTGAAATGACTCTTTTATGTCGTTCAAAAAAAATAATATATTTTTATATTCAGTAATAATTTAATTTTAAATTTTTTATTTTATTTTTATTAATTAGATGATTTATAGCGCACGTTTCAAAGTCTTCCTAATTTCATTTATAAATTTCATGTTTAGTCAAACACTTTCATATATTGGGACGTACAGAGTACTATGGTTGTGACAGTGTAAAAAAGTTTTACAACATGTTGTAATATTTTTTTACAAGTCTGATGACTGATGAGTCACCCTCCTAAAGTTTTTTGTATATTGGAGATTCTCCTTTGAAGAATTTGCGTGCACATAGTAGTTTTTGTAAGGGAAATATCTATCAATTCCTATTGAAGAGCTAAAGCCATTTTATCCTCTTTCCATGTATTAATTAGCAATATGCAGATGATATCACGTCAAACCCTCCACTGTGTTCAAATTAAACTAGCTAATACGTAATGAAAAAATCCGAGTTTAACTTCTATTCACTTACATTATTAAGAAAAGAAATTGGGATTCATTTGATAGTTGGAAAATGCATCTTATTGATCAATCAATTCTAATCGCCCTCTTAATTACTCTTTACAGAAATTGACTACATTCAAAGAGAAGCTTATATTTCGCGGAAATGCAAGTCCATATAGTTAGAAAGGTTATCCACGACTCGATTAACTTGCATCAATATAACAATTAATGCTGATCTTGATAGATGTCTTTCATTAGTCTTCTATTATCTAGATGTCTCATACATTCTTTGATCCCTGCTAACTATGAAATAAAAGTAGTGAAATAATTACAAGAATGATAAGGATTAATTTATGCAAAAAGGGAGATCTATTATTATTTTTAGGCTAAATACATTAATGGTCCATTAAACTTATCAGTAAATTTAATTTAGATACTTGAACTATAGCTTATTTCAATTGAACACCTAAAAATATAATAAAATATTCCTATTAGATACTTCCACCTTAGATTTTGAAAAAAACTTTTGCACGTGTACGTATATAAGCGCCCATTACTTAATCACATCAACTATATCACCTCCTTTAATTATACGCATCTGCATCAATAGAAAGATGTTTGAGGTTTTACTGCTTACTAAGACTAATGCGTCTAATGAAAGGAGGTAACATATTTTAAATGGTTAACTTATATACGTAATGAGTCGCTTGAAAATATGTGCAATTTTTTTCCAAAGTCTTAGTTGAAAAGTGCCTTACGAACAATTTATCATGTGTTTATGTGCTCAATCGAAACAGACCATAATTCGAATGATTAAATAAAATTTACTAAAACATTTAAGGAGCTATAAAATGTATTTAATGTACAACGAACCCTTGGGCCTTGGCTATGTTAGAACTCACTAATTATGTAGTACTTCACCTGAATACAAGATCAAATTACGTGATGTGGAGGAGCCACTTTTAACTATTAAGACAGAATTTAAGTTTTTTTTTTTTTTTGCCATTCTTTATAAATATTTCAATATTTAACTTGAATAAAATAAATCTCACTATTATTAGAAAATTGTACATTAGAGAATTTATTTAATCAAGGAAAACAAACGTATATGTCATGCCAAGAATACCAACTAAAATGAAGTTAAAAACAGAGAGATTATCGAGAGAATGGGTAGATTGTCATCATAAGCCAAATGGTAATTATACATTACTCTCTCCCAATTTATATTAGACTTTTCACTTTTTGAGAGTCAAACTAAATAAACTTTGACCAAATATATATCTTAAAATATTGAATTTAAAAGTAGTAATTAGTGTAGTATTCCACAAAGTAGGCTCACTAATTAAATTTAAACTAAAACAGGAGGAGTAATTTTAGAAATCAATAGGCATCCAAGTAGGACTCCACTCACTTATAAATTCAAAATTTAAATAGAGAAAATACATTTTTTTATCTCTAAACTTGCACCGAAAACTCACTTTAACGATTAAACTTTACGAGCATTTATATACCTCATATTTTTATTCTTGGTAAAATTAATACCCCTTTAGCAAGTCACGTGGCAAAAATATAATATTTTTTTGGAAAATACGTGACAAGGAAAAAAAATTATAAATATTCTCAAGATGGTATTAATTTCACCAAGAATAAGAATATGGATATATAAATATCCGTAAAGTTTAATCACTAAAGTGAGTTTTCAATATAAATTTAGAGGTGAAAAGATGTATTTTCTCATTAGTATATGGAGATTCACTCATTCACATATTCAGATTTATCAAAGACAACATATTGAATTTGAGAAAACAAACAAATAATTACAGGTATGACACAGCCATGCATGAGAAGGAAGGGTAAGTTCGATTACTTCACACTTTTTTTTTTGTTATATACTAATGTCTGTAAAACCTGACTTACAAGAAAGACAAGAAATAATTTAAGATGTATATGATTAATTATTTGTTTTGATTATTTTCTGTTTCATATAAATTATGTAAAGATAACTCTTACTTATACTTAAGATTAGGTTGATTCTAGCTAGTGAGTGTATTTGGTTCGAAAGTCTTTTTCTGCATCGTCAAAATATTTTCTAAAAAATATTTTTGATGTTTGTTCGGCAATAATAAACTCTAGAATTAAACCTTAATTAAAGATTAATAATAAAATTTAGCAAATCAAATATTTTTTATGAATTTCTTAAATATAATAGTAAATAATGATAACAGTGTTTTAAGTGTTACTCGAAATAGCAATATATATGTAGGTAAGTGTAAAAATCATTTTCCTACTTTTAATAGATAAAAAAAAATCCTTAAAACGTATAGTACTAACTTTTAACAAGCTAAACAATTATTTTTCAAGAAAAATGTCCAGCACACCAAACACGTCTAATATAATTTAGTTAGTCGACTTAAGAAAAACATTAGAAATTCAGCATAAAGGGATCATTAAACAACAAAAAATTGACATCAACAAATGAATTAAAAATTAATAAAATCTAACAAAATTTGTGTTCCTCTTGAACGACTAAACAAAACAATAATTTAAAACTATAAAAAAAAAAAAAAAAAAAAGAGCCTCAAAATATATGGAAACACCTATCAATTTCTCATAAGAGATAGGTCAATAGTTTTGGGGTTTTGATTATGTATGAACTGGCCTTATCGCCGGCACAGCCACACCAAACGTACATAAACTCGAACACTTTATTCCTCCACTTCCATCACCACCATTCACCAAAGCCGATTCATTCTCCTCAACCGTCCGATCAACTTTCCCTTGATCACAGCCATCCGTTTCAATCACATCGTCTTCGGAATCCGAAACGTCATCGTTTAACGGGACGAGATTCAGCATTAACCGTCCATCAGTACGGTGAGTCTCGAAATACTCGAATCGTTTAACTTTCTCTTCTTTGATAATTAATCGGCCATCAGAGGTATAGTACCTCTTCATGACCCACGGCATTTGCGAGGACGGAACATTCTCCGTCCTCACAAGGCACGGAAGCGGCGGCGGATATTTTCTCTCTATTTTTTCCTTTTTTTTCTTTCTCTTCAATACCAGGCCTCCGCCGCTGCTTCCGCAAGTGAACCACTTATAAGGTGCCAATTTCGAATCAACATGGCTCTCAACACCAATGTAATCAGCCATATCTAGTGAAGAATTTTCATCTTTTAATGAATGCATAGTAGAAAATTTGGAGTTTGGAGGTTTTTGCATGGCATGGGGGAATGGAGAAATTGTGGTGAAGAGGGGTATATATAGTGGGGGTGAGGTGGGGTAGGGGGAAGAGAGAATATATTGAAGAAAGGGAAAACAGAGATTTTAATTTGGCAGTGACAGCTAATAGTTTGCTCATACAATCCCCGGGAATTGGGTTATTCATTTATGGGATTTGTGGGGTTAACAAGTGAATTTTTGCAAATATCATATCTATAAAAACAATTCATATAATCTTTTTCTTCTGATGGTAAATGAGTGATTTTTTCTGTGTGTTCCGAAATAAGTGTTGCTTTAATTTTAAAAAATATTTCAAAATAATTGTTTTAGAAATTTAAGATAAAAAATATTAGTAGTAATTATTTTTAACTAAAAATGTGAGGATAAGAAGTTGTACATACTAGTCAATGCGAGTGAGAGGAGGAACCGTGAGTGCATCAAGGACGAGGACGCAAAGTACTGGTGGAGGACGCATGTATTAGACGGAGGTGGCAGTCTTAATTCTATAAACTCTTGAACGAAGAAGGAGATAAATACATTGTGCTGGAAGATCTGAAGCAATACGGAAGGTACCAGGATTTTGGATATTGTAGAGGTATTAAAGTTGATGAGGTTAAGGGTGTTGTTCGCAGGATGCGCAGGGGACGAGCGAACGGGCCTGATGATATCCCAGTTGAATTTTGGAAGAGCGCAGGCATGGCAGGTTTGGAGTGGCTGACAGAGTTGTTTAATGTCATTTTTAAGACTGCGAGAATGCCCGAAGAATGGAGGTGGAGTACAATGATTCCTTTGTACAAGAACAAAGGTGATATCCAGAGTTACAACAACTATAGGGGTATCAAGCTGCTAAGCCACACTATGAAAGTTTGGGAAAGGGTCATGGAGATGAGGGTAAGAAGAGGCGTGTCTATTTCAGAGAACCAGTTTGGATTCATGCCTGGGCATTCGACTACATAAGTCATTCATCTTATTAGGAGGTTGGTGGAGCAGTATAGGGAGAGGAATAGAGACTTACATATAGTTTTCATCGACCTCGAGAAGGCATACGACAAAGTCCCTAGAGAGGGTCTATGAAGATGTTTGGAGGTTAGAGGTGTATATGTGGCGTACACTAGGGCGATCAAGGATACATATGATGGAGCCAAGATCAGGGTACGGACAGTAGGAGGAGACTTGGAGCACTTTCCAACGATGATGAACTGCACCAGGGATCAGCTCTTAGTCCATTCTTATTTGACTTGATGATGGATGGACTGGCGCGACAAATCCAAAGGGAGGTGCCATGGTGTATGTTATTCGCAGACGACATAGTCCTGATTGATGAGACTCGCAGTGGAGTGAACGCTAAACTGGAGGTTTGAAGACAGTCTCTGGAGTCTAAAGGGTTCATGTTGAGTAGGACCAAGACAAAATACTTGGAGTGCAAGTTTAGTAACGGGAGCGACCATGAGACAGGCGTGAAGGTGAGGCTTGGTACTCAGGTCCTTCCAAAGAAAGGAAGCTTCAAGTACCTCATGTCTATTATCCAATGGAATGGAGAGATTGATAAAAATGTGCCACCAAAATGGTAGATGAAATAGAGGCTCGCATCTGGAGTCTTATGCGATAAAAATGTTGGATGAAATAGAGGCTCGCATCTGGAGTCTTATGCAATAAAAATGTGCCACCAAAATTTAAAGGCAAGTTCTACAGGGTGGTGGTTAGACCGACTATGTTGTATGGGGCGGAGTGTTGGCCAGTCAAGACTTCGCACATCCAAAAGATGAAAATTGCGGAGATGAGGATGTTGAGATGGATGTGTGGGTATACAAGGAGGGATAAGTTTATAAATGATGATATTGGGGACAGAGTAGGAGTGTCCTCGGTGGAGGATAAAATGTGGGAAGCGAGGTTGAGATGGTTCATGCATGTGCAGAGGAGAGGCATAAAAGCCCCGGTGCGAAAGTGTGAGAGGTTGGCTATGGACAGGTTCATGAGGGCTAAAGGTAGGCCGAAGAAGTATTGGGGAGAGGTGATTAGACGGGATATGACGCAAGTGCAACTTACTGAGGATATGACCTTAGATAGGGGGTTGTGAATTACACAGATTAGTGTAGAATGGTAGTAGGTAGTTGAGTGTAGTCCTACTTACGCTTACATACTGGTAGTTGTAGTGTTATTATTGTCACCCTACTTAGCCTATCACACTAGTAGGCGCAGTATTGTTGTATAGTCCTTTGTCCTTTGATTTCTGCTGATGTATGTTCTTTCGTATACTTTGTTTATTTTATTTACCTGCATTAGTTATTGCTCCTTTTTTCAGAATGCTTTATCATGGCTTATTCTCTTTTGTTACTCTCATTTTCATACTGTTTTAAATTTCTTGGTTGGGTCTGACCGTTTCTCTTGTTTTGCTTGTGTTTATGCTTTGTCTTGAGCCGGGGGTCTTTCGGAAACAACCTCTCTACTTATCAAGGTAGAGGTAAGTCTGTGTACACTCTACCATCTCCAGACCCCACGTTGTGAGACTTCACTGGATATGTTGTTGTTGTAATTATTTTCAACTAAACTTTTTTATTAAAAAACTACTTCTTATATTAATAGTGCTCAATTCTCGAAGAAATGTTTAATAAATAAGGGCAACATTTATTAAAATTTTATATTTATGATTTTTCTGATGAACGTTATGAGTTAAAGCGATAATTATTTTAAAGCGGAGGGAGTAAAACCCATCCCGTACTGACGGTAACAATGTTACTATTTAAAGGGTACAAATAAAAAAAACATGAGATATGCCTTTCTAGGAAAAATATACCAAGGCACTAGTCTTGTAGACACAAGTTTCTGTTCGGTGTAAAAAAGAATTACTCTTTTATACCAAATGTATTCTTATATTCTTATGTACATTGTTACTATCACTTTAGTCATAAATTAGTTAATGCATCTTTTCACTCTAATTAATTACTTACCATGCAGGATTAATGTGATAAATTTTTGTCACTATAAATTATTTTTACTTACCATCCTACTGATTTAACAGATAAGGATGCCTGAAATCATTAAAGTTATTGAGTTACTTGAGAACTGAAATTAAAGTAAGTTACTAGTAATAAGGTAAGTATGCTATTTATTCATGGAAATATTGACTTATACGCTTATTATTTATACAAATCAAATAATATATTTTAGCCATATATTAAAATTAAAAAAATCTGAATAATGTATATATTGTTATAATTATTATTACTTTATAATATGAGTTTATTACAAAAATACATAACATACATTTGTTAATTTAATGAGACAGCTAGTTTGATGCTAACACAATTGCAAGCAGTTTTAATCATGTTCCACTTGAGTTTCGTACACACAAGTTACTCCTAAGACTTACGACTACTCAACTTTGGCATATCCTGTAATGTGAAGTTTTCTAGTATTTCCTTTCTGATTTTATTTTTTTTAAATCATATTTTTTTTCTGACCATTTAATAAATCTTCCACTTGTTTGATGGTTAAAGTGTACCACTAGGTCTAGAATCCCAATTCAATCTCACCTCCATAATTAGAATATATCTCATATATTTTGTATATAGAATTATGGTAAGTAGAGGATTTATTATTTTACTAAGATTCTACATTGTACACTATATATATTTGTATTAATGAGAAAGCCTCCCCAAGGGAGATTAATACTATTCTACATGGTATCAAGAGCCAAAACCCTACTCTAAATCAAAAAAAAAATTATTTCTCCTCTCTCGGCCAACAACCAGAATTTTTTATTTTCCAACCTTAAATTTTTCTTCTCTTCCATTCAATCCCAATTTAATGGATATATTGGCTACTCCCACGTCTTCTGATGTTTCCGCTTCTAACCCAGTCGTCATCCAAACTCCTCCCACAACCCTCTCACCGCCATCTTTCCATCCGGCTCTCGCCGTCATCCACATCAAGAACTTCATCCCGTTGATTCTTGATCAGGAAGATGGCCAATACTGGTCATGGGTGGAACTGTTCCGAATTCATGCATGTGTATATTATGTGCTTGACCATATTGACGACTATGTACCTCGTCCTCCTGATATGGATGACACAACATGGCGTCGCCTTGATGTCGTGGTCAAACAATGGATATATGGCACTATATCCAAGGATTTACTCCTCACCATCATGAAAACAGATGCATCCGCCCGTGACCTATGGACACGGCTGGAAGAAATATTTCAAGACAACAAGAACACTCGTGCAGTATACTTGGAAGAACAATTTAACACTACCTGTCTTGAAATTTTTTCTAATATGTCCGAATATTGCAAGCAGTTGAAACTGGTGGCAGACCAATTGTCCAACGTTGGTACGCCCGTGTCCGAAACGAAGATGGTGTTGCAACTGATTGCAGGCCTCCCAAAAGGTGAATATGACACCCTAGCCACGATGATTCAGCAGGCTGACCCTCTTCCTAGTTTCAACAAAGCCCGCTCGCAATTATTATTGGAGGAAACCCGTCGTGCAGAGCAAGACAAGCACAACCAGAAGGCGTTAGCGGTTGAAACGTCAGCACCGAATCACGTTGCCGCCGGCCAGCCGTCCTTGCCGGAGAATAGCCAGCCACGGCAGAACCGCGGAAGCAGGGGTAGCAGGGGGCGCGGCAGTGGGCGAGGCGGCAAGGGTCGCGGTAAAAGAAAGGGCCAGCAGCCGCAACAGCCCAATCAATTTCCTTCATGGACCGGCCCAACGCCCAGAACCCGCAGTGGGCCTCATTCCCATGTTACCCCTCAGCCCACTATCCGCTTCAGCAGCAAGGGATACTGGGCCCAACTCCAGGCTCTCGACCAGCCCAATATCCGCAGCACCAGGCCCACGTCGCACAAGCCCAGTTCCCGCAGCAGCCCATAAATCAGATGCCCACTGATTTGGGCCAGACATTCAGCAGCATGAATTTACAGCAACCCGATGAAAATTGGTACATGGACTCCGAAGCCACATCTCACCTCACCCGGGCTGCAGGTAATCTTTCCAATTTGTTTCGTCTAAAGTATCCTCAATTTATTACAGTTGGAAATGGTCACCGCATTCCAATTCAGGGTTATGGTCACACCCACACCCCGACACCTCACCCACTCTTCTAACTAAATAACGTCCTCTATGCACCAAATAGCATCAAAAATTTAATCTCCATTAGGAAATTTAGTCGTCATAATTCTGTGTCTGTTGATTTTGACTCATTTGGTTTCACTATGAAGGATCTACGTACGGAGACTCCCCTTACGAGATGCAATAGCACAGGGGACCTATATCCGTTCACACCCTCATCGGCTGCCAGTTCTCATTCACACTCCGTCCTAGCTACTATGTCTCCATCAATTTGGCACAATAGGCTTGGACACCCAGGAGCTCCTGTTTTTAATTTCCTTATAAGCAATAATTTTATTCATTGTAATGGGAAACTTGCCCAAAACTGCGAGTCTTGTCAATTAGGCAAACATGTTCGTCTTCCCTTTAATTCATCTATTAGCATTACTTTTGCTCCGTTTGATATTGTTCATGCTGATTTGTGGACGTCCCCCATTACCAGCCCCCTGAATCATAAATATTATCTCATCCTATTGGATGACTACTCTCACTTTATTTGGATTTACCCACTAAAATTCAAATCTGAAGTCTTTGCCAAAATTTTAGAATTTTGCACACTTATCAAAACACAATTTGAACAAGCCATAAAATCTTTCCAATGTGACAATGGCCGTGAATTTAACAATTCCATGTTTCAAAAAAATTGCAAAAATAATGGCATGATCTTTCGTTTTTCGTGTCCTCACACGTCCCCTTAAAATGGTAAAGCGGAACGTATCATCCGTACAATAAATAATATGGTCCGCACTTTTCTGTTTCATGCCTCTCTCCCTCTCTCTTTTTGGGTCTATGCAGTCAAAATGGTAGAATACATCCTTAATATTTTACCCACTAGTACCCTGCATAAAATGACTCCAACCGAAATCTTACACCGTCGGATTCCCTCTTATAATCACCTTCGGATATTTGGTTGCCTATGCTATCCTAATCTCACTTCCACTGCCCCTCATAAATTACCCCCCCCCCTCCCCGCACCACTCCGTGTGTCTTCTTAGGATTTCCTTCGAACCATAGAGGCTATCTTTGCTATAACTTGGTCACTCGTCAAATTCACGTATCTCGTCACGTCACATTTGATGAGACCACATTCCCATTTTCGAATATCCAAAAGTTTCGAAAATTGGATTACAATTTTTTAGACGAGTCAGACATTTCTCCCGTCATTCTTAGGAAACTGTGTTAGTCAAACACCGCCACCCAATCACCTGTGCCAAACACCGCCAGTCAGTCCCGGTCACTCACTGCCACACACCAGAACTACCCGTCGGCGTCACTGCCCAGTGTGTAGACTCCATCCAGCTCCACCAGTCCACCGATCGTTGTCTCTGCCCCTGTACCGTCGCTACTGTCTCCCCCTTCCGCCGACATCGGCTTATCCACCGGCAACCAGTCAACAAACCCCGTTACCGGAAACACTCCACCACCGATGTCATACCCCACTATACCATCTACCACCAGTCCCGGTACACCCACACTGATCCCCAGACCCTACCCAGAACCTACCACCACTATCGACCCAACCCATTCGATGCCTCACCTATCACCCGTCACTAGTCCCACCCTACCCAGTTCAACAGCCAAATCGACCTATCCCCTTGCAAACCCAGCACCCTCACACCGCATGGAAACCCGTGTCCAACACGGGATTTTCAAACCCAAAGTCCAATTTAACATGTCCGCACACACAATTTTCCCTATTTTCAAAAGCCTAAAATTAGTCAAACTGGACCCAAATTGGAATGCGACCATATGTGAAGAGTTTAATGCTTTGACGAAATAGCATACTTGGGACTTGGTTCCTCAACCAGTGGGGGTGAATATGGTCCGGTGCGTGTGGCTTTTTCGTCACAAGTACAGAGATAGTGGTGACTTAGAGAGATATAAAGCGAGATTTGTGGCCAATGGCACTAACCAACAGACATGTAATTGTGGTGAGACATTCAGTCTGGTGGTCAAACCAGCCACTATCCGAGTTCTGAGTATTGCTATGGGTAAAAATTGGTCCATTCATCAGTTTGATGTGAAAAAACGTTTTTCTTCACAGGGATCTGAAACAAACTGTTTATATGCATCAGCCACCTGGTTTTGCCCACCCCGCCGCCCCTTAATATGTTTGTCGTCTTCGTAAGTCACTATATGGGTTGAAATATGCCCCTCGAGCGTGGTATGATCGCTTTGCACAGTACATTATGCGGATTGGGTTCATCTGTAGCAAGTGCGATAACTCACTTTTTATTTTTCATCAAGGTAGTAGCATTGCTTATTTGTTGTTATATGTGGATGATATTGTGCTCACTGCCTCATCTGATGTGTTAAAGAATGAGATTATTGCACTCCTTAAAATCGAATTTTCTATGACTGACTTGGGGAAGTTGAGCTATTTTTTTGGCATATCAGTAACTCGGTCTGCTGATTCTATGTTCCTGTGTCAGCGCAAGTATGCCGAGGATATAGTATACAAGGCCAAAATGGCAAACTGCAAAATCATGTCCACTCCGGTTGATTCTAAATCAAATCTTAGTGTTGATGATGGTAACCTAGTGTCCGATCCCACTCTTTATAGAAGTCTTGCAAGTGCACTCCAGTATCTTACGCTCACCAGGCCTGACATCGCTTATGTTGTTCAGCGGGTATGCTTGTTTATGCATGCCCCCAGGGAGCCTCATTACACTACCCTGAAACGCATCATTCGATATGTTAAGGGCACCCTTGATTATGTATTACATCTGTACCCCTCAGCACCGATCAAATTGTTAGCCTACACGGATGCTGATTGGGCAGGCTGTCCGGACACACGACGTTCCACTGAGGGGGTGTATTAACGTGTTTATGCATGCCCACAGGCTTAGACTGAGGGGGTGTATTAACGTGTACCACTAGGTCTAGAATCCCAATTCAATCTCACCTCTATAATTAGAATATATCTCATATATTTTGTATATAGAATTATGGTAAGTAAAGGATTCATTATTTTACTAGGATTCTACCTTGTACACTATATATATTTGTAATGAGAAAGCCTCCCCAAGAGAGATTAATACTATTCTACAAACCGGTTAAGAAACTATTTATTTTATCAATTTTAACCAAATTGATGTACATTTCAAGTCATTTTCCCTATCCACTACGAGTTTAATTGAACCCAATATTTAGAAACGGAACATACATAGATACATAAAAATGACTAAAGTTTAGGAAGTCTAAGAATCTTAAATAATATAAAATTTATCAAGTTTAAATCGGTGATAATCTCTAGCTATAGTTCGTCTCATTGTCCCTTCATAGTCACCCCTAATAACCATCCCTCGCCAAAAAAATATAAATAAAATAAGTTAAAACTGCCAAAAAATCTTAAAAGTGATTTTTTTAATCCAAAAATCTCAACTTCCATAGTGCTCTATGCTAATCCCAAATTTCCCTTCTGCTCCATGGCTTTTATGTTTTCCTTTTGTTTTTTTGAGCAAACGTCTATTAACACATTTCAAAATATAATGATGTCATTAACCTTAATCATAATCCCTTTTCAAGGAAGAGGAGCATCCGGTCCCCAGGGCACAGGCGAGTTGGTAAGTGGCAAGGTGATTGAGGTACAACCACTCCGACGTCGCGGATTCGAATCTGTGTGGTGACAGTCTTTGCTGAAATATTGCAAGGGTTATTGCTGGGTTCGTGTCCCGTTAATCCTCTCCCTTGCAGGGCTGTCATTCGCGTATATCCCTCGATTTATATCCCACCTGACCAAGAGGCCTCTGATACAGATGGAGGTTTTGCCTTGGGGACTTTCCCTTCACACAGGAAGAGGAGCATCCGAATTTTAAAATGTACACTTGGATATTTGACTCACTATATAGTCTCACAATAATAAATAGAAAAATACGGAGAGTTTTAGCAAAACAACCTTAGATATCATTAAAAAAAGTTGGGAAAATATCTTGGAACTGCTAACTTTAACTTTTATAATGAGATGTCAATGATTGATGATAGTGTAGTTCTAGCATGATACATTGATACTCCTATTTTAGTAGTACTATTGTTATTAATACTACTATTTTATTTCTTTTAGAATAGAAGAATGAGGATGTGGGGCTTGGAGTAGTTTGTTGACTTGTTCTATGCAAATTAAAGGAAGACAAAGGAACCTTAATTTGTATGGTTTTATATATGGGTTGATTAGGTGGCATGTCAGTGTACACCTAGCCTTGTATGTTTACGCGTGGTTGGCATGTGTTCAAGCACCTTCTTGACCTCATTGTAGGACCCCAATGCTTCTACTATCCATCACATCAGCTCTGCCTGTCTATTTTTTCTTCATTCAATGTTTAATTACTATTTGCTTTAGCATAATCATGCTTAGGGAACTAACTAGAGATCACCTCAATTTATTACTCGTATAAAACATTTCGCAATTAATGATTAGATTAAAAATATTTTTCTTGTCTAAAAATAAATTACTCAAGCTATTTCTGTATTGCTCATAATATATGTCTTAACTCAGATATTCATTTCAAATACATATCTCATGCTTTAGAATCTGATAATTCGAACTCACACAAAAATAATTCAACACGAAGGATATAACGTTATCTACAGAAACATTTTTAACAATTCAGACTATGTCAGTTATAATATCTATAGTAGAAGACAATAAAGACACCCTTTAATTAGGGGAGCCAGTGAGAGAGAAGGAGGTTCGGATATAAAAATTACATTATATATAAGGTTAAAATTATATATATATGGTAAAAAAATGACATGATACGTGGCATGGTTTCAGAATGAAAATCGAAAGGAAGGAACAATTTGTGCCGGTGGTAAGTTCAGGTGTCGTAATAAGGCCGGTTGACGATCAAACCAGGTGACACTAAACGGTGACCGGACCTGTTGACATCGGGTGAAAGATCGAAGGTGCTTAGCGCCTATCTGTTCCGAATATGGCGCCAGCCGTTACTATTCGCTCATTAAGTGATCGTTTCTATCATTTAATTGCATTTAATGAGGGAGTGATTCTTGGACATAAATACCTTATATTATTAGCTATAAAAGGAGTTCAATCTTCATGTTGGAAGGGCATCTTATTATTACTTTTGTCTACTTGCACAATTTCATTATAATTAAATTTGTAAAAGCTCACGATATTGGCTCGGGCTCGAAGCATATTTGCTAAGGACCGGACCAAGTTCATTGATAAGTTTCAATCAAGACTTCACTAATTCAGGCTATATCTTTTGCTTATTATTTTCATTCATTTACTTATTGCTAATTATTTATTAACTTATTTGTGAATCTACCCACGTATCTTTAAAATCACTTACAAATTCAACTATATCTTTTTTGTGGTAAACAGTTTGGCGCCCACCGTGGGGCTAAGGATAATAGTGGTGATTTATTCAAACTCAAATCTCACTTGTTTTTTTCGAGATTTCGTGATTTCAGGTCAATTCTAAGTACTACATAATGGCTAGCGATATTCAAGTCAGCAACCATAATGAGAACAACAACAACGTTCCGCCCGACGTTCCACATGTCAACCCGATCACTGGTGTGCCACCAGTTGATCAGGTTAATGGTGTTCCGCCCGTTGCTCCACCTAACGGGATTGATTCGGTGAATAACAACAATCCCATTATTTCACCCTGATCATCCAGAAGGTCACGACAGAAAACACCGGATGACGAGGAGGAAGAAATAAACTTGACTCGAATCTTTTATATGTTAAAAGATCAGCAGAAAGCTATAACTCAGTTGCAAAAGAAAAGCAGTGAAGCAAATGCGGCGGATGAAGCTCGTCTGGTCCGTAATAATGAACCAGGTCGGGAAGAGTATCGAGTCGACGAGAATGTCAATGGGTCGAGAACTAATGAGTCCTCAGAGGTCCTGAAAATGCTTGAAGCCTTAACTAAACGAATTAACACAAATGAAAAGAAGGTAGAGACCTAAAATTCACGAGTAGATCAGATTCCTAGGGCACATCCGATCTTGAACATCCAATTGTCGTTTTCGTCAAATGCAACACCGAAGTTGATACCAAAGAGGTTTAAAATGCCCAACTCCCCAAAGTACGATGGGACAACAGATTCACATGAGCATATGATGTCGTATACTTATGCAATAAAGGACAACGACATGCACCCGGATGAGATTGAATCGGTGTTGTTGAAGAAATTCGGCGAAATGCTTTCCAAATGAGCAATGACATTGTATTCTATGTTGCCTGAACATTAAATTAATTCATTTGAAATACTTGTAGATGTTTTTATAAAGGCGCATGCCGGAGCTCGGAAGGTTCAAGCAAGGAAAGCGGATATTTTCAAAATAGGTCAAAAGGATACGGAGTTTCTGCAGGAATTCGTGACCAGGTTTCAAAAGGAGCGGATACTTCTTCCCATAGTACCAGATAAATGGGCAGCTGAAGCTTTTACCAAGAAGCTGAATCCTAGGAGCTCTAGTGCCTCGTTCAAATTAAAAGAGAACATGTTAGAATTTCCGGTGGTAACATGGGTAGATGTGCATAACAGGTACGAGTCCAAAATCAGGATAGAGGATGATCAGCTTGAACTTCCACCAGGGTCAGCACGATAGAATAAAAACTTTGATAAGTCAAAGAGGGTAGTCGAGTCGGAGCTGGAATCATCATAGGATAGATATCAACCCTACGGGCAATCAGAGAGGTCAAATTTCATATAGGATCGGGGTCGCAACAATCAAAATTTCTCATCAGATAGAAGAGATAGGCATAATGATTGAGGGTATACTAGTAGGGGTTTGCAATTCAAAAATAATATTGGTGGATCTTCTTCAAACATTGTGGAGAACCCGAGGCTGTTCGAATACAATTTCAACGTTGATATAGTTGGGCTCGTTTGGACCATTAGTCATATAAAGGAAATGAGGTGGCCAAGATCATTTCGGACAGAACTGGCTCAAAGAGATCGAAACTTGATTTGTGATTTTCATGGAACTCATGGTCATTGAACAGAGGATTGTCGCCAGTTAAGAGATGAAGTCGCCCGGTTATTGAAAAATGACTACCTACACGAGTTCTTAAGTGATCGAGCAAAGGGAAACTACAAAAATAGGGAAGCGAACGAGCAGACAGAACTGGTTGAACTCCAACATGTCATAAATATGATTATTGGGGGAATGGATGTTCTGAAAGGGAGCTATCATGACTGCAAGAAGACAAAAGTCTCAATCACTACGAGAGAAAAGATTCAGAGACTACGTGTCGGAGGGAACGATCTCTTTCAATGATGAAGATGCGGAGGGCATCACTCGGCGGCCTCACAATGATGTGTTGGTAATTTCTGTCTTTATCAATAAATTTCAATATACGCGTGTTTTGATTGATCCAGGTAGCTCGTCCAATATAATCTGGTGGAAAGTGGTAGAGCAATTAGGGCTGTTGGCCAAATTATGCTAGTGGCCCGGGTTCTCAACAGATTCAACATGGCAAGCGAGACTACGAGGGGGGAGGTCACTCTTCCAGTCAACGCAGTTGAGACAATTCAGCAAATGAAGTTCTATGTTATTGAAGGCGAGATGAGGTACAACGCACTATTCGGCAGGCCTTGGATACATGACATGGGGGTCGCTCCTTTGATGTTGCACATGTTGTTAAAGTTCTCGACTCCAGAGGGAATGAAGACAATTCGTAGGGAGTAACCGGAAGTAAGGGAAATGTTTGCGGTATAGGAAGTGGTGCATGCACCAAAATAAGTGAAGGATTTAAGTAAAGGCAAGAAAGTTAAATAGCAATCACATGATTCGGACTCTTTGAGTACGAAGAAAGAAGAGGAGGACAAGATAAGCTTCGAGGATGAAGAGGATTACTTTCGTGTCCTAAGGTCATTCGTGATGTTAGATGATTCAGATGTCACGAAGTCAGTTGTAGAGGAACTGGAGCAAGTCATCTTATTCGTGTATCTAACAGATAGAAAGGTATACCATGACACCGGGTTATCCCCAAAGCTCAGGCTTAAATTAATTGAGTTTTTTAAAGCTAACTCCAATTGTTTTGTCTGGTCCCATTTATACATGACATGTATTACATCGCAGATCATGACTCACAAATTGAATTTGGACTCGAGTTTTTCCCCGGTAAAGCAAAAGAGGAGGCCAATGGCTGAATTCAAGCATAAGTTCGTTAAAGATGAGGTAACAAAGCTTTTCAATAGAGGTTCCATCCGGGAAGTAGCTTACCCAAATTGGCTAGCTAACGTAGTGGTTTTACCTAAAAAAGGCAATAATCTAAAATTGTGCATAGATTTTAAAGATTTGAAGAAGGCATGCCCAAAGGACTCTTTTCCTTTACCGCACATCGATCGAATGATTGATGCTACGACAGGGCACGAGATGTTAAGTTTTCTTGATGCTTACTCCAGGTACAACCAGATTTGGATGAACCCATAGGATAAAGAGAAAACTTCTTTTATAACTAGGTACGGGACTTGTTGCTATAGTGTAATGCCATTTAACGCCTAGTTAATAACATGTTCGAGGATCAAATAGGAAATACAATAAAAGTTTTCATTAATGATATGTTAGTTAAATCTCTGGAAGAAGAGCACCATTTAAAGCATTTGCAGAATATATTTGACGTGCTCTAAAAGTACAACATGAAGTTAAATCCTGAACAGTGTGCTTTTGGAGTTGGCTCGGGAAAGTTCTTAGGTTTCTTGGTTTCAAACCGAGGAATAGATATTAATCCGGATAAGATCAAAGCTATCGAAGAGATACCGGAGGTGCTTGACAATGTGAAAGCAGTGAAAAGACTCACTGGGAGGATAAGTGCTTTAAGCAGGTTTATCTCTCGATCTTCAGAGAAAAGTCATCGGTTCTTCTCTTTGTTGAAAAAGAAGAATAACTTCTAGTGTACACTGGAGTGTCAATAAATTTTGAGGAATTTGAAGAAATACAAGTCTAGTTCGTCGTTATGCATTAACCGAAGGCAGACGAGTAGTTGTTCTTGTACTTGGCGGTATCCGAAGTGGTTGTAAGCGCAATTTTGGTTTAAGAAGAAAAAGGTACATAATTTTCCATTTATTATGTAAGTAGAACATTAGCTAGTGCAGAGACTAGGTATCCTCATTTAGAAAAAAATACATTAGCATTAATAACGACTGCTAGAAAATTGAGGCAGTATTTTCAATGTCATCCTATATGTGTAGTAACAACTTATCCACTAAAAAATGTGATGCATAAACTAGAATTTTCTGGTAGGCTAGCTAAATGGGCAGTAGAAATTAGTGGGTATGACGTAGAGTATAAACCAAGAAGCACTATAAAGTCTCATGTTTAGGCAGAATTTACACCCGGAATGATTCTCAAAGTTGAAAGAGAACTTTTATTAACTTCAGGAAAAACTTCGGGGGTCTGGACCTTGTACATAGACGGAGCTTCTAACGTGAAAGGGCCCCGAGCTCGGGGTTGTGCTTAAGGCGCCTACATGATATATTATTAGGCAGTCAATAAGAACTATGAGATTAACTAATAATGAAGTCGAGTATGAGGCTATAATTGCAGATATTGAGTTAACATGGAGTATAGAAGCTAAAGTCATTGAAGAAAAATGTGATTCACCATTTGTTGTTAATCAAGTGAATGAGGTGTTCGAAGTAAAGGAAGAAATGATGCAAAAATACTTGGATAAAATTCAAGTAATCTTGCATCGATTCAAAGAATGAACTATGGAGCATATGTCTCGAGAGCAAAACAATGAGGCGAATGCCTTGTCTAATTTGGGGTCATCCGTAGAAGAGGAGGAGTTCAATTCAGAAATGATTATGCAGCTGCTTAATTCCGCGATTGATAGTGGTCATGCCGAAGTGAATACGAAAAGTTTGACTTGGGATTGGCACAATAAATACATCGACTACCTTCGAGATTGAAAGTTACCTATGGATCTCACGAGTCGAGGGCCCTTCGTACTAAAGCAACTAGATTTTGTTTGGTTGATGGTTAGTTGTACCGAAGGTCTTTTAATGGTCCTTTAGCAAGGTGCTTAGGACTCGGGGAAACCTATTACGTGATGCATGAGGTTCACGAGGGGACTTGTGGTAATCATTCACAAGAGTTATTGGTTCAAAAATTGATTAGGACTGGGTATTATTGGTTTGAGATGGAGGAAGATATAAAAAACCTCGTCCGAAAATATAACGAATACCAAAGGCACGCACCCATTATTGATCATCCGGTGGAATTGATGCATCCGATTTTATCGCCATGACCATTCATGAAATGGAAAATGGATATCGTGGGGCCGCTCTCATAGGCACTCGGAAAGGTACGCTTTATTTTATTTATGACTGATTATTTTTTAAATAGGTTGAAGCCAAAGCCTTCAAGAAAGTTAAAGAAAAACAAATGATTGATTTTATATAGGACCGCATCATTTACCGGTTCGACATACCAATGGAGATCACTTGCGATAATGGACAACAATTCGTTGGGTAGAAGGTGAACGACTTCCTCGAAGGATTGAAAATTAAGAAGATCTTCGTACCACCCAAGTGCAAATGGGCAAGCGGAGTCAACAAATAAAATAATTATTCAGAATTTGAGAAAAAGTCTAAAGGAGTCAAAACGTAAGTGGAATGAGATTTTGCTTGAGGTGTTGTGGGCATACAGAACAACGCCAAAGTCCAGTACCGATGAAACAGTGTTTTCCTTGGTCTACGATGTAGAAGCGCTAATTCCAGTGGAAGTTGGTGAGCCGAGCTTAAGGTTTAGTCTTGCAACCGAAGAGTCGAACAACGAAGCTATGGTTGTCAAACTCGACTTAACAGATGAACACAGTGAGTTGGCATTGCTACGGTTAGTGGCCCCAAAGCAAAGGATGGGTTGATACTACAATCGAAGGTCTAAGCTTAGGCACTTTCAAGTAGAGGACTTGGTTCTACGGAAGGTTACCCTCAATACTAAAAATCCCAACAAAGGAAAATTGGGCCCGAATTGAAAAGGTCCCTACAAAGTGTTAGAAATAACCGGTAAAGGCTCATACCAGTTGGAAGCCGAAGATAGTCAAAAGTTGCCGAACAACTGGAACGTTGCACACTTGAAACGATATTACTACTAAGGTATGTATTTATCGTGACTTTTGTTTCGATGGAATTAACTTTTGCGGGAGCAAAGTCGGAGTCGTGGGTTAATTATCGAGCAGAAGTTAGAATTAGGACTGATAGCACATGTTGCACTCTTTTTCTCTTAGCATGATTTTTATCCCGAAAAGGATTTTTTCGGCAAGGTTTTTAATGATGCAACAGTGTAAAGCTTGTTACTAAGTAGCAAATGTTCAGACAAACATTGGAGATTGGGGACTATCCGATATTGAAAAGAATGTAGTGTTTGAATTCTCGTAACTTCGAATACAAACACTAGGGGATTGTCATACCCTCGGAAAACAAGTTTGAAGGCAAAGAAGTATGAAGTAAGTACGAAGTCTCAAAGCTATTTGAAGTTCGAAGATTTTTAATTTTTTTTATGACTGTTGTAAGGGTTAAAAGATCGAATGAATCTTGCCCAAATAGTTTTGATGTTACGGCAAAATGTAAAGGGAAAAAATGAATGAATCTTGCCCAGTTGTTTGACCGATATAAAATTTGAATAAAAATGCTTTTGTTCGAGATTTACCTCGATTGTAGTATTTGCATACTCTTGTCTCCGGTCAATCGATATAACCATTAGACTTACGAGCTAATGAATCAGTTAAGGGCTTACGAGCTAATGAATTTGTTGAAGTCCTTAACTGAGGATTGCCGTCGTAAATACAATCGGAACAAAGATAAGTGAAGTGCGCTTTTAAGGCATCAATTTGAAATGAACCTACCTTGTTCTTTAAGACACTTTAAACTGTCTAAGAAATTGGAAATAAATGAAGTTCTAATATGCATGCATGAAATGAATAGGAGACATCTTATTCATAAGCATAAAAATAAGGTCTTTATATTGAGTAATTGAATGACCCAAAACCGAAGAAACTTCTCGGTATAAAGCAAACTAAGAGTAAAAGTTTGTACAACTTACTTAAGTTATTTTTAAGATCGAAAAGAACTATCATTCGGCTCGAGGAAAACTAAGTGACGGTTTGTTTAAGTTAAACTCTTAAATCGAAGACAGCTAGCCCTAATAAGGTTAAGAGTTTGTTTAGTGAAGTTGTTGCAAACAAGAAAACAATAACGGATGCTAAGAGATAGAAAAATCATGACTAGAAGGGATATTCATTTTATATACAAGGCCAGTAAATGGCCAGAGCAAAACATGTTCAAAGAGGGAAAAAAAGAAATAAATACAAATGCGTGAAAACCAAGATCTTAATCGGACTCATATTCGGAGTCCTTTGGGTCATCTTCAGAACTATCTTCGTTCATCTTGCAATAGGTTCGGAGCTCGTCCTCTCTAGCCTCCTCAATCTTGTCATTAATGTTAGGGATCCTGTCTCGTGCCTAATACAAAGTGTACCTCCGGACGTTCCATTTTTTATGCTAGGTTTTTAGCATTGTCCTGGCCACTTCGGCCTCTATGTCAGCCAGAGCCTGGTCTCGTTTAGCAGAGACTTGAGCAAGTTGAGCTGAAATCTCTGCATACCTCTGATTTGAAGTCTCGAGCTTATTTCTCAGGCCTTCGTTGGTTTGGGTCTGTTGGTCAAACTGATCCTGAGCCCTATTAGCATCCATTGCAGCAAATTCGGCTCCGAGACAATCAAGTTTGGTATTCAAAAATTCTACTTGCTGAGCTTGATAATGATGAACCTCTTCTTTCTCCCCGAGCTGTTGAGTGAGGACTTCGACATCTTAGAAGAGGTTTTTATTTTTTTCCACAAAAATAATATTTTCCTCGGTGGCAAGCTCGAGGTTGTTTATTGCTCAGAGGTAGTTGCCCCTGACCTGGTCCAGCTCAGCTCGGACAGTAAACAAGTCACCGACTTGTTGTAGTTCGGCATCTTTTTATTGAATGAGCCCTTTGAGGTGCTGGATTTTTTTCTCTTGGGCGTCCAACTGCCATTTAAGGTGCTCGTTTGCATTCAAGCACCGAATAAGTCCCTCACCAACAAGAACGAAGGACTGCAAAATTAAGAATCGAGGGAAAGTTAGAAATGAGAGATAATACAAGTATCAACTTAGGCAATCAAAAGGAATACGTACACGGTTGGAGGCATGCATACCCTCATTGAAGAGGCATTGCAAAGACATATTCTGCATTTTCTCCCTATCAAACTTCGATATGATGAGCCTCATGTAATTGGCAACCCCAACCGGATGGGATAGAAAGTTCGTGTCCTCAGGTAAGAAAATGGTAGCAAATCTCATTTTCCTTGGATCCAAACTTAGGGTCGGGAAAATGTTTACAAGCTTAGACCGGGATCTAGTGTGGTTTCTCGGGGTCCTAAAAGATTTGGTCATTTTATGTGGTATGACCAGGTGAGAAAACCCGACGATATGAGCTCGCTCGGCCCTGGTTACGGAGGTACCATCCTATTCAAAAAGGCGCTCAAAATCTTCTTGCCCAAAGGTCTGGGCCGGTTGAGATGGTGGATGAGGAGTTGATGTAGAAGTCTTGGTTTTCTTAGACAACGGCTCCTCATCTGTGGCTTCATCGTCATCCTGGATGATGATTGGCTCGGTGACCAGTGGCATGGTGGCAGGTGTAGTTGCGTTACCAGTTGGCAGCAAAATCGGTTCGGCTGCTTCAGTGGCAACTTGTTCTTCTATAACTTCGGCTGGGATGTCTTCTGCCGAAGTGGTGGTGGTGGTGGTAGTCTTTCTCACCCAAACATTTGGTGAGATGTCGGTGTCTTAACTTCGGGAAGGACCACCAGCTTCTGAAGCTGTTTTTCTCTTTGACCGAATCGAGTGTGATTTCGGAGGCTTCGAGGATTTGAGTTTAGAGGATTTCTTTTTGGGTACTTCGGTGATGCGCTGAACCGATGTAGTCAGATCAAATACCGGATTGGGGAAAGCTGGAGCAACAGAAGGGTTGGACCTCAGGGTCTAGGAGCCCTTCAGTAGACCTACAAGTTTGAAAAATGGAAAAAGTGAAAAAGCATACAAGGCTGTTGTTGAAGTTAAAAAAGGAGTTAGGTGAATACTAATCGTGGTTTCGGGCTACCCATCATTTATCAGAAAGTTCTTTCCATGTCTGCTTCTTATTCGGATATATGCTTATTATTTTCTCAACACATGTATGGAGGTTATCCACGTGGGCCGAAATCCATTAGATGACTGAGAAGATAAAAAAAGAAAGATTAGAAGGGAAGTTATTTGAATTGAGAAAAGGTTGAGTACTTATGGTGCATGTTCCATTCCTCTGGGAAAGGCATGTGCCTAGCCGGGATAATTTCTGCTTGACAAAACATTTCATCCATCCTCGGTCTCACTTTTCATCGACGCTCGAGAGGATGAGAAATTTGTCTCACTTCGAGAGTTGAACAACCCTACTATGAAAGAATTGGGGAACGTATAAACGAATCAAATGATCCAAAGTAAAAGGTTCTTTGACCAAATTGGCCACGAACCGGAAGCAAGTAACAATCCTCCATACAGATGGACCAATTTTCGCAAGACCCAAATTTGTAAGTTTGGCACATTTCAAGAATCATGTTGTCAATTGGAAAAATGAGCTTGAAGGTGAAAGGGTAGGTATATACGTTGGAATACTCAGATCTGAAGGTAGTAATATCTTCGTCTGGGCCAGGTATAATGATCCCAGAGAGAGTAGTCCAACCACAGTCATTTCGGATTGTATCAAGGTCGGTGACTTTAATGGAGGTTGTCCAACTTCTAACTTCTTCACCTCGGTCGGATTTCGAAGAGGCGGTGGAAACAGCGAACTCACTCTCAAATTGAAAATTGTAAGGGAGCATATCGTATGCTCTAGGGTCGGCAGTGGCCTGAACTTCGGAGGGGTCACCGGCGCCGGTGGTTTCATCAGAAATCAGCGGTGGAGAAGTAGCCGGAGACGATTGTCTGGAAGCAGAACGGAAAGGTTTTGTCATGGTGATGAAGATTTAAAGTTATGAAGGTATGAAGTTTTGAAGATATAAATATTTGAAAATTTAAAGTGGGTGTGAAGATTTGAAAACAGGTGAGTGCTCGCAGGGTTAAGAGAGATTTACCAGAAGGTAAAATTTGAGAAAAGTAAGAAAGGAGTTTTTATAGGGGCACATTCATCATTACAAGTCACTTCGGTTCATGAACCGAAGTGACGGTTCAATCAAAGAGTGACACAGTGTCCAAAATTGCAGAGTGATAAGATGTGAGTCAGATTATGGGAATTGGAAGCATTTCATTTTCCCGCCTGTTCTGAAGTAATTTGAAAGGAAAACTTTCAAGAGAAAATGTCAAAGAAATCATTTACACTTACCATCACTTCGGTAAACTTTGATCAGGAAAATGTGGGGACTATCTGTATACGGTGAAAATCGACATGACATGTGGCATGGTTGGGGAATGGAAATCGAAAGGAAGGAACAATTTATGCCAGTGTTAAGTTCTGATGCCTTAATAAGGCCGGTTGACGATCAAACCAGGTGACACCAAACGGTGACCGGATTGTTGACATCGGATGGAAGATCGAAAGTGCTTAGCACCTATCCATTCCGGATATGGCGCTAGCTGTTACTATCCGCTCATTAAGTGACCGTTTCTATCATTAATTGCATTTAATGAGAGAGTAATTCTTGGGCATAAATGCCTTGTATTATTAACTATTAAAGGAGTTCAACCTTCATGTTGGAAGGGCATCTGATCATTACTTTTGTCTACTTGCACAATTTCATTATAATTAAATCTGTAAAAGCTGATAATATTGGCTCGGGCTAGAAAAAGCTTTGCTAAGGATCGGACCAAGTTCATTAATAAGTTTCAATCAAGACTTCACTAATGCAGGTTACGTTTTTTACTTATTATTTTTATTCATTTACTTATTGCTAATTATTTTTTTAACTTATTTGCGAATCTATCCACGTATCCATAAAACTATTTACAAATTCAACTGTACCACTTATATTATTATTATATATATAGAAGTTGTTGAAACCCCTTGACTTTTTCATGTATTACTTCTTATATTTTTGAACTCTTTAGTAAAAATCTTGATTCTGGCACCACTGTTTTTAACTAAAAATGTCATCCAACACTGTTTCATTAGAAATATTTAATACATATATAATATATGCATTACGATATTTTAAAAAGTGTTAAACGTATTGTTGGAGTACATTTTAATATTAAAATAAATTATTCATCTCTCATATTTGTTAGTGGTCATAAAAGCTAGAAAATGATCATAACTCTCACAAGTCCACTACTCCATTAACCACTACTTCGTGTTCTACCTCACTTAATATCTCACTACTTCTAATTTAATCTATAGAAGAATTTTACACCTATAAATAGTGGTGTCTCTTCCTTTGTGTTGGTGTATGAAAAGTATGAGAAATATGAGAAGTGTGGGAAATATTGTAGTGTGTGATGAGGTTGGAATAGTGAAAGAGAGAGTTGAGAGAAATAAATACATTCTAAGTCTCTGACTTAGTCACTACAAAAGAGAGTAATTATATATTGAAGGATGATGTTGTTGTGGTGGAGCTTTGGACTCTTCAACTAGTCCGGAGTTGGTTGAGTCACACAATGTTGTCGGGTTATTGTATCCTGGAGGAGACAAGTCAAGAGATATACTGCTGGACCGATGAAGATTATATGCAGCAGTGGACTTGAACTTCCTTAAAGAGAGCGAGATCTTCGCGCCTCGGCCTGAATATTTATTTATTTATTTATTTTGTATTCATTTTTATTATAATTTTCAACTGTAATAATTTATACTGCAGGGTGGATGAAATGGAGGCTCGCATATGGAGTCTTGTGCGATAAAAATGTGCTACCAAAACTTAAAGGAAAGTTCTATAGGGTGGTGGTCAGACTAACTATGTTGTATGTGGCGGAGTGTTGGTCATTCAAGACTTCGCACATCCAAAAGATGAAAGTTGCGGAGATGAGGATACTGAGATGGATGTATGGGCATACAAGGAGAGATAGGATTAGAAATGATGATATCCGGGACAGAGTGGGAGTGGCCTCGGTGGAGGATAAGATACGGGAAGTGAGGTTGAGATGGTTCGGGCATTTGCAGAGGAGCGGCACAAATGCCCCAGTGCGAAGGTGTGAGTGGTTGTCTATGGACGGGTTCATGAGGGGTAGAGGTAGGCCGAAGAAGTATTGGGGAAAGGTGATTAGACGGGATATAACGCAGGTGCAACTTACTGAGGACATGACCTTAGATAGGGGTTGTGGAGGACACGGATTAGGATAGATGGGTAGTAGGTAGTTGAGTGTAGTCCTACTTACGCTTACATACCGGTAGTTGTAGTGTTATTATTGTAACCCTGCTTAGCCTATTACACTAGTAGGCGCAGTATTGTTGTAGAATCCTTTGTCCTTTGATTTCGGCTGATGTATGTTCTTTCGTGTACTTTGTTTATCTTATTTACCTGCGTTAGTTACTGCTTCTTTTTTCAGAATACTTTATCATGACTTATTCGCTTTTGTTACTCTCATTTGCATTCTGCTTTAAATTTCTTGTCCGGGTCTGACCGTTTCTCTTGCTTTGCTTGTGCTTATGCTTTGTCTTGAGCCGAGTATCTTTTGGAAACAACCTCTCTACTTACCAAGATAGATGTAAGGTTTGCGTACACTCTATCCTCCCCAAACTCCACGTTGTGGGACTTCATTGGGTATGATGATGAATAATTTACGATATATTCACCAACATGTATAATAGAACGTTAAGGTTTGAAAATGCCGAAGAATAAATAATATATGATGCAACAAATTAATTTAGAATTTGTACAATCAAATATAAACCCACGTATATATACAACCTGAATGATGATTTAAAAAAAGATCGTCACAATTCATACAAAAACCTGTAGAGTTTCTGAATATCTGATGCTCTGAAAGGTTTTGGTCGTGCATATATACGTGGCAACTTCAGAATCACTGCTATTCTGTAGGAAATGGAAAACATAGATTTGTTTGTATATATTTCTCAGAGAACGTACGTGTAACATCATGAAATTACCCTTTTAAATTTAATTTTTGAAATATAATAGGAAAAAGCAGTCTATTTTGAGAAGAAGAGAAAAAAAGTATGTTAAAACGAAGTAAAATGAAAAGGTAAATTATATTAAGAGTTTAAATTATGAACATTATCAATATAGTTACATATTACGGCATGTAATAAAAATATATATATTAAATAATTCCGTCATTATTTGATTCCGATATTATAAACCCCATATCTAATCTCACTATAACTCATTCACAAAAAAACACGACCCCTTACAATTTACATCAGTCTATTAATTAATCCAACACATTTCAGTAGAATTTTTTTAAGTCGAGGGTCTATCAGAAACAATTTTTCTATCTCATAAAGGTAGATGTAAAGTCTGCGTACATCTTACCCTTTCCAGACTCATCGTGTGAAATTACACTGGATATGTTATTATTGTTTTACACATTTCAGGTGAATTCGACAGCTTTTCTTTTCCTATTTTTGGTCTCTTCAGAAAGGCTCTTTATAACTAAATTAATCATAAGCAAACAATCATTTGGGGCTATTTTATTTTTAAAAACTATTAGTTCCATGAGCTGCTACAGTGATGTTTGATGAAAGCTAATAGACGAGTTACGCGAACAACGCATTCACGCGATTAACTAAGCAAAGCTTATTCAATCAAAACAATATATGTATGAGGGCATTTTTTCATGAAAACTTTTTATTGCTATAGTAAAATATTATTATAGGTTATATTTAATATATATAATATAATATTTAAAAAATAATTTTAAAGAAAACTTGACAGTTATAATAAAATATTATTATAAAGAATGATTGTCTAAAAAGATTGATTTGGCTCCTCTTTTCTCAAGTACATATGTAGATGAGTGACACTTGTCAAATATAACTTTTAAAGGTCTAAATTAAATTAATTTAACAATCTTAACCATAGTTAGCAAGATATATTATGAAAAGTACTCTTTAATGTATGCAATATCAATCTCCATACAAATTAGATACTCATTATCTTCTTCTTCTTTTTTTTCATCCGGTGTATGATGTATTGGGTCTCGATTAATCTAGATTCGTGTAGGGTAATTCCACATTGGGAGGCAAAGCACTACCTAACAATAGTGATTCCGTACCCAAAAAGGCTCGATCTACAGACCTCTTGGTTAAGAATGGAGTAGTACCATATACTGCACCACAACCATCGTTGTTGGTTGATACTCGTTATCATTAATTTCATTTTGTAATTTTACATCCAAAAATCATTGAACTTCCCCAATACTCACCCCACCCACCCCAAAAAAAAAAAATCCGAAGCTCGTATATTATATTCATAACCTTAATAAAATGTAAAGTAGCAAATTATTAAGTAATATATACGTGGACATGTTTTTCTTTCCGTTTGTCACTTGAAAATTAGATTCCATTATAATTTCACCTCCGTTTACTCCTCTAATATGTTTTGTAATTCATTTTCTTATGCTTGTTTATAATTATTTTCTAAAATTATAATTCAATATTGTATAATGTAGATCAATTCAATATTCATATATGTGGGAAGAAAAATTGTCAACATATTTTACTACTGAACTTTTTCCCACGTTACAGTATATATATGTATAGAAAGTCTTATTTGAAATTATGATATAGATTATTCAATTGTTCTGTAAAAATCATATTTGATTTGATGCTATTTAATTTAGTTATAGGATGAATATGGATGGGTAGAATATTGAAATATTCAGTGAAAAAATATTTTTGTTTGATGCTTTTAAATTTAGTTAAAATTGTGATTATATGAACGCCATTCAGGTTTTGAGGAGGGAGGAGAGTTTACTGATTTTTGTGTTTAAAATTTAGAGAATAAAATTAATGATACACTAATGAGTATCAATATTTGTAGGGAGATTGACATTGCATACCAAAATTAAAGAGTACTTTCCATAATATATCTTAGTAACTATGGTTAAGATGCTTGTTTAAATTAATTTAATTTAGACGTTTAAAATTTATATTTGACAAGTGTCACTCATCTACCTATGTACTTGAGAAAATGGAAAGAAAGTGTAACGGAGAGGAGCCAAATCCAACAAAGTCTGACCGTATAACTCTAATTCCTGAGGATGTTATCTTGGAAAAGTTGTCTAGTCAATAGTCTTGAACGGATTATCTGGCACTAAACTTGAAAAAGAGGACTAACTAATTTCTTATTTTTTTCAATCCTACAAGTTAATAATTTGAAATAAGTGCAAATTCCACCCCCGTCAAAATCTATGACGAAATCCTAACTCAAGTCAACAAAGATCGTCTCCAAGACAAGCCAAATAAAGATCTTATATTATTCTTAATTTTAATCCACACATTTGAGCTGAACTCCGCAATGTTTTTTTTTTTTTTTGGGTCTCTTAAGAAAGGTTCTTTATAACTAAATTAATCATAAGCAACAATCATTAGGGGAAAATATTAATTCCAGGAGTTACGTAAACAACAAATTCAAGCGATTAACTAAAGAAAAGCTATAATATTATTCCAATTCCAGAGGAGGTAATATTTGTCTAGTCAGAGACTTAAACTGATTATCTGGCACTAAACTTAGGAAGAACTTCAATCATAGACACTGATCTTCCTCTTCTTTTTCCTTTTTAACTTTTAAAAATAAATTCTAACAGCGCCCTTAATCATTTAGAGTTGGTAATAATACTCACTAACATAATACACCGAGTAATTTTTTTCTGGTAGTTCCAGAGTATTGAGATACTTAGAGTCGTATCATATCAACTACTATATTACTTTATGTTATATATATATATATATATATATATTAGTAATCAAAGCAAGATATATACAAAGAAGTTTTTAAAATGGAATGGGAACAAGTTTTTTAAAATGCTAGAGGATTGTCCAAGTCCATATAAAGAGTCTATGTTCTCATTTCATTTTCAACGTGGAACTCTTAGCTTTTGAGGTTAAGTTAGGCCCAAGATCCATTCTTTACATGGTATCAGAGTCAGGCTCATTCCAATTCTTTGTTCACCGATGTTGGGCCCCCAAATTATATTGTCCACGCTCCAGTTAACGAGGTCTGGGCGTGCAGGGGAGTGTTAAGAGTCCCACATCAGAAATGGAATGGGAACATGGACTCCTTATATGGACCTGGACAATCCTCACCCTACAAGCTAGCTTTTGGGATTGAGTTAGACCCAAGATCCATTCCTATTCCATATCCGATGTGGGACTCTTAATAAGATTCAGCTAAATTTACTTCCTTGCAAGCAAGTGCAGTTTCAATTTCACATGCATCATAATTTAGATATCTTTTTGGAACTTTTGAGATATATCATTAATTTCATTTTGCTTGTTGGCATTAGTTAATAGAATACTTTGTTCCATCCAAAAAATGATGTATTATTTCCCAAATCCAAAAGATTATAGAAAATTAAGCTATTACTCTTTTCTTTATTCCCAACAATACCACCACCCACCCCACTCCTCTTTCAGAAAAGCCCAGTGAAAATATGTGAGCCCATCCTGCCTTCTTTTAAGTGTTTAACTTCTGAAATTGCCAATTGCGCTTGGATTGGCCCAAAGTCAAATTCAACACTGGGCTTCACTTGGGTTGTTTGTTTTACTCTTACCCAACAAATAAACATAATATACATTTGAACCCAGTTTTATTAGTTTTTGCAGCAAACAGGACTTAAATACTACCAACACATGTAGCTAGCAA